>CM060935.1:183441384-184066384 GCA_030765085.1 Allium cepa
AAACAGGTCTTCGAAACTCCATTCCTTCCTCAAAACTCGTTGCTTTCCATCACTCTTGCTAAATCACCAAGGTGAGTACAACCTCACCGATTGATAGCTGAAATTGAAGTTTATGTGAAATCAACTTGCAAAATCGTTTACTGTAAAATAAATTATACCTGTTAGTTGTTGAATTGAATTCTTTTTTTTTCTGATTACCACTTTGAATGGCCATATCTTTCTCGGTTTTTACTCAAATTTAAAAAATCTAGATGTTGTAGAATGCATAGACTCTGTTCTAAAAAATTTATGTTTTGAGTTTTCTGAAATTTCGAAGTTATCTTGGTCAAAAATGTGATTGTTTGTTGCTATCCCAAGAGCAAAATGACAGCGACAATGATCATTGACCTAAGAATGTTTTTGGCGTTATCTTTTGATCCGTATGTCAGATTTTGGTGTTTCTTTTTCAGACTTCAAGCTAATAAAATTACCTTCAACTTTTATGTTTTGACTTTTCTAAAATTTCGAAGTTATCTTGGTCAAAATGTGATTGATTTTTTCTATTCCGAGAGCAAAACGACAGCGACAATGATCATTGACCTAAGAATGTTTTTGGCCGTATCTTTTGATCCGTAAGTCAAATTTTGGTGATTCCTTTTCTGTCTTCAGTCTAATAAAATCACTTCAACTTTTATATTTTGTTTTTTCTAAAATGTTGAAGTTCTCTTGGCCAAAAATGTGATTGTTCGTCGCTGTCCCGAGACAAAATGACAGAAGTTGTGGAATTCAAATCTCAGAATTGTTTTATCCATAACTTTTACATTTCTTATCAGAATTCGGTAATTTTTAATGTTCTGGAAATCTTAGGACGTCGCCTACAACTTTCAAGTTTGTGTTTTCTCAACTTATGTGCTTAAAAGGGGCAAACTAAACAAGCAAAACACAGGCCTGGGCAAAACGCCAAAGTTTATCCCGGTGTATCTTGAATTGTTGCACCCGCTTTTGGTGCTTTCTCTAATGTTTTCCGAACATGGTTTTGATGCTCTTTTCAATTCAAATATTGAGAGCTTTATATCACATATGCTCTAGTATTGAATCATGTATTTTCTTAGATTGTTTGAGCAAGTCTTTGATGATAAAATTTAATATTGATCTTGAGTGTTGTATTATTTTATTCAAGCAATAAACCATGCTTCTTGTGATTATTTTTGGGTTGCTTATACTATATAGAAGCACGGATTTTCACGAATCCGTCATTGGGATTTTAATGGATTTTAGTGATTCATTATGTAATGTTTTCATTGTGATTCCGAGCGCATGTGCAACGAATTTCAAACTATTTTTCCAACAGTGTTCATATTCTAGCTATTGTTTAAAGAAATCTAATTTACAAAGTGATTTCATATAAAAAATGACACAATTAATATTTATAAATTATGAAGAGATATTCAAAATCGATTTATTAAATATTTTCTAAATTTTTTTTAAAACTCGATTTAGCAAAAATATATTTTCTATATAAAGATACAACGTTTTTGCACTTTTCGGATCTATGAGAAAACGAATTAAACGATTTAGTAAAACATGTGGTATGGGACACATGAGTTGTCGTTTTCGGTTAATTCTGGACTTGTACGACCGAAATCTCTTGAGTATTGTATCTTGAGTTAATATTTAAGATTTTCAATTCATATTATAGGAATTATCCGAGTAGCCAATATTTGGCGAGTTAAGATGTTCCAGATCTCCCGTTATAGGAGTAAAAATCGATGAGAACCACTTAAAGATGTTATTTGCCGATGAGATGAGGTGAGTATGGAGATGAGATTTCCATTTTCGGGGATTATGGGTTATGAGAAACCATTATGAGATTTATTTTCATTTGCCAATGATACGACGTAAGCTTCTTTATGATGTTGAGATGTATTATGATAGTTTTTACTTGTCGATGAGATGAGACAAATCACAATGCCATTAGTACTCGTCAATAAGACGAGACGAGTAGGGTATTGTTTTTACTCGTCAATGAGAAAAGGCTGAGTATATTTTCATGATGTTTATGATGTTTTACTGGTGTGGTACCAACTAACGGCTAGTAAACCGTTAGGTGCGAACGTATGGTATGGGATATACGTTAACACTTATTGGGTTCCTATCCGAGAAGTTGAGACACATTCACGATGTTTACTAGTACTACAGACCACGAGACCTCGATCGGAATCATCATGATGTAGTTTCTACTCCGATCATTATGATGTGATTGACTCGGGTCTTTGTGACCAGGATTCATTGTGATGTTATAGACTATAGTAATTCATGATGTTCACGATGTTAAGATGTTATTTGACTCCAGTCATCATGATGTTTATAGTACCAAATAATAGTACTAATCAAGATGTAGCGCGCGTAGCATTGCTTCGGCATGCAATCGAGGATCTGGCCAATCCCGGATTTCTTAAGTTCTAATGTTTTAGACTTCACCGTCTTTAGATGATTATTACAATGATAGCCTAGTGCCCGATGAGATGTATACATATATGGTGAAATCATTTACGACGTTACTCTTTGATTGAGTTATTTGCATTATGCATTGATGATTTGATGATTTTATAGATTACTTGATTTTAAGATGGAGTTGAGATGTATTTATATATTTATATCGTTGAGATGAGGTATAAATGATTATGAAGAATCTTTTATGATGAGTTTTAGTAATGGATTTGAGATGTATCTATATTCATACCGATGAGATTAGGTATGAATAAGTATAATGCTTCTTTTATGATTGGGTTTTATATTTCCTTGAATGATCCTTGGGATGTGCCAATGAGATGAGGCACATCCATATGCGTTTTATTCTATGTTTAAAGGATATGTGCCTTTGATGAATTATTATATTGACAACCACTTCTAAGAGGATAGTTGAATCATTTGAAGTCATTATCCATATTCCTTTATACCACCGATGATATGAGGCGAAAGCAATATTTATTGAATCTTATCTTTAAAATTTTACTCATCGATGTTCCATTTGCTTAAGTGTTAGTTATGCCACTTAAGTATGACTTTACCATCATTATCTCTTCTACTTTCCAAGAAGAAATGTTGTCCTTTCTTATGATGTTGAAACCCTGTTTAGGGCATGATATCCTTTAAGAAAAGGGATACCATAGATTTCACCTACTTATACTTATCGATTATTCTGTTTAACTGATGATTTTAGCTAGCCTGACCCATGTGTTTTCACTCTGGTCGGACCGAGTTGTTTCAGGTATCTTCTATTGGGCTTAGCTTGAAGTTGATGTTGGATAAAAGCTTTTCTTTCTCTTGAGTAGTTTCTGTTCTTTCGCATACTCTGATGTAGTTATATTTGATTCAATGTATATAGTATTATCGAGTGCCACCGTTATTGTATTCATATTGTATTGTACTAAACATGTATTGGTGTATATGTATGTATATGATATTGATTATTGTTCTATGATGTGCTTTTCATCTAATTATTGTATTTTGTTCTGGTAGATCCGTTAGCCACCTATATTTTTAACTAAGCATTTACTGGTTATGTCAATCCACTTGAGATAGAAAAAAATCATATTGCATTTATCGATGTATTCAGTAGATGTTTAAGACAAAATTACAGATGGTCGCCCTTAACTAGCCCTATTCTCCACTTTAGCAGACAAAAGTACTCGTTAATTCTCTTTACTAAGGTGGGTCTCGGGGTGGGGGTTACATCTGTTGAATTTTGGGTTCACTAATCTATTCTCAAACACTGAATGTGAAATTTATCTTTGGCATATACTGAGTGTGAAATCTATTTCATAAATAGTACATGAGAAAACCCATTATTTTCCTAATAATGATTGTATATCTTTGTCTATATTACTGCGGTAGATGTGTTTGTTTGCAACGGTATGGATCCGACATGCACTAGTTGGGTTATGCATGGGGAGTCATCAAACTTTTGGAAGTAGTCATGAAAAACATTGAAATTTATGTTACATATAGGATTTATCTAGATGCACTTGATGATGATGTTTTGAACCAAGACAATGAAATCGAGAAAATGAAATATGACACGATTATGTGCCAAAAGATGCAGCCCTTTTATTTCCAGGTTGTACAAAGTCTACTAATTCTCGCAAAGGTCCACGGTACATGTGAATTAAGGCAGAGTTATACCCACAAGAGATAAATGGGAGAATATACCTTCCACCATCAAAAATCAACTTAGTGAAAAAAGAAATAGAAATATTTTATAATCGTTTCAAAATTTGAAGGCACTAGACAGGTGTAGCTCTAATATTCGAAGATATTACTCAAAGAACAACAAAATAATAGGTCTTAATTCTCCTAATTACCATGTTTTGATGCAACCAGTATTACTCTTAAAGAAAGGCCCAAGGACTGCGATATTTGATATTGTTCATTTTTTAATGAAATATGTCAACGAGTAATCGATTAAAAAAGAGTTGAAGATCTTGAAAATGAAATTTTTGAGACATTACGCTTGTTAGAATGGTATTTTCCTCCATAATTTTTTTAATAGTATGGTACACTGGATCATACATTTGGTGAGAGAATTACGTCTATATGGGCCTGTATAATATCATTGGAAGTATCAATTTGAAAGGTGCCATACAATAATTTTTTAATTTTAAACTTCACTTTATTATAAGCTTGATAGTATAAGTATATTTTACTCACTAATTTTGGATATCATTATTATTTTTCATAAATATACGAAAGTACTTGAAGAATATGTGAAAAATCAACACGACTGAAATGGTGCACTGGAAAAATGTATATTACAGAGGAGTGTATGAGGTATTGCAGTGGTTACCTAGAACAAGCTGCTGAAATAGGAATACAACACGATAGAAATAAAGGATTTCAAACTAATTCTCCTCATGTTGCATGTTATGTTAGTAAAGGAGAACATATAATATTGTCTAATGAAATGCTGAAATCTACGCATCGATACATTCTTTTCGATGCAATGAAAGTCAAGGATTATGAGAGGAAAGTATAATAATAAATAATTTAAATACAAATTATTATTATAAACAATCCCAGTAACTATATGACTTAATTTATTCTATTCTTTTTTACTAGAATGCGTATGGATGAGTTGAAGTAATTAGATAATCATTTACATAGAAATGAAAGTGAAATATTGCTTGGGGTAAACATGCCGATGAGTTTTGTAACCGGTCCAAAGAAAGATATGTATTATATGATATTTATTGTTTATGTCTAAAAGGAAAAAATCATATTGTCAAGTTTCACATTAAATCGCAGATCAGTTTGAATATTCTAGTTTTTGATACAATAAAATGGTTATCATATAAACCTATAAAACGAGCCATAATGTATACTGGATTCATTATTAATGGGCTTTGATTTCATACCAAAGGCGTTCAAAGATTAACACAAAACAGTGTGTCTCGATTGAAATAACGTAAACGATTCACAATCTAACAATAATGTGCAGCCATCGAAAGCCTCTTATGGTGTTCTACGTGAGATTATCGTGTTGGACTATAGTCTTTCCCAAATTCCTATATCCAAATGTGATTGCGCTAATATTAATCATGGTATTATGGTTGAAGATGATTTCACACTAGTTAATATTGACGAATCCTAAAACCAATTTGTGAACAATCCTTTCATTCTAGCTTCACAAGAAAAACTAGTATTTTATTCAAGAGAGTATGAATCGTATAACTGATATGTTGTCATAAAACCAACACCTAAAGGGTTTCATGAATTAGTGTTGTATAATGACGAAACAGAAGTAATTTCTCAACCATTTGACATATTAAAGGTTAATGAAGTTACGACCCATGATGATGGTTTTGAAAGAAGGGATTGTGAAGGCACATATTCCTATGGTTGCGTAGAAGATGAAAAATTGATTCTACATATCTTAGTGCAGAGTTTCTCTATTGTTGTTTGATTATATTTTAGAACATTGTTTTCCCAAATTTTTTAGTTTACATTGTTACTTTTATATTTGGTAATGTTATGTATCTTAAAATTTATTCCCTTTTTAACTCCGCTAATGTCTATTTCATATTGCCAGTCCCAAGTTCGGAGAATGGAAGAGGCGAAAGGACAAAGTTTGACTTTATATATTTTGTACCCTAAAATTTTTTTAGGTCTATTTTCCGCCGTTTCTAAATCTTCGTAAATTTACATTGAAAATCTTGAGTATCCTTATATTAAAGATCCCGATAATTTTCAATGCCATTAAACTTCATGTATAATTTAAATTTATAATTAAATAGTTTGTTACATTATACTTTCATATTTCAAGTTGAATCCATTTGAGCATTTCAATTAAATTTCACATGAATAAGATAATTGAGGGGAATAATCAATCTTGGTTCATATTGGCCTTTTTCTCTGTTCTGATGTAGCATATGGTAATCTTTCTATTTTATTATCTTTTACAGTAAACGTTGTTTTTCAAATTTATAGACATGTCTATCAAATTTGTACTGTAATTTTCAATTTCATTGTTCAATTTGTAATTGTGTTATTTACACCGATTAAAACATACAATGTAAATATATTGTTATAAATAATTTTCATATTCTTCCTTTCTTGATCCATAACCAGATTATAAAGGCTTGCAGGCTCATTAGTCTTGTTAACGACTAATATACGGGCCACTTCAATATTAATTTCAATGCATAATATTGACATTATGCTTCTATTATCGAAATCCATTAAAAAAATTCTATAGACTGCCTGGTTTGGCTAGAGAAGTTACATTTCAGGTACTTACTCTTTTCACCTTAACGATTTATACATAACGATCTTTAATATTACTTTCTTTTTAACTACATTACTACAGTTTTGCTAGAATTAGAAAATCTTCTACTTCCGTCGCTCTAGGAAATAATTATTCTTTCAAATGGCGTACTGTCCCCCAGTTAAGTAAAAAAATTCTTCTTGATTTTGAATGAAAATGAATTGCCCATATATATTTCACAGATGGCTGCCTTACTCATGCTACAAAACTGGCATATGGTTTATTCCCTATACGAGATATGTGTTAATCCCTTTCTGAATGGCGACTCAACTACTCAAAGAAAGCGCACGACCTAACGACCTAAGCCATTCAACGAGTTAACGACCTAGCAGTTCAGACAGGTCAACGGCATAGCATAACAATAGAATGAACACTACAGCACTTAAGCGACCTAGCGACTAAACGGGGTAACCTAGCAACCTAACACCTACATAAACCGCATCTCCTTAAGCCGCTTGCATATAGGTCGCTCCCAACCTTAGGTCGCTACCTCACCCATAACCATTCTAAGTCGCTCCATATAAGTCGCCTTCCACTCCCATAGGTCGCTACGACCTACCAGCAAAAGCAGTTGGTCAAGCGCAACCATAAAAAGCCATAGACCGTATCCATTAGGTCGCTTGCGACCTACGACCTAACCCACTCCTAAGTCGCCCATGACCTGTGACTTAGACCCAGAATTTCCCTATAAATACCCTAGGAACTCCATCTGGAAGAGGACTTTTGGATGATTTCTGGAACCAATACTTTGTTGTTTTCTCGACTCCTTCAACACTTCAAACACCGAAGACGCTTTAACGAACTTGGGGAAAGATCTAACTCCTTCAACATGAGTTCAAAGAGCTTTTCTACATCGAATTTCTAGCTACACGTCTTAATCGTGTTGTAATCGAAGAATCATTGAAAAAGTTGTAATCAAATCAGCAATAAAAGAGATTAAGTGGACGTAGGCTTGACTTTAAGCTGAACCACTATAAAAACTGTTGTCTCTTTACTATTTCTCTACTATTTTCTGCTCATTTTCAGTTCCCATACCAGCGGGTGGTGTTTTCACTGTTTCATCACTCAAATTGGGGTGTTAGCGTACATTTTTAGCGTTAATAGTTTTGGTGCTTTCACTGAGAATTGAACTCAGGAGTGCTCTCACCATTACTTCGCAAAGATTTATTGAAAGACTCTATCTACGAACCAAAAGTCTATCTGAAAATATGGCTCCTGGAAGAAAGCGTAGATCTGCTAGATCTGGAAATACTTGTGACAACACCGCCACTTGTCCCGCGTCAAATGAAGCGGTTCCTAGTGTTGGAGTCACAAGGGCGGAGTTGGATGCTGTAATGTCTGGGTTTTATCAACAAATGGAGGCCCAGAACACTTTGATGTTGGACAGGTTAAATGCTTTGCTTGGAGTTAACCGTCAACCAGATAACAATGAAGAAATCTTTGCCGAAGAAGTTCATGATTCTCGAGGAAAAAGTATTCCTCTAAGGGAAGCTGGCACCGCCGAAGGGGCACCTCCCCAAGTCGGAGGTTCAAGGCCGTAGCCAACTCTTCGCGAACATTTTCCCAGGCAAACTTTCGAAAAAGTAGCCGACGTCTGTCCCGCAGGGCCTCTAAACGATTATGAAATAAAGCATGCAAAGGGAAGAAGATGAGAGTGACTGGGGGTTTGCTCCAAGAAAGACTACCTTTACTGAAAGAATTCTAAAAGCTGATCCGAAGAAGTTTGTTCCTCCCAGCATTCCAGCTTATCGGGGGACAAGCGACCCCAACCAGTTCTTGTACAAATATGACCGTCATATGACTGGTGCCAGAGCATCGGATGAGATCAAGTGCAGATACTTTCCGGTGTATTTGGGAGGAGTGGCACTGCTTTGGTTCACGAAGCTGCCAGCTCGATCTGTGGATCAGTTCTTCGACCTCACTCGGAGATTCAAAGACCAGTTCAGGTTATATGCTTCAAAGGCCAAGGATATAATGTCACTTTCCAACCTCTAACATAGCCCCGGAGAGCCTCTCAGATCTTTCTTAAATCGCTTCAACATAGCCTTGGCCGAAGTTGATAACGCGGAGCCTCGTATGATTCTGACCTACTTGATGCGAGCTATTAACAAAACTAGTGAATTTGGAAAATGGCTAAAGATGAAAGAGACAAATTCACTTGAGAAATTCTACAAGAAGACCGATGAATTTATGCGCCCAGAAAGCCTCCCTGTGCCCGCAAAAGCAGTCATGACTGAGGTTGAGAATAATAATGTTGCTTCAAACAAAAAGGAATCTGGTGCACAGAAGAGGGAGAATGACAGTGGGAAGAAGCAGGGAAATGCGAAGAAAACTCGCCACTTTAGACCTTCAGACTTCACTCCCTTAACTGATACTCCAGAAAATATCTTCTTCGCAACCAAGGATGTTGTTGAGTACCCCAAACCGCCTAAGATAAAGCTTGGGAAGAATGCTACGCATAATGGGAGATTTGTCGGTTCCACAGGCATGATACTAATGAATGCCGCCATTTAAAGAGTTCGATTGAGGAGCTGTTGAGACAGAATAAACTTCAACAATATGTGAAGTGAAACAGAAACGACCCAACTTCATCTAATCAGGGGCAACAAGTTCCTGCTCATCAACCCAGTTCAGGTGAGAGGACCGCGGTGCATGAATCTGAAAGGCCTGTCATGAATGTTATTACAGGGGGTCCTCACCCAGTAGGTAGAATTTGGGGTGAGATGGAAAGGTATGCTTGTGCTTTGAGATATACCCCAGCTGAAGAAAGTGTTTTTGTCTTGGAAGATGCTGCACCTCTAAAACAGCAAAGAACTTTCAACGATCACATCATATTCCGGGCTAGAGACTCTGTTGGTATGGAGGCTCCTACCGTCGATCCTTTGGTGATATCTGTAGGTATTGGACCTACCATTATAAGAAGGGTGCTTGTTGACTGCGGCGCCACTTGCAATGTCCTCTTCAAAAAGACATTTGATCTGATGAAAATTCCTATGGCTGATGTCCAAGCTTCATCACAGAAAATTGTTGGGTTCACTGGAGAACCAAAACAACCGGTTGGGACTATTGACTTATTTGTAGAACTTGGAAAAGGGGAAAAGAAGGTGGTCCGAAAGTAAACTTTTGTGATTGTTGATGAATTGTCTTCTTACAATGCCTTCTTGGGTCGACCGACTCTTGTTGTATTCAAGGCCCTACTCGCCCCATGGTGCCTGACTATGAAGTTCCCCAATGATAATGGCGTCGGTGTTGTGAAGGTGGACCAAAATACTGGGTGAGAATGCTACCTCATAGAGTTACGGGAGGTGAAAAAGGGAGAAATGGGTAAGGGTGCGGCATCTCCGCTCCGCATCAAAGAACGCACCTTGTCGCAACTACAGGGAGGACCCTGCACTGGTGAGCATAGTGGTGCATGAAAAGAAATTGATCCCAGAAAAACCTGTGCAGGGGAGAGTAGAGTGGTGCCGGTGGAAGTGACAGTGCCAATACCTGTTGACCCAAAAGATCCAAACTGGATATTCAAATATGAAGGTGCACGTTTCCTAAATTTGTGAAGTGTTGTGCAAAACTAATAAAATGAAAAGAAAATATAACTGGGATTAAACTAATTGGCATTTGTCGATTATAAAGTTTCAAGGCTTGTTATTTTAAGTCCAAGTGTAGTGTTGATGCAAACAGATCAGCTTTAGTTGATTATTTTAGCTTTTGCTTTAATACTTCACTTGAACTTGTTGATTCACAGCATTTCATTCACACAATTCATTTAAGTTGATTATTCTTTATCGACTAATCTGTCATTCGATGTGGGCAGTCAATGGCAGTATATTCACCTTAGTTTTCTGCAAATGTTGTATTTAACAGGTTGTTGGCTTCAAAAGTTAATATAATCTATGAAAAGTGCAACAAGTTCAAGTAGTTCCTTCTAGCTGTTCAAGTTGGAAATTCAATCAAGTTCTGTCAAATTTTACAAGTGTTCAAGTCCTGTTCTTTTCCTAGGTCGCAGGAACGACTTAACTTAACTCGAAACTCCTTAGGTCGTCTAGATCAAGTTCAAATGACATAACATAGGTCGAGCTTCCCTAAGTCGCTCTGCTCGAGTTATGAAGTTCATCAGTCATCTTCCTACGAGTCAAAAGCTACGTTGTAGGTTAAGGCATAAGGCTTTAAGTCGAGACAAAGAAAATTTGCTTAAGTGTTGACTCGTCTAAGTACGTCCGTGACCTAAAATGTTATGTTACAAAAAGTTAAGTCGTCCAGGTCATAGTGCGACCCAAAGATAGGTCGTTAGGAGAGTTATCTCGTTCGAAGAAGTATGTTATACATCTTAAGTCGCAAAGTTCAAAGGTCGTTCAATGCTGTAAGGCACTCTACATGTTTAACTCGCTTCGTGCCCGAGGTCGCTTTAAGGGTAATCCAGAGATGCCGAGCTGTCTTCTGCTACAAAAATCCTGAGTCCCGCTCTCCACTCACACGTTGCCACGTGTCCATCTCCCTCGCCCCACCAGAAACGCCACGGCATAACCTAAAATCCACTAACCCGTTAACCAAATATCTCTTCATCTCCTTCAAATACCTAAAACCTCGTCACCGCCCCCAAATTTTCAAAAACCAACATAAACTCCACAAATTCAAACACTCGCCAAGTAACTCCATGAGATCCTAAGCCGATTCATTTTTTAAGACAATTACCAACGATTCGGCGATGATAAGAGGGCGAATCGGGGTATAATCTTACGACATGGAAACGAAACTGTATTGAAATGGCTATAAAAGAATCGATGGTAAACGCAATTGATAGATGATCGGAATTACCTAAATTTGCTGTTGGAAATAGCGATTGGGGATGCAAAGAAGGGGATTTCGTGTTAACTTCTGAACCCGAATGCAACAATGGCAGCTTTAAAGAATATCCTGTTACTGCAAGAGTTTCCTCCTTAGTAGTTGAAGCAACTTCCACTTTGCAACAGACTTCGTTGACTCAAGAGTTGACGTTAGCTACTACACCCATCATCTCCCCTCAACCGAGGAGTGGTTCATAGTTTGACGCGCGTAGTTTGCACATTACACACACTAAGGATTTTTCAGTACCTACTTGCACTCAACTTTTGTACTTCAAGGACTAATCAAGTTTTGTCCCTTTCTCATTTTCAGGTTCTCTAATGGGGCGTAGTGGTTCCTATTATGACGACTTTCAACAGTACGGAAGGCGTGGTCAGTATGATTATAGGCGCTATCTTCCCCTCCCCTCCCCCCCCCCCCCACAGGGAAACTGATGAAGAGAGAGTTGCTCGAAAAGCTCAAGAAAGAAGAGCGTATGAAGAAAGGTATGGAAGAAGGGATGAGCAACATGACTCTTCTCGTAGAGGCGATGACTCTCATAAAAGAAAAACTTATGACGATAGAGGAAAGAGCCATGACATCAGAGACCCAAGCAAGCGGGCCAGGCTTGATGAAAAGGCTGCATCTGCAACTTTAGAAAAGGTCGCTGCTCTCACTTCTCTTAAAATTCCTTCAAAGTCTTCTTCCCTTGAAGGAGCCGACATTCAAACACTTCTCGATAGACCCTCGTACCAAGTTGAGAGAGGTCCACTAACCCTTCAAAGTCGGTTCCCGCATTGGTGCTTAAAGGGAGTCCGCTTCGACCTTGACTTGGTTCCCATCGACAAAGAGGCCATGCTACGAAATCTTGACACTGTTAAACTTGATATTGAGAGAATGTCAGGGTGGAAAAAGCTCGTCGATGAGCTTCAGAGGGTGAACTGGGCGATCCTTGAAGCTATGCTGACGATGGAGAACGACAAGTCTGAATGGCAGAAAATTCTTGATCAGCACAACACCGAAATGAAAAACATCGCTGAGTGCAACGAAAAACTTGAGGCGGAGGTCGAGAAACTTAAGCACGAGCTTGCTACTTCTTCCACCTCTTATACTCAAAAGGAAGAAGTGCTTCAGAAGCAAGTTCAAGATGCTCATGCCGCTCAACGGTATGTCGAAACCCAGCTCGAAGCTTCACAGAAGACGGTCGAAAAATATTATGCTGACTTCGTGGAGCTACGGGAGAAAGCTAACTCCCAGGACTTAGAAATCATCAGGCTGAATGCTCAACTATTAAAGACTGAGAAAGAACGTGATGAGGCCATGGCTGGAAAGAGAGCCGCTGAACATTCTCATGAAGAGACAAAAGCCAACATCAGCTCTACTCTATTTGATTTTTACGTCCAAAGCGTCTTGGGGCGTGGCAGCCTTGAATTTTTGGGGCCTAAATATGAAATCACTTTTGCTGAAGTGTGGGAGGCTGTAATGGATATGCTCAAAGGTGCCGGTTATTCCGAAGATGAACTTGAGGCGCATTACTTTGATGACGAAACTCGTGCTGCTCTTGCCAGAGGAAAGGAGCAGCTTGTTAAAGTACGAGCCGAAATGATGGGAGGGGAGCATCCAGAGAAAGAAGCACCTTAAATTGCCCCTGTCCCTCCTTCGACTTTGGCCGACATTGACATCATAGGCTCCAGTTCCCATTCTCCGCTAACAGCTAAAGTCGTAACTGAGATTACAAGCGCACAGGGTGGAGACGAAGGCGAAGAAAGCACCGAAGCACAAGCTTATGAAATTGACATCAGAAAGCCAACTTCTCCAGGTAACTTTAATGCTGATCTTGCTCAAGTAGACTACTCATTTGCTTCACATGAGTTTGATGAGCTTCTTGATTATTTCCTAAATCTCAACGAGCCTTTATCTCCTCTCTTTACTGATTTTAACTTCTTTTCTTTTGTAGAGAAAGTACTGAGCATTGTTCAGACTTCCCCTCCTCCAGTTATTCCTCCCCCACCTCTTTAGGTCACTCCTCCTTCTGCCTCTCAACCGGGGTCACAAGAGGAGCAAATAGAAGCTCTCCAAGACTTGGACGATCACATTGCTTCACAAGAACATAGGGGAGAAGAAACTGAAGAGGGCGAAAAGACTCCAGAACTAACTGGTTCCGACAATACGCCGTTAGCCACACTTTTAACTCCAGAAAGTGGGCCTTCTTCTAAGAAAGGGGGAAAGTGGAGTCTCAAAGAAGAAAGAAGCTTCAGCTGGCGAGAAAAAAGCAGAAACAAGTCTGATTGTTCCCATTTCTCCTTCTTCCCTAACTCTTTCAAGCCAGCGCAAGAAGTTGGTCATCCGGCCAGGTGTAGGCTCTAAAGGTGGAGGGAAGAAAAAATGATGGCTTTGGTCCTGTGCTTTTTATCTCGCTCTTTGCTTTTTGCTTGTATATAAGCTTGTGTTGACTGGAAATTGTGCGGGTACCAATCCCCGCTTTCTTTTACTTTGAAACCTGCATATGTATAAAATTCTCATAGTATGGAATAAAATGGTTCTTTTACTTATACAAATTTCTGTCTGTATTTGAGAATGCTTTTATTTTCTGTTTTCATGCAAGTTTCTTTATCCTCTTTATGTGAAGTTGCAGTAAACCTTTGATATGTTTCTTTAGCATTGTTTTCATTTTTGTGATGACTATATTGTATTGCCCCCATACCATGGTTTATTGCAATCTCTTTCACATTGGCAAAGTTTCGGAGAACAAATCTTCTGTTTCGAGAAGACTTGTACTCTTTCTTTAGAGAACAACTCTTCCATTTGAAGGAAGTTTGCATTTGTACTTTATAGGATAATATTTTCGTTCTATGAAAATATTTTTTCTAATTTAGTAGAATGCACTTCATATTGGAGGAGTTTTCGCTTCTTCTTTTTTTATTGTGAAGTTTTTACACTTCACTTTCGGAAAAAGTCACTTTTGCTTTGGCAAGTGAATTTTACTTCATAGTACATTGGGTCTCCCGAAAAAGGGCTTCAACCTGCTTGTGCCTCCGAAGATTGTTTTTTGTTTGATTGTGCCTCTGGGAAGAGGTCTTTTTGTTTGGTTGCGCCTCTGGGAAGAGGTCTTTTTATTTGATTGTGGCTCTGGGAATAGGTCTTTTTGTTTGGTTGCGCCTCTGGGAAGAGGTCTTTTTGTTTGATTGTGCCTCTGGGAAGAGGTCTTTTTGTTTGGTTGCGCCTCTGGAAAGAGGTCTTTTTTTTGTTTCTGCCTCTTGGGAGAGGCTTTTATATTTTCCCTGTTCGCTAGGAAGTGGGCCTCCGAAGAGGGCTTTTCACATTTCGACTCGTGTGAAGTTTTATTTCAGATCACGGTGAAATGTGTGCCTCTGAGTAGGGCTTTTGCCTGGATGTTTGGAGTTTCCTTCTCTTAGTTGGATGGATTCACGGGGTGGACACGAGTGTTCTGTGCCACCGATCAGTCCGCAACTTTCTGTCGAGAAAGAACTCTCTTTTTCTGGCGAGGCCCGCTAGAGGTCTTTTAGCATTTCAACTATGGTGAAATGGGCCTCGGAAGAGGGCTTTTCACATTCCAGCACTGGTGAAGTTTTATTTCAAATCTCGGTGGAATGCGTGCCTCTGAGTATGCCTGGAAGTTTCTTCCTCATGGTTGGCTGGATTCACGGTGCGGACGCAAGTTACTTGGACGCTTATTTGCGCAGATTATCTCAGCTAGTGAACAAGCACCTTGCCTTCCACTTGGGAAGGTGCCTCCAATCATTGTATGGATTCACGGGGTAGATGCAAGTTACTTTGACGCTTGTCTGCGCAAACTGTCTCAGCTAGTGAACAAGCGCCTGGCCTTCCAGTTGGGAAGTTGCTCCCGGTCATTCCATACCAATCTTTTTTGTTGAGAAAGTCTTCTGGCATGCCCCGTTCGAGGTCTTTATCCTCCGAAGAGTTGTGCCTCCGAAGAGGTCGTTGGCTGTTTGATACTTGCTCGCCCATGTCTCTTTGCCATCTATTCATATCGGCGATCCCCGTTATCTTTTTCAAATACACTTCTCTTTTAATTGCCAACAATTTCCTTTATCCAAAAAAGTATACTTCATAGTTAAGCGAGTTGGTAGGGGCAGACACAGGCTATTTAACTGGATGCTCGTTTGTGCAAACAACCACAATTAGTTAGCAAGGGCCCACTTCCAACAGAATCACTAACTTTTTGCTTGAAGCACTCCTTTCGTAGATTTGAGTATGGAAATTTTGAACAACTTAGTGTTTGCATGTTTGGTGATGTCAGGGATTGCTTGGTCTTGTGATGGGTAAGCTTTGTTTTTATGGCCTGCATTATTAAATCGACATTTTAGTAATACAATTGACGTATTTTATATATCGAAATAAAACATAGCAGTTTATAATAGTAAAGAACACAAGATTTATAGTGGTTCGGCCAAGAACTGGGCCTACATCCACTTTATAGTTCTTATTATTCACTTGCACTGGCTTTACAACGGCTTTCAATACAAGAATCATACATTCATCATTCCTTTACAATATTTCATTAAAGTCTTTAAGTAAAATATGGGCGCAAATGATTGCTGTTCCAAGCTCTTGGAATTGAGTCTCCTTCGACAGTTATGAGTTTGAATGTGCCATCAAGAAGTTTTTGGCCTATGACATACGACCCTTCCCAGTTTGGCCCAAACACGCCTGTAGGTGTCATAATTCCTTCTATGATTAGATCCCCAACTTCAAAGCTGCGTTGGCGAACTTTGGAATTGAAGTGCCTGGCTATTCTTTTCTGATGAGCCGCAATTCTGAGCTCAGCTTCTTCTCTTTTTTCATCAAGGAAGTCAAGGGCTTCAAGTTGCAGCTTTTCTTTTTCGGCTTGATTGAAATGGATTCTTCTATGTGAAGAGACCTCTATTTCCACCGGAATCATTGCCTCTGATCCAAATGCCAATGAAAATGGAGTATGCCCCGTCGTAGTTTTATGTGTAGTTCTATATGCCCATAGTGCTAGTGGAAGCTTATCGACCCAACCACCTTTCGCTTTTTCCAGTTGTTTTTTGATGGTCGATTTGATAATTTTGTTTACTGCTTCCACTTGCCTGTTTGCCTGCGGATATGCCACTGCTGAGAAACTTTTCTGGATCTTGAATTTCTTGCAAAAATCTTGGAACACTTCACTTTCAAATTGGGTTCCATTGTCTGTGATTATCTTTTGAGGCACACCATACCTGCAAATGATATTCTTAGTTGCAAAGTTTATCATTTTCTTAGAGGTAATAGTAGCTAATGGTTCAGATTCAGCCCATTTAGTAAAATAATCAACAGCAACAATAGCATATCTAATTTCGGATTTTGCAGTTGGCAAAGGCCCGATGAGATCTATTCCCCAAATAGCAAATGGCCACGGACTGACCATCTATGTTATCTCAGCGGAAGGTGCTCTTGGGATTTTTTCAAATCTCTTGGCGTCGGTCACATTTTCGGGCGTAACTTGCGGCATCACGATTAATATCTAGCCAAAAATACCCATAACCGAGAATTTTCTTTGCTAAAGTTTGACCACCTCAATGATCTCCACTCTCCTCCGTGTACCTCAGTTAGAATTGTCTCAGCTTCTTCCTTGGTCACACATCGGTGTAATGGCATTGAGAATCCCCGCCTATACAATCGGCCATCTTGAATTATATATCTAGATGCTTTTCTTAACAACTTCTGCCGTTCTTTTGAGTTTTCTAGTAGAGAACCGTCGTGCAGATATTCCAATATCGGAGTCATCCATGATTCTCACTCCTGTGATATGGTCATGATCTAGTCAATATCCATTTCATCAATGCTTGGAGTTGACAGGACTTCCACAGGAACTAATCCCAATAATTGAGCTTCCCCAGTGCTTGGATACTTTACGAGGGAATCTGCCTTCATGTTTTCTTCTCGAGGTATATGGTTTATCGTATAATGGTCCAGGTCATCGAGAAGCTCCTAGGCTCTTGGCAAGTAAGCGGGCAGATTTCCTCCTTTGGTTTGAAACTCTTTCCTGACTTGACACACAATAAGATGTGAATCATTGAAGATCCGTAACATTTTGACATTCAACTCCTTAGCAATTCTCAAACCGGCAATAAGAGCTTCATACTCTGCTTCATTATTTGTCGAAGGGAATTCCAATCTTAAAGCATAGCACAATGATCGCCCTTCAGGGGTTTCAAGCACAACCCCAGCCCCGGAACAGTGATCGTTTCTTCCGCCATCAACATACAATTTCCATCAAATTGGGGAATTACCCGTCACTATTTCCTCACTATCACCTTTGTTTGTACATTCTGCGATGAAATCTGCCAAAGCTTGTCCATTGATTTCTCACCGGGGATGATAAGTGATGTCATATTGACTGAGTTCAATATTCTACTTCAAAAGGCGACCCGAAGTCTCAAGGCGAAAGATGACTTGCTTCAGTGGTTGATCAGTGAGGACTTTGATTGGATGAGCTTGAAAATATGGCCTCAATATTCTTGATGCGATCAGTAGACAATAGGCAAGCTTCTCCAACTTTGAATAATTCATTTCTGCCCTAGTAAACCTTTTGCTAATATAGTAGACTGGGTGTTGAATTTTAGCATCTTCTCGCACCAATGCTGCACTTTAGAGCGTGAGCTGAGATCGCCAAGTATACAAAGAGATCTTCACCATCATCGGGCTTAGAAAGTATCGGAGGAGTTTCCATATGACGAATTAACTCATCGAAAGCTTTCTGGCATTCTGGAGTCCAGTTAAAGTTTTTCCTTCCTTTCTTTTGAGCATCAAAGAATGGAATGCATTTATTAGTAGCTTCGGAAATGAATCGACTTAAGGCGGCGACTTTTCCATTGAGACTTTGCAGTTCCTTCTTAGTTCTAGGAGGTTTGACTTCTCTTAAGGCAGTGATCTGAGCAGGATTAGCCTCAATGCCCCTAGTGCTCATAATGAAACCCAAGAACTTTTCGGACTCCACTCCAAACGAACACTTCAATGGGTTAAGCTTCATTCCATACTTTCGTAGGACGGCGAACATTTCCGCTAAGTGGTCCATATGGTCTACTTCTTTATTTGATTTCACCAACATATCGTCAAGATAAACTTCCATGGTCTTTCCAATCTGTGGCTTGAACATCGCATTAACAAGTCTTTGGTAAGTTGCCCCTGCATTCTTCAGTCCGAAAGCCATGACTTTGTAGCAGTATAGACCAACATCGGTTATGAAACTCGTGTCCTCCTGATCTGGCTCATGCATCATGATCTGGTTATATCCGGAGTAAGCATCCATAAAAGATAACAATTCATGTTCCGCTGTTCCGTCAACCAACTGGTCAATCCGGGGTAGCGGAAAGCAGTCTTTGGGGCAGGCTTTGTTTAAGTCTGAAAAATCGATGCACACTCTCCACTTTCCATTAGCTTTCTTAACCAGTACAGGATTTGAAACCAAATTCGGATAAGTCGATTCTCTGATAAAGTCATCCTCCATGAGCCGATCCACCACTTCTCTCAATGTTGCTGACCTTCTGCGACCCTGGGTTCTTCTTTTCTGCTTCACAGGTGTAAACTTCGAATCAATATTCAAAGTATGTACTGCAACTTCAAGTAATATTCCACACATATCAGCATGGGTCGAAGCGAATACATCCAGATTTGCTTTCAGGAATGATATTAAAATATTCTGAACTGCCGCACTAAGTTGTGAACCCACATTCAGCACCTTGTTTGGGTCTTTTGGGTCAACAGGTACTGGTACCGTTACTTCCACTGGCACCACTCGATTCACCCCTGCACTGGCTTTTCTGGGATCCATTTTTCTTCGTGCTTCACTACATTCTCCAGTACAGGGTCCATCCTGTAATTGCTACAAGGTTGATTCTTTGATGCGGACTGGGGCTGCCGCATCCTTTCCCATCTCTCTCTTTCTTGCTTCACGCAGTTCTATCGGATAACATTCCCTCCCTGCATTCTGATCCCCTTTAACAACACCAACTCCATTATCTGTGGGGAATTTCATGGTAAGGCACCACATGGCGAGGATTGCTTTAAAGGCTGCTAGAATTTGATGGCCTAGGAAGGCGTTGTAAGCAGAAAATTCATCAACAATTAAAAAGTCTGCCTTTGAACGACCTTCTTCTGCCCTTCGCCAAGTTCCACGAACAGGTCAATAGTCCCAACCGGCTGCCTGGGTTCCCCAGTAAACCCAACGATCTTTTGCGATGAAGCTTGACCATCAGCCATGGGAATCTTCATCTGATCAAAAGTCTTCTTGAAAAGAATATTGCAAGAAGCACCACAATCAACAAGTACTCTTCTTACAATAGCTGGCCCAATGCCAGCAGAAATAACCAAGGGATCTATGATAGGAGCTTCAACACCCATAGAATCCCTGACTCTAAAGATAATGTCATCATTAAAAGGTTTCTGATGCTTCAGAGGTGCAGCATCTTCCAACACGAAAAACACTTTCCTCTGCTGGCGCATACTTCAATGCACGAGCGTACCGTTCCATCTCACCCCAGCTTCTGCCAGCTGGGTGAGGTCCTCCTGTAATCACATTAATAACGGGCCTCTCTGATTCATGACCTGCTGCCTTTTCACTTGAGCTAGGACGATGAGCAGGAGCCTGTTGTCCTTGAATTGGCAAAGTTGGTCCATTCTTGTTCCTCCTTACATATTGCTGGAGCTTGTTTTCTTTCAATAGCTCCTCAATCAACTCCTTCAAGTGACGGCACTCATTGGTATCATGCCCGGGTTGGTTGTGGAACCGCCAAAACCTTCCATTCTTCTCGGCTTTCTTATTCACCCTTTGCTTAGCTGGTGCGGGGAATTCGACTGTGTCTTTGTTTGCAAAGTAGATGTTTTCAGGAGTATCTGTCAGAGGGGTAAAGTTGAAGGGACGACTTTTCTTTGCATCTCCTTGCTTCCTCTAACCATCATTTCCCCTCTTCTGATTGCCAGATTCCTTCCTATTTGGAATAACAATACTATTTCCAGCCCCTATCGATACCACCTTAGTCGGTGCTTGGAGGCTTTCCAGGCGCATGAATTCATCGGCTTTCTTATAAAACTTGTCAAGCGAATTCGATTCTTTCATTTTCAACCACCTCCCGAACTTACTTGTCTTATCAATAGCCTTCATCAAGTACGTCAAAATCATTCTCGGCTCTGCGTTGTCTACTTCAGCCAGAGCTATATTGAAGCGATTCAAGAAAGCTCTAATGGATTCTCCAGGATTCTGCTCCAAGCTGGATAACGACATTACAACTTTCGCCTTCGAAGCGTACAATCTGAACTGTTCCTTAAACTTTCGAGTCAAACCAGAAAATTGGTCTATTGACCGGACCGGCAGTTTTGTGAACCAGAGTAGAGCAACTCCTTCTAGGTATACCGGAAAATATCGGCATTTGATCTCATCTGAAGCTCTTGCACCAGTCATGTGCCAATCATACTAGTACAGAAATTCATTAGGGTCACTTGTCCCCTTATAAGCCGGTATGGCAGGAGGAACAAACTTCCTAGGAAATTCTGCTTTCAAAATCCTTTCAGCGAATGGAGTCTTGCTCGGAGCGAACCCCCATTCTTTTTCGTCTTCCTCTCTTCGCATACTTTCCTTCATGATTTGTCGGACCATCCCTGAGAAATATTCCTCATCATTGAGGGGCTCAGTAGGACAAGCATCGGCCATTTTTTCAGAAGTCTGCCTTGACAGGCGCTCACGGAAAGTTGGCTGTTGTCCCGATCCTCCAACTTGGGGAGGTGTGTCTTTGGCTGGGCCAACTGCCCTTTGAGGAACATCTCTTTCTTCCACATCATGTACATTATCAGCAAAGTTTGGTTCGTTATTCACTGGTTGATGGTTAGCCCCCAGCAAAGCGTTCAACCTTTCCAACATCAGATTGTTTTAGGCTCCCATCTGCTGATATAACCCAGAAACCACGGCATCCAATTCTGCTCGCGTTACTCCAACAGTCGGAGTTGATTGACTTAAAGGAGGAGAAGTGGCAGTAGTCTCGCGAACATCGTCGGATCTAACAGATTTGCGCTTTCTTCCAAGAGCCATTATTTCTGACAAACTTCTAGTTTTTAGAGAGATCCTTTCCACAAATTTCTGCGAAGCTATGATGATAGTATCCTGAGTTCAGTTCTCAGTGAAAGCACCAAAAATGTTAACGTAAAAATCTGACGCTAACACCCCGGTGCAAGTAAAGAAAGTGTGAAAGCACCACCCGTTGACACGGGAATCGGAAATAAGCAGGAAAATATCAGAAAAACAGTAAAAGGCACAGTTTTTATAGTGGTTCGGCTTATAATCAAGCCTACGTCCACTTTCAATCTCTTTATTGCTGACTCAAGTACAACTCATACAATTTTCTTCAATTACAACACACTTTAGACTAGTAGATCAAACTTTAATGGAGAATAATCTTTCGAATCCATGTTGAATGATGTAGATTTTTCCTTGAAGTTTGTCATAGTGTCCTTGGTGTTTGGAGTGCTTGAAGTGCTGTCCGAGTTGAGAAAATGACAGAGTATCGGCGCTTCGAGAATGAGCCCAAAAGATCCCTCCAACGTTGGAGCTCACGCTGTATTTATAGGAGTTTTTTGGTCACAAGTCATAGGTCGGAAGCCGTGACTTAAAGTAAGTCGTGGGTCGAAGGTTGCGACCGAAAGTGGGTCGAAGGTTGCGACCGATAGTAGGACGTAGGTCAGAGGTAACGACTTAAGGTAGGTCATAGGCCACATGTGAGCGACCTAGCAGAGGGAAGCTTCGGCCCTTCCTGGTAACACTGGTCTCTTCTGGATGAAGTACTAGGTCGTGGACGACTTAGGGGAATGGTTGGCAACCTTATAGCCTAAGACATCCGATGTAGCGACCTAAGCTGACTTGTTAACCCACTATGTCACATAGCCCATTAGGTCATTAGGTCGCTTGGTCGTGGCTTCCTGTAAGCAGTTAGGTCGTCCACCTCTTGAGTCGTTAGGTCATCGACTTCTCGAAGTCGTTTGGTCGTCCACTACTCTAAGTCGCTAGGTCGTCCACTTCTCTAAGTCGTTAGGTCGTCCCTTCCCGTAAGTAGTTAAGTCGTCATATACCTTAGGTCATGAGGTTATTTCAAAACGAGGTTAACAACACCGTTGCAAACTTGTCTCATCATCTGCTATGTTATATTTTGTCATACTATTTATTTCTATTTGTCACACTGCAAGTTCCTTGTAGAATAGAATCACTATGGGTTGAAATGATACATACCCAAACGGACTTTAGAATAGGAAAAAATCGTTATGGGCTGAAATGATAGGCCAGAACGATTTTTATTTATTTTATTTTACTTGGAATTGCGGGTTTGAAATAATAGAACCCGGATTCCCCTCTGTAAATTATGGATTGAAATGATATATTATCCGTATCACTTGATGTAGATTAGAAGCAATTATACAGACCCGTAGTTATTTTATTTATATATTTTTCTAGAAAATTTTAAAGTATTTTAAAATTTTAAATTTACGATAATTTTAATTGAATTGAAAATGATTTCTATAAAGTATTAATGATTTTTCTTCAAGTTAAAATGTGAAACAAATGAATGGTTAAGTGGAAATTTGAAATATAACTAAATTTTGAAATTTGTAATTTTGTTTAAAATGGGGTTTAGGTTAGGTGAATAAAATTTGATAATTTGATTTATATTTGAATTTAAAATGACTTAATAAAGTGTTATTGATTTTTCTATGAATTAAAATGGTTAAATAAATGAATACTTAAAAACGAAATTTGAAATATAACTTGACTTGGAAATGTGAATTAGTTTAAAATAAAAGTTAAGTTAAGAAAATAAAATGGAATTAAGTTTATATTTTGATATGGTAGTTAAACTTAATTATTAAGTTAATTTTTAAAATAGAAGGAATAGAAATTTGCATGCTTGAATTTAATAAATGAATTATGTAAAAATCTGATTTTGTATGTAAAATTTACTTTATAAAAACCATAAGTTAACGAGTATTTAAATGAACAATTTTTGAGTGAGAAAAATATGATTTTTATAAGTTAAAAGAATCAAAAATCAAAGTTTAAATTGTTTCTGAAATTGTATTGAAAAATCTCGAATTTAATTAACAACATTTCAGAAATGCTATCATTTCTGAAGTTAACTTGAATTCATAAGTAAAGGATATTACAGCATTTTAAAGTGTTGTAGTTGATACAAATGAACTATAGCTATAATTTAACTAAGTGATATTACAACACTTTGTAAGTGTTGTAGTTGTGGAAACTAAAACTTGAACCCGAACTATTACAGCAGTTTTAAATGTTGTCTTTGCTTAATTGAATTGTTTTTCAAACGTAACTTACCATAGCATTTTCCAAATACTGTGAAAGCTGAAATTTCACCGTTTTAATAAATTTAAGTGAATAAATGAATTCTAAAAAGACTAAATTTTTAGGAATTGAATATTTGATTTTTTTAAAGTATAACTTCATTTTAATTGGTTTAAATGGAGTATTTTGATTAGAAATATAGACCATTTTGAAATGTGATTTGGAATGGTATTTAAATTTAATCAAAATAAATGAGGTTTTTGGAAGGATATGATATTTTGATATTTTAAAATGGATTTGAAATGAATGATATTTGATTTTCGAAGTATAAAATATCATTTTGGAATTTAAACCATAGGGATACTTCCCTGTATGCCTTGTGATTTTGGATGTACACCTTCATTTTGAGAGTGTGAGTAGAGGTGAGCGATTGTTGTAGCTCTACGCTACCCTAGCTACATTAGCACTGTTATTTGCATAGTTTACTTTAATTTAGGCATTTCTATGATAGCGTTTATTACTGTTAAATTGATGGTTTAACGGAACTTTAGAGGATGGGCGATCCTAAGCAACTTTTAAGTTATTGTGTATGACTACTACATTTCACTTGAGTAGGTTTACATTGTATAAGTATGTATGCACTGACTCGAGTGTTTTGTGTTTTACTTTACACTCGAGTCAATTTGAGTATTCACAGCTTAGCTTTGGATTTGTCTTTTTAGAGGCAGGAATCGCTAGAGATTTGGCTTATCTAGTTATCTATCTATTTCAGTTTCAGTTGTTGTATTTCAGCTCTTGTATTTATAAACTTCTATGTATTTGTGATTTCTATTGTGTATGTTTTCAGACCGATACTATGTATTTTTTTGAGATTTTATTGTAGTAGCTTCATGAACTACTATGGTATTTTATTTCCGCTGCAAGCTATTCTGATATTTCTGTGTCTGTGATTGGTTTTATTGCTCCAAATTCTATTACAATGCGGTATTTTGAGAAATTCAAGTCCAACATATGCAGATGCAAATGTCTGAAAATATCGGGTTGTTACAAAGATAATGCATAAAAGTAATTACTTCCGATTAATTAATTAATTTATTGGAAATAAACATTAATATTGCTTGTTCATATAATCTATTTTTTTTCATTGAATTAGGGAACATAGTTGATTGCAAACAGAGTGTTTCTGCGTATTAACTACTTCGTTATAAAGACATATACATAAGAAAATAGAGAGGAAAATAAGTATACATTTGTTTATAATCGCAAAGAACGAATTTAACGACTCTGACTCGACCTTCAAAAATGGCACCAAATACATCACCTGCATTTAAATGTCGTAGATTCAAACGTCGAATCTGGTTCACCGGAGCTTATAACACATTAAGTAAGCAACACAACGGAAACAGAAAAAATGAATTTCATTGATACAACAATGGATGCAAAATCTGATACAAATGAATTATCAACATTATCAGAGATACAAAACAATGGAAAGATAATAGCACCAGATGAAAAGATAACATCAGCAGCGGAAAGATATCTTCAATGACAAGTAAGAAAGAAAGAAAATCCGACAAAACTGCAACTCTATAGCCAAAGTTCCAAACCACATGCTCGAACCACCAACATCACGTTGTATTAAGAAAGGTCGGTATTGTGAAACAAATGCGATCCCAAATCCAAAGATTGAAGAAGATTGCCAAAGACTGAAAGCTACCGAATCTACATCTACAGTTGATTATCTGAAAATCTGACCCTAGGCTCCTCGTGTGGAAAATTGTGGACACCCAGAGTTTAGAAAGGGAACAATAAACTCCAGATCAGTCATAGGACTGGTGTGAGCAAACGAAAATAGTTTTATTTGAACAAAAAAACACTAAAATAATTTAGAAGAAATTGGCTACGCTTTTTGGAAAATGAAAGTAACATAAGGTCTCCCGGCACACACATAATGCAATCGCACACTTAGGGGAGATTTCTTCTTATGATAGTCAAACATGCTTGATATGCAAAATCCTTTTGATATTATTATTAGTGCATAGTGCAGAAAACATTTTGAAAGTATAATATTAATCTTAGCCAGCATAAACAACGTCACATTATGCCTGATATAGCTACCACCTTAGGTGGCAAGTTATACAAATGCAATCGTAAAGGGCTCGTATTGTTTGATTGGATTTCCAACAAATGGTCAGGCAAAGGAACTTCCTTACCACATGGGTATGCCTCTGGAGGGACGCCCCGAGAACCTAACCGGATCTCTGACAACATAAGGTCGGGTTACCTCTGTAACTCGTGTAATTACTGACACTAGTATGCCATCCCCCGGTCGTTACCGACCTTTATCCGAGCGCTCAACACCAACAAATTTGCAATTTTTCGCAACAACTACATAGGTTAAATATTTGGGCTCCATACCATGATTCCACCTTTTTCCAGAAGGAAATAGACATACCCTAAAAGGCGCGACCCTCATAACCTTGCTGCATCCTTCCTGTTTCGACCATTTTCGGGTTGTGAGGTCCTGATGAGGTCTCGTCCAAAAAGCTATGCTTTTCACAAAAGCCATGCTTCGATCAACAAATGATCAGCATCACTCAGCATGCCACATTACCAAATTAGGATTGTATCACTTGGTAAATATCAACTACACAACCTCTGAGCTCATATGTTTCAGAGAAGGGTGTTAAGCTAAGAGAATAAATTCTCCACCACCAAACAGAAATGTATTTGACAGAAACCAACTTTACATCTCAAAGTGTAACGTCAGGCATACATCCATACAAGTCTGCTCCAGGTTTGAACCGAACCGAATGCACTTCAAAGAAGCCCTTGCAATCTGGGAATTCACAATACTGATCGAACTCCACATCACACATGGATATCTCTATACCGGCACGTCTCAGTGCAGAGACATTCGATGGGTAATCCTATCGTTCTCAAAAATACCCGGTCTACCCCACCGGTCTTCAAACGCTATCCATTACGTCGTATCACTATTTGGAATGGGTTATATGACATAAAGTCCTCTCCTGGCTAAACCAAATAATGAGCGCTTATTTAAAAAGCATATGGATATAGTTGGATCTTAGTTAAGTCACAACTTAAAGCCCAAACACCTTTCTTTTTAATGGTTTAAACAAATTTCCACTTTTAATCTTTTAAACAAAAAGATTCGCTTTACTTTGAAAACAAAGTTCACGAATCTTTCACAAAGATTCATTCATAGCTTTCAAAACTATTTAAAATTCAAATCACACAGCTTGAAATATTTTCAACAAAAACTGAAAATCTTTTCGTTATATGAAAGCGATTATTATTTGAAAATAAATACTTTTCATTTTGAAAAATCCAATGCAAAAGTTATAGCCTTCAAAGTAAAAACTTGGGTTAAATTTAATTTCCTAAAATATTACTTTTAAAATGGTTAAAATTCCATATATATAAGTTACATAACTTGTATAACCATTTCAAACAATGTTTCCAAAATAATTTCAAAACTTAAACAAGACATACTATATTCCAATAAATTTTAATTTCAAAACTTTCTTTCCAAAAACTTTTCATATTCAACCCAACTCGATTTCCAAACAATTTGAATTCAAAATACAACTTTTGAAACCGTTTAATCATTTTGAATAAAATAATATTACATTCAAATTTTCTATGACTTAACTAATTCCTCGTGCAAATCCGTATTTGTGCGTGTATGGTGTAGTCTAGGGGTTTTACGCACAATAATACAATATCATCAATCATAATAACCCAAGCACGGCAATATCAATAAGCAGTATAATCTTATAACGCTTATCGTCATTCACAGATTCACAGATAAATAATATAAATTTATCACAGATAAATAAATCACAGTACAAGCTCAATTCACACAATTCATATCACAGAGCATCACGTATTAGGGATATCAAACAAATTCAAACTTTCAATTCAATCCAAATATTCATAAGTAAGATCAATTAACCACATGATTAATTTAAATCAGATTAATTACTTTTGAATGAATTACTAATAATGGTTAATTAACATTAATTAATTACAAACCGTTTGAATTAATTATCCTTTAATCATTTATTAATTAGGCTTTAATATAAATTAATTAACCTTTAATTATTAACTAGTCAACCTTAATAATTATCCTTAATTACATTAATTAAATAACCCTTAATTAATTACTTTTTGATTAATTAATAAGTGATTATCCTAGTCACTTGTATTAATAAATCACAAATTAATTACATTGAGTAGTTATCCTTTAATCACTTAATTAATCAACTTTAATCATTAATTAATTACTCTTTAATTAATTAATTATCCTTAAGTAATTAATTACCTTTAATTACTTACATTTGTTAATCAACCATTGATTCATTACACCAAGTAATTAACATCATCTTTTAAATTTCATTAAGAAATTACTCTAGACCTTAATTAATTTAAAAGACAAACATTTGTCTTTATTCATCAATTAATTTCATTCAAATTTATTTGATGAACCTTTGAAATAAATCTTAGTAACATACAAATCAACTTAAAACCCTTTAAGTTACTTAGAACTATTACATTACATTGTTTAAACTTATTTAAATAACACCTTTTAAAATTAAAAATACCTTAAATTTAATAAATTTAAAATAATTTATTTTATACCTTTAACCAATTTCAAAACCCAAATAAAACATTTCTTATTTATTTTAAAAGAATTAAACAAAAAAATATTCAAACTTGATTTAATGAAAACTTGTTTAGTTTAAAAATTCAAAAGTGACTCAGCCTATACTCGAGACCATCCCGAGTACATTCCCGATCCAGATGCCAGTTTACCTAAGCCACCTCTTATATTTTTTTCTTTTAAAAATTTTAAAACATGCTACCCTCACGCAAACATACACGAGGCCAGACTCAAGTCAATGCGAGTTTTCCCCGAGCTAGACTTCGAGGCAAACATCCTTTTTCAAATATCAACCATCACCAAGATATGCACAAGCGCACGTGCACGGCCGAACTGGCCATCTCCAATCAAGCTTCAGATCGTAGACATGTCGATGTTAGCCTCCCTACCCGATTACGATCACCAAAACATTGAATCGAACAAGAGAACATAAACGAACCTCTGAACCCAAACTGGAACGAATCATTACCCAAGATCCTCCTCGTACTACCACCTCCAACCGCCAGGAGCTTCGGTACTCCTACCAACTCTTCCCCGAAGGCCCACGCACTTATCCCCCTTCCTGTGATCAAGCTCGAAACACCCATGTCAGAGAAAACGATTCAAATATGCTGACGAACCCATCAAGGGTTAAACCCTACAACCATCTCGCCGCGCCACCACGGCAGACTTGAACTCCATCGGGTATTTTTCCCGTGTTCTACAGTCCCCAAGCTACCCTCGATGTCAGGAAGGACCCTCAAATCTTGGTCGTTCGTCGGAAATCGACAATAACTTGTTTTCCATTTATCGTGAAAATACCCATATATACGAATCTAAAAATCTTAAAATTAATCTTAAAATTCATCGTTTTATAATTCGAATCTAGTTATGTAATCAAATCATAATTTTAGAATCATGGATTTTTCTGTTTTTAAAAGCTTTTACTATAGTTACTTATTTTCTAATTTAGTGGTTAACACATTTGTTTGAAATTATTTTTTAAAAATAAATTCTGGTTGATACTAACACTTTTCATTTAGAAAACTAATCCTAAAAGAGATCGAGGAGTGAGATTTTGAATTTTTAACTTAGCAAATGCCTGTAAACTATAAACAAAGGCATGTACAGACATGCACACACACAAACAACATATATATACAACATGCAGGCATTTTTACACAAGCATATTCACATCATAACTTCAAGTAATAATCCAAACAACAAGATATATAATAGGTTCAAGAGGTCATCACACCTGGAAGAAGACAGAGAGAGATTTTGAGCCGGGAAATGATCTAGAACTTAATTTACCTCCGAAACTTTGATGTTGACTTGAATATATGCTTGAAACATGCTTTTGTTTTCCACGTTTGAGATGTTTTTAGGTTGAAAAATTAATTTGATCAAGCTCTGTCCATATTTTGAAAATATGGATGCTTGAAATTGGAAAATGATTTGAAACTGTGGTTGACTCTGATCTGTTTCTTTGCATTTATTTTTCCCAGATTTGGTTTTGAACTGAAACCTGGAATTTGATCTTCCTGAGTTTGATTTGGATCTTGTTTTATTTGAATTCATGTTAAATTTGAATCTGATCCTTGCTTGATTGTTTTACTTTGCTTTGTGTTGATCTGGTTTGAAACTTTGAGATTTGGTTTTCTTTTGAGTTTTTAGTTTCCAGATTTTCATTCTCTTATGTTTTGATTTTTCTTTGGTTGGTTTGAAAATGAAAGAAGTTTGAGAGGTGAAGATAAATGGTCAGCCTGGTTATTTTCTAATAACATTGGTTATATGATTTTAAAATTAAAAGAAAATACTAGTTTTGCCATTGTATGATAATATTATCTTCCACTTGTTAACATTAGTTTCAATTTATTTTACACTTGTTTAAAACATTTAAATTTATGTTTAAACCCCTAATTAGTAAACTTTGTTTTAAACCCTTATGTTTCATTCATTACTTGTGCATAAATATAAATTTATATTTATATCCTTATACAAATTATATTAATGTGTTATTTTCAATTTAGTTTAATGTATACATGCTTATGTTTATAAAATTTTACGAATGTATTAACTCTTAGATTTAAGTATTTTCTTATGTTAACACATGTATTATATTTTAAATTTATAAATATACAAACTATGTTTATTCATTTTAGAAGAAAATATATTTTAAATCTTTTTATCAAATTCAAGCTTAAGCTTCCATACTTGTTTATTAAATTCAAATTCTAAACTTACATACATACATACATACATACATATCAAAGCTTCTTATTCATTTTTGGTTTTATGTATTTGTGTCCATATATTTTATATTATTTATACTTTTATAACTTTTTAAAGAAAATGATATAAAATTTAATTATACGTTAATAAATAAACACATATATATCTTATATGTACATAATTTTTAAAATATAGAATTTAACTTAATTAGCTTTTGAAAATTGTTTATATCAAATTCAAAATATAACTTTCAAATGTACACACACACACATATGTATATAATAATTCCAAGACAAATTTTTATTAGTATTAAATTATAGAGTATTCAAATTCAAATTGTTTATTTTAAAATTTCAATTAAAAATTCAATTTATAGTATATTTATATATATATATAAGTAGACAAACAAATATATTATTTAATTTGGAAAATGTCAAATTTTAAATCTGGCTAAAGACACGGAATGTTACAGATTCCCTCCTTAAGAAAATTTCATCCCCGAAGTTTTGCTAGACAGGGAGACAGCCAAAGAATAGATGGAGAATGTTTTACCAGATCAAACTGAATATCTATTTTGCATTTGTCTAACCAAATCAGAATATCAACAATAAACACGAGATCAACTTATTTAATACTTTACGAAATACTTAGGTCATCCAGTCCACGAAATATGCAGGAGCATTGGTTTGTCCGAGGGGATAACTAACCATTCTTAGAATATATCTGGACCCAAAATAATAGACAGATATATGGATACAATCGAATTTGGCTTCATATTTAGTTAACCCATTTATTTCAATCAAAATTTCAAATTCATTAAAGTTAAAAACGTAAAGATTGATAAGAGACTGGTGAAGATACAAAGTAAGGAATTTCTACAACGATTCGCAGGGCCACCACCACACTAAAGCTTCTTCTTGTAGCTGCGACGGAATCACCAAAGAATTGAAATTGTGTAACGACCCGTAAATTTTAATAAATAAATTGGTTAATTTAATTGGATGTTTGTAATTAAATTTAGAAAGAAAGAATTCTTTTTTATATAATTTATAATGAAGCAAATGTTAAAAAGGAAATGTAGAAATGGTAAATTAAATAGGACTTCGTGATTTAATATTTGGAGAAATAAATTTTTGTAATGTTTTAACGAAATAATAAATAAATTAAAACGTAACAATGCCAATTAAGGATAATAATTTATAAAATAACGGAAAGTGAAAGTATAAATAGAATAGAAACGTAAACTTATTATAAGGTAGTAATTGGTGTAATAATGTTAATGCAAATTATATGAATAAATGTAAGAATTGTATGAATATATGAATTAATGTCTGATTTAGGGTAATAGAATGAATTCATATGAAGTAAGCAATTATAATAAATAATGACATGTTATAATTAGAGGTAGTTGAATGAATTCAAAATTATGTAAGATATTTTAGTAATTGTTTGGAAATATAAACTTAAGTGGAATAGAAAATGAACAAAAGATAATAATGGATTTATGGAAATAAATTGGTCAACGTGAATAAAGATGGAAATTTGGGTATATTAAGGTAATGAATCGTTAACTATGTTGTTAGATTTTAAAAATTGGTTGAGTATAAAAGGTGGAAGGCAAATTTAAAACGATTTATCGGAATAAAGTTTTAATAAGTTGGACCTATTGTAGTAAATGGAATTTAATATTCAATCATTTGAAATTAAGATAAACTAGGGATATTAATGCATTATGATATAAACCATGTTAATTGTACCGTAAATTGAAATTGATTGAATAGCCAAATTAGTGCATACCCAATTAATTGAAACAGATGGTAAAGTTTTAATTGATTGAAATCAGCAAAAATTAAGATAAATTCAAGTTATATTATTTGATGAAATAATACGCAGTAAAATTGTAATTTGACATAATCGATGATAGGTAAGAAAATTTATTTTAGTCAGTTGATAATAGGGTATGAATGGGAGTAGATATGGCTTATTGTGATAAATATTAATTGTTTACCTATGTATATAATTTAGTAAATTAGATCTAAATCTATTGCAATAAAATGTAATTAGTCACTACGTTGATATAAATTTAGTTGATTACTGGAAAATTTTAGGGAATTGGATTTACAGTAATGTAAAATTTACCCATAAGATAACGATTGATTGAATTTAAAAAGAATGGAAGGTAAGATTTTTAATTTAATTAAAGTGAAAATAATTCAATAATTGAATTAATGGAAAATAAATGAAATTTAACACTGAATTTTTACGTTAATAGAAAGTTAGATGGAACGTAAGAATATTATGGCAATAGTTTGCAAATTCAATGTAAAAAATTTATCCACTTAAGAATAGTGAATTGAATAGAATGAAAAGTGAATCTAATAGAATTTTGGAAATTAAATTTATACATTTTGAATTTAATGAAATTAGGGTTAATGTTGAAATTTATAAATTGATCATCTCTAAATTGACATTTAAATTTGTCTAAGTCATTGTAAATGATTGAGGAATCATAGGTGATGAAATTTGTCAATTTTCAAATTGAAATTTAAAATTTGATTTACTTAGCTAATTTATTTAATTAATTAGTGGAAAAATAGCCATTATGGCCACTGACTCGGATTTCGATGAAACTAATTTCATCGGATCCGTAACGGTGAATTATTGTAGGGTTTCATGTTTCGTAGCGATTGGACTTATCGTTTGGTCGTACGAACTCGAAACACCTTGAAATTAATGAAATTGAAATCAATCTGAAAAATATTGATTTGAGCATAACTTCTTCATATGATGGAATTTGGACTTGAAACTTGTTCCATCACGTTTAAAATGTTTTTAAACGCCTATTTTGATATGTCGGTTTACCCAATTTCATTCCGGAGTCGAAACGGACTTTTTTGGGCCACTTTGGCGTTAGCGCGTATATCCAACCTTATCCATCCATTTCAATTTCTGACCTACCTATATAAACACTATTATAAACCCTAGCCTAAATCTATTCTCATTTGTCTGTACGTATATCTCAACTCTCTCCTCCTCAATGGCAGACAAACAAATTCTAGATCCAATTTCAAATCGAATCCAAATCTAAAATTTCAACTCCTCAGAAACATTCAAAAAAAATATGTTGAACCTCTCGAAGTGCATAATCTTCTAGTGAAATTCGTTTTTCATTTTAGATTGTCGTTTGACCCGTCAAAATCAAAGAATTCTCGGCCGTTCATCGCGTCGAAATCAAACTGGTCGGATTGTCGAACCCTTTGTGGGTTTTGGAGAGGAAGCCAAGGGGATCACATCTAGGTGGTTAGCTTGTCGATTCAGTGGTTAGATCATCGTCAAATCGTGATTAGGGTTTTGAATTTATTACCGGCGGCTGCTGCTTGGGATGACCGGAGGCGACTAAGTGGTGGCGCGATGGAGGGAGTCGCGGCTGGGAGTGGGTGCGTGTGGGTTCGGGCAGCAACAGCGTCGCAGGGGGTGGCGGCGTTCGTGCAATGGGGCTTGATTTTCTAGTTCGAGAGCTATCTAGGAAGATGGTAGCATATGTGATTCACGGGGTGATGTGGCAGGAAGGTTAGGGTGAGTTTATTTTTGTTTAATTTAAATTTTGATTCGAACAATTTAACTCGAATAACTTTCACATACTAGCACCAATTCACACGCAGTTTTTTTTGTTAGGATCGTAATAAAATTCCAGACATTTTGACCCTGGTTTAGACGAATTCTGAGACTGTCAAATTTTTGGGTTTAAATTTGGATTTAAATTCAATTTAAATTCAAAAGGTGAGTGTTTTAACCCACTCACAACCTCTAAAATTTCTTATGTTTGTTAAATTAATTTTGATGAGATTTAAAATTTATCTATGATAGTTTGGGCATATATGTAATCATCATCTCAGTTAGATTGCATTTATTTAAATTAAATTGTTATTTAATTTTATTATTGCATATAAATTGCCAGTTGAATTTATTTATTATTGCATATAAACTGCCAGTTATACACTTATTAATTTATTATTGAATATAAACTGTTCGTTGATACCTGTTATATTTTATATGCTCTATATTGATGTTTTGTTTAAATTGGATGATGATTGTAATAAATGGTTGATGATTGATATTTGGTGAAAGGATGATGTGTTCTATATTGTACATACTGCAAGTTATTATGCATTCTTATCTTATCGGGATTACGGTTTGAAATGATATATAACCGTAATTTTTATTTTTAAATTGTGGAATGAAATGATAAATATCTGTATCACTTCACCATAGGATAGAAAATTTTATACAGACACCATGGTCTATTTATAAGAAAATATTTTTAAATGATTTCTATGGTTTTGGAAAGGAATATACGGTTCATTAAAGATAAATTTTGATGTTATATAAATATTATTATATATATATATATAGTTAAATTCTTGAATTTAAGCTATGTATAAAATTGTTTAATAAAAATTAGTTTAATAATGGAGTTTGATGGTTTGTATTATATGGGTGTGTACCTATTTAAGGTATTATATGTATAGAGTTTTAAATGAATTAAATGAAATTTAAGTTGGAAGGTAAATATGAAATTGGGTTAAATTGAATTATTTAAGAATTGTACTTGAATAAATTTGATTTGGAATTTAAACAAAATCAAGATTTTAAAAGACATGATTCGTATAACTTGATCGGGTTTAGGGTGATTAAATGAATATAAAGTTGATTTAAATGAATATCTAGTCGATTTAAATGAATATATCAAGTTAATTAAGTAGAAAAAAATATCTAGTTAATTGAAGTTTAAAGGTTTTACTTAAATTTTTTTGGATTTATTTAGGTAAATTTCAAACGTAAATAATAGTAATTAAAATTGATATATAAGGAATTATCAAAGAATTAGTTTTGAAATGGTGGAATATTTAATGCTTTGAAGTATTGGGAAATTGAAATGGTTTTTGGGGGTTCAAATCTGTTTTGGAATCGATTTGTGAAATTAAAGAAGCTATTTTATTTTATAAAGTGATTTAATATTTGAACCATTTAAGTATATTAAGTTACGTTTCAAAGCTATAGATTTCAATGTATATAGAGTTGGAAATGCTATAATTTTGGAAAAGGATATATTTGAAATAAAAAATGATATCATTTTGGTTTGTGTTTTTAAATAGAAATGATATCTTATTTATATGGTTTTGAAATGGATATTTTATTCTGGTTTTAAAGTATAAACTATTTTGAAAAGACCGCGGTGTTATAATAACGTTTGGTTGTTAAAGAGACCGAGATCGGAAGTTGTCACACTCTCTACCAACCCCGAAAACCACATTAACAACCACGTACGCGGTGGAGATTCCAGAATGAAGTAGGATGGCGGCGGCATTTCCTTTAAGGTAAATACGTGGACCCGACTCCCGTGAGTTGGCATAAGGTGGCACATGAGGTAGCACATTTGATCGGACACATCCCTTCGATATTATACTTTGATTTCTAGATTGATTCGGTGGCCACTTTTGATTTTTTTTATTTGGGGGTGTGGGTCAAGGTGGGAGGTAGCTGTGACTACGCGTTACCACCAGCCCGGATGCGTAATTGGTATATCTACCGTGGCATTGCCTAGTTGTGCTGTGTTGTAGAACCCTAGATTTTGCTTATATATTTTAAATTTGACTTTATTTTATTTTTATTATTCTAAATTTATTTATTTCAAACATTTCATTTTTTAAATATAAATGTTGATTTTATGTGAATTACAGTTTCAAACTTGTATAAATTGAATATTTTACTGAAAAGTGAATTTCTGGTCAAACTGGTCAAACTTTGACTTTTAAAATTCAAACATAAATTATTTAAAATCTTAATTTTTTTTTAAAATAGATGAAATAACTTGAATACTGCTTTTTGTTTCATTGAAAACGGATTTAAATTGTGAAAGATATACTGTTTTCAATATTGTGTGTATATTAAGTTATTTAGCAATATTCTTTGTTTTAATGTATATAAATGATATTTTACTTAATATATCTTATCCTAATTTGTATATTTATGTTATTGTCTGTATACTTTTGTATTATAATAATTTTAAAATGAAGTAAACAATTTTCCAAAGTCAATGGTGATTTATTTGTAGTTTCTAGACACCGTTTTGGATTTTTAAGCAATTTCTTTAAATATTTTTCTATTTTCTTTAAATTTAATTTTTTTATATGTTTTAATTTTTTATTTTAAATATATTTTGTATTTTAAATATTTTTAAAGTGATGTTTGAATTTTTCCAAAGCTTATTGAATTTATTTCCAAATTTTAAAGCCTAGTTTCCATTTTTCTGCTATTTTCTTTATTTAAATTAGATTTAAATTAAAATTTATATATTTATTTGTGAACGCATTTTTACTTTTATGTTGTTATCTTTTTTATAAATATTTTTACAAGTCGATATAAATTTTCCAAAGTTCATTCTGTTTATTTTCCATTTTTCCAGACTAGTTTGCAATTTTGTGCTATTTTCTTATTTTAACCTTATATAATTAATAAATATTTGTATATATCTTATATTTTGTTATATTTTCTAAATTTTGACTGGAATCATTATTACTTTTAGTAATATAAACTTATATGAATAAATTAAGGAAATACCAAAGGTTTTAAAAGCTTTTGAAACGTAAGTCGTTTCTTTTACCGTTTCCTCATTTACTCTCTGGCGGTTTTTATTTATTTATTGGCCTTTACTTATTTTGGCTGTATATTACTTTGTTTGGCCGTGTATTCCAGTCTTCATTCACTAAAAAAAATTCACTTCTCATTCATTCACGGCTAGGAGAAAAAAATTGGGTAATGGCCTCCTCTTTTTGCACTTTTTCTTCTATTTTTTCCATACTTTTGTCATGTTTCTTTCTTCTATTTGCATGGCCTCCTCGCTGTTTCCATGACCACCACTCTCTACATCTATTCCTTGCCATCATCACCACCTACACTCCAGGTCATGACCATATCCGAGCCAACCATGGTGACAAAACCCCTCAAAATCCAACCTATGCCTTGAAAACTTGCTAGTTTGAGCCTTGTTGCTTCACCACTTCATTTTCCACCACCACCACCACCTCTAGCCACCGCCACCACCTCTGACCAGACCACCACACATCACACTAACATCATTCCAGATCTGAACTTGAATGGCCAAACCACTCCAAGGCCGAGCCCTTTTATTGACCAAAACATGCTATTTTGCCTTGAACCCTTAACATTCTCAAGTTGTAACCCCTCCACCTTCAATGCCTTGTAGCCGTGCATTCTTGTGTTCATACCAGAGCCATGCTATGTCAAAACCTGAGCCAAATAGACCCCTAGGCCATGCAAAACAATAATAGAAAGCAAGGCAAAAGATCGTGTGTTCATATTGCTTTTTATTCCAAAGTTATTTCAATTCAATCGGGTATTGAATCTATGTTTATGTTTGGTTTTGTTTATGGGTTGTGACAAGATCATTGAGCTTGGTTCTCTTCCCACTTGGATCTATTGTTGTGTCATCTTGCCTTTTGGAATCCGTTTATGTCGTTTGTATTGCAATCTCCAGCTAAAAAGGTGAGTAAAGCTCATACGACATTTATGCTTATGCAGTTGTGAAACAACAACAACTGAATGTGTAGAAAAATATATGATGATATAACTGCATGTGATTAATTATATATGATGTTAAACCTATTAAATTTCATATCATATCGTCTTTTATTATATATATTGTTACTGTTCATTTTTATATATGTTTATCACACTGCAATTTCCCTGTAGATTAGAAATCAATACGGGTTGAAATGATACATACCCGAACGGACTTTAGAATAGGGAAAAATCGTTATGGGCTGAAATGATAAGCCTGAATGGTTTTTATTTATTTTGTTTAACTTGGGATTGTGGATTTGAACTGATAGAACCCGAATTTTTCTTTTTAAACTATGGATTGAAATGATACATATCCGTATCACTTGACCTAGGTTAGAAAACTATATACAGACCCGTGGTTATTTTATAAAGTATTTTGGATATTTTTAAGCATTTTGAAATATAAATTTATGAAATTTGATTTAAATAGTTTTTTTTAAATGTTTTAAAATAAAGAAAATTATGATTTTTTTCTATGAGTTAAAAATGTAATTAATGAATGGTTAAATTGGATTATTGAATATAACTTAAGTTTGGAAATTTGGAATTTTGGTTAAAAACGATATTTAAGTTATATGAATAAAATGGAAATTTAATTTTATTAGAATTGGTAAATATGATAATTTGATTAAATTTGAATTTAAGTGATTTATTAAAGTATTATTGATTTTCTATGAATTTAAGTGGTCAAATAAATGAATGCTTAAAAAGTGAAATTTGAAAATACAACTTGATTTGGAAATGTGGAATTTGGTTTTGTTTAAAGTTTTAAGTTAATTAAATAAATTGGGAATTTAGTTTAATTTGTGAAATGATAATTTGGAAATGTAAACATTAATTGTTAAATGTAAAAATAGGAAGTTTACACTTGAATTTATTAAGTGGATTTGTGAAATTTGATTTAATTATAAAATGTTACTTTATAAAAATCATTAATTAAAAGAGTATTTAATGAACATCTTTGAATGTTCGAATATGATTTTTATAATGTTTAAATGGTTTAAATTGAAATGTTTTCAAGTATAACTTTCAGCACTTTTTTTTTAATGTTGTGAAGGTTGAAATTTTCAATGTTTATGGTTTTAACTTAGTAAATGAACTCATAATGGTTTACTTGATTTGAAAGTATACAAACTTAAATTTTAAACGGTTTAAATTAATTATTTTTATTAAAATATAAGCTATAAAGAAGGTGATTTGGGATGATAATAAATGAATAACATCTTTGAATTTAAAGGGTATTTAAAGTTGAATATTTGGATTTGAACTTATATGATGATTTGAAACTAAAGCTTTGGAAATATATGATGTTTTGATATATATTAAATGCTTTGAAATGAGGCTTTGGAAAGATATGATATTAAAAAACATTTTGGAATGAAGTTTTGAAAGATATGATACTTTGATATTAAAAATGTTTGGAAATGAAGTTTTGAAAGATATGATATGTCGATATTGAAAATATTTTGAAATGAAGTTTTGAAAGATATGATATTTTAATATATTAAAATGATTTGAAAGGAATTTTGAAAGGATATGATAATTTCATATATTGAATTGGTTAGAAATGACTTGATATTTATTTTGATAAATATTTGAATTTGAAAGATATGGTATGCTGATTTATTGAAATGGTTTTGGAAATGATTTAATCTTTATTTTGATAAAGATTCGGATTGAAAGGGATACTTTATTTTGAAGTATAAAATATTGTTTTAAAAGTTATAACCACGGGTTATAATAACGATTGGTTGTTAAGGAGACCGGGATCGGATATTGTTTTATAGCCTCCCAATACCGAAAACCACTTTAACAGCTGTGTACGCGGTGGAGATTCCAGAATGAAGTAGGATGGTGGTGACGTTCTCGAGGTATATTACGTGGACCTGACTCCCGTGAGTTGGCATAAGGTGGCTAAAACATGAGCGATTACGGACTAATAAGGTAGCACCTTTGATCGGACGTACTTCTTCGTATGCCATTCTAATACTTTGTGATTGTTTGGTGCGCACCTTTGATATAGGAGTGTTGTTCGAGGTGGACGGTAGCTGCGCGCTACGCGTTACCACCGGTCTGGAAGCGTAATTGATATATCTACCATGGCATTGCCTTGTTGTGTCGTGTCACCTACCATAGCGAGCCTTATACGATTTTGGTTTTGTACCATACCTATGGAGTGTCCTCTGACGATGCCCGTTCCGGGGGAGATTACGGTACTGTATAGACTATGGGAATATATTATTTGTTAAGGTGGAAAATGTAAAGCCTTAACGCTATTTAAAAGTAATTTTTTTACTAATAGAAACTATTATAATAACGAAGTATTATTACGTAATAAATAGTTTAACGGATCCTTAGAGGATGGGCGGTCCCAAGCATCCTTTAAGTCACTTGTACTTTTACTACAGTTCACTTGAGTTGGTTTACATTATATAAGTATGTATGTCCTAACTCGAGTGTTTGTATTTTTATTCACGCTCGGGTCAGCCTGAGTTATTCACAGATTTGGATTTCCACTTTCTGGAGATTGGAATCGTTGGAGATTATCTACTTGTCAAGTTTTATCTTTTGCAGTATGTTGTTCCTTTCAGCTCTTGTATTAGTATACTTCTATGTAGTGAGACTTCCCTTGTACTTTATTTCTTCTATGGTATTTTATGTAACTCTGATATTTTATATAGTAGCTTAATGAACTACTATTTCTTTTACTTCCACTGCATTATTATTACTCTATGTCTGTGAATCTGTGATTTTATTTACTGTATATTCTTAGATTTGCCAAATTTTTATCTACAACGCGGCATTTTGAGCAATTCAATTCCGGCATGAGTGTCTATCTATACACTTATAATGGATGCGAATGGTTGAAAATACTGGTCGTTGCATTTGGTATCAGAGCTTCGGCTCTAGGCAAAACTTAGAATGTATGGTAAATTTGATTTACAGAATCACTTTCACTCGAGCTTGAATCTCTTCCTTTTCGAATTTTGGAACTTTCCCTGCGGTTCCAAAGTTCATTCGTTCCCTCACTATTCATTTTCTTTCGATTCTGGAGTATTTCATAACTCCACTTCGGATGATCTTTATAGTGAATTGGCGGTTTCGCCAATATTCTAATAAAGGGGTGAAACTCCTTTACAACTAGCATTGATTCACCAGAGATTTATATTTATCCTTGGTTTATGTGCTAGTATCTTTGGTTATTCCGAACTCTATCTCCACAGATCGAATGTAGATTTACCCCAGAAAATCCATATCAATCTTACTCTTTAAGTCACGGTTGACCAACTTAAGGTTGTCCGTGATTTATATAAACTTATCCAGTTCCTTATTCTGTTGTTTAATCATCGAATCTTCTGATTCCAACTTATCTTTAAATCAAAATTCTCTTTGAATTGAGTCCATCAAATTTGAATCTTTATCCTTGTTTTGAAAAAATTATTCCTATATTTGGAAAAAAAAATCTAATATCATATATAAGTATAATTTTCAGAATTTTATAATTAATTTAACTGGTTGTCAAGAGATAATAGTCTTTATTTATTGCTTTGTAAACCATGGGTTTTGTCTCATATAAATAATTGAATATAAATAATGGTTATAAATTAATTTGGAAATAGAAATGAATTCAAAACAAGAACATGAAAATTCAATTTCTGACGGTTTCAAACCTTGTGTTTTAATTTTAAAAGGATATATTATTTAAAGTATTTTCGAATAGGAATTTGTTTTCAAAGAACTTGAATGTTTAAAAATTAGTGCTCTTCTCTTTGTCGCTGGAAAATAACTTCGGTGACGATCGCGACATCATCAATGTTCATTTTCGAGTTTCGAAGTGAAGAGACCGCTCTGTAGACTTACTGCAGCTTTGTTTTGGTAAATCAAATTAATTTGATTTGAATTTCTAAAATATGACTAGATCTATAATATATATAGACATATGATTTAAATTTGATTTGATAAACTATATACATACATTTATTTATCTCTAAATGGTTTGGAGAAATTAAAAAATTTAATTCTTAAATTTTATTTTTAAAGAATAATTTCAATTATAAAAAGAAAATCAAAAATTTTGGATAAATAATTCAAACTTGAGATAATTGAATTGGAAAGTTTTATTTGTATAATACTCAATTGCATTCCAATATAACTTACCTTAATTTTAGAAGTTAACAATGTAATTGGATAATATACAATATAAAAAGTTTTTTAAAATTTGAGTGGTTATAATAAATGTTATACACTTTTATTTTAATTATAAAATGATTAACAGAGGTAAATAGAATAAAGGGTAATTGAATAACCTACAATAAAATAATTTTAAAAGAACTAAGAATAAAAGAAAGCAGTTATAATAAGTGTAAGTATATTTAACATAAGTGATAAATATATTGAGAGGAACAAATTTAATTTTAATTAGGAATAAAGAAGAATAAAATTTATTAAGTACATTGTGAGTGTAAAAAAATGATTATTTTTTAAACCCATGGTTTTAAAAATTGTTAATTTAGGATGATTAGATAATGGGATAATGAAATTTGAGATAGTTAAGATTTATTTAACTTGTGTAAAGATTTATTCTCTATTTAAGTTTAAATTTCCATGCTTTCAAATTTATTTCCTTATTTTTTTTTTCAAACTATCTTTTGGTTGTCCTTATCATCCTTATCTTGCTATAGACTGATGTAGGCATCATTCTATAATTTTTCTGTTTAGAAATCTTTCTATAATTTTTGATAATCTGCACCTTGTTAAACTTACCGATAACAATAGTTATCAGTTATAATTTCAATCTCCTTGTCATCTTATCTTAATCCTATTTCATTCTATCTTTATCCGTGCTTTCCCGTACCTCATTCCTTTTCGAGGACGAAAAGTTTTGAGTGGGAGAGAGTGTAACAACCCTAGATTTTGCCTATATATTTTAAATTTGACTTTATTTTAAATTTTTTTATTTCAAACATTTCATTTTTTAAATATAAATGTTGATTTTATGTGAATTATAGTTTCAAACTTGTATAAATTGAATATTTTACTGAAAAGTGAATTTCTGGTCAAACTGGTCAAACTTTGACTTTTAAACTTCAAACTTAAATTATTTAAAATCTTAAATTTTTTTTATGAAAATAGTTGAAATAACTTGAATAATGCTTTTCGTTTCATTGAAAAAGGATTTAAATTGTGAAAGTTATACTGTTACCAATATTGTGTGTATATTAAGTTATTTAACAATATTCTTTGTTTTAATGTATATAAATGATACTTTACTTGATATATCTTATCCTAATTTGTATATTTATGTTATTTTATGTATATTTTTGTATTATAATAATTTTAAAATGAAGTAAACAATTTTCCAAAGTCAATAGTGATTTATTTGTAATTTCTGGACACCGTTTTGGATTTTTAAGCAATTTCTTTAAATCTTTTTCTATTTTCTTTAAATTTAATTTTTTTATATTTGTTAATATTTTTTTTTAAAGTACAGGTAAATAGACACAGTGAAGAAGTTGTAAAAAAAAATTAATCTCAGGGACAACAAGTTTTCTTTTTAGTTTATAGGACACTTTTTAGTGTAAACTGAAAATGATAGTTACAACTATCATTCTGTGAATTACACTAAAAAGTATCCTTCAGCCTAAAAAAGAAACTTGTTGTCCCTGGAAATAATTTTTTCTCTAACTTTTTCCTTGAGCCTAAAAACCCCTTTAAGTATATTTTGTCTTTTAAATATTTTTAAAGTGATGTTTGAATTTTTCCAAAGCTTAATGAATTTATTTCCAAATTTTAAAGCCTAGTTTCCATTTTTCTGCTATTTTCTTTATTTAAATTATATTTAAATTAAAATTTATATATTTATTTGTGAATGCATTTTTAATTTTATGTTGTTATCTTTGTTGTAAATATTTTTACAAGTCCATATAAATTTTCCAAAGTTCATTCTGTTTATTTTCCATTTTTCAAGACTAGTTTGCAATTTTGTGCTATTTTTTTATTTAACCTTATATAATTAATAAATATTTATATATATCCTATATTTTATTATATTTTCGAAATTTTGACTGGAATCATTATTACTTTCAGTAATATAAACTTATATGAATAAATTAAGGAAATACCAAAGGTTTTAAAAGCTTTTGAAACGTAAGTCGTCTTTTTTACCGTTTCCTCATTTACTCTCTGCTAGTTTTTAGTTATTATTAGCCTTTACTTCTTTTGATTGTACATTACTTTGTTTGGTCGTGTATTCCAGTCTTCATTCACTAAAAAAAATTCCACTTCTCATTCATTCATGGCTAGGACAAAAAGATTGGGTAATGGCCTCCTCTTTTTGCACTTTTTCTTCTATTTTTTCCATACTTTTGTCTTGTTTCTTTCTTCTATTTGCATGGCCTCCTCACTATTTCCATGGCCACCACTCTCTACATCTATTCCCTGCCATCATCACCACCTTCACTCCAGGTCATGACCATAATTTAGCCAACCATGGTGACAAAACCCCTCAAAATCCAACCTATGCCTTGAAAACATGCTAGTTTGAGCCTTGTTGCTTCACCACTTCATTTTCCCCCACCACCACCACCTCTAGCCGCCGCCACCGCCTCTGACCAGACCACCACACACCACCCCAACATCATTCCAGATCTGAATTTGAATGGCCAAGCCAAACCACTCCAAGGCCGAGCCCTTTTATTGACCAAAACATGTTATTTTGCCTTAAACCCTTAACATTCTCAACTCGTAACCCCTCCACCTTCAATGCCTTGTAACCGTGCATTCTTGTATTCAAACCTGAGCCATGCTATGTCCAAACCTGAGCCAAATACACCCCTAGGCCATGCAAAACAATAATAGAAAGCAAAGCGAAAGATCGTGTGTTCATATTGCTTTTTATTCCAAAGTTATTTCAATTCAATCGGGTATTGAATCTATGTTTATGTTTGGTTTTGTTTATGGGTTGTGACAAGATCATTGAGCTTGGTTCTCTTCCCACTTGGATCTATTGTTGTGTCATCTTGCCTTTTGGAATCCTTTTAAGTCGTTTGTATTGCAATCTCCAGCTAAAAAGGTGAGTAAAGCTCACACGACATTTATACTTATGCAGTTGTGAAACAACAACAACTGAATGTGTAGAAAAATATGTGATGATAGAACTGTCTGTGATTAATTGTATATGATGTTAAACCTATTAAATTTCATGTCATATCATCTGTGATTAATTATATATGTTGAAATGATACATACCCGAACGGACTTTAGAATACGGAAAAATCGTTATGGGCTTAAATGATAAGCCTGAACGGTTTTTATTTATTTTATTTAACTTGGGATTGCGGGTTTGAAATGATAGAACCCGGATTTTTCTTTTTAAACTACGGATTGAAATGATACATATCCGTATCACTTGACCTAGGTTAGAAAACTGTATATAGACCCGTGGTTATTTTATAAAGTATTTTGGATATTTTTAAGCATTTTAAAATCTAAATTTATGAAATTTGATTTAAATATATTTTTTTAAATGTTTTAAAATAAATAAAATTATGATTTTTTCTATGAGTTAAAAATGTAATCAATGAATGGTTAAATTGGATTATTGAATATAACTTAAGTTTGGAAATTTGGAATTTTGGTCAAAAACGATATTTAAGTTATATGAATAAAATGGGAATTTAATTTTATTGGAAATTGGTAAATATGATAATTTGATTAAATTTGAATTTAAGTGATTTATTAAAGTATTGTTGATTTTCTATGAAGTTAAGTGGATAAATAAATGAATGCTTAAAAATTGAAATTTGAAAATAGAACTTGATTTGGAAATGTGGAATTTGGTTTTGTTTAAAGTTTTAAGTTAATTAAATAAATTGGGAATTTAGTTTAATTCATGAAATTATAATTTGGAAATGTAAACATTAATAAAGTGTAAAATGTAAAAATAGGAAGTTTACACTTTAATTTATTAGGTGGATTTGTGAAATTTGATTTAATTATAAAATGTTGCTTTATAAATATCATTAATTAAAAGAGTATTTAATGAACATCTTTGAATGTTAAAATATGATTTTTATAATGTTTAAATGGTTTAAATTGAAATGTTTTCAAATATAACTTTCAGCACCTTTTTCTGAATGTTGTAAAGGTTGAAATTTTCAATGTTTATGGTTTTAACTTAGTAAATGAACTCATAATGGTTTAAAACGTTGGAAATTGAATACTTGATTTTGAAAGTATATAAACTTAAATTTAAAATTGTTTAAATGAATTATTTTGATTAAAATATAAGCTATAAAAAAGGTGATTTGGGATGATAATAAATGAATGATATCTTTGAATTTAAAGGGTATTTAGAGTTGAATATTTGGATTTGAACTTATATGATGATTTGAAGCTGAAGCTTTGGAAGATATGATATTTTGATATATATTAAATGTTTTGAAATGAAGCTTTGGAAAGATATGATATTTTGATATTAAAAAACATTTTGGAATGAAGTTTTGAAAGATATGATACTTTGATATTAAAAATGTTTGGAAATGAATTTTTGAAAGATATGATATGTCGATATTGAAAGTGTTTTGAAATGAAGTTTTGAAAGATATGATATTTTAATATATTAAAATGATTTGAAAGGATTTTTGAAAGGATATGATAATTTAATATATTGAAATGGTTAGAAATGACTTGATATTTATTTTGATAAATATTTGAATTTGAAAGATATGGTATGTTGATTCACTGAAATGGTTTTGGAAATGATTTAATCTTTATTTTGATAAAGATTCAGATTGAAAGTGATACTTTATTTTGAAGTATAAAATATTGTTTTAAAAGTTATAACCATGGGTTATAATAACGATTTGTTGTTAAAGAGACCGGGATCGGATATTGTCTTATAGTCGGCCAATACCGAAAACCACTTTAACAGCTGTGTATGAAGTGGAGATTCCAGAATGAAGTAGGATGGTGGTGACGTTCTCGAGGTATATTACGTGGACCCGACTCCCGTGAGTTCGCATAAGGTGGCTAAAACAGGAGCGATTGACGGACTAATAAGGTAGCACCTTTGATCGGACGCACTTCTTCGTATGCCATTCTATTACTTTGTGATTGTTTGGTGCGTACCTTTGATATGGAAGTGTTGTTCGAGGTGGGCGATAGCTGCGCGCTATGCGTTACCACCGGTCCGGAAGCGTAATTGGTATATCTACCCTGGCATTGCCTAGTTGTGCCGTGTCACCTACCATAGCGAGCCTTATACGATTTTGGTTTTGCACCATACCTATGGAGTGCCCTCTGACGACGCCCGTTCCGAGGGAGATTACAGTACTGTATAGACTATGGGAATATATTATGTGTTAAGGTGGAAAATGTAAAGCCTTAACGCTATTTAAAAGTAAGTTTATTTTACTAATAGACACTATTATAATAACAAAGTATTACTACCTAATAAATAGTTTAACGAATCCTTAGAGGATGGGCGGTCCCAAGCATCCTTTAAGTCACTTGTACTTTTACTACAGTTCACTTGAGTTGGTTTACATTGTATAAGTATGTATGTCCTGACTCGAGTGTTTGTATTTTTATTTACGCTCGGGTCAGCCTGAGTTATTTACAGATTTGGATTTCCACTTTCTGGAGATTGGAATCGTTGGAGATTATCTACTTGTCAAGTTTTATCTTTTGCAGTCTGTTGTTCCTTTCAGCTCTTGTGTTAGTAGACTTCTATGTAGTGAGACTTCCCTTGTACTTTATTTCTTCTATTGTATTTTATGTAACTCTGATATTTTATGTAGTAGCTTCATGAACTACTATTTCTTTTACTTCCGCTGCATTATTATTACTCTGTGTCTGTGAATCTGTGATTTTATTTACTGTATATTCTGAGATTTGCCAAATTTTTATTTGCAACGCGGTATTTTGAGCAATTCAATTCCGGCATGAGTGTCTACCTATACACTTATAATGGATGCGAATGGTTGAAAATATCGGGTCGTTACACATGTCACCTACCCTATCGCGCCTTGTACGAGTGTGGTTTCCTCCCGTAGCTCGTGTGGTATCCTCTGGTGGCTTCCCGATCAGGTGGGACTGTGATATTGGATGGACTGCTGGGACTATTACGTGTTAAGGGGAATAAATGGTCACTCCTTAAAGCTATTTAAAAGATGTTTTTTACACTATAGACACTATTTTAATAGTGAAATGTTAATACATAGTAAATAGTTTAACGGATCCTTAAGAGATGTGAATCCCGAGCATCTTTTAAGTTACTACACTCATATTTATTTCTGTTGATTTAACTCACATAAGATCTTTTAGTTCTGACTCGAGTGTTTTGTTGTTCAATTCGCTCGGGTCAGTCCGAGGATTTCAGGATTTGAAGATTTTATTATGGAGGACGAAGACGAAGATTTGTTGTACTATTACCTACTATATTATACTGTTCCACTACACACTGTATTCCACCGCATCGATTTTTATTCGTTGGTATGTGCAACTCGGATATATTATATAAGTAAAATTAAATATTTTATAAACAACTTCATGAACTGTATATTTGATCATTATATTTTATCCTTCCATTGTGAGATTCTGTTTTGTGTTATTTCTTTCTTGTTTTTCTTATTTACCCCATAACAATCCGCCCTTCCGTATGGTTTGAATTAATATGTGTGTCGATTTAAAGCATGCGAAAAGGCGGGGCGTTACAATGTGATATCAGAGCTTTGGTTTAGATAAACCTTAGCTTTATGTGGTTTGACTCTTTATTAATAAGGTAGTAATACCCTATGGGAGTCACTGAGTGTACATATACGAGAGAGCGTATTTGTTAGTGTTATAAAAGGCTTTAATATTGTGTTAATATGTTCCATTTTGTATTTATAAACTCTAGTTGATGCATGGGATGCTATGACATCAATAGGGATTTCTAAACTATTAATAGGACAGACCGACAAAATATTTGTTTTTAATATAGGTGAATGAAATAATTTTGCCTATTATATTTTCTATATATAAAATAAATTTTTATAAATGATAATTATATTTTGTTGTGTTATATTGGTTGTTAGATAATGAAATTTATATATAATAGTTGAAATGAGATGGAAAATAAAATAAATGAAAATTGGAAATTTAGAACTTAAGTTCCAGGGTTTTGAAACTTTCTTTCAAGTGATTACGGAATATAATAATATTATTATTAGAAGTATTTTTTGATAAATAATTCAATATAATTTGAAGGAAATGTTTTAAAAGAAATTTTGGAAAAAAATTTGTTTCGTACTTCCCTCTCTATCGTTGGAAAATAATTTCGGTGATGAGTGCACGCATCATCGACATTCATTTTCGGGTTTCGAAGTGGGAAGGCCGCTGTAATAGTTTTACTACAGATTTACTGTGATAAACAAAAGTGAAATTTTAATTTGTTTTAAATCTACTTGGATATATAAATTGTAAGTTTATATTTATCTATTATTTTAAAATGAATTGAAATTTAACCCGATATCTAATTCTTAAGTTTCCGATTTATTAGTAGTTTCCATTATTGTAGTGAAATGGAATGTAACCGATTAATAATTGGAGTCTTTAATTAAAATAAGGAATTTAATGCAAGGTTATGAATGAAATTAAGGTAATTTGAAACTGTAACCTATGAAACAAAGAATAATATTATTGAACATTTAGTAATTAAAAGAAATAGAAATAAATTTGGATAACTTTAAATTGCATCCCTAAAAACCTATATATAACTTACCAACTATAAAAAGTTAAAATGTTGTAAGAAATTGTAATAGAATATTATACAAGTAAAAATTCGTAATAATGAAAGTATTCAATGAAGTTCTTTAATAAATAAGAATTTGGTGTTGTTGTTGTTATAAACTTAAATAAATGATTGAAGTTATTACAGAAAGATGAATACTGTAAATAAATAAAATTAAGCAGTGAATAAATGAATGTAATATAAAAAAAAGGGAAAATTCCATAATATGAATAAGTGAAAATGAGATTTTGTTAGAAATAAATAAAGTTAAATGAAACTGTAAGAAATTTTAAATCTAGTAAACACGTTGAAGTTATTTCTAAATAAAATTGTAAGAGCTAAATGTAAATTAAAAAGATAAACCACTGTATGAATGAAAAAGTGAAATCAAACAACAAATGTGTGAATGTAATTAATAAGGATAAACTAAATCTGTTGTTTGAAATTGTTGTTTGTTTTAGTTATGGTTGTTTGGGTAAGGATGCTTTAAATTTGTTTGGATGTATTAATAATCTATTTTGTTTCATCTAAGACTAGTGAGTAAATGATGCACTTGATAGTTTATTTTGCATTCTGTACAATTTAAAGTTTTGAACCCCAACTATTTGTTTTGTTTGATATGAATGGAAAATTGACGCGTGTTGATTTATGTGATGGTTGTTTGCTTGTTGCAAATGATGGTTGGTATGTTGATTTGTTTGTTATTGATTAAAACAAGTTAAATATTTCATTTTATATAATTATTAACTCTTTAGATTATATAAGTGAAGTGCAGGTTATGGAAGCAATTGCTACTGCCTTTTGTTTCATAATTAAGCGTAATTGCCAATCGAATAGGTACGTTTTCGGATTATGGTTTATAGCGCTATTATATTATTGTTTTTCCCGTGTTGGGTCATATATTATTTTGGAAAATATATGTTGTATATTGTTTTATCGATATTATATTTTCTACCAAGCCTCTCCGTACAAAGGAGACTATGCCAAAAATTTCCGTAAATTTTGGACTTAGAATATTTTTGAAAATATTTTTCCAAACTTTATTGATTTAAGTATAAAAAGATATAATGATTGTAAATTTGTATATTTTATTTAAATTAACTAATTTTGTAAATTTAATTGTTTATAAAATTAATATGTTAGATAAGATATATTGATTTCTTAATTCTTCTTTTCCCTTCTTTTTCCTTTCCAGGACGAAAAGTTCTGAGTGGGGGAGAGTGTAACGACCCATAAATTTTAATAAATAAATTGTTTATTTAATTGGATCTTTGTAATTAAATTTAGAAAGAAAGAAATTTTTTAATAATTTATAATGAAGCAAACGTTAAAAAGGAAATGTAGCAATGGTAAATTAAATAGGACTTCGTGATTTAATATTTGTAGAAATAAATTTTTGTAACGTATTAATGAAATAATAAATAAATTAAAACGTAACAATGCTAATTAAGGATAATAATTAATAAAATAACGGAAAGTGGAAGTGTAAATAGAATAGAAACGTAAACTTATTATAAGGTAGTAATTGGTGTAATAACGTTAATGCAAATTATGTGAATAAATGTAAGTATTATATGAATATATGAATTAATGTCTGATTCAGGGTAATAGATTGAATTCATATGATGTAAGCAATTATAATAAATAATGAAATGTTATAATCACAGGTAGTTGAATGAATTCAATATTATGTAAGATATTTTGGTAATTAGTTGGAAATATAAACATAAGTGGAATAAACAACGTAACAAAAGATAATAATGGATTTATGGAAATAAATTGGTCAACATGAATAAAGATGGAAATTTAAGTATATTAAGGTAATGAATCGTTAACTATGTTATTAGATTTTAAAAATTGGTTGAGTATAAAAGATGGAAGGCAAATTTAAAACGATTTATCAGAATAAAATTTTAATAAGTTGGATCTATTGTGGTAAATGGAATTTAATATTGAATCATTTGAAATGAAGATAAAATAGGGATATTAATGCAATATGATACAAACCATGTTAATTGTACCGTAAATTGAAATTGATTGAATAGCTAAATTTGTGCACACCCAATTAATTGAAACAGATGGTAAAGTTTTAATTGACTGAAATCAGCAAATTTGAAAATAAATTCAAGTTATATTAATTGATGAAATAATACGCAGTAAAATTGTAATTTGACATAATCGATTATAGGTAAGAAATTTTATTTTAGTAAATTGATAATACGGCATGAATAGGAGTAGATTTGGCTTATTGTGATATCTATTAATTGTTTACCTATGTATATAATTTAGTGAATTAGATCTAAATCCATTGCAATAAAACGTAAACAATCACTACGTTGATATAAATTTAGTTGATTAGTGGAAAATATTAGGGAATTGGATTTACAGTAATGTAAAATTTACCCATATGATAATGATTGATTGAATATAAAAAGAATGGAAAGTAAGATTTTAAATTTAATTAAAGTGAAAAAAATTCAATAATTGAATTAATGGCAAATAAATGAAATTTAACACTGAATTTTTACGTTGATAGAAAGTTAGATGGAATGTAAGAATATTATGGTAATAGTTTGCAAATTCAATGTAAAATTTTATCCATTTAAGAATAGTGAATTGAATAGAATGAAAAGTGAACTGATAGAATTTTGGAAATTAAATTTATAAATTTTGAATTTAATGAAATTAGGGTTAACATTGAAATTTATAAATTAGTCATCTCTGAATTGACATTTAAATTTGTTTAAATCATTGTAAATGATTGAAGAATCATAAGTGATGAAATTTGTCAATTTTCGAATTTAAATTTAAAATTTGATTTAATTAGCTAATTTATTTATTTAATTAATAAGTGGAAAAATAGCCATTTTGGCCACTGACTCGGATTTCGACGAAACCCTTTTCATCGGATCTGTAATGGTGAATTATTGTAGGGTTTCAAGTTTCGTAGCGATCAGACTTATCGTTTGATCGTACAAACTCGAAATGCCTTGAAATTAATGAAATTGAAATCAATTTGAAAAATATTGATTTGAGCATAACTTCTTCATACGATGGAATTAGGACTTGAAACATGTTCCATCGCGTTTAAAATGTTTTTAAACACCTATTTTGATATATTGGCTTACGTAATTTCATTCCGGAGTCGAAACAGGCTTTTTTAGGCTACTTTGGCGTTAGCGCGTAGACCCAACCTTATCCATCCATTCCAATGTTGCGCCCCACCTCTATACCCACATTAGCAAAGAGTATTAATAGATAATACTGTCTGCTATTACGGAGAATAAGGCTGGATAGGAGCGAACATCTATAGCCGTGCTTTAACTATTTATTAAATACGTCGACAATAACCGTACCAAACAGATCGACATTTCCAATGAATACTTAAAGCAAAACCATAGGTGGCGAGAAGATCTATCGGAACAGAATATAACAACTCAAATGTAATATACATCATAGAACAGTAGATCATCATATACACATATACTTGCTACGTAGCAGAGTATACAAAATAATATGTGTCAAGTGGTATAGCAAACCACAATATACAGACGAATCCAAAAAAGAATACAAATCAGAGTTACAACAAAATAGGACTACACAAAAAGCTATGACAAAAAGGAGCAAGCTGAATAGTCCATGCGGAAGCAAAATAGGCTAAGTCCAATGCACCTAACCTGAAACATCTCGGTCTGACCCGAGTATAAATACATGGGTCAGTCTAGCTAAACAAATCAGTTGGATAAACTGAACAACGATAAACCTGCATGGTTTCAAAATATAACAAATATCTCTAAAAGAGATAACACAATCATCTAATAAAAGATGAACATAACAAATCAAGCCTCGTATCATCGGCATCTCAATGAACAAAGGATAAGAATATCCCAAAGCAAGCCAAAAGGCAAATAACAACTACCCATAAGGTATACAAGTTCCACAAGTTAAGTGCTACACATCATGTGGCTCAAAAAGACAAACACCGAAGGGTGATACCAAGGGAATATACATATCAATGAAACATAAGAAAATTGCTCGAGCTCAGTACTATATAAACAAGGATCCATGAGCCCGAAGACTCCAAACCAAATATCACCCATGCGGCTCATAACGACCAACATAGAAAGCGATACTATAGGGCAACAAACCTGAAGGCACAAACGCGAAGGTACAAACCCGGAGGCAACATACCCGAAGGCAACATACCCGAAGGCAACAAACTCGAAGGCAATAAGCCCCGAAGGCAATAAGCCCCGAAGGCAACAAACCGAAGTGGTGAAGGTCCGAAGGCCCAGTACTGGACACCACTAACTGGCGGAATGTGTCACAACTCTCGAAAAGGAATCGGAAAAGTGTTAACGTGAGTCCCATAACCACTCGTTGGCACTAAACGGTTTACTATCCGTCAGTAACTTTCACACTCAAAGCAGTACAAAGTTTACCTCATATCATCGGTAAACCAAACCCAAAGGTCCAAACGATCAATCAAATAGGTTGGGGATTAATCAGAAGGATAAATGCACAGATTCGTTGTCCGTGTTTTGCGCAACCATTTGATCACCCTTCCACTTCGCTCGAAGTGTGAAATTGTGTGTGTTTTAAATAGAATTTATAAATTGGAGAAGCGAGCTTTTAATATGATTAGAAAGATTATTTTATAAAAACCGATGGATGAAGTCAAGAATAAGTTATCGAAGTCAAAGAGGCAATAACAACCACTAAGAACCAACATGAATCGATAAAATTCGGAAAACCAATCAAAATAAGCATAAATAGTCAAAACAGGAAAACAGGAGTAGGTCAGTCGACTGAAATTCCTGTTCAATCGACTGAACACTATCCAGAAAATTTCGGGCTTCAGCTCAGTCGACTGAATAGAGGATCCAGTCGACTGAACCCAATTTCCTGCATTTCCTACTTATTACCAATGAAGTGCAAACTCTCCCAACTTTCAATCGGACGAGCACAGACGCTAGGGATTTATGCCAAGCGGCTACCCGGCCCTATAAGCACTTCGATTCATCACCAAAAACATGATCAAAACACCAAAGCTATGATTTTTGAGTTTTATACTTCCATAACACCAAAATTTGCAATGTTCACAAAACCAATCCAAATCAAAAGCAATTGCACATGAATAATTGTTAGGAATTCATACCTAACAACCAAAGATACTTATAGTCATATATGTGAGATAAAAATCTCACCTTTAACCCAAAACAAAGAAGAAAGAGCTCAATCACAAGGAGAAGACCAACCAATCTCTACTTCAACCCAAAAAGCTTCAATCTAAGATCAAAACAAGTATTTCCTAAGTTAAGTTTAGGAAACTTTTGAAATTGAAGAGGAAAAGAGTTGGAGAAGATGAAGAGGAGGCTTACCAATAGCTTCTCTTTGATTTTGGAGCAAAAATTCAAGTTTGCAAAGAAAACTAGGGCTTGCAATTTCTATTTCCTCTTTCCTTCCACCATTTTAGTTTTAGCAAGAGTTTAGAAGAGTGGAATGAGAAAATGGAGAGGAGAGGGCTGAGTTAGAGGTTTAGTTAGCTAGTGGGCTGAACCCAAACCCAAAACCCAATAGAAAAAGTAGCGAAATTTGACTTACTCCAAACATATCAAAGATTATACTCAAAAAGATCGGAAACGCCATTTTGGAATCAATGAAAGTGGTTTCGAGCCCCAAATCGGCTATTTGCAAAAAGCAACATTTCGGACCCAAAAATCCGACCAACGACACTATATTTAAATAAAACATTTAAACATAAAATCGTTAAATATGCGGGTTGTTACAGATCTCCCCTCCTTACAAAATTGAGTCCTCGCAATTTCCAGAGGCGATATTTGTAACAACTACATACATACATCATCCCAAAAAGAAAAGGAAATAAGCTTGATATGAAAAGATATTCCCACCATTGCCAAGCAAGGATAGAAAACCCGTATAAGATCGCTCGATAAACTCCCTGGTTTCCCAAGTACAGTCATTGGCATTAGCGGACCATTGAACTTTAACGAGCGGCATGTCCTTGTTTCGAAGGTGTCGCACCTCCGTGTCAAGTACGCGAATAGGTTGTTGTACAATAGATAAGTCCGGTGAGACCTCAAGGTCTTGCAAATCAGGAGAATCGATAACAGAATCCGACTCTCGAAGACACTTCCGAAGTTGAGAGACGTGGAACACGTTATGAATACCAGATAATTGAGTAGGAAGTGAGACTCTATAAGCCACAGGGCCAATACGTTCAGTAATAGAAAATGGTCCTATAAAGCGAGAAGCCAATTTCTCAGTCGTACTGAAACGCATAACCCCCTTCAAAGGAAAAACACAAACAAAAACAAGATCACCAAGTGAGAATTCAAGAGGCTTCCTACGGTTGTCCGCATAGGATTTCTGGCGGCTTTGTTCCTCTTTCATTCTCAAACGAATAAGATCAATCTTTTCAGAAGAGTCACGAACAAAATCTGGACCAAGAATAAGCTTCTCCCCAGATTCCAACCAACAAGAAGGTGATCGACATGGCCTTTCGTATAGAGCTTCGAAAGGAGCCATACCGATACTAGACTGAAAACTATTATTGTAGGAGAACTCTACAAGAGGTAGGTGATCCTTCCAACTGCCACCGAAATCAAAAATACAAATACGGAGGAGATCTTCGAAGATACGATTCACTCGTTCAGTCTATCCATCAGACTGCGGGTGATAAGTTGTGCCCAAACTAAGCTTTGTCCCCAAAGCTTGTTGAAGACTCTGCCAAAAATGACTCGTGAACAAAGGATCACGGTCACTCAAAATAGAACTAGGAACACCATGAAGTCTCAGATTTCCTTGACATACAACTTAGCCAAATGCGAAGCAGTCCTATTAGACTTAATAGGGACAAAATGAGCAGACTTGGTGAGGCGATCAACAATAGCCCATATGCTAGAATGGCCCGACCTCGAACGAGGTAGGCCGTCAATGAAATCCATAGAAATCTGATCCCATTTCCACAATGGAATCTCAGGAGGCTGAAGAAGACCCGAAGGACACTAATGTTCGGCCTTAATACGTTGACAAGTTATGCAATTACTTACATAACTCGCCACATCGCGTTTCATGCCTTCCCAATAATAAAGACGATGCATATTGGCATACATCTTACTACTACCAGGTTGAATGGTATACTTAGAATGGTGACAATCATCAAGAATGTCATGCCTAAGCGCAAAATCAGAAGGCACAAAAAGACAGTTCTTCTTGCGAAGACACCCATGAGAATCAATGCTGAAATCCCGCAATGCCTCATCACAGGATCCAGACTCACAAAGCTGAATAAGATGCAACAAATCAGGATCACGCCGCTGAGCATCGGCAATACGATCCAATAAAATGGGTCGAGCTCCCAAACTAAATAATAGAATAGGAGAATCAGAAGATGAACCTCGATCAAGAATTTCACAAAAGGATAAAGTCTCAAGAATATCCCATTCGGCAAGCATCATAGAAACAACAGCCGAATGTTTGCGACTAAGCGCATCTGCAACACGATTACCCTCTCCAGGGGTAAACTGAATATCAAAGTTATAAGAGGCAAGAAAGTCAAGCCAAAGCTGTTGCCTCATATTGAGTTCCTTCTGAGTGAACAAATACTTCAAGGATTTATGATCGGTATAAAGAATGAAGCGCTCGCCCAATAAATAATGTCGTCAAATCTTCAAGGCAAAGACAATGGCGGTTAACTAAAGATCATGAGTGGCATAGCGAACTTCATTCGGACGCAATTGCCTAGAAGCATAAGCAACTACCCGACCTTCGGCATAAGAAAAGCACCGAGACCACTACCATGTGCATCGGCGTAGACAACAAGATCATGATTCCCCTCGGGAACCACCAAAATAGGAGCATTAGTGAGAAGTTCCTTTAATGTCAAGAAGGAAGCTTCACACTTTTCAGACCAATTATAACGAATGCCTTTTCGAGTAAGGCTGGTGAGAGGAAGCACAACACGGGAAAAATCCTTAATGAACCGACGGTAATAACCCGCCAATCCAAGGAAACTACGAATCTCATGCACATTCCCAGGCCTCTTCCAATTCTGGATGGCTTCGATCTTTGAGGGATCGACAGAAATGCCATCGGAAGATACAACATGGCCTAAGAACTTTACCTTATTCTCCCAAAAGTGGCATTTGGAGAATTTGTCTCTAAGCCGATGATGACGGAGAGTGCTCAAGACAATTCTCAAGTGATTAGCATGTTCAGCTTCAGACTTAGAATAAATAAGGATGTCATCAATGAACACAAGGACGAACTTATCGAGATATTCCTGGAATACTCGATTCATGAGATCAACAAAGAAAGCAGGAGAATTCGTCAAACCGAATAGTGTAACGAGCCACCCAAAAGAACCATAACGAGTGCGGGAAGCGGTAAGAGGTATGCTATCCTCCGCGACTCGCAACTGATGAAAACCTGTGGCGAGGTCAAGCTGAGAAAAGACCTTAGCACCACTCAATAGATCGAACATATCATCGATCCTAGGCAATGGATACCTATTCCTAATGGTTAACTCGTTAAGATTGCGATAGTCAATGCAAAGCCTAAGAGTTCCATTTGACTTCTTCACGAAGACGACTGCGGATCCCCACGAAGAAAAACTGGACTAAATGAACTGCTTGGACTCAAGCTCTAAAAGCTGCTTCTTGAGTTCCTCATTTTCCTTTGTAGACATCCTCATGGGAGGACGACTAACTGGCTGCGCGCTTGGAATGATATCAATGCGGAGCTCAATTGCCCGCTTGGGTGGCAAACCCGAAACAGGTTCAAAAACATTAGAAAAGTCACAAGCAATAGGAATACAAGATATATCATCATTATCTAACGAATCAAGAGAATATAAAGCCATTTCGGAATTATCCACATCCCAAAGAACAAGTGATAGCTGAGTAGGCGAATCCGGATGTCGAAGATACAAAATTCTCTCCAAACAAATAATCCTGGCATCATATCTCACTAGCCAGTCCATTCCCAAAATCATATCAAATCCCAGACAAGAAATAACGTGCAGATTCGCACGAAAGGAAAAGCCACATAAAACTATCTCAACATCATCACAAAACAAGCTAAGGGTCGCGGATCCCCCAATACGATTCGCAAACCTTAAAGAAGTAACCATACAGGAAACATCCAAAGATAAATCATCGAAGAGCTTCTTCGATACGAAAGAATGTGAAGCACCCGTATAGAAAAGAACTCGTATACTATGATCATGAAATAAAGTAGAGCCTTCCAAAATAGATGGAGATATACCTTAGGGCTGAGGAGGACCTTCAGAAGCCTTGGCAGCACTAAGCTTGTCTGACTTAGCGCCACCAGGAACAGTAGAGCAAGCTGAAACATGATGACCTTCCTTCTTGCAATAGCGGTAGAAGAGAGGCTTAGGACAAGCTCGAATAATATGATCAGGAGAACCACAATTGAAATACTTCCGAATGAAAGGTGTTCCAACAGGAGACTGAGAATTAGCACCACCAGTCTTCTTCTTCTTAAGAGGAAAATACTTCTTCTTAAATGGAAACGGCTTCTTGTTGGGGTTCTTGGAAACCTCAACATCCTCACCACTATCACACTCCTTCTCGATAGCTTCGAGATAAAGTGCCGAATCAACCAACTCCTCAAAAGAGAGCTTAAGCTGGAGCAATAAAAACTTCTTAAGATATTTCTTAAGACCAGAGACAAACTTCAAATTCTTCTTATAAGAAGTGCTAATGATTTCAAGACCATATTTAGATAAAGCCTCGAATGATGCAACATACTCAGAAACAGAAGACTTCCCTTGCTTCAACTCAAGGAAGCGACGGGTCAACAAAATTTTTTCAGATTCAGGAACGAACTTGAGTTCGAATCACTCCCGAAACTGAGTCCAAGAAAGAGTAGACTCATCAATTTCGGCTATAAGAAGCTTATACCAATCAAGAGCACGCCCTTGTAATATGCTAGAAGTTACAAGAACTCTATCATGATCAGAAGGATCCATGCGAGAGAAGATACGCTCGCACGTGCGAAGACGAGCTTGGACTTCAAGAACAGACTCAGACCCTTTAAACGGCTTTCCCCCAAGATGAGAAAAATCACTACACTGACGTGCAAAGGCAAACTTGCGAGGTGGTGATACTCGAGAGGAACTGGAGGCTGAATGCTCCTAAACAATTCCAAAAATTGATCGGCAGACATATAAACGCCATCCGGATGTGAGCCACTGGATTGCCCAGCATCTGAACGTCGTCCCCTGCCTCTTCCAGCCATATGCTGAAAGTCAAGATAAGAACAAGATTATTCACAAGGTAGATATCATTAATACAATTGTGGAATACTACGGAACAAAATGCATTCCTAGACGTATTCCCAATTTCTATCTAACTTTTGATGGTAGAAGGAATAGAGAGACACGATGATTCAAAGATTTGTATCACTTATAACACTTTGATGTACCGTAATATGTGCTTCTATTCTGCGTTTATAATACTTTGTTCTGAACCTCGCTTTGATACCAAGCTGTGACACCCCACCTCTATACCCACATTAGCAAAGAGTATTAATAGATAATACTGTCTGCTAATATGGTGAATAAGGATGGATAGGAGCGACCATCTTAGCCTTGCTTTAACTATTTATTAAATACGTCGACAATAATCATACCAAACAGATCAACATATCCAATGAATACTTAAAGCAAAACCATAGGTGGCGAGAGGATCTATCAGAACAGAATATAACCAATCAAATGTAATATACATCACAGAACAGTAGATCATCATATACACATATACTTGCTACATAGCAGAGTATACAAAATAATACGTGTCAAGTGGTATTGCAAACCACAATATACAGACTAATTCAAAAGAATACATATCAGAGTTACAACAAAATAGGACTACACAAAAAGCTATGACAAAAAGGAGCAAGCTGAATAGTCCATGCGGAAGCAAAATTGGCTAAGTCCAAATGCACCTAACCTGAAACATCTCGGTTTGACCCGAGTATAAATACACGAGTCAGTCTAGCTAAACAAATCAGTTAGATAACCTGAACAACGATAAACCTGCAAGGTTACAAAATATAACAAATATCTCTAAAAGAGAAAACACAATCATCTAATAAAAGATGAACATAACAAATCAAGCCTCATATCATCGACATCTCAATGAACAAAGGATAAGAATATCCCAAAGCAAGCCAAAAGGCAAACAACAAATACCCATAAGGTATACAAGTTCAACAAGGTAAGCGCTACACATCATGCAGCTCAAAAAGACCAACGCCGAAGGGCGATACCAAGGGAATATACATATCATTGAAACATAAGAAAATTGCTCAAACCTAGTACTGTATAAACAAGGATCCATGAGCCCGAAGACTCCAAACCAAATATCACCCATGCGGCTCATAACGACCAAGATAGAAAGCGATACTATAGGGCAACAAACCCGAAGGCACAAACCTGAAGGTACAAACCTAGAGGCAACATACCCGAAGGCAACATACCCGAAGGCAACAAACCCCGAAGGCAATAAGCCCCGAAGGCAACAAACCGTAGTAGTGAAGGTCCGAAGGCCCAGTACTGGACACGACTATCTGGAGGAATGTGTCACAACTCTCGAAAAGGAATCCGAAAAGTGTTAACGTAAGTCCAATAACCACTCGTTCGCACTAAACGATTTACTATCCGTAAGTCACTTTCACACTCAAAGTAGTACAAAATTTACCTCATATCATCGGTAAACCAAACCCAAAGGTCAAAACGATCAATCGAATGGGTAGGGGATTAATCGGAAGGATAAACGCACAGATTCATGGTCCGTGTTTTGCCCAACCATTTGATCACCCTTCTATTTCGCTCGAAGTGCGAAATTGTGTGTGTTTTAAATAGAATTTATAAATTGGAGAAACGAGCTTTTAATATGATTAGAAAGATTATTTTATAAAAACCCGTGGATGAAGTCAATAATAAGTTATAAAAGTCAAAGAGGCAATAACAACCACTAAGAACCAACATGAATCGATAAAATTCGAAAAACCAATCAAAATAAGCATAAATAGGCAAAACAGGAAAACAAGAGCAGGTCAGTCGACTGAAATTCCTGTTAAGTCGACTAAACACTGTCCAGAAAATTTCGGGCTTCAGCTCAGTCGACTGAACAGAGGATCCAGTCGACTGAACCGAATTTCCTACATTTCCTACTTATTACCAATGAAGTGCAAATTCTCCCAACTTTCAATCGGACGAGCACGGACGCTAGAGATTTACGCCAAGCGGCTACCCGGCCCTATAAGCACTTCGATTCATCACCAAAAACATGATCAAAACACCAAAGCTATGATTTTTGAGTTTTATACTTCGATAACACCAAAATTTGAAATGTTCACAAAACCAATCCGAATCAAAAGCAATTGCACATGAATAATTGTTAGGAATTCATACCTAACAACCAAAGATACTTATAGTCATAAATGTGAAATATAAATCTCACCTTTAACCCTAAACAAAGAAGAAAGAGCTCAATCACAAGGCGAAGACCAACCAATTTCTACTTAAACCCAACAAGCTTCAATATAAGATCAAAACAAGTATTTCCTAAGTTAGGTTTAGAAAACTTTCTGAAATGGAAGAGGAAAAGAGTTGGAGAAGATGAAGAGGAGGCTTACCAATAGCTTCTCTTTGATTTTGGAGCAAGAATTCAAGTTTGCAAAGAAAACTAGGGCTTGCAATTTCCGTTTCCTCTTCCCTTCCACCATTTCAGTTTTAGCAAGAGTTTAGAAGAGTGGAACGAGAAAAATGAGAGGAGAGGGCTGAGTTAGGGGTTTAGTTAGCTAGCGGGTTGAACCGAAACCCAAAACCCAATAGAAAAAGTAGCGAAATTTGACTTACTCCAAACATATCAAAGGTTATACTCAAAAATATCGCAAACGCCATTTTGGAATCAATGAAAGTGGTTTCGAGCCCCAAATCGGCCGTTTGCAAAAAGCAACATTTCGGACCCAAAAATCCGACTAACGACACTATATTTAAATAAAACATTTAAACATAAAATCGTTAAATATGCTGGTTGTTACATCCAATTTCCGACATACCTATATAAACCCGGTTATAAACCCGAGCCTAACTCTATTCTCATTTGTCTGTACGTATATCTCAACTCTCTCCTTCTCAATGGCACACAAATAAATTCTAGATCCAATTTCAAATCGAATCCAAAGCTAAAATTTCAACTCCTCAGAAAAATTCAAAAAAAATATATGTTGAAGCTCTCGAAGTGCGTAATCTTCTGGTGAAATTCATTTTTCGTTTTGGATTGTCGTTTGTCCGATAAAAATCGAAGAAGTCTCGGTCGTTCATCGCGTCGAAATCAAACTGGTCGGATCGTCGAACCCTTTCTGGGTTTTGGAGAGGAAGCCGAGGGGATTGCATCTAGGTGGTTAGCTTGTCGATTCAATGGTTAGATCGTCGTCAAATCGTGATTAGGGTTTCGAATTTATTACCGGCGGCTGCTGCTTGGGGTGACCGGAGGCGACTGCGCCTGTGAGTGGACGCGTGTGGGTTCGGGCAGCGATGGCGTTGCACGGGGCGGCAGCGTTCGTGCGATGGGGCTAGGTTTTCTGGTTCGTGAGTTATCTGGGAAGATGGTAGCGTACGTGATTCACGGGGTGATGTGGCAGGAAGGTTAGGGTGAGTTTATTTTTGTTCAATTAAAATTTTGTTTCAAATGATTTAACTCGAATAACTTTCACATACGAGCCCCAATTCATACAAGATTTTTTTGTTAGGATCGTAATAAAATATCGGACATTTCGACGCTGGATTGGACGAATTCTAAGACTGTCAAATTTTTGGGTTTAAATTTGGATTTTAATTCAATTTTGAGTGTTTTTAACCCACTCACAACTTCTAAAATTTCTTATGTTTGTTAAATTAATTTTGATGAGATTTAAAATTTATCTATGATTCTTTGGGCATATATGTAATCACCATCTCAGTTTGATTGCATTTATTTAAATTAAATTGATATTTAATTTTATTATTGCATATAAATTACTAGTTAAATTTATTTATTATTGCATATAAACTACCAGTCAAACAGTTATTAATTTATTATTGAATATAAACTGTTCATTGATACCTGTTATATTTTATAAGCTCTATATTGATGTTTCGTTTAAATTGGATGATGATTGTAATAAATTGTAACAACTCGAAATTTTCTGACCCGAAAATTCCAGATAGTTATGAAAAAGAAGAAAGAGATAGAAGAAGAAGAACAGAAACACCAAACATCTCACAATCGCAGCGGGTAAAATATAATAATAAATAATAATAGACTACAAAAGGATACTATATCTGTCGATTACTTTTAATGTACATCAGAGTTTCACATTGTATACAATCACTGAATATATAAATTATCATGTCTCAGATTAACAATAATATCAATACAACGGAGATACTTTATACGCTATTGCCATCCAGCTCGCCTCCTGGGCTCCAGAACGTACCTACCAGAAAATCGGTAATACTCGGTCTGACCCGTGCATTACACCAAAGTAACACCTAGGTCAGGCTAGAAACCAGCGTGAGGAAACCCATCTAACATGTAGTACAAAAGTATACAACTCATATAAACCCGGGGTACATATATTAATCTACAACTTCACAAGTCGTTATAGACATCACTTATTTCACACATCAATTTCTAAGTGCCAGAACTTAGACTATATGGTCCAATTCACTTAATTCATTCCATTACACCCTATTGATTTCACGTATCAATTTATAAAGAATCGAAGTGGTTTCGGGTATTAACTAATACCCGACTCCGGTCTCTTTGAATTCAGCCCATCATAACACATGTTATTCAAGTGAAATGCAATTCATCATTAACAGAACCCACATTATCATTGCCCACCCAACACATCATATCACGAACCATTTCATATCGGGGTATCAATCAATTCAGGGCATTTAAACAATCACTTATCATGCATAAGCAAGATAATCAATTGCACCATCTCGAATAAGTCTAATCATAGTTGAATTAAATCAATTACCTTTAAGTCCTGCTTCTTAATAAATTACAACCCAATTGATTTACCATCCCATAATCATTCATCTTTAATTACATTAAGATTATCATCATTATCTAATTACTTGCATTAAGAATTATGCTTAACCACGTTCCATGAATGATTATCCTTAATTAATTGTATCCATTAATCAACCCCAATTGCTCATGAACAGTAATTACCCCTCTGTAATTACTTAAGTAATTAACCTCTTACTTAATGATTAATCCCTTTTGATCAAATATACCAAGTAATTCATCTTTAATTACTTCTACTAAGTAAATTCCCTCTAATTACTTCCTATTAATTGATTCCTTTTAATATATCACATCCTGTATTTATGAATTACTTCACTAAATCTCATCAAGTATTTATCTTTAATTAATCTCCAAGAGATTTCCTTTAATTCATTAACAAATTCATTTCAATCGGGTAATCCATCTCTTGATTATCCTTAAACCCAATTAATAAACCTTAATATTTGATTAGCACAACTTAATTACGAATTAAGTATTTACTTGATTACCAGTTAATTAATCATTAGTCATTAGTTAATTAAATTACTTAATCACTTAACTACTAATCATTCGTTAATTAACTTTAAGTAGTTAATTACAACTTTATTTACCAATTAATCATTAATTTATCCAAGCTATAATTACAATTATAATTTAATTGTTCTTAATTATTTCCTACAAAATAATTAATTGAATAATTAACCATCTTAACTAACATTTTAAAGAAATCTTCTTTAACTTGAAAATTATACCATTATTAACTACCAATCTTTAATGCTAATAATATTACACTTAACTTAAATTAATTACTTAATTAAAGTAATATTTAATCAAGAGTTTAAACATTTAAAGTATTAATTAAAATAATTAAACTTATGTTAAAGTTTTAACTTAAGTTGTTAAACCTTCATTAAGTATACAATGTTTAAACTGGTTGAAAAATAAGTTACTTGATCTTTACTTTATAACATTGCACATTTACAACAAATCCCCCTCGAGTACTTCCCTGATTAACTCGCGTATCCCAATAATTTTCCCGAGTCACTCTTCCATTCTCGTGACCCTTCTTCTTCTCTCTTCCCTCTTTATTTCCAGTAATTTTTAATTTAAAACTAAAGCAAAAAATTAGGCATCAGGAAATCCATGATCTTGCACGCACTCGAATGCCTTCCCGATACAAGTGACCACAATACTCTAGCAACGACTCATGGTCGTTCACCAATCTACCCACTGACACCCATGGCCCACGCTGTACACGTGCACAGTCGTATGACTCGGCTCCGGTGATCACCAATACCATCGGCAAGACACGAATCCTCCATAGATTCGAAAAAACAACTCAATTCGACCCAAAAATATAGAATCAAAAAAAATGCCTTCTGCTTGAAAAAAACTGAAGCTCGACCATCCCCTAAATCGTCTCGCCACCGCCGCAAAAGCCACTGGAGGAGCTTGGACTTTGGCCACACCACGACAACCCATTCGTCTTCCCCTTCCTTGAACCTTCGTGACACTCGATCACCCACAGAAAACAAACACACACGATTTCGACATGACCAAAAACCTGAACCCAAACCGTAAATTGAATTCGTTCTCCCAACTCTTACATTTGAAAAACTATCCAATGATTTTCCTAGCATCATAGATGTTCACACTTGCTCCAAGACAAATTAAACAATTTATTAATGATTCGATTTCCTGAAAATGAGAAAAATGCTAATTTATTTCAAATTCAAACTGCTCCTAAAATTCCAAATTAAAAATCTTCGTTTTAGTTTTAAAAATCATGAATTACTGTAAGCATTCAAGATATAAAATTGAATTTGCTTTTAGTAACATTCGAATTTGTCCATTTAGTACTTGATTGCCTGTAAACAAAATTTCCAGAGGTATGTTTTGTAAACGTGGTTTAATCAACTTTGAAAAATCTTGATTCAGGTTTACCATCTTGTTTTGTTGAGAAATCAAAGCTTAACAATGATTAAATAAAAATAAATTGAGTTGGAGTGGAAATCAACTCTGTAATCAAAAGCAGAGAATAACAGCATATTCAATATTCATAGAATAACTGTATTCAAACACAAATCCATATCAAAGATAAACACATACACACCATATAGTAAATGAGTCATCTTTTATGTTTTAATTAAATTTAGACTTGTAAATTTTACGTTTACTCACCTGCAAGCTTTGAACAGAGAACAAATTCCTATTCTCTTTTGAAAACCTGAGGCTCGAGACTGTCTTTGAATCTGTTTTGTGTAAACTGCAGTTTGAATCGAGTTAATCTTTGTAAATAAAGATACTGATTATATTTTCTCCCTGGATTTTCCCAGTTGTTTTCTACCAGAACTAATATGGGAGGATGTATCTATATATATAAATATAACAAGGTGTATAAGGAAGGTATTAACTGGTTAAGTTATTTTCTTTATTTTGTTTTGATTTGAACAGATTTTTTTTACTGTAAATGAAAAGATTTGTAATACTTTGAATAGACAAAATATTGGCTGAGATGATATTAATTAAATGCCATGGTTTCCTATTGCGTTTCATACTATAATTATGTTTAGTTGTACATACATATTTTGTATGAAAATATACACTTTGCGGGCAAACACTTGGCTTGCAAATGAAGATATTATGTTTTATCTTTTTATTTTATGAACATAGATATTATGCAAGAAAACATTTTGTCCTCTTGCTTAAATAATTCATATGTATATGTTTAGGTCAAGTTTATACTTTATACTTTGACTGATTTCCATTTTTTTCTACTTCGTTTTCATGTTTATTTTAGCTTTATACATTTGTGCTTTTAATTTTCATTTTATGTTGTATGATTACCAAAATTACTTAATCTTTGTTTTTTTCTTTTAATTGTATTTTAACTATCAATATTTAAATTATATTCATAAGTTTTACTTATATTGAATATTTATATTTTATATTGATAGAATTGATTTTATTTTAAATATTATTATCCATATGTTGCATTTATATACATATGTTTAACAAATGTTAATAAGATAAAGCATTTTAAATTTAATCATATAAGAGAGATTTTATTGTATATATTATTAAGGGATTTATTTTAAACAGGTAAATAGGCACAAGAAAGAAGTTGCAAAAAAATTTAGTCTCAAGGACAACAAGTTTGCTTTTTAGTCTGAAGGACACTTTTTAGTGTAAACTGAAAATGATAGTTACAACTATCATTCGGTGATTTACACTGAAAAGTGCCCTTCAGCCTAAAAAAAAACTTTGTCCTTGAAACTAAAAATTTCTCTAGCTTTTTCCTTAAACCTAAAAACCTCTATTTTAAATTTCAAAATCAAGATTTTCTTTTAAAAATACAAATCTATATAAACAAATGGCAATTATTTCCATAAGATTTATTCATTTTAAAATGGTCAGTTTACTTTTTATTTAAATTAGATTAAATATTTATTAAAATAATCGGGCCAAAATCCAGGGTCGTCACATTCCTCCCCCCTTTGAACCTTTTCGTCCTCGAAAAGGAACGAAGCTAAATTTATTAAAATGCTTAAATAAAATTACTTTTTCTTTGATCATTTTTAAACTACTTTAAAAATCTATATAATATTTCTAAAATAGTTTTTATAAAATACTTTTATAACTGATGTTCGACAAGTTCATCCTTGTTCTCACAGAAATTCGGTTATACGTTGATCAGGCGTACGATTGAAAATCTATAAGTGCTTGGCCGACTCCTTTCCAACATCCAGTGAAAATACTTGTGAAAATAATTTTATTAAAAATATAGAAAACATTTTTTGAAAATAGGGGATATATCTTTGGTGAGAATGCTCTCGAAATCATCACTCCTATCCGTGGTCACGGTTAACCCGATGGTTACGTTGCCATCCCGACAAAATCCATAGATAACTGTAGGCCTCTGTGCCCCTCGATTACACCATGGAACCCACTACAGATCGCAGCTACAACTGGGGTTACATAGCTATCACAGCAAAAACCCATATAACCGTGGCATCAGCGCCCTCGAATTTCGCTGCCAAAAATGAAACTTCTCCACTCCACTTGACCATAGATCGCAGTCTACCGATGTTGCATTGCCTTCCCGGCAAAATCAAATGTAGACCATTGGCACTCATCCTCCACACGATTTTCGCTATGGTCCCCACAGTAGATCACAGTGACATCGAGTTACGCTATCGTCACAGTATAACCCAAATGCCCAGTAGGCATCAGCGCCATCAACTTTCGCTACCCAATAATCCTCAGGAACTAGTTTTGTCCAGACTCCTCACAGGATCAACTTTAGAACCCCTCCCTTGGGGCTCAAGGCAGCACCACCCAGTGGCACTCCTGCGAAGTTCATTTCAAGGGAGCGACTTTTTCCCCAGAGCCACCATTAAAATATTTTATACTATACACATATAGTATCTTCAAATCATACACTTAGTATGATATCATACAAAGCTCCTTTACACAAAATCAATTATCTCAAAATCGATAATTCTCAAACTTGGCTTTCCAAATTCAATACTTATTTTACCCAAAATCAAAAGCCTTTCCAAATCCAAAGGTTCCCAAAACCTTTTTCCAAATTCCTCATAAGATCCTTTACATATATTCAGATATATAAAATTTTAAAAACTTTAGATCTTTTCAAACTGGTATAAAACTCCTTTATACTTCAAATACCTTCAAAAATCCTTTTCTTCCGGCAATAGATTTAACAAGGAAAGATTTATCTTATATAACAAAGATATATATAACTTTGTTTATTCAAAATCAAATATTAAAATTTGATTACTCTTTCCAATATCAATTTCATTCAAATCCGTACGATGTACACATAACATCCGTATGTTATACAAATCTGATCGCTCACTCGATCACACAATTTCACTTCCGAACTAGTATCGTCCACCCGACTTCCTAGTGCGGACTCAGATCTGGTTTCTTGATCCGAAACCGTCATTCTCCTTGCATAGCCATAACTTTGATAGAGAACATCCAGAACCAATCAACAAACCATATCCAGGTTCGCCGTTGAAAATCGAGTGAAAAATTCCAACCCGGGTCTACAAACTATCTCGAAATTCCGTGCTCGAATATGGATCAAATCACTATGCGAATAGAATAATATACGTACATCCTACGTATTTAACTTCATTGATCATTAGCCAAATCAATTTCCTTTCTATTCACATTCACTTAAATTTTCACTCACTTATTCATATTTGCCTTAATCCCTGTTTGGATTATCACCTAAATTATTATCCCAGTTGGGTATTTAATCATAAACAGTTTAAACTCCGACAAGTTTATATTTAGAAAATAGCTTGAAAATTTTAAAAATAATTAAATAGTTGAAAAATAATTATTAGTTTGCAAAATAGCTATAAAATAGTTGAAAAATAGCTAAATAGTTTCAAAAAATTTAGATAATTGCAAAATAGTTATAAAATAGGAAATAATTTGTAATATAGTTGAAAAATAGTAATTAGTTTAGAAAACTGTTGAAAATGGTTTAATAGCTCCAAAAATAATTGTAAAACAAGTATAAAATAATTTGGCTTTAAGAAAGAAAGGTTGTATATATTAAATAGCTTAGCAAAATAAGTTTATATTAAAACAATTTATATTGAAAATAGTCAAGAGTCAAACTATTCACTTCCCCAACAATTCAATTTAAATTTCCACTTCCGTTTAAATTGACCTAATTCCAAATTGAATAATATTCAGTTTTCATTGAAATTGATTTAACCCCTATTCAAGTTGAATCAATCATGATTTCATTTCCAATTTACATCAAATTCCATTTGATTTTAAACATATTCAACTTTAATTACAATTCCTAAGTTATTCCAATCAATTTGGACTAATATCCATTCAATTGAACCTACTTCAATTTCAATCATTTCAATTTAACCCAAATTTTGCCTAAATTTTTTTTTTTAACTTATACACCTTCAACGTCAAGTCCAACTAATTCAAGTCAGATTCGATTTGAACTAATTCAATTTCAAACTTAATTTTAAACCATCTCGAATTATATAAATTCGAGTTAAATTCTCAAAGGTTGGTTTAACCTTTTTAAACTAAATTAACTTTATTTAAAGTTTTCAAACAATGTAAATTCTGAGTCCAATTCTCAAAATTCCATTTTAAATTATCTTTACTTATGTATTTCAAGGTTCAAATAAGAGTTCGATACAATTCTATTTTTAAAAAAATAATAATTTATTACTAAATTTTATCTTCCAGATTGAAGCCGGTTCTTAAACAAGTTTAATTTACAAATTCAATTATTCAAATTTTTAATTCAAAGTAATTCCATACCCTTAATTTCAAATGAAAGTTTAACTTCCCTTTTCTCAATAATGGATATATAACCACACTTTATTTCTATTTCATTTAAACCAAACCAATTCACAATTTAAAGATTTTCATTAACAATAGGATGATATCATCCAATTTATTTTAAAAATCCATTCGTTTCCAATTTCCAGATCTCAAACCCATTTGAGATCACACAAATTCTCAATTCAAATTACCGCTTAACTTTCCAAGTTAAATTCCAATTCCATCTTAAAATCTCCAATTCAATTGTTCATTCAGACTTATTTACCTTCTCCCAAGTTCAATTCGATCTACTTAATCCAATCAACCTCATTCAATCCTTAAACTTCACAATAATAATCTTCCCACTTAAATAACTTATCACTTTGGGTATCACATCCCATTCCAAATTTCAAACTCAACTTTTAGACTTTATTCAAACTATTTTTTTTTATTTATGTATATCCCTTATTCATACAGATTATTTCCTTTACACACGAGGTCATCCTTAAATTTTTAAACCACTTTTGGTTTTTAATTCAAATCAAATTTCCAAACAACCCATTGTTTGCAACAAGTCCCATTTATTTAAATAATACTTATTTATTATTTCTCATTACTTTGAAACAAAATTTTCAAATTCTGGGCCCAGATTTAGAGTTTCATTTTCAATTAATTAAATTTTAGTTTGGTTGTATTTCCATTTCTACTTAATTTAGTTCCAATTCAAGACTTAAATTTGGTTGTATTATCTTACTTCTTAACTTTAATTTTAATAATTTAACAACCAATCGCCTTAATATTTATTAGAATGAAATATTGCTTTATATATCAAAATATATTTTTGTATAAAATCATTTAAAACCTTTATATAATAAAATAACAAGTACGCTCTCATATATATATATATATATATATATATATATATATACACACACACACACACACACACTCAACTCATTCCAGAGTACTATATACTCTAATTATTGAGTAATCCCCACCAGAGCTAAGGTTCTCGCTTAACCTTCTGCTCTGATACCAAATGTAACGAATCGAATTTTCTAACCCGAAATTTCCAGATAGTTATGAAAAAGAAGAAAGAGACAGAAGAAGAAGAATAGAAACACCAAACATTTCAGAATCGCAGCGGAAAAAATATAATAATAAATAATAACGGTCTACAAAAGGATACTATATCTGTCGATTACATTTAATATACATTAGAGTTTCACATTGTACGCGGTCACTGAATATATAAATTATCATGTCTCAGATTAATAATAATATAAATACAGCGGAGATACTTTATACGCTATTGCCATCCAACTCGCCTTCTGAGCTCCAGAACGTACCTACCTGAAAATCGGTAATACTCGGTCTGACCCGAGCATTACACCAAAGTAACACCCGGGTCAGGCTAGAAACCAGCGTGAGTAAACCCATCTAACATGTAGTACAAAAGTATACAACTCATATAAACCCGGGGTACGTATATTAATCTACAACTTCACAAGTTGCTATAGACATCACTTATTTCACACATCAATTTCTAAGTGCCAAAACTTAGACTATATGGTCCAATTCACTGAATTCATTCCATTACACCCTATTGATTTCACGTATCAATTTATTAAGAATCGAAGTGCTTTCGGGTATTAAATAATACCCGACTCCGGTGTCTTCAAATTCAGCCCATCATAACACATATTATTCAAGTGAAATGCAATTCATCATTAACAGAAACCACATTATCATTGCCCACCCAACACATCATATCACGAACCATTTCATATCAGGGTATCAATCAATTCAGGGCATTTAAACAATCACTTATCATACATTAGCAAGATAATCAATTACACTATCTCGAATAAGTTTAATCATAATTGAATTAAATCAATTACCTTTAGGTCCTCCTTCTTAATAAATTACAACCCAATTGATTTACCATCCCATAATCATTCATCTTTAATTACATTAAGGTTATCATCATTATCTAATTACTTGCATTAAGTAATTATGCTTAACCACATTCAATGAATGATTATCCTTAATTAATTGTATCCATTAATCAACCCCAATTGCGCATGAACAGTAATTACCCCTCTGTAATTACTAACTTAAGTAATTAACCTCTTACTTAATTATTAATCCCTTTTGATTAAATATACCAAGTAATTCATCTTTAATTACTTCTACTAAGAAAATTCCCTCTAATTACTTCCCATTATTTGATTCCTTTTAATATATCACATCCTGTATCTATGAATTACTTCACTAAATCTCACAAGTATTTATCTTTAATTAATCTCTAAGAGATTTCCTTTAAATAATTAACAAATTCATTTCAATCGGGTAATCCATCCCTTGATTACCCTTAAACATAATTAATAAACCTTAATTATTGATTAGCACAACTTAATTACGAATTAAGTATTTCCTTAATTACCAGTTAATAACCATTAGTCATTAGTTAATTAAATTACTTAATCACTTAACTACTAATCATTCGTTAATTAACTTTAAGTACTTAATTACAACTTTATTTACCAATTATTCATTAATTAATCCAAGCTCTAATTACAATTATAATTTAATTGTTCTTAGTTACTTCCTAAAAATAATTAATTGAATAATTAAGCATCTTAACTAACATTTTAAAGAAATCTTCTTTAACTTGAAAATTATATCATTATTAACTACCAATCATTAATGCTAATAATATTATATTTAACTTAAATTAATTACTTAATTAAAGTAATATTTGATCAAGAGTTTAAACATTTAAAGTATTAATTAAAATAACTAAACTTGTGTTAATGTTTTAACTAAAGTTGTTAAACCTTCATTAAGTATACAATGTATAAACTGGTTGAAAAATAAATTACTTAATCTTTACTTTATAACATTGCAGATTTAAAACAAAACCCTCTCGAGTACGTCCCTGATTAACTCGCGTATCCCAATAATTTTCCCGAGTCACTCTTCCATTCTCGTGACCCTTCTTCTTCTCTCTTCCCTCGTTATTTCCAGTAAGTTTTAATTTAAAACTAAAGCAAAAAATTAGGCATTAGGAAATCCATGATCTCGCATGCACTCGAATGCCTACCCGATACAAGTGACCACAATACTCGAGCAACGACTCATGGTCGTTCACCAATCTACCCACTGACACCCATTGCCCATGCCATACACGTGCACAGTCGTACGACTCGGCTCCGGCGATCACCAATACCATCGGCAAGACACGATTCCTCTATAGATTCGAAAAAACAACTCAATTCGACCCAAAAATATCGAATCAAAAAAATGCCTTCTGCTTGAAAAAAATGAAGCTCGACCATCCCTAAATCGTCTCGCCACCGCCGCTGGAGGAGCTCGGACTTTAGCCACACCACGACAACCCACTCCTCTTCCCCTTCCTTGAACCTTCGTGACACTCGATCACCCACAGAAAACAAACACGCACGATTTCGACATGACCAAAAACTTGAAACCCAAACCCTAAATTGAATTCGTTCTCCCAACTCTTACATTTGAAAAATTATCCAATAATTTTCCTAGCATCATAGATGTTCACACTAGCTCCAAGACAAATTAAACAATTTATTAATGATTCGATTGCCTGAAAATGAGAAAAATGCAAATTTATTTCAAATTCAAACTGCTCCTAAAATTCCAAACTAAAAATCTTCGTTTAAGTTCTAAATATCATGAATTACTGTAAGCATTCAAGATATAAACTTGAATTTGCTTTTAGTAACATTCGAATTCGTCCATTTAGTACTTGATTTGTAAAGACCCGTAAGTCCGTACTCCTTGAATAGACACTAATCTCCTTTGTTTAATTCAAGATGAACGAAAATACGAACCCTTAAGGGTTTTAAAAAGATTTTAAGAAAAGAAAAAGTAAAAAAGAAGGTAGAAAGAAATGGAAGATTAGAAAATAGAGGGAAAAGAAGATAGAAATAGAAGGTAGAAAATTTTAAAATAGAAGAAAAAGAGAATAGAAAATAGAACGGAACAGAAAACAACAGAACAACATCAGAATCTCACAATCGCAGCGGAACAACATATTATAATAAATGAATAATCTTTAAACAAAGAACTATATCAGTTATTACATTACATTTCATTTCATTACATCATATCATCAGAGTGTACAACAACATACAACAATAAACAGTGCAGCGGAAAAAGAAATACTATATACTAGTAATACGCCATGCCATCCATCTTGCCTCCAGCAACTCCAGAATATCCAGAATATCCTGATAAACCTAACTCTTAACTGCCCGTGTGGAAATTGGTGGGCACCCAGAGTTTAGGAAGGAAAACAATAAACTCCAAGTCAGTCATGTGACTGGTGTGAGAACTCAAAACAGTTTATTTATCTTTAAAATCAAAATAGAGGAATATTTTTAATCAATTCGCAATGCTTTTAAAAATGAGACTACCATAAGGCCTCCTGCCACACACACAATGCAAACGCAGACTTGGAGAAGATTTCTCCTTATGATAGTCAAAGATGCTTGATACGCATTAAAATCAAATTAATTTTGATATTATTATTAGTGCATAGTGTAGAAGAAATTCATTTCGAAAGTAGAATATAAATCTTAGCCAGCATAGGTACCATTATATTATGCCTACTATAGCTACCTCCTGAGGAAGCAGGTTCTACAACTAAAACCGTACAAGTCACGTATTGTTTCTTTGGATTTCCAACGAATGATCAGGCCAAGGAACTTCCCATTGCCACATGAGAATGCCTCTGGATGGACATCCCCGAGAACCAAACCGGATCTCTACCAACACAAGGCCGGGTTACTCCTAACTGAGTAACAACTGACCGAATATGCCATCCCCCGGTCCTTTGGGACCTTTATCAACCGAGCGCTCGTAATCAATTCACACAATCATAAAGTGTTTTCAACATGAGTAAGTATCTGGGCTCCATACCATGATACCACCCTTTTCCAGAAGGAAATGGACACATCCTAAAGGGTGCTACCCCTCATAACCTAGCTTCTTCTTTCCTGTTTTGACCATTCACGGGGTGTGAGGCTCGATGAAGTCACGTCCACAAAAACATACTTTATACAAAAGCCATGCTTTGGGTCAACAAATGATCAACACAATGATCACAAGGATAGACGATCAAATAAACGATCCTATCACAAATAATCAACACAATGATCATTTCAGCATCACTCAGCATGTCACATTACCAAATTGGGAATATATCGCTGATAACATTCAACTACATAACCTCTGAGCTCGTACGTCTCAGAGAAGGGTGTTAAGCAAAGAATAAATTCTCCGCCACCAACAGAAATATATTTGAAAGAAATCGGCTTTATATCTCAACTTGTAATGTCAGGCATACAATCCATACAAGTCTGTTCCGGGCTCGAACAGAACCGAAGGCACTTACAAAGAAGTCCTTGCAATCCGGATATCCACAATCCTGATCGGATTTCCCATCACTTAGGGAGTCTCTATACCGTTGCAACTCAGTGCAGAGACAATCGACAGGTCATCCTATCGCTTTCGCAAATATCCGGTCTTCAACACCGATCTTCAAATGCGATTCACAACGACGTATCACATATTCGGAGTGGGTTATACGACCCCATGGTCCTTTCCCGGTTAACCCGAATAGTGAGCGCTTATTCAAAAATAAGTGTGCATTCAAATTCAAACAAATCACATCAATTACCCATTCAAAGGGAAATATTGATAGTCGGTTATTGAACTATCACTGAATATGCACACATCACCAGATTCCAAATAATTTTCCCAAATTATTTATTTTCCAAAATATCTTTACAAGATATATAATTTCACATTTCAAAAATAAATCAATATTTATTTTTAACAAGTTCCACTTTCACATATAAATTCCATAATGAATTTATATTTCAAAATATTCGTGCATATACGATTTCAACTATCCATTTCCAATTTATCTTCAAAAAGATAAATTCAATATATTCACTTTATATTGGAAAACAATTCCATACTTATTAAAAATAAGTAATTCAAATCTTTTATTTTCAACCTTGGAAAATATTCAATATACTTAAATCGAATTAAGTATATATTTCAATCTTTAAGGAAATCATTCACTTAAACATATTTATTTGGGCCAAAACGAATGTTGCGTAAAACATCGTTACGACGTCCCAAAATCACTAGTATAGGGATTCGAAATTAAAATAGATATATAAATCCCAATATTATACAAAACATTTCCTTTCGGAAATCATTTACTATAACAACAGTGTTATAGTCCACCATTTCCTTTTATTTCTCGAAAACGTCTATTTCAACAATAAATGTTGAAATCTATGGTTTCGAATCTCAACACCTTTAAAATATCGTTAGAGCGTTTTAATTCTGTTTAAAATATCACATTCTAAAACATTTTCTTTAACGTGTTATTCACTATTCAAAAATCGTGAACATACTTCGTTAACAAATTTCATCCTTTTATTCAATTTATTTTAAAGGATTATTCACTATTCAAAAATGTGAATATAACTCCATTAATAGGTTATAACAATTAACTTATCAAAATAAGTCGTTTGTGAATTTATAAAGCAACGTTTATAAATTCCATTTCTATTTAATTATAAAAACTTCCTTGTTATAAATCTCATTTATTAACTTATTCGATTTATAACTCGGTTATAAACTACAGGTTCATATTATAAGTTAAACACTTATAATCTATTCGTTTGCAAAAACCATTCCATTGAACTTCATAATTATAAATCTTATAACTTATAAGATTCAATTATTTTATCCAAATCTTATTACTTTAATAACTTTACAAATTTTATAAACCTACTGTTTATAAAATTCCATTTATAACTTTACCGTTATATAATTCTATGAATTCCATTCATTTACAAAATTCATTTTTACTTCGTTCAAACACTTATAAAATCTCATTTTATAATTCCAACATTTTAATTTACAAATATTCATTTGTAAATCCTTTAATATAAATCAATCTATATTATTCTTTAAAACGTCTTAACTCCTTTATAGTTTCACCATTTTTGATTTATAAAATAATCAAACTTCATAAATTCTATATTTAAACTTTTATAATATATTCAAAAATCCAATTTAACTATTTTATAAAATCATTAACCCATATTTCTCAAAAATCAATCTTTAACTATATTTCTCAAAATCATAATTTTTATAACTTTAAAAATTATAACCTTTATTTATTTAAAATAAATCAGTTTCCAAAAATATAGAATAATTTCAACAATCACTTTTAAAATCATTTTAAAATCCCAAAATTTGGGTCCAATGATGCTACACACCAAATAGTCAATCACGACTAACAACGATATCATATATCGATATGATAATCCATCAAATATCAAAATATCTGAAATAAAATAAATACTGTTGAGGAATCCAGTTGGATCCCTCCAACCTGTTTCCTGCATCCAAAAACATTAGCACAATACCAATTTCGCTCCAGTACGAAATTATCGCGGTATATGTTCTTAATAAATATTATCCGCTTACTAACGGCGTAATAGGGTCTCATCCGCTAAACAAAAATGCGGGAAATCAATAACTCCAATATATACATATGCCAATATATATATATTGATACTATATATAATACCAATTTCAATGTTTATGAAATATTCGCGGTATATGTTTTTATTAAATAACATCCGCTTACTAACGGCGCATAATGTCTATGTTAACAATCAATAATTTACAGTCATCATTCAAACATGCATTCAAATATTTTAAATCTAACTATTTAAAATAAAATCGAAACCTATTCGATTGAGTGAGAAGTTCTCACCTTGGTTTTAATTTCCGTTTTAGCTTTTATTTCGAATAAAATTAAACGCGCGTTTAATTTTACCCGAAATTCTCACTAACTCCAAACGACTCCAAACCAACTCCATCGCGTAGTGCTCGTCCATACGATTCCAACGCAACTGAGTTTGCATTTTTTCGACCTCGTATGAAAAAGTTATGTATTTTATAAGATTACACGTTTTTAATAATTTAAATCACAACATAACTTATATATTTTAACCTCAATCATTTACAACCCTTGGATCTGCTGCCTCCACATCTGGACCCTCCCCCCTTTCTTCCTATTTGCGTTCCATCTACAGGTGAAGGCCGACATACATGAACCCATAAGCTTGAACTAGGGTTAAACATTTCTCCCCCGATACTCGACGAAATCCGATCACACCAACGCCATGACGAAGCCTTCGACCCTAGCTATGTTCGGCCCCCCACCATGGCAAGCTCGGCCTGCACATGTGCCTCGTATGGCGTGCGAAAACTGTAGAGAACGGCCCATTCTTGCTCCCTCATCGTTGCTCCATTCCCGATCATATCCGTATGGATTTAAAGCTCATCTCGTGCTCTTCATCTTTGTAGTTAACAACTTCTTCTAATTCTTTGTAGATTGGGAGAGATTGAGGGGAAAGGGAGATTGAATTCTGGCCCTAGAATAGAATGTGGCGGCTACAGTAGGAAATTAGGGTTTAGTGATAATTTTTTATCAAATTTATGAAGATGGTGGTCTATTTATAAGGAACGAGCGACACTATTCATCCCGGAAATTCCAAACTCCGTTTTAGACGCCGTAACCAGCGTACCTAGGGTTTATCCCGCGTTCCGAACACGATGGAACAGGTTTCGGAAGCTAATTCGGAAGTATGTGCGAGTTATGGCTGAAAACGCTCAATTTAAATTAAACCGATTTAAGCGATTTTCTAGGCGTTTTAATTTGTACCGGACAAACGGTAAATCCAATTGACTTGAAATTTGAAACCTTACAATAATATCACATTACGGATCCGATGAAACTGGTTTCGTCGAAATCCAAGACTTTTTGAAAAATGGCTATTTTCACTCGCCAAATTTAAATTAAAAATAAATCGATGCGTTTCGAGCTGCCACGATCAAACGATAACTCCGATTGACACGAAAATTGAAATCCGGTAATAACTAACTATTACGGATCCAATGAAACTGGTTTCGTTCAATTCTGAGACTGTTCAAAAATTGGCTATTTTACAGTCGATTATTAAATATTAAAATATTCAATTTTCACAGATTAACTTTTAATTCGATTTTAAAAGTTCTAAAATATTTCTATAACTCCAGTATGATTAAATAAAATTTTCCAAATTATTTACAATCATTTTTAACTCAATTTTCAATTATTTTCATAATTTAACATATTAAATTATCGATTTAATAATCCAATTAAATTCAATAATTCAAATAAAAATTTATTTGACTTATAAATTCACTTATTAATTTTTAAAATTAATTAAATATTCAAATTTAAATTTCTAAAAATTCTGGGTCGTTACAATCTTTCCCCCTTAAAAGAATTTCGTCCTCGAAATTACAAGTAAGAAGATTACAGAATCTATTAACTTTCCAAAATTTATAATTAAACTTCTTTCAAATCTTTACTAAGTTTTCCAAATCATACTTAGTTATCTTTTCAAAAACAACATACTATCGTTTAACTTTCAACTCCAAAATCAAAGTTAAAGTTTTCAAAATTTTCCAATTTTTTCTCAAATTTTTCTAACGCCTTAAATTTTCGGAAAAATTCGCCATAGTCTCCTTTGCGCGGCTCGATCCGAAAAAAAAAATGACAGTATATATATCACAAATATACATCTCATCAAGTAATGAGGGATCCCGCAGGGAAAAAAATGTAAAAGTGCGATATTTAATCCGAGATATGTACCTTATATTTTATTAGCAAGCATATACGGCTAATATAGCGCTAAAGCGAACTCCAAATGCGAAGCAAACGCTATCCGCACCTACTAAACACTCAACAAACAACATGAGAACATGCACATATGCAAATAATCTCAATATACAACATATAGCAACATATCAACTATATATGTCACATAGCAAATGCAACAATAGCAATATACATTCAACCATCAACCAACTACATCATAATCAATAATATTCATTCATATTCTCATTCATATATAATGAATTGGTTTTCACTTTAAATTACATTTGATTCATTTACATTGGATTTACTAACATTCATTCTCAATTCAATTAGTTTACATTTACTAATTAAATCCAATTCACTTTCAATTCTATTCAAATTTATTTACTTTCTAATTTGAATTCAATTTCATAGCTTTCGATTTCATTATTTCTTAATGAATTACATACAATCATCTAACAATCAAATAACAACCAATGTTTATTTATTACAACCAAATTCCTTTGTTTATATTCATTCTCTTTCAATTTATTCAACTTCTAATAACATTAGATTTCAATGAATTTACACTTTCATTCATTATTTCATATCAATTATTCACATTCAATTGATTAACATTCAATTTGGTTTAACACCATCACTTTTATTCACAACTCATATTCATAAATATATTCATATAGTTTCACTTCTTAGATATATAAGTTTATTTCACAATTGTAAACACTTTAATTATAACTCAATTCTTATAATTCTTTTGCTTATACAATTATTCTTTAATTTAGATTATTCAAACAACCTAACAATCAACTTATAAATACTTTAACAATTCTGAAAATTATTTCTTTATATATAAAAATATAATCAAGGTAAAATTATTTCATTTACCCAATTTAAAATCAATACTATGTCGAATTATCTTGTTTAAGAGTTTAGAAACCCCTATCTACGATAGTTAGCTAGACTAGATCGATCGGAATCTATAAACAATCAACCGATAAGTCAACACAATATAAAACAATTTTTTTTTTATTCACTAACAAATACGCTCTCATAGCTATTATTACACTCAAATTCATTCTAGAGTACTGCTGACTCTATCTCTAATGAGTAATACCCTACAGAACCATGGTTGTCGCTTAACCATCAGCTCTGATACCAAATGTAAAGACCCGTAAGTCCGTACTCCTTGAATAGACACTAATCTCCTTTGTTTAATTCAAGATGAACGAAAATACGAACCCTTAGGGGTTTTAAAAAGATTTTAAGAAAAGAAAAAGTAGAAAAGAAGGTAGAAAGAAATGGAAGATTAGAAAATAGAGGGAAAAGAAGATAGAAATAGAAGGTAGAAAATTTTAAAATAGAAGAAAAAGAGAATAGAAAATAGAACGGAACAGAAAACAACAGAACAACATCAGAATCTCACAATCGCAGCGGAACAACATATTATAATAAATGAATAATCTTTAAACAAAGAACTATATCAGTTATTACATTACATTTCATTTCATTACATCATATCATCAGAGTGTACAACAACATACAACAATAAACAGTGCAGCGGAAAAAGAAATACTATATACTAGTAATACGCCATGCCATCCATCTTGCCTCCAGCAACTCCAGAATATCCAGAATATCCTGATAAACCTAACTCTTAACTGCCCGTGTGGAAATTGGTGGGCACCCAGAGTTTAGGAAGGAAAACAATAAACTCCAAGTCAGTCATGTGACTGGTGTGAGAACTCAAAACAGTTTATTTATCTTTAAAATCAAAATAGAGGAATATTTTTAATCAATTCGCAATGCTTTTAAAAATGAGACTACCATAAGGCCTCCTGCCACACACACAATGCAAACGCAGACTTGGAGAAGATTTCTCCTTATTATAGTCAAAGATGCTTGATACGCATTAAAATCAAATTAATTTTGATATTATTATTAGTGCATAGTGTAGAAGAAATTCATTTCGAAAGTAGAATATAAATCTTAGCCAGCATAGGTACCATTATATTATGCCTACTATAGCTACCTCCTGAGGAAGCAGGTTCTACAACTAAAACCGTACAAGTCACGTATTGTTTCTTTGGATTTCCAACGAATGATCAGGCCAAGGAACTTCCCATTGCCACATGAGAATGCCTCTGGATGGACATCCCCGAGAACCAAACCGGATCTCTACCAACACAAGGCCGGGTTACTCCTAACTGAGTAACAACTGACCGAATATGCCATCCTCCGGTCCTTTGGGACCTTTATCAACCGAGCGCTCGTAATCAATTCACACAATCATAAAGTGTTTTCAACATGAGTAAGTATCTGGGCTCCATACCATGATACCACCCTTTTCCAGAAGGAAATGGACACATCCTAAAGGGTGCTACCCCTCATAACCTTGCTGCTTCTTTCCTGTTTTGACCATTCACGGGGTGTGTGGCTCGACGAAGTCACGTCCACAAAAACATACTTTATACAAAAGCCATGCTTTGGGTCAACAAATGATCAACACAATGATCACAAGGATAGACGATCAAATAAACGATCCTATCACAAATAATCAACACAATGATCATTTCAGCATCACTCAGCATGTCACATTACCAAATTGGGAATATATCGCTGATAACATTCAACTACATAACCTCTGAGCTCGTACGTCTCAGAGAAGGGTGTTAAGCAAAGAATAAATTCTCCGCCACCAACAGAAATATATTTGAAATAAATCGGCTTTATATCTCAACTTGTAATGTCAGGCATACAATCCATACAAGTCTGTTCCGGGCTCGAACAGAACCGAAGGCACTTACAAAGAAGTCCTTGCAATCCGGATATCCACAATCCTGATCGGATTTCCCATCACTTAGGGAGTCTCTATACCGTTGCAACTCAGTGCAGAGACAATCGACAGGTCATCCTATCGCTTTCGCAAATATCCGGTCTTCAACACCGATCTTCAAATGCGATTCACAACGACGTATCACATATTCGGAGTGGGTTATACGACCCCATGGTCCTTTCCCGGTTAACCCGAATAGTGAGCGCTTATTCAAAAATAAGTGTGCATTCAAATTCAAACAAATCACATCAATTACCCATTCAAAGGGAAATATTGATAGTCGGTTATTGAACTATCACTGAATATGCACACATCACCAGATTCCAAATAATTTTCCCAAATTATTTATTTTCCAAAATATCTTTACAAGATATATAATTTCACATTTCAATAATAAATCAATATTTATTTTTAACAAGTTCCACTTTCACATATAAATTCCATAATGAATTTATATTTCAAAATATTCGTGCATATACGATTTCAACTATCCATTTCCAATTTATCTTCAAAAAGATAAATTCAATATATTCACTTTATATTGGAAAACAATTCCATACTTATTAAAAATAAGTAATTCAAATCTTTTATTTTCAACCTTGGAAAATATTCAATATACTTAAATCGAATTAAGTATATATTTCATTCTTTAAGGAAATCATTCACTTAAACATATTTATTTGGGCCAAAACGAATGTTGCGTAAAACATCGTTACGACGTCCCAAAATCACTAGTATAGGGATTCGAAATTAAAATAGATATATAAATCCCAATATTATACAAAACATTTCCTTTCGGAAATCATTTACTATAACAACAGTGTTATAGTCCACCATTTCCTTTTATTTCTCGAAAACGTCTATTTCAACAATAAATGTTGAAATCTATGGTTTCGAATCTCAACACCTTTAAAATATCGTTAGAGCGTTTTAATTCTGTTTAAAATATCACATTCTAAAACATTTTCTTTAACGTGTTATTCACTATTCAAAAATCGTGAACATACTTCGTTAACAAATTTCATCCTTTTATTCAATTTATTTTAAAGGATTATTCACTATTCAAAAATGTGAATATAACTCCATTAATAGGTTATAACAATTAACTTATCAAAATAAGTCGTTTGTGAATTTATAAAGCAACGTTTATAAATTCCATTTCTATTTAATTATAAAAACTTCCTTGTTATAAATCTCATTTATTAACTTATTCGATTTATAACTCGGTTATAAACTACAGGTTCATATTATAAGTTAAACACTTATAATCTATTCGTTTGCAAAAACCATTCCATTGAACTTCATAATTATAAATCTTATAACTTATAAGATTCAATTATTTTATCCAAATCTTATTACTTTAATAACTTTACAAATTTTATAAACCTACTGTTTATAAAATTCCATTTATAACTTTACCGTTATATAATTCTATGAATTCCATTCATTTACAAAATTCATTTTTACTTCGTTCAAACACTTATAAAATCTCATTTTATAATTCCAACATTTTAATTTACAAATATTCATTTGTAAATCCTTTAATATAAATCAATCTATATTATTCTTTAAAACGTCTTAACTCCTTTATAGTTTCACCATTTTTGATTTATAAAATAATCAAACTTCATAAATTCTATATTTAAACTTTTATAATATATTCAAAAATCCAATTTAACTATTTTATAAAATCATTAACCCATATTTCTCAAAAATCAATCTTTAACTATATTTCTCAAAATCATAATTTTTATAACTTTAAAAATTATAACCTTTATTTATTTAAAATAAATCAGTTTCCAAAAATATAGAATAATTTCAACAATCACTTTTAAAATCATTTTAAAATCCCAAAATTTGGGTCCAATGATGCTACACACCAAATAGTCAATCACGACTAACAACGATATCATATATCGATATGATAATCCATCAAATATCAAAATATCTGAAATAAAATAAATACTGTTGAGGAATCCAGTTGGATCCCTCCAACCTGTTTCCTGCATCCAAAAACATTAGCACAATACCAATTTCGCTCCAGTACGAAATTATCGCGGTATATGTTCTTAATAAATATTATCCGCTTACTAACGGCGTAATAGGGTCTCATCCGCTAAACAAAAATGCGGGAAATCAATAACTCCAATATATACATATGCCAATATATATATATATATTGATACTATATATAATACCAATTTCACTGTTTATGAAATATTCGCGGTATATGTTTTTATTAAATAACATCCGCTTACTAACGGCGCATAATGTCTATGTTAACAATCAATAATTTACAGTCATCATTCAAACATGCATTCAAATATTTTAAATCTAACTATTTAAAATAAAATCGAAACCTATTCGATTGAGTGAGAAGTTCTCACCTTGGTTTTAATTTCCGTTTTAGCTTTTATTTCGAATAAAATTAAACGCGCGTTTAATTTTACCCGAAATTCTCACTAACTCCAAACGACTCCAAACCAACTCCATCGCGTAGTGCTCGTCCATACGATTCCAACGCAACTGAGTTTGCATTTTTTCGACCTCGTATGAAAAAGTTATGTATTTTATAAGATTACACGTTTTTAATAATTTAAATCACAACATAACTTATATATTTTAACCTCAATCATTTACAACCCTTGGATCTGCTGCCTCCACATCTGGACCCTCCCCCCTTTCTTCCTATTTGCGTTCCATCTACAGGTGAAGGCCGACATTCATGAACCCATAAGCTTGAACTAGGGTTAAACATTTCTCCCCCGATACTCGACGAAATCCGATCACACCAACGCCATGACGAAGCCTTCGACCCTAGCTATGTTCGGCCCCCCACCATGGCAAGCTCGGCCTGCACATGTGCCTCGTATGGCGTGCGAAAACTGTAGAGAACGGCCCATTCTTGCTCCCTCATCGTTGCTCCATTCCCGATCATATCCGTATGGATTTAAAGCTCATCTCGTGCTCTTCATCTTTGTAGTTAACAACTTCTTCTAATTCTTTGTAGATTGGGAGAGATTGAGGGGAAAAGGAGATTGAATTCTGGCCCTAGAATAGAAAGTGGCGGCTACAGTAGGAAATTAGGGTTTAGTGATAATTTTTTATCAAATTTATGAAGATGGTGGTCTATTTATAAGGAACGAGCGACACTATTCATCCCGGAAATTCCGAACTCCGATTTAGACGCCGTAACCAGCGTACCTAGGGTTTATCCCGCGTTCCGGACACAATGGAACAGGTTTCGAAAGCTAATTCGGAAGTATGTGCGAGTTATGGCTGAAAACGCTCAATTTAAATTAAACCGATTTAAGCGATTTTCTAGGCGTTTTAATTTGTACCGGACAAACGGTAAATCCAATTGACTTGAAATTTGAAACCTTACAATAATATCACATTACGGATCCGATGAAACTGGTTTCGTCGAAATCCGAGACTTTTTGAAAAAATGGCTATTTTCACTCGCCAAATTTAAATTAAAAATAAATCGATGCGTTTCGAGCTGCCACGATCAAACGATAACTCCGATTGACACGAAAATTGAAATCCGGTAATAACTAACTATTACGGATCCAATGAAACTGGTTTCGTTCAATTCTGAGACTGTTCAAAAATTGGCTATTTTACAGTCGATTATTAAATATTAAAATATTCAATTTTCACAGATTAACTTTTAATTCGATTTTAAAAGTTCTAAAATATTTCTATAACTCCAGTATGATTAAATAAAATTTTCCAAATTATTTACAATCATTTTTAACTCAATTTTCAATTATTTTCATAATTTAACATATTAAATTATCGATTTAATAATCCAATTAAATTCAATAATTCAAATAAAAATTTATTTGACTTATAAATTCACTTATTAATTTTTAAAATTAATTAAATATTCAAATTTAAATTTCTAAAAATTCTGGGTCGTTACATGATTGCCTGTAAATAAAATTTCCAGAGGTATGTTTTGTAAACGTGGTTTAATCAACTTCTAAAAGTCTTGATTCAGGTTTAACATCTTGTTTTGTTGAGAAATCAAAGCTTAACAATGATTAAATAAAAATAAATTGAGTTGGAGTGGAAATCAACTCTGTATTCAAAAGCAGAGAAGAACAACATATTCAATATTCACAGAACAACTGTATTCAAACACAAATCCTTATCAGAGATAAACACATACACACCACATAGTAAATGAATCATCTTTTCTGTTTTAATTAAATTTAGATTGTAAATTTTCCATGTACTCACCTGCACGCTTTGAACAGAGAACAAATTCCTACTCTCTTTTGAAATCCTGAGGCTCGAGACTGTCTTTGAATCTGTTTTGTGTAAATTGTAATTTGAATTGAGTTAAACTTTGCAAAATAAAGATGTTGATTATATTTTCTCCCTGGATTTTCCCAGTTGCTTCCTGCCTGAACTAATATGGAAGGATGTATCTCTATATATAGAAGATAACAGGGTGTATAAGGAAGGTATTAACTGGTTAAGTTATTTTCTTCATTTTGTTTTGATGTGAACAGAATTTTTTACTGCAAATGAAAAGATTTGTAATACTTTGAATAGACAAAATATTGGCTGAGAAGATTGCAATTAAATGCCATGGTTTCCTATTGTGTTTACATACTATAATTATATTTAGCTGTACATACATATTTTGTATGAAAATAAACACTTTGCGGGCAACCACTTGGCTTGCAAATGAAGATATTATGTTTTATCTTTTTATTTTATGTACGTAGATATTATGCAAGAAAACATTTTGTCCTCTTGCTTAAATAATTCATATGTATATGTTTAGGTCAGGTTTATACTTTATACTTTGACTGGTTTCCATTTTTTTCTACTTTGGTTTCATGTTTATTTTAGCTTTATACTTGTGCTTTTAATTTTCAGTTTATGTTGTATGATTACCAAAATTACTTAATCTTTGTTTTTGTTCTTTTATTTGTATTTTAACTATCAATATTTAAATTATATTCATAAGTTTTACTTATATTGAATACTTATATTTTATATTGATAGAATTGATTTTATTTTAAATATTATTATCCATATATTGCGTTTATATACATATGTTTACCAAATGTTAATAAGTTAAAGAATTTTAAATTTAATCATATAAGAGAGATTTTATTGTATATATTATTAAGGGGTTTATTTTAAATTTCGAAATCAAGTTTTTCTTTTCAAAATACAAATCTATATAAACAAATGGCAATTATTTCCAGAAGATTTATTCATTTTAAAATGGTCAGTTTACTTTTTATTTAAATTAGATTTAATATTTATTAAAATAATAGGGCTAAAATCCAGGGTCGTCACATAAATGGTTGATGATTGATATTTGGTGAATGGATGATGTGTTCTATGTTGTATATGCTGCAAGTTATTATGCATTCTTATCTTATCGGGATTACGGTTTGAAATGACATATAACCGTAATTTTTATTTTAAATTGTAGATTGAAATGATAAATATCTGTATAAATTGACCATAGGATTGAAAATTTTATTCTAACACCGTGGTCTATTTGTAAAAAGAATATTTTTAAATGATTTCTTTGGTTTTGGAAAGGAATATACGGTTTATTAAAGATAAATTTTGATGTTATATAAATATTATTATATATATAGTTAAATTCTTGAATTTAAGCTATGTATGAAATTGTTTAATAAAAATGAGTTTAATAATGGAGTTTGATGGTTTATATTATATGGGTAAGTACCTGTTTAAGGTATTATATATAGAGATTTTTAAATGATTTAATGAAATTTAAGTTGGAAGATAAATATGAAATTGGGTTAAATTAAATTATTTAAGAATTGTACTTGAATAAATTTGATTTGGAATTTAAATAAAATCGAGATTAAAAAGGGCATGATTCTTATAACTTGATTGGGTTTAGAGTGATTTAAATGAATATAAAGTTGATTTAAATGAATATCCAGTTAATTTAAATGAATATATCAAGTTAAATAAGTTGAAAAAAATATCCAGATAATTGAAGTTTAAAGGTTTTACTTAAATTTTATTGGATTTATTTAGTTAACATTTCGAACCTAAATAATAGTAATTAAATTTGATAGATATGGAATTATCAAAGAATTAGTTTTGAAATGGTGGAATATTTAAAGCTTTGAAATATAGGGAAATTGAAATTGTTTTTGGGGGTTCAAATATGTTTTGGAATCGATTTGTGAAATTAAAGAAGCTATTTTATTTTATAAAGTGATTTAATATTTGAACCATTTAAGTATATTAAGTTATGTTTCAAAGCTATAGATTTCTAGGTATATAGAGTTGGAAATGCTATGATTTTGGAAAAGGATATATTTGAAATAAAAAAATGATGTCATTTTGATTTGGGTTTTTAAATAGAAATGATATCGTATTTATATGGTTTTGAAATGGATATTTTATTCCGGTTTTAAAGTATAAACTATTTAGAAAAGACCACGGTGTTATAATAATGTTTGGTTGTTAAAGAGTCCGGAATCGGAAGTTGTCACACTCTCTGCCAACCCCGAAAACCACTTTAACAACCGTGTACGCTGTGGAGATTCCAGAATGAAGTGCGATGGCGGCAGCGGTTCCTTTAAGGTAAATACGTGGACCCGACTCCTGTGAGTTGGCATAAGGTCGCTAAAATAGGAGCGATTCTCCGGCCAATGAGGTAGCTCCTTTGATCGGACACTTCCCTTTGATATTATACTTTGATTTATGGATTGATTCGGTGGCCAGTTTTGATATTTTTTATTTGGGGGTGTGGCTCGAGGTGGGCGGTAGCTGCAGCTACGCGTTACCACCAGCCCGGATGCGTAATTGGTATATCTACCTTGGCATTGCCTAGTTGTGCCGTGTCACCTACCCTGTCGCGCCTTGTACGAGTTTGGTTTTCTCCCATAGCCCGTGTGGTATCCTCTGGTGGCTTCCCGATCAGGAGGGACTATGATATTGGATGGACTACTGGGACATTACGTGTTAAGGGGAACATTGGGTCACTCCTTAACGCTATTTAAAAGTATGTTTATTTTACTATAGACACTATTATAATAGAGAAATATTACTACATAGAAAATAGTCTAACAGATCCTTAAGAGATGTGAATCTCGAGCATCTTTTAAGATACTGCACTCATATTTATTTCTGTTGATTTAACTCACATAAGATCTTTTAATTCTGACTCGAGTGTTTTTTTTTCAATTAGCTAGCGTCAATCCGAGCATTTACGAATTTGAAGATTTTATTCTAGGGGATGAAGAAGAAGATTTGTAGTACTATTACATACTATATTACATTGTTCCTCTGCACATTATATTCTGCTTCTACAATTTTTATTCGTTGGTATGTGCAAATCTGATATATTGTATAAGTAAAATTAAATATTTTGTAAACAGCTTCATGAACTGTATATTTGATTATTATATTTTATCCTTCCGCTATGAGATTTTGTTTTGTTTTATTTCTTTCTTGTTTTTCTTATTTACCCCGTAAATCCGTCGTTCCGTATGGTTTGAATTGACATGTGTGTCGATTTAAAGCATGCGAAAAGGTAGGACGTTAAATTGGATGATGATAAAAATAATTTGATAGAGAAAGATTGTTCCTTGTTGTTACAGGGTATTGACCATTTGTAGTGGTATTCCCTTGTCCCCTACCTCATCCTCTTCTTGTACTCATACTTACTATCAGTGGATAGTAAAAGAATTTACTAAGGCATACAGACAAGATATCTTAGGGTACTCATTCTAGGGTATAGATAACCCTATCTCTAATGAGTCACCTAATGTATTATACTCCTGAGCAAAAGTTCTTACTCAACCTTCAGCTCTGATACCAAATTTAACGACCCTGGCCCGACCTTCGAAAATCGGCACCAAATACATCACCCGTATTCAAATGGCGCAGATTCAACATCGAATCTGGTTCGCTGGAGCTTATAACACACCAAGTAAACAACACGGCGAAAATAGGAAAAATGAATATCATTGATACAACAATGGATACAAAATCTGATACAAATGAATTATCAACATATCAAAGATCCACAACAGCGGAAAGATAATAGCATCAGATGAAAAGATAATATCAGCAGCGGAAAGATATCTTGAACATCAAGCAAGAAAGAAAGAAAATCCGACAATACTGCAACTCCATAGCCAAAGTTCCAAACCACAAGATCCAACCACCATCATCACGTTGTTTTAAGCAACATTTACTAGCTGATTATCTGAAAATCTGACCTTAGGCTGCCCGTGTGGAAAATTGTGGACACTTAGAGTTTAGAAAGGGAACAATAAACTCCAGGCCAGTCATGGGACTGGTGTGAGCAAACGAAAATAATTTTATTTGAAAAAAACAAACAAAAAAATTCAAAAAAAATTCGCTATGCTTTTTGGAAAATGAAACTACCATAAGGCCTCCCAGCACACACACAATGCAATCGCACACTTGGGGGAGAATTCTCCTTATGATAGTCAAACGTGCTTGATACGCAAAATCCTTTTGATATTATTATTACTACATAGTGCAGAAAACATTTCGAAAGTATAATATTAATCTTAGCCAACATAGGTACCATTATATTATGCCTGCTATAGCTACCACCTGAGGTGGTAGGTTATACAACTGCAAACGTAAAGGGCACGTATTGTTTGATTGGATTTCCAACAAATGGTCAGGCAAAGGAACTTCCTCACCACATGGGTACGCCTCTAGAGGGACGCTCTGTGAACCTAACCAGATCTTTGCCAACACAAGGTCAGGTTACCTTTGTAACTAGTGTAACTACTGACATGGGTATGCCATCCCCCGGTCGTTACCGACCTTTATTCGAGGGATCAACACCAAAAAAATTGTAATTTTGCAAAAACCACATAAGTTAAATATCTGGGCTCCATGCCATGATACCACTTTTTTCCAAAGGAAATGGACATACCCTAATGGGCGCGATCCTCATAACCTTGCTGCATCCTTCTTGTTTCGACTATTTTCGAGTTGTGAGGTCCTGATGTGGTCTAGTCCATAGAGTTGTGCTTTTCACAAAAGCCATGCTTCGATCAACAAATGATCGCCAGCACTCAGGATGCCACATTACCAAGTTGGGAATGGATCATGTGGTAAATATCAACTACATAACCTCTGAGCTCGTATGTCTCAGAGAAGGGTGTTAAGCTAAAAGAATAACTTCTCCACCACCAAACAGAAATGTATTTGATAGAAACCAGCTTTACATCTCAAAATGTAACCTCAGACATACATCCATACAAGTCTGTTCCGGGTTTGAACAAAACTGAAGGCACTTTAAAGAAGCCCTTGCAATCTGGGTATTCACAATCCCGATCGGACTCCCCATCACATATGTAGATCTCTAAACCGATGCGACTCAGTGTAGAGATTCAACGTATAATCCTATCGTTCTCGAAAATAAGCAGTCTTCATCACCGTCCCTCAAATGTTATCCATTACGTCCTATCACTATTCAGAATGGCTTATATGACATAAAGTCCTCTCCCGGCTAAACCAGAAAATAAGCACTTATTTTAAAAAGCATATGGATATACTAGGATCTTAGTTAAGTCCCAATTTAAAGCCCAAAACCTTTCTTTTGAATGGTTTAAACAAATTTCCACTTTTAGTCTTTTAAACAGAACACTTCACTTTGAAAACAAAGTTCACCAATCTTTCACAAAGATTCACTCATAGCTTTCAAAACTATTTATAATTCAAATCACACAGCTTGAAATCCTTTCAACAAAAACTGGAAATCTTTTCATTATATGAAAGCCATTATTATTTGAAAACAAATACTTTTCATTTCAGAAAAATCCGATCAAATAATAAAATGGTTAAAAATCCATATATATACATTATATAACTTGTATAGCCCTTTGAAACCATGTTTCCAAAATAATTTCAAAACTTAAACATAACGTACTATATTCAAATAAATTTTAATTTCAAAAGTTTCTTTCCAAAAACTTTTCATATTCAACCCAACTCCATTTCCAAACCATTTGGATTCAAAATACAACTTTTAAAACCATTTCATCATTTCGAAAAAAATTAATATTACATTCCAATTATCTGTGACTTAACAAATTCCTCGTGAAAATCCATATTTATGTGTGTTGTGTGGTCCAAGGTTTTTACACACAACAATACAATATCATCAATCATAACAATCCAAGCACAGCAATATCGATAAGCGATATTGTCCTATAACGCTTATCTTTATTCATAGATTCATAGATAAATAATATAAATTTGTCACAGATAAATAAATCACAGTACAATGCTCAATTCACACAATTCATATCACAGAGTAGCACATATTAGGGATATCAAACAAATTCAAACATTGAATACAATCCAAATATTCATAAAGAAGATCAATCAATCACTTGTTTAATTTAAATCAGATTAATTACTTATGAATAAATTACTAATCCTGGTTAATTAAGATTTATTAATTACAAACCGTTTTAATTAACTATCCCTTAATAATTTATTAATTAACCTTAATAGTAAATTAATTAACCTTTAATTATTAATTAATCGACCTTAATTAATCAATCAGCCTTAATAATTATCCTTAATTACATTAATTAAATAACCCTTAATTAATTACTATTTAATTAATTAATAAGTGATTATCCTAATCACTTATATTAATAAATCACAAATTAATTACATTGAGTAATTATCCTTTAATCACTTGATTAATCAACTTTAATCATTGATTAATTACTTTTTAATTAAGTAATAATCCTTAAGTAATTAATTACCTTTAATTACTTACATTAGTTAATCAACCATTGATTAATTACATTAAGTAATTAACATCATCTTTTAAATTTCATTAAGAAATTACTCAAGACCTTAATTAATTTAAAAGATAAACTATTTATCTTTATTCATCAATAATTTCATTCAATTTTATTTGATGAACTTTTGAAATAAATCTTTATAATATACAAATCAACTTAAAACCCTTTAAGTTACTTAAAACTATTACATTACATTATTAAAACTTATTTAAATAAAACTTTTTAAAAATAAAATTACCTTAAATTTAATAAATTTAAAATATTTTATTTTAAACCTTTAACCAATTTAAAAACTAAAATAAAACATTTTTTATTTATTTTAAAAGAATTAAACAAGAAAATATTTAAACTTGATTTAATGAAAACTTGTTTAACTTAAAAATTCAAAACTGACTCAGCCTATACTCTAGACCATCCCCAGTACATTCCCTAGCCAGATGCCAGTTTACCTTCTCTAATTATTTTTATTTTTTTCTTTTAAATTTTTTAAAACATACTACCCTCCCACAAACATACACGAGGCCACACTCGAGTCAATGCGAGTTTTCCTTAAGCAAGACTTCGAGGCAAACATCCTCTTCCCAAATATCAACATTCACCCAAATATGTACAGGTGCATGTGCACGGCCGGATTGGCCATTTCCGACCAAGCCTCAAACCATCGACAAGTCGACATTGGCCTCCTTACCCGATTACAAACATCAAAACTTCGAATCGAACAAGAGACGAAAATGAGCCTGTGAACCCAAACTGGAACGAATCATTACCCAAGATCCTCCCCGCACTGCCACCTCCAACCACCCCGACCAACTCTTCCCCGAAGGCCCAAACACCTATCCCCTTCCTGTGATCAAGCTCGAAACGCCCACGTCGGACAAATCGACTCGAATATACTGACGAACCCAACACGGCTTAAAACACTACAACCATCACGCCGTGCAACCATGGAAAACTTGAACTCCATCGTGTATTTTCCCCATGTTCTACAATCCCCAAGCTACCCTCGACGTCAGGCACGACCCCCAAATCTTCATCGTTCGTTGGAAATCGTCAATAAAAAGTTTTTCGTTCATCATGAAAATACCCATTATATACGAATCTAAAAATCTTAAAATTCATCTTTTTATAATTCGAACCTAGTTATGTAATCAAATCATAATTTTAAAATCATGGATTTTTCTGTTTTCAAAAGCTTTTACTGTAATTACTTATTTTCGAATTTATTTCTTAACACAATTGTTTGAAACAATTTTTAAAAATAAATTCTGGTTGATACAACACTTTTCATAGAAAACAAATCTTAAAAGAGATCGAGGAGTGAGATTTTTAATTTTTAACTTAACAAATGCCTGTAAACTATAAACAAAGGAATGTATAGACATGCATACACACAAACTACATATATATACGACATGCAGGCATTTTTACATAAGCATATAAGCATATTCACATCATAACTTCAAGTACTAATCCAAACAACAAGACATATAATAGGTTCAACGGGTCTGCTCATCTGGAAGAAGGCAGAGAAGGATTTTGAGCCTGGAAATGATGTGGAACTTAATTTATCTCTGAAACTTTGATGTTGACTTGAATATATGCTTGAAACATGCTTTTGTTTTCCAGGTTTGAGATATTATCAGGTTGAAAATTTGATTTGATCAGGCTCTATCCAGATTTTGAATATCTAGTAGCTTGAAATTGGAAAATGATTTGAAACTGTTGTTGACCCTGATCTGTTTACTTTGCTTTTATTTTTTCCAGATTTGATTTTGAAGTGAAACCTGGAATTTGATCATCCTGAGTTTGATCTGGATCTTGGTTGATTTGAATTCATATTAAGTTTGAATCTGATCCTTGCTTGATTGTTTTACTTTACTTTGTGCTGCCCTGGTTTGAAACTTTGATATTTTGTTTTCTTTTGAGTTTTAGTTTCCAGGTTTTCATTCTTTCTTGTGTTGATTTTTCTCTAGCTGGTTTTAAAAATGAAAGAAGTTTGAGAGGTGAAGACAAATGATAAGCTTGGTTATTATCTAATAACTTTGTTTATATGATTTTCAAATTAAAATAAAATACTAGTTTTGCCACTTGTTATTGTATTATAATATTATCTTCCACTTGTTAACATGAGTTTCTATTTATTTTATACTCTTTTAAAACACTTAAATTTATGTTTAAACCCCTAGTTAATAAACTTTTTTTAAACCCTTATATTTCATTAAGTACGTATGCATAAATATAAATTTATGTCTATATCCTTATACAAATCATATTTATGTATTATTTTAAATTTAATAAAATTTTACAAATGTCATAATTCTTAAATTTAAGTATTTTCTTATGTTAACACATGTATTATATTTTAAATTGATAACTATAGAAATTATATTTATTCATTTTAAAAGAAAATATATTTTAAATCTTTTTATCAAATTCAAGCTTAAGTACCATACTTGTTTATTAAATTCAAATTTTCAACTTACACACACACACACACATATATATATATATTAAAGCTTCTTATTCATTTTTGTTTTTATATATTTGTATTCATACATTTTATATTATTTATACTTTTATTACATTTTTAAAGAAAATGATTTAAAATTTAATTATAGATTAATATATAAACACATATATATTTTATAAGTACATAAGTTTTAAAATATAGAATTTAACTTAATTAGCTTTCGAAAATTATTTATATCAAATTCAAAATATAACTTTCAATACACACACACACACACACACACACACACATATGTATATAATAATTCCAAGACAAATTTTTAATAGTTTTAAATAATAGAGTATTCAATTAAATTAAGTTTTGGTTATAAAATTAGGTTTGAAATGGTTTGTCATATTTTTATAAGTAAGAAGATAATTTTTGTAAAATTTGTGAAGTTGAAAATAAGGTTTTGTGCATTTATTTATGTAAAATTGTGAATTTATGTAAAAATAAGGGTTTCAATAATAAAAATAGTTTTTTAACATAAATTATCCTTTTATTAAGTGAAAAATATTTTATATTACATGTAGATATGTTTACATAATTTATTTGTAGAGAAAACTTGAAGAAAAATGTTGTTTTTGATAATTACCTACGTGTGTATACTTGTTTTAGTGTTAATTTTTTACATAGGCTAATTAATTCTTTTTCTATCTTGGGTCCAAACCCCACTTAGCTAATTAAATCGGAAATGAGAAGTTCTCCTTCTCACATACGTTCATTTCTCTGTTTACTGTAAAGAGAAACCAAAATCAAAAAAGAAGAAAAAAAGTCTTTTCCTCTTTTAAAACCTAGAGCTAAAACCTTCAATTTTCTTCAATAAATTGTTGTTTCTAGCGAATCCAAAGAGAAATACAAAGGTAATCCATTCCAAAACTGAATATTTCAACAAAATCTAAATTTTTAAGTAGGGTTTGTATGTAACAATCTCCTCTTTGTTTACATGTTTCTCTTTTGCTCATTCATAGGTTTTTGATGCCAAATTTTGCACAAGCTTCCAGCTTTCAATGAAAATCCGGGTTTTGCACTTCGAAATCAAAGTAAATATCAAAACTCACAAATGCTAGCTAAAGCCATGCTTCAAAATGGAAAAATATAACAAAAAATAGCATTGATATATTGATTTTTTAGTTTATGTTGTTTCTGTGAAAACTGAGTTTATCTGTCACTTTGCACGTCATTTTCTCCCAATTCCCGCAATGTAATGCTGCCGGATTTTTTTTATCCATAGCTTCTGCATTGTAGTATATGTATGCCAAATTTAATAGCAAAACACTTTCTTTTGATTACTAAAAACCTTGCTGCAAAGTCAATGCACAGCTTGAAAATTACCTGTACACACTTTGTTTTGTGAGTTGCTGCAAACATGGCCTGGGTCCATGTATGAGACAACAAATCTCTTTCATTTCTTATTAAAATTGGGTGATTATCTTTGTGTTTGAAAGATAAAGTTTTGTACTATAAGCTACCAAATTTTAGATCTTTTCAACCTATATAGCTTATAGAAATATACTGCAGAACTTTGATCCGGAGCATGCTTTTGCCTAGGTTTTTATAGTGAAAACACTACTTGGGTTCAACTTTGAGACATCATAAATTTCTCATGCTTTATCCAAATTGCATGCTTCTTTTTTTGTTTGAAAGATGAAGTTTTCTATTATATGTATATCAATTTTTAGCTCAATCTGATTTAATTTGTTTCTCTGTTTCATGCCAGAAACTTCAACCCAAGATGGTTTTCAGGCCTGGGCATATTTTGTTTTTGAACTGTTGCGAACATGGCCTGAGTCCTTGTTTGAGAAAGTATAACTTTTTCATTTCTGGTTAATATGAGGTCATTTGGTCCTCTGTATCATGCTTGGAAGAAGACCCAGAAAGGATTTCCGGGCTTGTGCACATCTTGTTGAACTGTTACAAACATGGTCAGAGTCCATGTTTGAGACAACATAACTTTTACATTTTCTATTGGAATTCACTGATTCTTTTTTTGTTTGAAAGATAAAGTTTTTACTTTGCGCACACAAATTTTTAGTTCAATCAAAGGTCGTTCGTCAATTTTTTTTATGTCCGAAAGTTGAACCCAGAGAAGATTTCAGACCTGGGTATTATTTTGCCAAGTGTTTTTATGTTCTTTTTTTGTGTCTGACTTTTGACTTTTACTTCATGTTTTTGTGACATTGCTGAAATGTCTTTAGGGCTATGATGCCTATCAATAGGCTAGCTAAGTCTGTGAATTTGAAATTTTAATTTGAATTGAATTTGAATGGCGGTTTTGAGTGATTTCTTTGATCTCGACCATGGATTTTTCCAAACAATTTTGAGATAATTTTTAAAATAACTAACGTGTGAAATAATTATTATGTAATATTTTTAAACTATTTTAAGCTATAAAATCTATTTATTCTCTGTAATTAGGGAATTTTCAAATGTTGTCTTCAAAAGTGATTTCACAAAATGGTTTTAAAAGCTTATTTTCTCAAATAAATTATTTTATATACAAAATACACATTTTTGCACTATTTGAGGGAATGAGAAGGATAATTAAATGTTTTGGTGAAACAAGTGGCACGGGACATGCGATTTTATCTTATAGGTTAATTCCTGACTTGTCCGTTTGATCGTTTTGACCTTCGGGTCGAGTTTACCGATAAGATGAGGTAAACCTAGTTTGAGTGTAAAATTTACTAACGGTTAGTAAACCATTTAGTGCGAACAAGTGGTATGGGACTTGTGTTAACACTACTCGGGTTCCTATTCTAGAGTTTGCGATACATTTTCCATTGTGACGTGCCAGTACTGGACCTTTGGGTAATTGCCATTGCGGGGTTTGCCATTACGGCTATTTGTCTTCGAGATGTTTGACATTGCGACGTATTTTCCATTGCGTCGTATTTGCCATTGTGGCGTACTTGTCATTGTGATGTTTAGCCTTCGGACGAGGTACCTATTTGAGATAACAGTACTTGGCGAGGCTTCGGCCGCATGCTCGTGCAAACACTTTTGAGATAGTTTCTTTGACTATCTTTCCTAGTGCATCGCCCCTTTCCGAAATTGGTCCTTTGAATCATTCGATATATATTTGTGGTGATTACCTTTTGGGAATTTGAAATATTGAAAGTTCTATTTTTGAGATTTGAATTGCCAACACTGTCGTTATTTAAGATTTTCCTTTTGGCGACACTATATGAGATTTGCCTTTTGACTTTTATTTGAAATTTTATTCTCCTCTTTGAAGATATATTTGCCATATGGCGTGTTTGAGATGGGATCTCCTTATGCATGTTTTGGGTTCGCCATGATGGCGCGTTTAGTTTTTTCCCTAAACCATATTTGATGTTTTATGAATGCCGATTATATGAGGCTCACTACTTTTAGCGTTTTATGGGTTATTTTTATCTCTTTTTAGATTGTATGTTTGTTTAGTGATACCATATTATCACTTAATGTAACCATACACTTTAATCGTCTCTTCTTACTTGAGAATATTATCACATTATCCTTATGCGCATATTATCACTTATCCTTGTTAACTGATTTAACTAACCCACGTATTTTATACTTGGGTCAGACCGAAGTGTTTCATGTTAGGTACATTTGGACTCAGCCTATTCTACTTCCGCATGGACTCTATTCTGCTAGCCCTTTTTGTTATAGCTTTTTGTATAGTCACTTTTTGGTATGCTACTCTGGTATGTATATTCTTTTCACTCGCTCGTATACTGTGGATTCTATAGCACTTGATATGTATCATTTTGTATACTCTGTGATGTATCTGTAATTGTGTGTGTGTGTTTATATGTGTGTGTGTGTGTGACGATCTATTGTTCTATGATGTGTTTTGCATTCAAGTTATTGTATTTTGTTCTTATAGATCCTATAGACACCTATGGCTTTGTATTAAGTATTTATTGAATATGTCGTTCCACTTGAAAAAAATGGCATTATTGACGTATTCAATAGATATTCAAGACAAAGCTATAGATGATCGCTCCTATCCAGTCCTATTCTCTACTCTAGCAGACGGTATTACCTACTAATACTCTTTGTTAATGTGGGTATCAGATTTGCTTGATTATGTTCAGCATGAAAGGGGGTTCTTGCTTTGTGAACGGTGACGAAGCTTAGACTCTTACTCCTATATGTCCCCAGTGTGAAAGGGTTGGTTCGTAGTCGAGAGGCTTGCCGTAAAAGCATATCTGAGGTACCACATGTAGTCACCTTCATGTTGAAAAGTAGAAGTGCCTCCATGTTGATAAGAAAAAGGGTAGCGTGATGGTTGGAAAGCCTACCGGGGTGGGTCCGTAAAAACCCGTTCGTTACATTTGGTGTCATAGCTGAATTCAGAACAAAATAGTATAAATACAGAACAAAAGCATATATTACGATATATCAAAGTATATTATAAGTGTTACAAATTCCTTAACCATTGTGTCCTTTGTCTTATCGTGTCCTTTGAGATTGAAGTTCGGGATATGTCGAGGAATATTTTTATTCCGTAGCATCCCATAATTGTATTGATTATATCATATCTTAGGAGTAATCCTAATCTTGATTGTTTTATTCGAGTCCTATTCAATATGGGTGCTTGACACTCATCCGTATCAAAGGAGTTTGTTGATGCTTTTTTATGTTCTTATCTTGTTCTTTTATAAGGATTGTGAATCGTATTGAGTGGATCCACAAAATTTGACATGACGTATGTGGATTTGGGATTGTTTCTTATAGCTTATGTTTTCTTGTAAATTAGCACGTGATTTTCTATTAAGAGTTTGGTACGATTTGAGATGGAGTGGCTTGCGCATTATCAAGCCACATTCTTTGGTTTGAGAAATCCTAAATTAGGTATCCTTATTCGACTGATTTGTTGCTTCTTGACCTCCGTAATGTTAACCGGGATTCCGAAATCTCTGTATTCGCTCTTGAGTTTTAAAATGTTGATGATATATCTCGAATTCCAATCATTGCGACTCAATTGATTTCTGTGAGTACGTTTTCGATATGACACCTAATCGGACAATCGAATATTGTATTGATTTCATTCCTGGTTCTTGGCCTTTCTTTCATCCTCCCACAAGGATGTCCATTAGGAAATGAGGTGATCCATTGAATTTATTTGATATTTCCATTCTTACCCATTTTAAGATAACCTCTTTGGTTACTCAATTATTGACATACTTTGTAAAATTACGTCACTCGAAGTAATGATATGTTGTTAGTGTTCTTCTTCTCATTCAAGAAGATGTCCTAACCTTACTCTTATATCTCTTTGATCTCTTTTTAATCCATTAAGTGGTGCTAGGGTCATTCTTCAAATTGACCTTACACTGATTTTTCATGAGCTACGTGTTGTGGAGGATAACGTTATTCTTACCTCATTCTGCACTCAGTTATGAGTCTTGTGAGTGGTTCATTATACCGTTCGGAATAATGAACACTTCAGACTATTCCTTCAGTCTTCTGAATCTATATTCTGGGAATATCTCGATGAGTTCTTCTTGTGTCTTTTATTTTGGGAATAAGTTATAATTAAATTTTTAAATCTTTCAAAGTGAAGATAAGATTTTGAGAGAAATTAGATTTAGTTTTGGGAAAAATAAAGAATATTTTAATTATTATATATAAGGTATTTATTTTTGAAGAAAATGAATTTTGTGTTGGGTTTTCCATGTAGTGCTTTAAGAATTCTGGTCTGCGCGTTTAGCCAACGTTATCAATAGCAATTTCCTAAACGTTGTAATGAGGTAGTCTGACATGGTAAATTTAGTTCTAATAAGTAAAGTTTGAAAATAGTTAATATGGTGGAGATTATTTTTTATTTATTTTAAATGTTTAATGAAACCATTGAACCATAGAGAGTGTTAGATGAGAGAGATGGCAATTTTGATCATGTTATCAACCCGACAACCAATCGATGAGGGCATTCATTATAAATCAATGGCGAGACAATACCCTTATATTATTTGAAATGTGAGAAATTGAATATGGTAATTTGGTAAGTAAAAACGAATAATTCTATTTAAGGGGATGTCTTAATTAGAAGAAAATATCATTCGATGCTTCGATTAATAAAATTTATGAATCTAAGGTAAAAGAATACTCTAGTTTGAAAAATTAAAATATTAATTGAATATTTGAGTTCAAATTATTAATGATGACTATAAAATTTTGTTTTGACACTTAGTTATTTCAGTAATAATAGAGGATTGATATAAAACTCTATCATAAGAGAAAATAAAGAAGTGTTAGTTTAGAACATTTAGTATGAATTTGTGAGCTATTTTTTGTTTTAAACTTAAATGGTATTAAAACTTGTGGGTTTGAAATTGCAAAATTCTTTTGGAAACAAGTTTGAATTAATTATCAACTTTAATTAATTTTATGTTGATAATTAGATGGAAATTTAATTTTTGCGATATGTGGAAATGTGAATTTGGATTGTTTTGATAAATGAACAATTCATGCAGTATAATCATTTTAAATTGTGAGAGTAATTTTAAACTTTTTATATATATCCCAAAAATTTATTTTTGTGGATGATCAATAATCACTTATTGATAATGGAATAGATTAGTATCTTTCCAAAATGAGTTTTTTTGTTAATTGGTTTAATGTTAGATTTTGGAGTAATGAAATTATTTTCACTTAATAAAATGTTTTATGATAATTACATATAATTGATCATAATTTTGGATGTCCTAGATTTTATGGGAAAAAGAAAATCATTTAATAAATAATTTAGCAAAAAGCTTCACCATAACAACAGGCCTTTTTATAGCGTTTAAAACCCTCTATTAAAATTTTCTATAGCGTTTTTATAAACGCAACATATCAACATGTTGTAATAAGTCTGAGAGATACAATAGTGTTTCAAAATTGCCATGGAAAATGGACTTTTAACAGCGTTTTTGGTCCCATCTTAGGCAGGTCGTATTGGTACAACTACTTTTCTATAGCGTTTGAAGCTTGCTGAAGAAAATCTTTTACGACACATTTGAAACGCTGTAAAAATTATAAATACTTTCTATTCACAGCCTATTTAAACGCTATAAAAGCATAAAAGCTTTTAAAAGAATTATTTTTATAGCGCGGTTAAAACGCTATAAAAAGTTTTCATAGCTTACTTAAAATGCCATAAAAAATTTAAAAGTGTTAAAAATATTTCTTTTCATAGCCTAACTAAAAAGCTACAAAAAAAATTCGAAGGCATTTTTGATTGCCATATAAATTAAAGCTTACAATTTTTAGATACCAAGCTTATTTCAACTAATATATTATAATAATTCGAAAAATTGCACTTATCACATTTTAATGTATGTAATCAAACGGAGTCATAAGCCAAACCATAAAATATATATATCCATAATATTTCATACGCAGAGTAGTAAACATACAAATATTTATGACAAAAAATAATAATACATACAACTGTAGCTAATCAAAATGATACAAATTAAAAACAAGAGTGTGACATCATGTAGCTGACCAAAAAGATACATACACAAAATGACTGACTTGAAGAAGAATGAGTGCGACATCATGTAGCAACCTCAAAAGCAACATATAACATCTGTAAAAGAGAAGCACATATGTGTGTATGCTAGTCACAAATAATAAGAAACTTTATGAATCAACGTTAAGGGGTAGCTGGTTGTTTCTCTGTAATGCGGTGCATGGGAAAAAAGAAAACCCAACTGCACTCGTTTTGATTTTCTTGCTTAATTTTTTTCTTCATAGATTAAGTTCAACCAGAACCATACTTGACAGACCCTAGTCCATGTAATACTCCATTACTGTTTTGTGTTTCATATGGTTTGTTAGTACTATTGTCGTGTAATACTGTCAAAGGCAGGTAATCCCTAACCTTCATATTGCACATGTGCATAAATATGTAGATACTTTACTAGGAATGTTGATCTCATAATTTTTAGCCTGAATGTTTCTTCCCTTAATTAGCATGTTTCGGGTCTGGACACGGTCCTGTTGCATATTTATTTAGATATTTGTAGTTTGCAACTATTTTATTTTCCTTCAAAAAAAGGACAGTAACTTACATCCCAACAAACTCCTCGAAAAATGCCTTGAACTCTAGTAGACAAAAACTTCTTGTACTTACCATTGAGATTTCTATCTGTCTTATTGGATAATAAAATTTTTTCTAAATTTTTGAAGTCCATACATATATTAATATAGGTAATGGCAGAGTGTTGCTTAGTTGACATTGGCTTGTAAAGCTGGTGCTAAAATAATTAGTGGCAGACCGTGCATATTAAAATAATTAGAGTATTATGTTTGGAAAAGTTTTAAATAAGTAGTGGCAGACTGTTGCTTAGTTGACATTGGTTTGTATAACTGGAGCTAAAATAATTAGTGGCAGACCGAGCATGCTAAAATAATTAGAGTATTATATTTGGAAAAGTTCTAAATAAGTAGCGGCAGACTGTTGCTTAGTTGACATTGGTTTCTAAAGCTGGAGCTAATGACATTTTCAAAAGAAACATAATTCTTAGCAATGAAAACATTGCACCTTAACAACTTCAGTTAGAGGCAATAGACCATGTGATTTCACGTGACTAGTTGGCCAAATCAGACCAAATTTTGCTCAAAATAACACATGGGGTCCGTAGTCAGTTATTGGATACTAATTTTTCCATTTTTGGTTAAAAATGTATGTTGCAACCATAATATTACGAATATGGTATCAATTTGTATCGAAATTTGGGGTAGAGTTGAATAACTTGGCTCTTATATCTGTCCAAATTTAGCAAAGATATGGGGCTATGAGTTGCACAATTGGTAAAGATATATAATTATTAGTAAATGATGGCTTTAGGAAAACAGGGAGAGAAAAAAATCTGGTCACCTTTTTAAATAACAAACACAATATTCAAAATTTAGTCTTAAAAAATGGTAAAAACTAAAACAATTGTTATATCAACAATGGACATGAATGTCCAATGAACTCTAGTAGACACAAATTCAACTCTTACATAGGTTAACATCAAGTGTACCTTTAAATACAGGGACGTGTTTTTTCCTTACTGGTAAGATGTGCCACTCATAATGACTACAAAATTCGAGCATCTCTTTGCCGACTTTAATGAACTAATGAGTATTAACATCTGTGTAAGCATTTTATGTTGAAGTATTTTAGAGTTTTTACAACATTTCATACCAAATATGTGCCTTCCACCATCAGTTACACTGACTATCAACTTCCTTTACCTGAAGAAAAATCAGACATACATATTACTTGAAAAAATAAAACAGTTTATTCAAAGAAAGCTGAAATGACAAGTTATACAAACATTATAGTAGAAAACCAGTGCAAGTTAATATATACAGAACTAATAGTTTGTTATTGTGTAATTCCATGTACAACGTTTATTCTCTTTAATTGTTACCATTTACTATAACATGCAGCAAATTACAGCTGAAATGGAATTACTGTAAGAAAAGAATTGTTGTATGAAGCTAAAGCTCAAATTTTTAGTTTAAAAGAAGTCAAAACTTCAGGCTGTAATTTTTAATTTTGTGATATTTCCATTTCAATTATGAATGTAATTTAACTACGATGATGAATATACACGAATTTAAGACAGTATTCAACTAAATACAAAAAGTCTCATGTCTAAAAAAAGTTTGAATTATGCTTACTAGAAGTTGATTCCATTATGATGTTCGCAGTAGGCCAAGCTATCATAGTACCAAGAGCATCTTCAATGACTTTTAAATCGGACGTTGTTCTTCATAGACGTGCTTTTGGAATTTTTACAATATCTACCCAAACCTTGATTGCATTTTTCCCCAAAGGAACACAATGAACCATTGGAGTTGGATCAGTTGAGGACACGTGGCCTAACGCAACTATTTCTCTCTTTCCTGACCGACTGATCAGCTTGCATTTACTGTTTTTCATATAATTTGTACTCTATAAATTAAACCAAGATTTAATTTTATTATGTACTTCTATAATTTATATGATTAAAAAATGATTGAATCAAAATAAATAAGTTTGATACCAACCTCCTCGACAACTCCGACATTACTCGTATGATTATTAGATGATGCAGTGTTGACTTTTTCAATAACTACTTTTGATTCTGGTCATGCAACTTTGATACCAATTGCTTCTCCAACTTATGCCAATCCTTTCGTGGGCCTCCATAGAAAATCATCTTCAATTTTTGGATTATCTATACAAACTGCAATGGCAGTTGGACCAAGAGTGACATCATTCACAAGTTCTTTTGGATCACTCGAATGTAGTCATCCTTCGGGAATAATTCTTCACTCACACTCCAATCGGTTAATTTTGCATTTATGATCTATGTTGTTACTTTTACTCTAATAAAAAGGTACGTATTATTATATTTGTACATTGAAATTAAGAAATTAATAGGTATAAAGATGAAAGCTTACCCCATTATCTTCTTTATCAAAGTTATTGAAATTGCACAAAACAACTATAGTAGCTGGCCATGCTACTATCTCACCTTCAACATGTTCAATGCATGTCGAATAAAGTGAAGGTCTCCACAAGAAAGCATCTGGTTTCTGCACGGTGTCTATTATGATTTTCCTAACATCAGACCCTAAAGGGATTTGTTGGATAAGCTCCTTTGGGTCACTTGGCATAACTCTTCCTTCCGCAAAAATTTTGCCCATCTCACTCCAATCCAATAAATCACATTTGTCTTATTGTTTACCATCTTTATTCTATAATTAATCAAAAGAAAATTACATTAACAATGAAATCAAATGTTAAATATGATGACATCACACTAGTACTATAAATAAATTTTACCACTTGATGCACATTAGCTTCATCTCAGCTTTCTTTTCTCTGTCAAACAAAAAATCAAAAACAACTTTAGTGACGAATTGCAAATCATTTTATTTTCACATCCCTTGGCAATTTCTTGAAGAAAATAGTGTCTTAACTTATATGTCGTGGAAAAAAGGGACCAGCTGCTGTTTATATTGATAATCAGTAATCCCTGAAATTACATTAAATTTAATGGAGTACCATATATATTCTACAGAATTTATGATAAGATGTGGACACATTTATGGTCAAGTTAGAGAATATTCAAACACAACCACTGCAAATATAAACTCAGCCATGATAAACATATAAGTTGCTAAATCTTCTCATGAAATCTTGGATGCCGTAATGCAATTCATCTTATCTCAGAAAAACACATAACAAACCCTTACACTTGTCAACAACTTAGAAAAACTATCATAATTCTTTTCAATAATGAATTTACCCCAAACGGAAATAAATAATCTCAGATATAGGTTACATTTTCAATGTAGTGATTTGATATGATGTACGTAATTTTCATTTGCATTTGTTTCAAAACAAAAGCAAGATGACAACAAATAATTGTCTTTTTCCTTTACATTATGGATACATTTTGTATCTCCGAACAAAATACACTTAATTTCCTTTATTATGACTCCTTTATTCATATTTGTACATAATTATAGATTTATTGCTTTATCAAAGAAATGATGAAAATTAGTTACTTTTGGTAGCACAATATGATATTAGCCGTGTTAGGTTTACAATATTTTTAACCATTAGCTAGCTAATTAGAGCAGGGACATATTTTCTTTTTTCTACATAAGTGACAATGTGAATGTAAACAAATGAACTAATGAATATTTTAGAAAATAGTAATTTGAAGAGCAACTCATTATAGTCACTAAATTCTGCAAAACCTGTAATAATGAAAATTATGAATCTACGTATTACATATTTATGTACTATGGTTATGGTCCAAATAAATTGAGAACGCCCAACATATATCCATGTACTATAACAAAGCAGTAAATGATAAAAATGGATATTTAGAAAAGCCATCGCTTATCAAAGTAGGGGATTGCTGTTATGTTCCAAAGCTTAAATTTAATCATAAGAGATGCAACTATATTCAGAAACTCTATAATGTGCTTAGTGAAACTAGGGTGTACATTAATGACTCAGTTTTTAGAAATAAAATAACCTGTACATCCAGATTATTTCTATTTGGAAACTGCCACTTAGTTAGGAGGGTAAGCGTATTATCTTTATTTTGAAGTGGTTATAAACTTATATGTGATATTATGTAGTTGTTTGAGTTAAGTGTAGGTACTGAAGATGCTGTTTTGTTACAAACAACAATGGTTAGTTCATACCTGATTTTTCACTAGCATGCGAACCATCACGTCTAAATCTATAATTTTATTTTGCTTGTCGACCATTTGTTTATCCCGTATGTGTGACCATATTGCCTTGGTGTAGGTCATACCCCTTACAGTTGCTCTCAATCGTCCTGGTCTATCCTGTCCCAAGCTCATCATCTTTGTAATTTGTTGCTGAGCTAGAATTTGATTCATTATATATTTAAATTTTTTCCTACACAATTGATCATACATGCAAATTATACACAATCAAACATCACAATAGCAAACAAATTGTTATGTATTAAAATTTTAAAGTGCTTATAATAGCATCCGCGGCAGTCGAATTTGCCGGTTCATCATTTTTTCGTGTGTGGGATTTGATCCAAACTTGAGCTCGACAAACAGAAGATGGTTGATCACTCGTCTTTTTCTCTTTTTAAAGTATATTTTTTGCAACATGTCAGAATGACTAACTAGTTAATAGAAATTACGATTTATAAATTAGTAATTCTTACCAAGTCATCGGCCACCCGAGCCATTCCTTTACGACTACAAGTGTGGTATCTGATCGTATCTAATAGCTTGATATTTCTGAATCAATTCCCAAGAATAAAATGAAATCGTGCATTAAAAAATTAACTTGGTTGTCGCATCTCGTCCACAATAAATGTATAATTATTACCTTAAACTCTATAGTCATTTTGGACTTAACAAAACTTCTTTCACTCATTCATACTTAGGTTGTCGGGTTTCAACCAATTTCTTTCTTCTTCGTTCCTTGCATTTGCAATATTGCGAACTAATCGAGATTTTGAACTTCTAAAAGTGCACCCCATTTGCTGAAATATGCACGTTTTTTTGCCATTTGTCGTCCAATTTAAATGTATCCAGCAATATTTAAACACTTCGATTTATACAACACTTTTTGTCGTTTAGAAAAAGAGTTGCTGCCTACCATTGAAATATATCAGACTTGCAAGAAATTACATTTATGAGTGCAATGACAAGAAATGCATTACACATGCATAACAGGTTCAGGGTTAAACTGAAAGACTGCAGAGATATTGCAAACTACTGATTGACAAGAAAAACAATATCTCTCTACATTTGAGTGCTACGTACCTAGCTTCAGCATTGTCCTGAATACGAGCATTGTTATTCTCAACATTTACTTTGAAATAGTTGACATTGTTTCCCGTTTCTTGCAAGTTGTCTTCAATATGAATGTTGCTATCCACCATGTTGTCCTTATCTTTTGCATTACCATTGGATGTGGTGGATTCTTCGATTGCTTTTAACCATTTTTTAGCAGCCCTCTTTCTTTTAGTCTTTTTTCTACAGATAAAAAAAGATTCGAACTATATGAGACCGCGTAACAATGTATAATAGGTAGGAAATAATATCAAAAGCATAACAATGTAATAGTACATGACGATATTAGGTAGTATCACTGACCACTAAATTTACACAGCCTATAGAAAATCAACCTTTTTCCACTAAGGTCAATGCCGCTTTATGAATGTCGATGTTAATGAGAAAATAAATCTAATGCAAACTCCATTAATATTCTTACATCTGATAGCCTATCACTAATATTTATTCAAATTTTTGATCTTGACTCGTCTTCCATATTGGATTTGTTTTTCTATTCCATCTTGACACATTCTAATAGCCTACTCATATGTGCATCAAAATTAAATATGCTATATTTAATGTTGCTTATTGGATTGATCAGGATGTTAATTTAGCATTCATTCAATTTTCTTTATATCTTTATATGCCATTGAAAGAAGTTCAGTTTAAAGCTGGTTTTTTTGAGGCCCATATAAGCTATATTGAATTTAAAACACAGTTAGACAATGTATGAATTTATTAGTTTGATACATGTTAAACGCATCTTTCAAAATATTGACAATACAAACTTATATGACCTCATTTGAGACGAATGTACTTTACATCCTTATAGACAATCAGAACGTTTGAAATAGACACCCTAATCTTGGACACATTGATAAAATTATGTAAGAAAACATCATCAGCTAAATCTTTATAATTCAACTCAGAAGGTATTTCAACCTTTGTCTAATATGAGACGGTTTATAATTCAACTTCCAAGAAAGGTGGGTTGCAACATCATCAACTAAATGCAAAAGGTAACCAATTTTTTTTGAACTATACACGCCAAACAATTCAACATATGTCAGACAAAAGGAATAATGATCTATTCTTACTGTCTAATATTTGATGTTGCAAAAATATTATATACAGTTACTTAAATGACCTTCATTAGCTTAGTGATTCTCTTTCTGTGACCATTTTGTTGATTCAAGAAAAAATGGTTTTCTTTAGGCTAAAATTTAAATCATCAAAGTCAAATTATTAACAGTAGAAATTATCGATATCAAAGTTCTCTCTTAGTAAAATTAATAAATTAATTAAAAAAAATTATGCACAATATTCAAGTCATAGCATTGCAAATGCTTCTTTGAATTAGTATCATACTAATTCTAATATTTCCACTATGGTCCTAACTAATTAGTTATTAGTCTATGTTGTGTTGCTTCAAAATTAACACGTAAATATATGGTGCATTGTTTATTTTCTCTTTAGCTCATAAAGACTCTAAGGAATTGAAGAAGGGTAGACCTGCCTTTGTCTTCTATTTACCTTTATCTTCTTATTGTAATTTATTGAAAGCATAAATGACACTAATGAAAGCACTTTATTTAGGAAACATAAAGAATTTTTATCTACTCCCATCTTTATCCAAGAATTTTTTCATAATTCATTGATCAAATGTTTGAAAGAGCAGAGGTAGATGCAGTCTTTCTTAATAGATCAATGATTACTATGCTTAATTGCATTGCAGAAGAACATTGAATGTGTCTGAAAGAGGTTGCTATGTTTATGAAGAGAGAGAACTGGGGAAAAAAGGTTTAAAACTGATACTAGAGGTGATACTATATTCTTAGCCAAAGTAAGAGGAAAAAATAATATATGAGAAAAAATTGATTTTTATCATACAAAACTGAAATTCTAAAGATTTCTATAGATATTTTAACTACTGGTCGAATACAAAGCTAACGTACAATTACTTCATAGCTAATATTTAATAGTAGCTTAGTTTAACATGCTCGTCATATATGCTTTGATTTTGGTTCGATGTTCCATATTTGCGTACTCAACGCTAGAGATAGGTATGGCCCCAATGTCAAATCATTGACATTCAAACGGACATTATGATCGTTTAACAAAAGAAGTTAAAAATTAAACTTCAATATATACCTAAAGCAGCAAGCCTTTGCTCCTTCATTCCGAATCTTTCCTCTTTGCTTAATTTCTTTTCCAACCCGAGTTATGCAGTCTCCTTTTGTCTCTCTTTTCTTTGTGCAACAAGACGTTATTTAAAGTAGTAATTTAATCACCATATGGATTCAGTAGTAGATAAACTAATAGATAACCTTAATATGTGAAACTATTTTCAATATTATAAACTCCTAGCTTCTTAATGCAAGTTAGTAAATCATAACAGCTCCTTTTACATGATGTGCTTAGAATATATGATTAAATGCTAATCTTAGCTTTAAAAAAACATACGCTTTGTATTTTAGTTCATCAAATAATTGGAGCTTTAAAAAAACATACGCTTTGTATTTTAGTTCAGCAAATAATTGGAGCATTTTACATCGCTGTTGCTCAATGTTGCAATTTTATGGCAACAGGGAATCTTGCCCATGAATAGTCTTTAGCATTATTTATACGTTATCTCACGCATTATTGATGAAGTGGGTAGTTGATCCACATGTTAACAATATTATTTGCAACATCTAAAATGTGAGCAGTATGTTGTGTTAACCTCTTCTAGTAAAAATGTAAATAATTTTGTGTTTTGGTGTGATATTGTATGAAAGAAAGTGATAATAAATATAGAGTGTAAACTACGGGAACATGCGTTTAACTAGTACAACATTTTTTTTTTGAAATGGTACTTTATATACAACAAATCATTGAGAGACATATCCATTGTCAATAAACGTTCGAAAGCAAGGTTCGAACTTGTGACCTCTTGCACCAAAGCCGAATCAATTAAGCACTTGGACAATGGTGCTTGTCAACTGGTACAACATATTACTCCTCTGACGTTAATATCATGGTTCTTAATTTAATTTATGTTGCACTTGTTAAGTTAAAAGATAACATTACAGATTTCAGATGTTTTTAAATATCACTAGAATAGCCTTTTATAGTAAAAAATGTATTTTTGTGAAAAACATTGGTCAATGTAGTGATGGGCAAGGGTTTCCATAGTGAATAACTTGTGTTGAGTCTTGATTGTTACGCTTATATGCATTAATAGACAAAACTTAATTTGTCCGCATTTGAATTTAGAATTTTAGGCTTGAGAAAAGTTCTGACAATTACATTTGCATTAGCGTTTAGCCTGAAAGTGGGAATATTATAGATACTGAGCAAACTATTTCACTGGACTTTCCACCTTATTATTGCTGATATGGATTGTTAGCCATTGCTGATATAAAGTATATTTTTACAACTTCGTAAGAGCAACTTGTAAAAACAATCTGAAATTCTAAATGATCAACCTGTAAAACAGATAAGTAAGTGAAAGTAGGACAATATAGTAAATCTTAATTTCAAGGCAGAGCAAAGTAAGCTTCCTTAAGATTTGTCATTACCAAGTACTTTCCTAACATAAGTAAGAGCCAAGTAGGGTCTACGTTTTCTTTCAGCTAACATATAAGAACTACCAAGTACTTTGCATGTGCTTTTAAATAAAACTTACATGATAAGGTCTGCATTTTCTTCTCATGAATTTTCAAGCATAATCAATGATGATTTTTAAAACTTTTCTCAAATACGCCTCACAATCCTCCATAACATAGGTAGCATCGTCCAAAAAATCAGCATCCATCTCATTTTCTTTACAATTTTGAACAACACTGTTTGTGCTTTCAATAGAATCGATTATCTCTAATTCATGATAACCTCTTGGTTGTGCCTTCATTACAACATAACAATTAGAAGAGTCATTCTCTCTTCAATAAAAAATTTATTTCGCTTGAGATGCAAGGATATTCGGATCCATCAAAATTGAAGCTTGTTTTTGATGTAAATTAATAATAGTAAATCCATCTTCAACCTTCACTTCATTTCCAATGTTTGCACAATGACACTTAAAAATTGAAATATAAAATTTATGATAGTGTAACATGATTATGTCAGTCAAAATCTCATAATAGGTGACCACATCTACTACTTGAGAGACATCTTTTGCATATGCTGTACACATTGTAGTAGCCTCATAAGTCACTTTAGAATTTTGGGTTTCTCTCTCAACATCTTTTGAGTGAAAACGTAACCCATTAATTATATATCCTTTGCAGGACAAATTAGTGCAACTTGAGCCATAGGCAATCCATTTTAATAATTCATCATGTTCATTTGAGTTAATCGGTATCAGGAAAAAAAACTCACTTCATTCAATGTAGTCAAAAATAATATTTTCAAACCAAAAAATGAAATGTAAAACATATAATTAACCTTCTTTTTAATCCAATCGGCAAAGTTTTTTGTGTGAATTTTCCATAGCAATATTGCATTTCTTTCCATTCACTTGTTCAAACTATATAGCTCTTCCAAGTGCATACTAGCATAATATAAAAGATCCTAAGTTACATTTATAAATTACACATATGTTAAGACAATAAAAGTAAGATAATATGTGCTTACTCTAAATATGGCTCTCTTATTGCCATATTAATTAGCACGGCCAAATGAGCAACTTCCTTTTCATTAGCCGCTAATGTAATTATCTTGCATGTTGATAATGCACATCCTACGAGTATTGCATCGTCATTCTCATAATCTTTGTTTCTACCTTCATTCTCCCTTAATTCTTATGATTTCTGCAGAAAATCATTGAAGAATCTAATAGATTCCTCTACGAGATAGTTTTCTGCAATGCATCCTTCCGGTGCATAGTTCCTTACATGTCTTTGAGTGTTTTCATATATATTTTGAAGGGGTACATCCACGAAAATGAACTGGTCCACATAATCGAGCTTCTTTACTAAGATGAATTGTTAGAACTATCGTTATGTTGAAAAATGAAGGTGGAAAATATCTTTAAAGATCACATAAAATTATAACAATCTCATCATCCATTTGTTGCAACTTCTCTCTATCAAAAACACGCAGACGTATTTTATTTAAAAATGTACAAAAGAAAGTTATTGCGTTCCTTTGTTTTTTGGGAGAAATCATCTCATTGCAACTGATATCATTTGTTGCATTAAAACATAACAATCATGCGACGTCAATCCACAAACTTTGTAATCCTCCAACTACACACATCTTTTGAAATTTGAAATGTAACCATCAGGTCCCCTAAAGTCATACAATCTTTTGCGAAAAAGTTTTTTTTCAGATCTAGACAAAGTATACAGAGCCGATGGAAGATATGTTTTCTTCCCATGAGGTTGTGCATACAAAGCATGTCGAATTCGCCGATGTTCTAAATCCTTTCTATAATTGATACCATCTTTTAATTTGCTATCATGCAACATTGTGTTGCGTAAACTTTCGCTAATGTTATTCTCAACATGCATCAGATCTAAATTGTGGTGGAGCGGAAATTCCTATAAACATGATTAATATGACGGTTAAACATATATGGTAATTCAAAGAAAATAAATTTTGAACATTAACCTCGCAATATAGTAATTTAAAGAAAATTGATTTTTTTCCCTCCTTGATAGTTCTATTTTTGTAGGATCATTTTTATCATCTTTGTAAGCAGTACACTTCCTTTTCTTTGTTCTCTTCTCTGTTTGTATTTCTTCATTTTCAATTTTTCCAAAATCATTTGGAAAATCTTTAAAAATAACAGAAATATCTCTCCCTGTAAGAATTGTAGGTTTGCTACCTTTCTCCGTAGTGTTATCAAATCAAGCCTTTTGTTTTCTAAATGGATCCGATAGAGGTAAGAATTTTCTGTGTCCCATATAGACGTTTTTCTGACTATAATTTTACCACAGATGATGAATATTAAAACCGCACAATGGACAACTTTTTTTTCCTTTTACACAACATCCAGCCAGATCTCCGATGGTTGGAAAGTCGTTTATAGTCTATAACAGAAGTGCTTTTAAGTTAAAAAGTGTCTTGCTAAATGCATCATAAATCTCCACCCCGTTACTCCATAAATGCTGCAAATCTTCTACCAATGGAGCTAAATATATATCAGTATCATCCCCCGGTTGCTTTGGACCAGGGATCAATAATTTTAACATAATATTCTCCTTTTTCATACACAATATAGGCGAGAGATTGTATATCACAAGCATCATTGGCCAGCAACTATACTTGGAACTCTTAATGTCAAATGGGTTGAAACCATCGATAGCAAGACAAAGTCGAAGGTTACGCGGATCACTTGAAAATGATTTCCATTTATCATCCACCATGATCCATGTCAAAGACTCCACATGATGACGCACTTTATCATCATTGCTTTTATTACGAAAATGCCACCTTAGATCTTTTGCCATCCGTTGGGATTTAAACATTCTTTTGAATCTTGGAATAATTGGAAAATATCTCAAAACTTTGGCAGTAATACCTTGCATTATCTCTTTTGTCCGCTTATTTATCTTCCATCTCGAAGAACTATGTTTCAGACATCTATTCAAATCTTTGTACTCCTTCCTAAAAAGACAATAATCATTCTTGCAGGCATGAATCTTCTCGATCCCATGTCAAATACTTTGAGAAACTTTTTCAGTTCATATAATATCTTTGGAAGGACATTATTTTTGGGTAATAACATTTGTTGCACACTTAGAAGTTTATCAAAACCATTATCAGATAATCCAGTTTCACATTTAAGATTATACGATGCAGTGATAGTAGATAATTTTGTTTGATCTACGCGGTCAGGGTACATTGGAGTTTCCGCATCTCCCAAATTTTTATGAAAATCATTGGTTCGCTTTTGTGCATCATCACTATTTTTATCATCAGAGAAAAAAGTATGGTCGACAAACTCTTCGTCTTCAAATCGAATGGCTTGAAGTAATTCGTATGTACATCCAACTTCACTTTTTTAGCCACATTTACTTGCTCACCGTGACTATACCACTTACTGCACTTGTATAAAGGATCCATTCCTCTTATATTCAGATGCACAACAATAATGTCAACATAGTGGCGAGTAAAATTTCGACAATCTAAGCAAGGGCATAATTTTTTTCCATATTCCCTAATTTTCTCTTTACTGCATGCACAAAATTCCATGCTCCTTGATCGTACTTCCTGCTGGTTCTATAGTATAAAATAAATGACAAAAAATCATTATTTAAATTTCCAAGTTAAATTTTAAGCTAAAATTGTACTCTTACCTGTGTAAATGCACCCAATCTTTTTCCATCGCCACAAAAACAATATTGTGACAAGCAAATTCTAGAAAAAACATGATAATTTAATACTCATCGGAAATAAAAATGGAAATAAAATCACAAAATAAGATGAAAATATTTCATTCATTCCCTACCAATATTACATATCTCAAACAAAAAGAAAAAAAGAGTACTGATTGTTGTTGTATTACAATATTTGTGTATAACTAAATTGCAGATTCATATTAGAGCAGAATGCTTAAAGTAATAAATACATGTTCTATATTGAATACAACTTATTGCGAATATGATTTTGTTGTGGATGATATTGAGCTTTTAAAATTCCTAATGATCACCATCGGGTTCAAATGAAGTGATATAAAGGAGTAAGTGAAAGTAGACTATCAAGTTCAAATTCATAATAATTACCATCTAAAATAGTTGCAACGTTCACTGATCTAAATACATCGTTTATTTTTAAATTTTAGGAAGGTGAGGGTGTGGAGCTCGCTCACGACGAGACAACAATAACAAGCCGGGAACTAGATTTGACTGAAAATATATGGTTTAAAAATGAAATTAAGTTTTTTTGTAACATCCCGCCTTTTTGCACACTTTAAACCGACACACGTGCCAATTCAAAGCATACGCAAGGGCAGATTGTTATGGGGTAAATAAGAAAAACAGAGAAGAAATAAAAACAAAACAGAATCTCACAGCGGAAGTATAAAATAAAATAATAAATATACAGTTCAAAACAGTTTACAAACACTTGATTTGCTTTATACAATAAATATCAGAGTTACACATACCAATACAATCAATGCAGCGGAATAGTATGAGTGTGGTGCAATACTATAAATAATAATAATACGAATTCTTCGTCTTCGTCCTCCAAAGCTAAAGTCTTCGATCCTGAAACGCTCGGACTGACCCGAGCGAATTTGAAAAGACAAAAACACTCGAGTCAGACTAAAAGATCTTATGTGAGTTAAATTAACAGAAATAAATATGAGTACAGTAAATCAAGAGATGTTCGGGATTTACATCTCCTAAGGATCCGTTAAACTATTTACTATGTAGTATATTGCGTTATTATAATAGTGTCTATTTATAAAATAAACTTACTTTTTAATAGCGTTAAGGGGTTACCCATATAGCCCTTAACACAAATAATGCCAATAGTCTATACAGTACCGTAATACCTCCTGATCGGGAAGCTACCAGAGGATACTTCATAGGTACGACACAAACAGAAACTCGTAGTAAAGGCTCGGTATGGTAGGTGACACGGCACAACTAGGCAATGCCAGGGTAGATATACCAATTGCTATCCAGGCTGGTGGAAACGCGTAGCCGCAGTTACCGCCCACCTCGGACTAACTCCCCCAAAAATCAAAATATAGAAGTGGCCACTAAATCAATCCAAAATCAAAGTATAATATCGAAGAGGAGGGTCCGATCAGAGGAATGACCTCATTGGCCTGAGAATCGCTCCTGTTTTAGCCACCTTATGCCAACTCACGGGAGTCGGGTCCACGTATTTACCTTATAGGAAACGTCGCCACCACCTACTTCATTCTGGAATCTCCACCGCGTACACGGTTAGTCAAAGTGGTTTTCGGTATCGACAGAGAGTATGTTAGATATCCGATCCCGGTCTCTTTGCCAACCCATCGTTATTATAACACCGCGGTCATTTAAAAATAGGTTATACTTTAAAAATCAGAATAAACATTCCATTTCATAACCATGAATACGATATCATTTCAAAACCCAAAACCATATTTTATCACTTATCCCAAATATAATTCTTTTCCAAAATCAAAATGCTTTAACTTCATAACGTCTGAAAATCAAATATTTTCAAAGCATAGTATTTTGAAAATCATAATTTAAACCATAACTTCTAAAACTTGAATGGTTTGGACATTCAACGGTATATGAATTAAATGGTTTAACTTAAATGTTACTTTGTAAAGAAAATAGTTCTCATGGCTTTACAAATACATTTCTTTATTAAAGTCTAAACCAAAATTTATATTATCTTTCTCAAGTTCCAAAACCACTTCAATTTATTTATATATACGTATATCCATTTTGAGTATCAATATTTCAAACTAAAGTTGGATTTTATTCTTTCAACAAATCAATTGTTCTATTAATTAGTCTTGAATATTCATATAAAATCCATAAATAATAAGACTTCAATTTCTAGTAAAAAAATATATATATATTTTTCCCAATTCAAATTATACTAGAATGTTCATTTCGATTTATTTTGGGAAAATCCAATTATAAATATCATATCTTAAAATTTCCAAACTTAACATTTAAACATATGATATAAATTATTAAACTCCATTTTCTTAATTTTCTTCCATTTTCAATAAAGATTTTTATACGCCTTTTAAATTCAAAATTTTCAACTTCATATGTATATATACATGGAAGAAAAATATTTATACAATATAAAATTTAAGATTATTATAAACCGTATTCCATCCAAACCATAGAAATCACATTAAAATAGTTATATATAGACCGCGGTGCCTGTATATAATTTTCTATCATATGGTCAAGTGATACGGATATTTATCATTTCAATCCGCAATTTAAAAGATATAAAATTTTGCGGTTATATATCATTTCAAACCACAATCCCGAATGAAATGAAGTATGCATGATAATTTGCAATTTAATGATATACAATAAACATCCATTCATCAACATCACCCATCATCCAATCACAATCATCAAGCAATATCAATCAGTAACAATTTATATTTGATAATATATAACAGGTAATAACTGGCAATTTTATTCAGATTAAATTTAACAACTATTAATCTAACAGTTTATTATTCAGTAATAATCTATATAACTGTTAACTAGCAGTTTATCGGCAAACAAATAAATTCTAACTATCAATTAATACGCAATACATAAATTAAAATATCAGTTAAATTTAATCTATGCAATTTAACAAATATGAGTGAAATAAACATGACAAATACTCATAAATAAATTTCTATTCATTTCTAAAATTAATTTAACAAACATAAAAGCTTCTAGTAGTTGTGAGTGGGTTAAAACACTCACCTTTTGAATTTAAATCGAATTTAAATTCGATTTAAACCCAAAAATTCACCCGTCTCGGAATTCGTTCAAACCAGCGTCATCAAGTCCGGAATTAAATTACGATCCTAACAAAAAAAACCGCGCGTGAAATGGAGTTCGTATGTGAGAGTTAGGGCGATTATTGCGATTGAAATCAAATAAAACAAATAAATAAAAAAGAACACAACTTACCTATTCAACATGCCACGTCACCCCAAAATCAACGCACGCATAGGAACTCATTCAACTCCCTCCTCGTCATGTTCACGAACCAGTCACCTAATACAAACGCACGCCAACCCGAATTTGCCGCCCACACGCAACCACTTTCAGGCCGCCGCCTCAACCCCGACATCGCACGCGCGTGCTATCACCTCTCCAGGTCGCGACCTCTTCCCTGACGACGACGTTGAACACACGGCATGGCAGCCGCCGTCTCCAAAACTCAAACCCTAATCGAATTTTGCCGCCAATCCAATCGTCGATTCGCGGAATAAACTGCATGGATGAAATCCCCTCGGTTCTCTCTTCAAAACCCAGAAATGTTTTCCCGATCCGACAACTTTTGTTACGGCGATGATGAACGGTTGGGAAAGTTTTGAATTTATTCTGGGTAAACGGTAACTCCAACTGAAAAACGAATTTCACCATGGGGTTACGTGTTTCGAGAAGATTAACATATATTTTTAGAGAATTTTTCTGGAGATTTTGAATTTTCATTTTGTTTTTGAACTGACTGGATCTAGGCTTAGCCCCCATTGAAGAAGAAGAGAAGCTTGAAGAAAATACGCGCAGATAAATGAAATTAGGCGGAGGCTAGGGCTGAATAGCTGGGTTTATATGGAGGGTTAGAGGTAGTGTGGATAGACCGTAGAATGAACGTGCGGAACAAACTATGGCCCAAAAAGCCCGCTATGTCTCCGGAACGAAATTTCGTAAATCTATATATCCAAATAGGTAATTTAAAATATTCTGAACGCGATGGAAAAAGTTTCACGTCCAAATTTGATCGTATGAAGAAATTATGCTGAAAACAAAATTTCCAAATTGATTTCAAATTGATTTTAATTAAATCGATTTCAAGGCGTTTCACGCCCGTACGATCAAACAAAAAGTCCGATCGATACGAAACTTGAAACCCTATAATAATTCACCGATACGGATCCGATGAAACTGGTTTCGTCGAAATCCGAGTCCGTGGCCAAAATGGCTATTTTTAATATTCATTAAATAAATTAAATAAATTATAAAAAACCAAATTTTATTTCTTATATAATTCGTAATCAATTGAAAAGATTTAACAGGTTTAGCTGTGCATTAAAAGTTGACTGTATATTAATTGCAATGTTAATTTCAACACTTTCTTATATTTAAGAATTTTATAAATTATATTCTCAAAACCCATACTTTAGATTTTTAATCTTTATATTCTCAACTTTCACCTAAAATAAAGATGCCATAAACCTTAGCTCCTGATTCACATCATTATTCTTTAAGTCTAATTTAAATCTCAATAACGTAGTATTTAACGTTAGAATCCATTTTATTATGCATAAATTCCAAATTTTACTGACCCAAATTTTCTTCTTTTCATTCCATATCAATTGTCAATCCTATAAGAAAAATTAACATTAGGTTCATACTTATTACAAATAACTCTAATTTCTTCCAAATAATAATTACATAACTATTAAATATTAAATCCATTTAATTGCAATAAATTCAATTGATTGCAATTAATTTCCAAATAAATTTGGATCTTTATTTGGTTATACAAAAAAAAAATCCGTTATCACTTACCTAACAAAGTTATTATTACTTAAGATCTCATTGCATCCACATTTTCACATTTTCATTTCCTGGTTTCTTTACTTTATTCTACATAAATTATTATAAATGGGATTTTCTTGGTTACATCTTATTTGTATTTAACCTTACTCATTCACCAATTTATTTCACTTTAACTGCGGTAAATTGGCGGATAAATTGAATTTGATTCCCAAAATTTAAATTAACAAGCAACAAGAATAGGTAACACACAATAGTCGTTACGCTAAATTCTAGTCACATAAATAAGCTTTTATTACTTTACAAAATGTAATAACTTTTAAACTCATAAATGTAATACCCAAAACCGTTATAAATCCAATAAATTTCCAAATCGGAGTTTGTACACATTTTACACAACTATTATGATTTCTCACAGAACGTTGAATTTATTAAATGACCATTTATTATACTTTAATTCCCTTAATTGAATCAAATGCTTATAATTTTTACATTCTTACCATTCCTTCCCATTATAAATTCATTAACGGATTTACAAATCTCTATCTTCAAACATTAAATAACCAAACTGATTACAACCACTGTTCTTATCAAATTTTCATAAATTTGTTCAAATCTATACTCTTTTTCCATATAAATAAATTTTATGTTACTACTAGATTTTTTTATCCACTACAGCCATTAAATTTTTACTATCTACACTTATTACATCTTTGTATTAATGAATCCCATTCAAGTTAATATTTATATTAATATTCACAAATTCAACATTTATATGTTTCTTAAATTAACTTTCAACCAAATGTGCCAATTTACATTTCATTTCTATTCAATATATATTCATTTTATTCCGTTCATTCGGGTACTGCATTGAAATATATTTATTCTCTAATACTAACGTTATTATCATTAAATTATGATTGGATTCCAAGTTTTTTTATTCAATACCTTGAACAATAACTTACATATTAACCAAATCCTTCTTCTACTTAATTCAAATTGGATTATGTTCCAATTCCTATAACCTAGGTCTTGAGTCACCATTTACATAATTAAATTTATCGTTTATTTCAATCTTCGTTTATAATTTAAAGTTCTACTAAACTAAATTACAAAACTTATGAACTTTAACAAATTTAATCCACCAATTAAATTTTTCTGATGTATATATATTGCAATTCAATTCAGTTATTATTTCATTAATACCATTTTAATCAACTAATTATGACTTATAACCACAAACACAAATTTTCGTTATTCTACCTATTGCCATATAACATTTCAATTCTTAAATCTTTAATCTCAGTTACTATATCCAACTCCTACATTTATTATAAATTAGATTAAAAATTATATTAAGTTAATCCATTTAATATTATCAAATTTAACGGGTCGTTACAATCTCCCCCACTCAAAACTTTTCGTCCCCGAAAAGGAAAAAGAAGGGAGAAGGAAGAGTAAAATAGTACATCTTATTTCAAACATTAACTTATTGACAATATTACTAAATTAATTCCCTTATATAAAATATACCAGTTTTATAATCATTATATTCTTTTGTACTTAAATTATTAAAGTTGGGAAAATATTTTCACAAAATTCTAAGTCCAAAATTTACGGAAAATTTTGGCAGAGTTTCCTTTGTACGGAGAGACTTTGGAGAAAATATAATATCAAAATATACAAATATATTACATATATTATCAAAATATTATATCCCAACACGGAAAAATTATATAAAATAGCGCTGAAACGTAATCCGGAAACGTACCTATTTGTCGGGCAATATACGCTTATTATTTTGGAACCAAAAGCAGTAGCAGTTACTTCCATCACCTGTATTCACTTATATAATCTAAAAGGTTAAATATTTATTTTAAAGTGAACTATTCAAGTGGATTCAATCATTAATCAACCAAACAATTCAACCCAACAACCAAATTAACTTATTATACATTTATTTCATGCTTCAGTGGGTTGATTTTCTTTCTTTCATTCATGGAGGGATTTCTTTGTTTCTTACAATTTTATTTGCCATTTATTACAAAATTCATTATATTTGTATTCCAATTTATTGACTAAAGTACATATCATCTATTTATACTACTTACCTTTACTTATATAGTAAAATTTCCAATTTATCTTAAGCTTATACAATTAATTCTCATTACAATAGCAAATTAATAGAATACCTTTATTACCTCAAGCTTCACTTGTAAGATTTCTCCTTTCATTTTCTTAATAACATTGCAACTTTTATTATATGGTAAGTTATGTATGTTTTAAGAATGTAAGTGAAAATTTACAAGTTTCTTCTCAATTCCATTTTATTAATTTTAAACTAGTAGCTTTCATACCGTACTGAAGTTTATAACCCTCCACATAAATCCTTATTTAATAAAGAATTTCATTTTATCTACTTAAGTTCATATCACCTATTTATATTACTTATCTTTAACTTAAGATTTCAATTATAACTTAAGTTTATACCAATAATTTCTCATTTATAACAACGATTTATTGAATACTTCACTATTTCCAAAATTTCTACTTGCATAATATTCTATTCCACTCTTAATTTACATTTCAACTTTTTATACTTGGTAAGTTATTTATGTTAAAGAAAAAGCAAAAGAACTTATACAAGTTTAATCTTATCTTTTAATTAAATTTAATGTTAATCAATATTACTCTTTGTAACAATTTCAAATTTCTCTTTATAACTTTTCATTAATTCTCTTATCTACATTAGAGGTTTCAATTAATTACTTACCTTTTATTTCACTAAAATAATTTAAAACAATTAAAATTTTAAATAATTTCAAAACAAATCTACAGTAGAATTTACTACAGTGGCCTTTCCCTTCGAAACTCGAAAATAGAAGTCGATGATGCGGCCGCCATCGCCGAAATTATTTTCTAGCGACAGAGAGGAAAGTACAAAATTTATATTCTCCTAAATCCTCTTTAAACCAATTCCTTCGAATTATACTAAATATTTATATAAGAAAATATTTATAAACCAAATCATTATATTTCATAAATCCTTTGAAAGCAGAATTTTTTTTCAAAATCCCGGACTTAGGTTCTAAAATCTCCAATTTGATTTATTAAAATTTCAACTTAGCTTCAATTATTATAAATATTTTTATTACCTAACACCCAATCTATAGCAACCAAATATATATATCTTTATAAAATATTTTTATATATGGAAAATATAATAGGCAAAATTATTTCATTCACCTATATTAAAAACAAATATTATGTCGGTCTGTCCTATTAAGTGTTTAGAAATCCCTATTGATGACATAGCGTCCCATGCATCAACCAGAATTTATAAATACAAAACGGAACAGATTAACACAATATCAAAATCTTTTTATAACACTAACAAATACGCTCTCTCATATATATACACTCAGCGACTTCCATAGGGTATTACTACCCTATTAACAAAGAGTCAAACCCCACAAAGCCAAGGTTTATCGCTAAACCAAAGCTCTGATACCAACTGTAACATCCCTCCTTTTTGCACACTTTAAACTGACACACGTGCCAATTCAAAGCATACGCAAGGGCGGATTGTTATGGGGTAAATAAGAAAAACAGAGAAGAAATAAAAACAAAACAGAATCTCACAGCGGAAGGATAAAATATAATAATAAATATACAGTTCAAAACAGTTTACAAACACTTGATTTGCTTTATACAATAAATATCAGAGTTACACATACCAATACAATCAATGCAGCGGAACAGTATGAGTGTGGTGCAATACTATAAATAATAATAATACGAATTCTTCGTCTTCGTCCTCCAAAGCTAAAGTCTTCGATCCTGAAACGCTCGGACTGACCCGAGCGAATTTGAAAAGACAAAAACACTCGAGTCAGACTAAAAGATCTTATGTGAGTTAAATTAACAGAAATAAATATGAGTACAGTAACTCAAGAGATGTTCGGGATTTACATCTCCTAAGGATCCGTTAATTATTTACTATGTAGTATATTGCGCTATTATAATAGTGTCTATTTATAAAATAAACTTACTTTTTAATAGCGTTAAGGGGTTACCCATATAGCCCTTAACACAAATAATGCCAATAGTCTATACAGTACCGTAATACCTCCTGATCGGGAAGCTACCAGAGGATACTTCATAGGTACGACACAAATAGAAACTCGTAGTAAAGGCTCGGTATGGTAGGTGACACGGCACAACTAGGCAATGCCAGGGTAGATATACCAATTGCTATGCAGGCTGGTGGAAACGCGTAGCCGCAGTTACCGCCCACCTCGGACTAACTCCCCCAAAAATCAAAATATAGAAGTGGCCACTGAATCAATCCAAAATCAAAGTATAATATCGAAGAGGAGGGTCCGATCAGAGGAATGACCTCATTGGCCTGAGAATCGCTCCTGTTTTAGCCACCTTATGCCAACTCACGGGAGTCGGGTCCACGTATTTACCTTACAGGAAACGTCGACACCATCTACTTCATTTTGGAATCTCCACCGCGTACACGGTTAGTCAAAGTGGTTTTCGGTATCGATAGAGAGTATGTCAGATATCCATTCCCGGTCTCTTTGCCAACCCATCGTTATTATAACACCGCGGTCATTTAAAAATAGGTTATACTTTAAAAATCAGAATAAACATTCCATTTCATAACCATGAATACGATATCATTTCAAAACCCAAAACCATATTTTATCACTTATCCCAAATATAATTCTTTTCCAAAATCAAAATGCTTTAACTTCATAACGTCTGAAAATCAAATATTTTCAAAGCTTAGTATTTTGAAAATCATAATTTAAACCATAACTTCTAAAACTTGAATGGTTTGGACATTCAACGGTATATGAATTAAATGGTTTAACTTAAATGTTACTTTGTAAAGAAAATAGTTCTCATGGCTTTAAAAATACATTTCTTTATTAAAGTCTAAACCAAAATTTATATTATCTTTCTCAAGTTCCAAAACCACTTCAATTTATTTATATATACGTATATCCATTTTGAGTATCAATATTTCAAACTAAAGTTGGATTTTATTCTTTCAACAAATCAATTGTTCTATTAATTAGTCTTGAATATTCATATAAAATCCATAAATAATAAGACTTCAATTTCTAGTAAAAAAAAATATATATATATATTTTTCCCAATTCAAATTGTACTAGAATGTTCATTTCGATTTATTTTGGGAAAATCCAATTATAAATATCATATCTTAAAATTTCCAAACTTAACATTTAAACATATGATATAAATTATTAAACTCCATTTTCTTAATTTTCTTCCACTTTCAATAAAGATTTTTATACACCTTTTAAATTCAAAATTTTCAACTTCATATGTATATATATATGGAAGAAAAATATTTATACAATATAAAATTTAAGATTATTATAAACCGTATTCCATCCAAACCATAGAAATCACATTAAAATAGTTATATATAGACCGCGGTGCCTGTATATAATTTTCTATCCTGTGGTCAAGTGATACGGATATTTATCATTTCAATCCGCAATTTAAAAGATATAAAATTTTGCGGTTATATATCATTTCAAACCACAATCCCGAATGAAATGAAGTATGCATGATAATTTGAAATTTAATGATATACAATAAACATCCATTCATCAACATCACCCATCATCCAATCACAATCATCAAGCAATATCAATCAGTAACAATTTATATTTGATAATATATAACAGGTAATAACTGGCAATTTTATTCAGATTAAATTTAACAACTATTAATCTAATAGTTTATTATTCAGTAATAATCTATATAACTGTTAACTAGCAGTTTATAGGCAAACAAATAAATTCTAACTATCAATTAATACGCAATACATAAATTAAAATATCAGTTAAATTCAATCTATGCAATTTAACAAATATGAGTGAAATAAACATGCCAAATACTCATAAATACATTTCTATTCATTTCTAAAATTAATTTAACAAACATAAAAGCTTCTAGTAGTTGTGAGTGGGTTAAAATACTCACCTTTTGAATTTAAATCGAATTTAAATTCGATTTAAACCCAAAAATTCACCCGTCTCGGAATTCGTCCAAACCAGCGTCATCAAGTCCGGAATTAAATTACAATCCTAACAAAAAAAACCGCGCGTGAAATGGAGTTCGTATGTGAGAGTTATGGCGATTATTGCGATTGAAATCAAATAAAACAAATAAATAAAAAAGAACACAACTTACCTATTCAACATGCCACGTCACCCCAAAATCAACGCACGCACAGGAACTCATTCAACTCCCTCCTCGTCATGTTCACGAACCAGTCACCTAATACAAACGCACGCCAACCCGAATTTGCCGCCCACACGCAACCACTTTCAGGCCGCCGCCTCAACCCCGACATCGCACGCGCGTGCTATCACCTCTCCAGGTCGCGACCTCTTCCCTGGCGACGACGCTGAACACACGGCATGGCAGCCGCCGTCTCCAAAACTCAAATCCTAATCGAATTTTGCCGCCAATCCAACCGTCGATTCGCGGAATAAACTGCATGGATGAAATCCCCTCGGTTCTCTCTTCAAAACCCAGAAATGTTTTCCCGATCCGACAACTTTTGTTACGGCGATGATGAACGGTTGGGACAGTTTTGAATTTATTCTGGGTAAACGGTAACTCCAACTGAAAAACGAATTTCAACATGGGGTTACGTGTTTCGAGAAGATTAACATATATTTTTAGGGAATTTTTCTGGAGATTTTGAATTTTCATTTTGTTTTTGAACTGACTGGATCTTGGGTTAGCCCCCATTGAAGAAGAAGAGAAGCTTGAAGAAAATACGCGCAGATAAATGAAATTAGGCGGAGGCTAGGGCTGAATAGCTGGGTTTATATAGAGGGTTAGAGGTAGTGTAGATAGACCGTAGAATGAACGTGCGGAACAAACTATGGCCCAAAAAGCCCGCTATGTCTCCGGAACGAAATTTCGTAAATCTATATATCCAAATAGGTAATTTAAAATATTCTAAACGCGATGGAAAAAGTTTCACGTCCAAATTTGATCGTATGAAGAAGTTATGCTGAAAACAAAATTTCCAAATTGATTTAAAATTGATTTTAATTAAATCGATTTCACGGCGTTTCACGCCCGTACGATCAAACGACAAGTCCGATCGATACGAAACTTGAAACCCTATAATAATTCACCGATACGGATCCGATGAAACTGGTTTCGTCGAAATCCGAGTCCGTGGCCAAAATGGCTATTTTTAATATTCATTAAATAAATTAAATAAATTATAAAAATCCAAATTTTATATTAAATTCTAACATTGGCCAAATTTTATTTCTTATATAATTCGTAATCAATTGAAAAGATTTAACAGGTTTAGCTGTGCATTAAAAGTTGACAGTATATTAATTGCAATGTTAATTTCTACACTTTCTTATATTTAAGAATTTTATAAATTATATTCTCAAAACCCATACTTTAGATTTTTAATCTTTATATTCTCAACTTTCACCTAAAATAAAGATGCCATAAACCTTAGTTCCTGATTCACATCATTATTCTTTAAGTCTAATTTAAATCTCAATAACGTAGTATTTAACGTTAGAATCCATTTTATTATGCATAAATTCCAAATTTTACTGACCCAAATTTTCTTCTTTTCATTCCATATCAATTGTCAATCCTATAAGAAAAATTAACATTAGGTTCATACTTATTACAAATAACTCTAATTTCTTCCAAATAATAATTACATAACTATTAAATATTAAATCCATTTAATTGCAATAAATTCAATTGATTGCAATTAATTTCCAAATAAATTTGGATCTTTATTTGGTTATACAAAAAAAAAATCCGTTATCACTTACCTAACAAAGTTATTATTACTTAAGATCTCATTGCATCCACATTTTCACATTTTCATTTCCTGGTTTCTTTACTTTATTCTACATAAATTATTATAAATGGGATTTTCTTGGTTACATCTTATTTGTATTTAACCTTACTCATTCACCAATTTATTTCACTTTAACTGCGGTAAATTGGCGGATAAATTGAATTTGATTCCCAAAATTTAAATTAACAAGCAACAAGAATAGGTAACGCACAATAGTCGTTACGCTAAATTCTAGTCACATAAATAAGCTTTTATTACTTTACAAAATGGAATAACTTTTAAACTCATAAATGTAATACCCAAAACCGTTATAAATCCAATAAATTTCCAAATCGGAGTTTGTACACATTTTACACAACTATTATGATTTCTCACAGAACGTTGAATTTATTAAATGACCATTTATTATACTTTAATTCCCTTAATTGAATCAAATGCTTATAATTTTTACATTCTTACCATTCCTTCCCATTATAAATTCATTAACGGATTTACAAATCTCTATCTTCAAACATTAAATAACCAAACTGATTACAACCACTGTTCTTATCAAATTTTCATAAATTTGTTCAAATCTATACTCTTTTTCCATATAAATAAATTTTATGTTACTACTAGATTTTTTTATCCACTACAGCCATTAAATTTTTACTATCTACACTTATTACATCTTTGTATTAATGAATCTCATTCAAGTTAATATTTATATTAATATTCACAAATTCAACATTTATATGTTTCTTAAATTAACTTTCAACCAAATGTGCCAATTTACATTTCATTTCTATTCAATATATATTCATTTTATTCCGTTCATTCGGGTACTGCATTGAAATATATTTATTCTCTAATACTAACGTTATTATCATTAAATTATGATTGGATTCCAAGTTTTTTATTCAATACCTTGAACAATAACTTACATATTAACCAAATCCTTCTTCTACTTAATTCAAATTGGATTATGTTCCAATTCCTATAACCTAGGTCTTGAGTCACCATTTACATAATTAAATTTATCGTTTATTTCAATCTTCGTTTATAATTTAAAGTTCTACTAAACTAAATTACAAAACTTATGAACTTTAACAAATTTAATCCACCAATTAAATTTTTCTGATGTATATATATTGCAATTCAATTCAGTTATTATTTCATTAATACCATTTTAATCAACTAATTATGACTTATAACCACAAACACAAATTTTCGTTATTCTACCTATTGCCATATAACATTTCAATTCTTAAATCTTTAATCTCAGTTACTATATCCAACTCCTACATTTATTATAAATTAGATTAAAAATTATATTAAGTTAATCCATTTAATATTATCAAATTTAACGGGTCGTTACATTTTTCGTCTTTGTAACATTAATCCAATACTCTGAAATATGCATCCGTACAACAACACCAATATCTGCTTCACGAAATCATGGAATCGTAATGCAGCAAGACTTGTATAAGCTGTTATATCATGGTTACCTATGCAGCCACATTTGACATTCTTATATTTGATAGAAGAAATGCCTGAACATTATGCATATTAATTTTGTAACGACCCGTAAATTTCCTGGATTTAATTTGGTTAAATTAATAATAAATTTAGTGGAAAAAATAAAAATAAATTAAAACGTACTTTTAGTAATTCGACGTTAATTCAAATGATTTTAAGTAGTGAAAAGAATTTTTTTCCTGTATATAAATTGAATATGAGAAATTTAGGGAAAGTATTAAACTGATTTAATGTAATAAACAATGTTAACAGTAAATGGAATATGATAATAAGAACAATTGCAAGTTTTGTATTTAGGGGCGAAATAATATTGATAGGTAATAATTGTTGTACAGAATAAATTACAAATGTTACAAATTGTATAAATGGTGACAACTATTGTTCGTTACCAATGCATTTAATTAATAGCGATTAAATGTAATTAATCATTGCCTTTTTGTAAGTTAAGAAAATAACTGAAAATTTTGAAGGTAAAATCGATAGAATGGTTAACTATATGCATAAGATGGAAAGTTGAATAAAATTCTAATAAATGATAATAATGGAAAACGTATACAATCAATGTAGGTAATTAGTAAATTACAATGTTGTTGAAAGTAATAAGCGTTTCTTCGTTGATAATTTATAACATAACAGAAAGAGTAAATGTACTCATTAGAATATAAATTGAAATTAGATAGGGATTTTAAGTAACAATGTTAATACAAGGTAATTAATGCTAAATTAAAGTCAATAATAATGAATAGTGATTAGTTCAAAATTTGTAACATATATCATAAATTACCTGCTTTGTTAATGGAATTAGAATTTGTGATAAGTGATAATAAAATAAATGAATGTTACACTAATGGAAAACGAAATAACGTTCGTTTAAATGTTGAGCAATTATAGGATCGTATTTATTATAAGCGTTACTTTAATAATTATGATTAATTTCGAAATTAATACGGGAAGATGTAAAGTAATAACTAGGGAAGTAATACATTGTAAATTAAATATAACCTAAATTTAAGTATAGGTAAAAGTTTGAAATTGAATCTAATCCATTGGAAACTTATTATAATAAATTGGATTCAATTTATAATAAAGGGGTTATTTTAAGAGATTGAAATAAATACTATGATTGGTAAATTAAGTTACTTTAAAATTTAGAAGGGAATTTGGTTTAAAGAATTATGAAAAAATAAGTAAATCAAGATGATGAAGTTTAGGAATTGTTGAATTTGAATCTTTAAGAGTGAGTTAATTTGTTAATTTGAATAGTTGGATTTATTGCAAATGAATAAAAATCAAATATGTAATTATTACGTTAATTCAAAATTAAGTTGAAAACTGGAAATATTTATGTGATAATTTTTAATCCAATGATAAACCCTTATATTTGAAATTTATGAATGGAATAAATATAGGTTAATTCAATTAAAAGGAAATTTTGGAAATTTATCTATAATTTTGAATTTTATGAAATCGAAGATTTATATTGATCTAATCTTTAATAAATTGACATTTAAAAATTGTTAAATCAATTTAAATGTTTGAGAATTATTAAGTGATAAAAATTTTCTAATTCTAAAACTGAAATATAAAAATTGGATTTATTTACTAATTCTTAATTTATTAATTAATATAAAAATAGCCATTTTGGTCACGGACTCGAAATTTGACGAAACTAGTTTCATCGGATCCGTAACAGTGAATTTTTGTAGGGTTTCAAGTTTCGTATCGATCGGGCTTATCGTTTGATCGTACGAACGCGAAACGCCTTGAAATTGATTTAATTGAAATCAATTTAAAATCAATTTGAAAATATTGATTTCGGCATAACTTCTTCATATGATGGAATTTGGACGTGAAATTTTTTCCATCGCGTTCAGAATATTTTAAAACACCTATTTGAATATATGGGTTTAACCTATTTCGTTCCGGGGTTAGAACGTGCTTTTTGGGCCAACCATCGTTTAGCACGTTTGTTTATCGGATCCATCTACTCTATTTCTAAACTACCTATATAAACCCAGATATAAACCCTAGCCTCCATCTATTCTCATTTGTCTGTGCGTTCATTACCTCAGCTCCTCCTCTTCCCAATGGCTGCAAACCCTAGATCTAAAATTTAAATTTCAAAAGTCAAATTCAAAGTCAAAAATTCAAAATCCTCAGAAAATTGTGCTAAAATTATATATCGAACACCTCGACGATACGAATCAACGTCTCCTTTTTGTTTTTCGAAGTTGCACTTCGATCAGCTGGAAATCACGGTCAAAGTTCAAATTGGGGGTTTTCAATCGAGTCAGCGATTGACGAAATCAAGGCATGGGTTTTGTAGATCTCGGCAGGGGAATCGTTTGGTGGTGGTCGCAGCCACTATTGGTGACTGGGGCAACGGATTTTAGGAGATTTGGGTTTCGAAAACCCTAAATTTCCGTGGCGGGGCGCGGCGACTCCGGCCACCGGAGGTGATGACGAGGACATGGCAGGTGCAGCCTGGAGAGGGGAGTCCAACGGTGGGCGTGGCATGGTCTTGGGTGGCGTTTCGGTGAAGGTTGAGGCGGTCAACGGCGCATGGGTCGCGTTCTGTTTGCTGATAGGACGGAGCGTGAATTTTTTTTTATCAGTGACTTGGCCGTTTCTGTTAGGGATCGTTTTAAAATTCCGGACGCTTTGACGCTGGTTTGGACAGAATTGGAGACCGTCGAATTTTTGAATATAAATTGGATTTTAATTCAATTTAAATTCAAAAGGTGAGTGTTTAACCTACTCACAACTTCTAAAATTTCTTATGTTTGTTAAATTTATTTTAGACATGAGTAGAAATTTATTTATGACTGTTTGGCATGTTTTATTCATTATCTCAGTTAAATCACATTTATTTAAATTAACTGTTGAATTAATTTTATTATTCCATAAAAATTTGACAGTTAAAATTTATTTATTTGCATATAAACTGCTAGTTAAACAGTTATTAAATTTATTATTGAATATAAACTGTTAGTTAGTATACTTATTTATTACCTGTTATATTTTATATGCACTATATTGATGTTTGTTTAAATTGGACGATGATTTGTAATAAATGGTTGACGATTGATATTTAGGTGAATGAATGTTTATTTATATTAACTGCAAGTTGTTATGCATTTCATTTCATTCGGGATTGCGGTTTGAAATGATATACAACTGCATTTTTATTATTAAATTACGGATTGAAATGATAAATATCCGTATCACTTGACCATAGGGTAGAAAATTATATACAGGCACCGCGGTATATATATAAAATTATTTTTTTGAAAGGAATTTATGGTTTGGATAGGATACGGTTTAATAAATGTTAATTATTGACCTTATATAGAATCTTATTTTATGTACATATATGGTTAAATTATTGAATTTAAGATGTGAATAAATTTGTTAAATAAAATAAATAAGTTGAATAATGAAGTTTGATTATTTATATTATATGGTTAAGTACATGTTAAGATATTGAGAATATATAGAGTTTTTAATGTTTTAAATCAATTTATATTGGGAGTTAAGTTGAAAATTCATTTGGAATCGAGCTTAATTAAGAATTAAACTTCATAAGTTGATGTAGAATTTATCAACTTGAAATTTTAAAAGGTATGATACTTATAACTGAAATTTTATTCAAGAAGGATTAAATGAATATTTCTAGTATAAATAAATTGGAGGAAATTTTGATAGTTAAAAGTAATTTGAGTTTTATGTAAAATGATTTCGGATTTATTATGCCAATATTTCAAAATATATAATAGGACTTTAAATTTTTGAATAGAAATTTCCAACCTTCGTTCCAATTGTTTAATATTCAAAGTTTGAAATATATTGAAACTGTAGTGGTTTACTGAAACTGAAAGCGATTTTAAATTTATGGATTTGACTTAATCTTAAATGAAATAAATGGTAAGTCGCGGAAATTATTTTATTTTATAAAGTAATATAAAATCAACTATTTTATTCTATATACTGTTGAATATCCAAAACCATTCAAGTTTTAGAAGTTATGGTTTTAAAGCTATGAATTTCGAAGTATTGTGTTTTGAAAGTTATAATCCAAATGTTTGGTTTCCAGTTATTATAAATTTTAAGCAGTATGATTTTGGAAAAGAAATATATTTGAAATAAAAATGTTATTATTGATTTGGGTTTTATAAAAATAATATCGAAATGAGTTATTTTCGAAATGGGAATGATATTATATTTATGGGTTTTGAAATGGATAATTATTTTCTGGTTTTAAAGTATAAACTATTTTAAAGACCGCGGTGTTATAATAACGTTTGTTGTTGAAGAGACCGGGATCGGAAGTTGTCATATTCTCTGCCAACCCCGAAAACCACTTTAACAACCGTGTACGCGGTGGAGATTCCAGAATGAAGTGGGATGGTGGTGGCGTTTCCTTTAAGGTAAATACGTGGACCCGACTCCCGTGAGTTGGCATAAGGTGGCTAAAACAGGAGCGATCGACGGGTTAATAAGGTAGCACCTTTGATCGGACACATCCCTTCAATATTTTACTTTGACTTTGGATTGATTCGGTGGCCACTTTTGATTTTTGGGGGTGTGGCTCGAGGTGGGCAGTAGCTGCGTGCTACGTGTTACCACCGACTCGGAATCATAATTGGTATATCTACCCTGGCATTGCCTAGTTGTGCCGTGTCACCTACCCTATCGCGCCTTGTACGAGATTCTATTTGTGTCGTACCTATGGAGTATCCTCTGGTAGCCTCCCGATCAGGAGGTATTACGGTACTGTATAGACTATTGGCATTATTTGTGTTAAGGGCTATATGGGTAACCCCTTAACGCTATTAAAAATTAAGTTTATTTTACAAATAGACACAATTGTAATAGCGCAATATACTGCATAGTTAATAGTTTAACAGATCCTTAGGAGTTGTAAATCCCAAGCATCTCTTGGGTTACTGCACTCATATTTATTTCTGTTAATTTAACTCACATAAGATCTTTTAGTTCTGACTCGAGCGTTTTTGTCTTTTCAAATTCGCTCGGGTTAGTCCGAGCATTTCAGGATTTGAAGTTTTAGCTTTGGAGGACGAAGACGAAGATTTGTATTACTATCTACTATATTATTCCACTAACTATTTAATTCCATTGCATTAATATTTATTGGTATGTGAACTCTGATATTTATTGTATAAAGAAGAATCAAATGTTTGTAAACAGTTTTATAAACTGTATATTTATTATTATATTTTACCTTCCACTGTGAGATTCTGGTTAGTTTTCTCTTCTCTTTTTTTCTTATTTACCCGATAACAATCCGCCCTTCCGTATTCTTTGAATTGGCATGTGTGTCGATTTAAAGCGTGCGAAAAGGCGGGACGTTACATCTGGTATCAGAGCTTTGGTTTAGCGATAATCCTTAGCTTTGTGGGGTTTGACTATTTATTACTAGGGTAGTAATACCCTATGGGAGTCGCAGAGTGTATATATATGAGAGAGCATACTTGTTAGTGTTATAAAAATGTTTTAATATTGTGTTAATTTGTTCCGTTTTGTATATATAAACTCTGATTGGTGCGTGGGATGCTGTGACTGTAACAGCCCGCAAATCCGTACCCCTTTAATCAACACTATTCAACAACAATCAATTCAAGTTGTACAGAAATACGAACCATTAGGGTTAAAGAAGAAGAGGTAGAAGAAGAAAGTAGAAATTAGTAACAGAATCTAACCATCACAGCGGAATAAAATATAATAGATAATAAATGTTCTTTACTCAAAATCAAATATCTCTGTTTATATATTACGTCATCAGAGTACACCAATCACAGTTCAACGACAACAACATACAACTGGATACACAGCAACTCAACACAGCGGAATACACACACACACACACACACACACACACACACACACACACACACACATAAACAAGTATGGAGTACGTATCGTCATCCAGCTTGTCTCCTGAGCTCCACAGCATCATATCCTGTATCCTATAATACTCGACCTGACCCGAGCATTATAGTTAAATAACACTCGAGTCGGTCTGGAATACCAGCGTGAGAAAATCACACCCAGTTTATTATTAAGTTTTAAAAATCCTTTGAAAAACAAAAGCATCTCGTAAGACCACGCCACAAATAAACATGTCGGGTTTTTACCTTACGATAGCAAAAACACTTTTTATAGAAATCCTCGTATATTATAATAGGATCTATACACAAATACTTATAAAATAGCCGAAATTGTTACATTCATTAAATTCCAGCTACCAGCCACAGAGTGGGTAATACAAACAAAACTCGTACAAGGCTCGTAGGGAGAATGGATTTCCAACTAATGACTAGGCACTTGGGTACCACCTGTCACAGTACAGTGCCTAGATCACCGTACCGAGGAGTACGCCCGATCCTCTGCAACACAAGGGCGGGATTACCCCTTACTGGATAATCCCGAGTGAGATCACCCTGCGGTTAGGATCAACAACCGCCCACTAAGCAGAAATAAAAAGGAACATCTAGACAGGGATGACCTCACCCCGCTTGGGTGCTACCCACCTAGCCTTGCTGCATAACCCCTGATTTTCAGTCATTCCCATTTGATGAGGCTTAAGGCTAAGCGTTGCCTTTTTAGAACATATCCCTTTGAATGCCTATCGTCCACCTGACGATGTTTTCGTAAGCATTCATCCATACAAGTCCTTCCCCGGTTCGAACGGAACCGAAGGCACTACTCCTACTACATTCATTTTGAAAATATCCTCAGGATTAGTAGCGACTAGCCCTTGCACTTCATAGCTCCATCTTCGACTCCGAACACGTTTCGCGAAACGTACAAACCAGATCGAAGTGGTTTTCGAGAAATAAATCTCGATCCCGGTCTCTTCGAAACGATCAACGCATTTGGCCAATATTGATAGTCGGTGATTTAACTATCAATTAATATTCACAAACAACCATCAACCAATAAATAATTTCCCAAATTTTTTATCTTAAAATATATTTATAAGATATATTCTCACTTTCAAATCCTTTTGAAAACAGTTTTCAAATTATCTTCCTTTTTCCAGAATAAATTCCGAGTATTCCTATTTCCACTGGATTCACCAAGCACAAACTTTAGATTTTAAAAATAAATTAAAAACACTTTATTGTAAAATATATTTAACATTTAATTTAGAAAAATTTACTTTAATACTTAATTTATAATAACACTTTAGAAATAACTAAATAAGGTTACCTTATAACTATACATTAGATTTTCTTCTTTAAACAAATACCAAATCATTCTTTAAATAATTATTATGATAATAGATTAAACAAAATGCTTGTTTTGGAATTTATTTTAAAACATTTAAGTTAAAACTACTTCAATAATTGGTTAAAAATATATACTATATAAACATTGGAATATAAAGTTACTTAATAAAATATAAAACTGGATTTCTACTTTTTTTTTAAAAACAAAATACTAAGTTATTTCTTAATAGTTACTACTAAAATAGATTAAAAGAAAATACTTACTTTAGACTTTAAATATGAGAAATAATAAATTTTACAAAACTTGCTTTCTTAAAAAAACAACTTTAAAATATTTAATTTGTATTTAAAAATTTACCTCTAAAAACATGTACTTGGCTATCCAGAGAAAATTCTAACTTCAATCACTTAATTCAATTTCCCCAAATTGATTTCCAATTTATTTTATTTGAAATAAATTCCTTTACTTATCAGTTCATTTCCAAATGCAGTAGTTATGGACTTTATTATTATTATTATTATTTTATTTCTTCTTTACTCTTTAAATAATCCAAATATGAAATTCTAAGTAAATGTTTGTTCTTTTTAATTAATAATACTGCATTTTAAAACTCATTAACTTTCTGTTTATTCAAATTTTCCTTTCCATTCCCAAGATTCATTTATTAGAATTTTAAAATCACTTTATTTCTTTTTCCAAGTAATTCTTAAATTTATTCTATAATTATTTTACTTTCAATTTCACTTCTTTTATTTTCATTTCCAAAATCAAATTTATATTTTTGGTAGTTCATTATACCCAATTATATCAACCAAGCCATAGCATTCAATACTTCTACATAATTCATTATAGAATATCAAATAATCAGAACAGAGAATATTAAATAATTTAAATAAAAGTTGAGGGGTCCAGTTGGATCCCTCCAACCTGTTTTCCCTGCATCCACAGATGTTAGCACAATAATATACCAATTCCAGAATATACCATACTATAGCACATCAATAAATTTCAACCATTCAGACAATTATTTAAATTTAATCATTTAAATTTATATTAAATGAGTGAGATTAACTCACCTTTGTTTTGTTTGTAACCCAATCCAAATCAACTTGTTTTTCTCTTCACGATTTTGACCTTGTAAAAACATTAGATTGTTTATTATTATTCGAATAAATCGAACAATTAAATTCTCATTTGATTAACTAATTACTTAATTTAAATTAGTAATTTTCTTTTAAGAATCCCTTAGGAACTAAAATAGTAAATGAGTTTATTAAACAATTATCTTAATGCATTATTTCAAATTAACTAGCAAGTCTAAATATATGTATGTATGTATGTATGTATGTATGTATATATATATATATATTTACCTTTAAAACACACATTCCTTTGAAACCTATCCACTTATAAAATTTATTTTTATAGATTCAAAAATCTAGTTTTCATAAAACTTTTTCAACACTTAAAATTCCCATATATTTTCTCCAAAATTTCATATATTTTTAAATTGAAACCTGCATGTGCATTTATATATATATATATATATATTATGTAAATCTAAAATCCTACCAATTAATATTTCTGCTTCTCATAATATGTATATATATAAAAATTATCTTTAGTTAATATAAATTTATTTATTAAATCAAAATAAGCAAACTGTAAATACCTCTGTAAGATAAAATATGATTTTAAAGTTTCTTTCTTTTATTTTAAACAATAGTAAAATGTATATTTTTGAACCTATCATGTATATATATTTTCCTAAGATATTAAATCTGTAAGGGTAAAATATTATTAAGTCGAATAATAAATAATAAAAACAGAAGTACCTCACAGCAAAACTCGAAGAGTACGTGGCCAACATCACTGAGATATGCTCGAACCCTAACGCAGCCGCCGCATCCATCTCCAGCTCATACGCGACATCTCAACGCCATTGACATAGCTCTACGCGATTGCCCCGCCGCCGTTCTATACTCGCGCACCACGACCAACGCCTGTCGACCCTCCACCATAGATCGCGGCGCCGATTCGAGCTCGCCTTCTATACCTCGCGTGCAACAGTTCGAGTTCGAGCACCCACAGGAGTTCGCGTCGAAGCCTCTCTTAGATCCACTTCCATTCGCCACGAACGATTCCGAGCTTCCCCCATTTATTTGCGAAGTCGATGACGAACTGGAGGGCTTGATTTTTCGGCTGATAATTTGATTTATACGATGCGGCCATTTTTATATTTTCTTTTTTTTTCTTCGAGCAATTTGAACTGAAAGGATAATGGTCTCATGTTCAAAAAGAAACATGATAAGGGATGGTGTGTTCGAGAAGGCAAAGGAAGCGTGTTGAAGACGCCTTGCTACAATGTTCACTTATTTTTAATTCAAATTCGAATCGATTATTATCAATTAAATTTTCAGCGTGTTTATATATCAACACACACACTAACTCCGATCAATACGAAATTTGAAATCCGGTAATAATTCAATATTACGGACCCAATGGAAGTAGTTACGCCGAATTCTGAGACTGTTAGCACCAAAATTGGTCACTAACACCCTTGAGTAGAGTTATGTTGAGAGATTAATGAAGAGAGTAAATCAAAACAGAAGAATAGCGTAATTCAATGAAAAAGAATAACAAAAACGAGAACACCAGATTTATAGTGGTTCGGCGTAACTGCCTACGTCCACTTTGAGATTTACCTTTATTGCTTTTTCAATTACATGAATACAGATACAATCCGTAGATCAATCACTTGAATACAAGTTTGAATTAAAATGAGGAGAGTATAAGAAATGGCAGAGTCTCCCCAGTGTTCCCGGAAAAAAGGTCCCTTTTCAATGTGCCCCCTGCCCTTCTATTTATAGACGAAGATGGGTTGGACTTTCCTAGTGGGCCTGGTGGCTGAATATCTCGGTCCAAATGGAATAAGCCCTGTGTGCTGAGTGGAACATGCCGAACGTCAGCATGCCGAGCCCTCCTTTCCAAGTCGATGTATCTCTCTGTTGAATGGAGAAAGCGGGCTGCACGATGCTGGGATGCCGAGTGAGGCGTGGATGCCGAGTGAAAGGATATGCCGAGTAGAGGGAATGCCAAACACAGGACATGCCGAGCAAAGGATATGCCGAGCACAGGATGTGCCGAACAAAGGGTATGCCGAGTGAAGAGCAGGCCGAGTGGAGGGAGTGCCGAGTGAAATGCTGAAGGTCTCGTGCTGAGTGCAGACCTGGATGGACGTACGTTATTCAATGCCGAGTACAACCCTTGAATGCCGAACGTTCAAACGCGTCGAGTGACCGGAAGCCGAGCGTGCCTTGTACGCCGAATGTTCTTGGTGCCGAGTGCTCCTATATGCCGAGCATTCCATAATTGCCGAACGATATACAATATCGAACGATTCTCAATGCCGAGCGTCCTTCTAACGTCGAACGCTCTTGATTGCCAAAACATGTCGACTGCATCAAACCCATATATCCTCAGGCCCTTCTTGGTCAGAATCTTGTCTAATGCTAATGATAATTTCTTCAACTGTCGTCTTGTAACCGGGCCAAGATGCCTTGTTTGTATTTTCTGTGAAATAAGGGTTGCAATCAGCCACTTGAGGAGTTTTCCAAACCCCTCTTCAGTAAAAGCTCTATGATTTTGCTCACAGCTCCAACCTGTCTATTTGCAGGTATAATGGATCATGGAAGGTCATAAGGACAGATGACGTTATGGATAAAGAAGTTGATTAATTTCTTCATCTTAGTCATGGTTAAGAGTTCTTTATCTGCCCATTCGGTGAAGTAATCAATTACTATGATGGTGCATTTCGTTCTACCTTTAGGATTGGTAAGAAGAGGACATCAATGCCCCCAAGTGGGAAACGGCTGTGGACTAGCCATTTGAGTAATTTCCATCGGTGGGGTTCCTGGATTTTTGCGAACATCTTGCGCTTTTCGCATTGTCTAGCATGATCGACCGTATCTAGATTGATAGTTGGCTAGTAATACCTGTAGCAGAGTATCTTCTTTATCATGGTTTTCCCCCTGATGCTATTACCGCATTCTTCTTCATAGAATTTGCTCAAGATATCATCATGGGCGATGCGCCGAAGCATGGGGATGGATAAGCTCCTTTTGACACACGACTTATTCTTAGATGATTTGGCATGAAGGTTTGAGGAGGATCTGTCATTTTCCATTCCTCCGTTCAGTGAGAATTCCTCATTGTAGATAGCCTTCGACAGGAATCAACCATGACACCTTTTCATTTTGTTCGCTGAGTACGTGTGTAATGATGTAATACGTGAAGTCGGTTAGTGGCTCTTGGGCTTGGCCGAGATAAGGAGCAAGACAATGCCCCTAGCAAGATCAACTTCCTTAAATTTGTATACATCTAATCAAGAATCACAAAAGATATGTAAAGTTTTCAATTCAAATCCTCTAGCAAGCTTAAGGCTGGCAGTCAAGGTTTCATACTAAGCAGCGTTGTTTGTTATAAGTAAATCGAGTTTCAGGACGTAGCAGATTGACCGTTCCTCAGGAGTTATTATCATGACTCCCATGCCATAACACTGATCATTGGATGCTCCATCCGTGTACATTTTCCATCTTATGGTTGGTTCTCTGCTACTCTTCGAGTAGTGTTCTGAGGTAGTGAACTTGGGTGTGAGGTCTGCTGATTTCTGTCCTTAGATAGCCCTTCGAGGGAAATAAGTGATATCGAATTAGCTTAGTTTGATATTTTATTTAAGTGGTCTTGTAGAAGTCTCAGGTCATTGTATGCCCTGTCGCAACGGCTGGTAGGCATAGAAGTTGATGGATTGAGCCTAAAAGTAAGAGTGGAGCTTTCATGATGAAATCAATAGATATTGTGCTAGCTTTTGTAGCTTCGGGTTGATATTCAATGCATGACTCGCGATTGTTAATGAAATCACATATGCATGCCAGAATGGGTCCAAGGAAGCATATCATCATTTATTCAGAAAAATCCAACTAACTCTTCTATCATCACTACACTGAGCTGTGATCCGATATTTAGCACTCGGAAAGGGTCGCTATGGCTGGCTGTAATGTCGACCGTCAACTTAGCAGGTGCCATCCCAGATTCTTTGAGTTCAGATGTTACTATTTTTCATAACATTCAATGTGAAATATGGTTGGGACGGCCAATGTTGATGGTTACTCTAGTCGAATCCTAGAGTCTTGTCGTGAGTTATTAAGTCTAATAGTAAAGGGCTCTGAAGGCTCTAATAGATTATCATCAAATGGTCAAAGATCAGGCTTAAAAGCGCATTGAAGGAAATGTCGAGTAGGGGTCAGTCTTGAGTGGCGTGCAACCGTATAGCTGGATCTTGCTATGAGTTTGAATTTGCTTGTATATTCGAGTAACGCACTTCCTATTCAATTTATTCATGACCCTTCACCCGTCCTTCGGGTTGGAGTGAAACTCAATTGCCCTTGAGCTAAGGTATCGATTTAACGGTTCTATCTCTAGGCATCCTTTCGGTCGTAGCCTTGAGTAGCTGTAAGCACTATATATAAGTTTCAATAATGAGCTATCGTAGCCAGTCTTTGGATGACCATGCGTCTTCTCCCAGTCTCGGGTTGATAAATGTACTGCATGGACGGTTGAGTCTCGCCCTAGCTATGTTTATATTCTCACCTAAACTCCAAAGACATAGAGTTGATAGGTGAATAGTCGGTTCACATTCATCTTTCTCCTCGCTCGTGCCCCCAGGTCTAGGGCATATACCGATAAGTAGGAAGGCCAGCCATGCCCACTTTAGCTTTACTCTCTTTCCCGTTGAATCGTGGGATCATGTCAATCGATGGGAGACTAGGTCTCACCTATCTCGGATCTTATCATGGTTTTTCATTCCAAGAGGAATACTTCGATGCCACGTCAGTTTCAGGGCGTAATTTGGACAGTGGATGGTCATCTACGTCCACTTTGATTCATGCTCTGTAATCAGTTCTCGGGGTAAGGTTGGCTACAAATGCAGTCGGGTTATGCTCATCCAGTTTCATACTCCTCCTGACGAATCGAATGAGGGTGCTGAAGAATTTTTGACCAAGTATTCATGGTTTACCCTCCTTTCCACACTCTGGAGGTCATAGTTTTTCAAGAAACATCCGAGTCACATTCGTATGTGCTTGGTGCGGATCGGTATTGACCCTCGATCTGAGGTATGATACAGTCGATTGCTCGTAGCTTTGGATGCCATTTCGATTGGTTCTGTATTGAGGCTTCCCTGCAGTCGTTGCTTCAAGTTATAAAGAACGCCACGCTAGAGCTATAGTAAGCTGTCGTACTCAACTTTTTAGTGATTTGTACCCACGCTCCCAGCATTGATTTGGCCAGGCCACTAGTTGGATGGTCGAACTCCATCCTTAGCGGGTTAATAATCCTTCGGTCGATTCCATGCTAAAGTTTGCGTAATAGAGAATGGTCGGAATTCACTCGTCTATTTATCGATGTTTATACACCACTCTGCATTCTGGTGACTTAGTGTTATTCTCCCCCCGGTTGATTCGCGCCCAATTTGTACTCATGCTTCGGTCCATGCTCCGGGGACTTAGAGATTTGTCGAACGGTTTATGCTTTAGTCCACAGTTTGAGACGCAGGGATTTTTGTCAACTCGTTTATACTCCAGTCCGCATTCAGGGATTTTATAGTAATTTAGTCCGCTTCTGGGATTTGGAGATTCTTCTCAAGTCTTCTATAATCTAGTCCGTGCTCTGGGGACTGAGAGTACCATAGTCCGCACTCTGGGGATGTAGAGGTTTTTTAAGCCGTTTATACTCTAGTCCGCACTCAGGGGACTTAGAGCACTCTAGTCCACACTCCGGGGATGTAGAGGTTCTTAGGTCGTTTATACTCTAGTCCATAATCAGGGGACTAGGAGCACTTTAGTCCGCACTCTGGGGACATAGAGGTTCCTGAGTCATTTATACTCGAGTCCGCACTCTGGGGACTTAAAGCACTCCAGTCCGCACTCAGGTGATTGGAGCGCTTGATGAAGACAAGTCCGGAACCTCCTCCTATACCGACGGGGGTTATGAAGTAGAAATTACAGGCGCCTCTAGTCACACATCCGAATTGAGCATGAAGGAGCGGCTCGAGAAAGAGAAGGTCAGGGTCAAGGTCGAGCCCCGAGTTGTGGACTTGGACGATCCTTTGGACAAGCCGTTGAAGGTCATCCTTCCTGGCAGGTCCAAGCCTATGGAAGTTCTCCGTACTTCTTCAGTTGCTACCCCTCTATCAAAGAAGAGTACCAAGGGTAAATGCTATGGAGAGGAGCCGTCCGGAAAGGAGTTGAAGAAGTACAAGAAGTGATTACTATCCTCGTTCAACGAGAGTTAGTTTAAGTCATGTAATTATTTTCATTTATTTCCTTAGTCCTTGTAAATAGAATGTCGACTCCGAACTTTGGAAGGGTTGTAATAGGAACTTATTTGTGAATAAAGTTTAGTTCCTTTTTCCGTCTCACAAAAGACTCTTATTATTCAGTTTTCTTTGTGATTGTGATTTTAATCCAAGCAGTTGTGAGTAACATAGACTTCTCGGTCCATCTTCATATAACTCGGAAACACTTCGGGAGTTGTTGAACTTCCATTCTATTCTTCGAGCACTTAGAATACATTCTAGCCCGTATGTCAGGGATTTGACAAATTCAAGTCACCTGTGTCATAGTTCATATTCAGGGAACTAGGAGATCCGAATTGCTTATATCCGAGTCCGCACTCTGGGGACTTAGAGTACTCCAGTCTGCACTCTAGGGACTTGGAGGTTCAAGTCATTCATACTCTAGTCCGCGCTCTGGGGACTTAGAGTACTCCAGTCCACGCTCTGGGGACTTGGAGGTTTAAGTCGTTTATACTCTAGTCCGCGCTCTAAGGACTTAGAGTACTCCAGTCCGCGCTCTGGGGACTTGGAGGTTTAAGTCGTTTATACTCTAGTCCGCGCTCTGGGGACTTAGAGTACTCCAGTCCACGCTCTTGGTACTTGGAGGTTTAAGTCGTTTATACTCTAGTCCGCGCTCTGGGGACTTGGAGGTTTAAGTCGTTTATACTCTAGTCCGCGCTCTGGGGACTTAGAGTACTCCATTCCACACTCTGGGGACTTGGAGGTTTAAGTCATGTATACTCTTGTCCGCGCTCTGGGGACTTAGAGTACTCCAGTCCACGCTCTGGGGACTTGGAGGTTTAAGTCATTTATACTCTAGTCCGCGCTCTGGGGACTTAGAGTACTTCAGTCCGCGCTCTGGGGACTAGGAGGTTTAAGTCATGTATACTCTTGTCCGCGCTCTGGGGACTTAGAGTACTCCAGTCCACGCTTTGGGGACTTGGAGGTTTAAGTCGTTTATACTCTAGTCCGCGCTCTGGGGACTTAGAGTACTCCAGTCCACGCTCTGGGGACTTGGAGGTTTAAGTCGTTTATACTCTAGTCCGCGCTCTGGGGACTTAGAGTACTCCAGTCCACACTCTGGGGACTTGGAGGTTTAAGTCATGTATACTCTAGTCCGTGCCCTGGGATTAAAGTACTCCAGTCCGCACTCTGGGGACTTGGAGGTTTAAGTCATTTATACTCTAGTCCGCGCTCTGGGGACTTAGAGTACTCCAGTCCACGCTCTGGGGACTTGGAGGTTTAAGTTGATAGTAATCGTATTTCCACTCTTTACCATCTACCGTATCGAGGCTAATGTTGTCGAATGAACAGTCGAACCACGTTTGCTCATGGAATGGGATCTTGCCCCCAGTTCAAGGGACGAAATTTGAAAAATGGACAATCGATTCTCGTCCGCTTGGTAATTATAGCTCTTCCCATCAAGTCAAGGAAGGAGGTATATGACAGATGGTTGGATCACATCCTTGTTGGGTTAGATAGCCAAATCTCTTATAATTTTCTCCGTATCTCCTAGAAAATAAGGATAATAGATTGTTGAGTAGACAAAGTAAGTTGCATATGTTCCAAGGTGCAGTCGTGTCCATGTATCGAGGGCGATGGTTAATGAGTAGGCAGTCCACCTCAACTACTTCAAGTCGGGCTTTCGAATAACCTTTTGTGTTCAAGGTAGGACTTGATGTGTAGATGAACAAATCACGTCCACTCTGGACAGATCCCGGCATTACTAAGCTTCAGGAGGGGCATCTGTATTTTGTCCAACTTTGATCTATGACTTGATTTGAGTGGGCGATCGAGCCATACTCATTCCAAGCCCTGTTCAGGTCTTTGAGTCAAACGTGGAGGTCAATGAATGGATGGTCAGTCATGTCGACTTTGTATTTGAGCTCTAATCGTGATGAGCTTTTTAATCTCTAGTTCTTGGCCCCAAATTAAAGGCACATGATTGATGATGAGCGATTGAATTATTCTCGTCTAGATGTAACTCCACACGTCCGATCGTGGTCTGTGTGGATTGGTTGGTGACCAAATCTGAGTATCTAATCTCCTGCATCGTTTTGAAAGTAGTTTAGTTCAAGTTAGTCGTAGTTCATAGAACAATTAAAATAGAAATGAAAATAATTGAAAGAAGATTATGATAAATCTCATTGATAAGTGAAGCAGCATCGTGCGCTCGCTATTCGACTTTTGCCCCTGGCTCCTTTCAAAGGGATGTCGGCCGTCAGCAGCCCAACTGATAATAATAGCCCTTTATTAATAGGCTTCGGATATTCACTGCCCGCCATTCTGCAGGAAATGTACATACTATTGAAGCTTTACTTTCTAGATCAGCTTTTCGATCACACCTCGGAGGTGTTTGTAATCGCCCGTGTTAGGATCAGTGAGCATTTGGGAATATACAACATTCCCCTGATTTTCTTTAGACTTTGGTATACTCTCTCGAGGTTGGTTTCCAGTACCACTTCGAGTCGTGAGTCTTCAAGTATAGGTTGTCAATTGAATCTCTCAAAGAGCATATGAGCCGAATTTTAAGGTCTTCTTTCGGCTACTAGGATCTACATCCTTAGCCAACGGGACATCCTTAGCCAACGGGCCATCATTGTTATTTTTCTTAGTCTGTTCCGCTCCTCCACACTTTGGTTTAGATTCATTTTTATCATAGAAACGATCCATGGTTGTAGGAGGCTCTCCAGGTAGCTGGCTTCCAAAATATATATGGAGGTCGATTCTCCTCAAGGGTGATCAGTATGGTATCCCTTTGAGTGTATCGTTTGAGTAGCGGTAGTTTGTCCATTCCCTTGTTGTCGTTTAGAAGCTGTCGCTAGATCCTCTATGCCCTGGCCGACCAGGGGATGTAAGGGAAGTAGGTAGGATGTTCCTTTATTAAGTTGAGTTTTGAATTCAATATTTGGAGGCACTGCGCTGCGGCTAGGGTTCGGCCTTAGAGAGCCTCTTTTTTGGAAATTTGGGTCATACCCGAAAATATTTTTTTTTTGAAAATAGGGGTAATTCGGCATTAGAGAGCGCTCGGCATTTAGAGAGCGTTTGGCCTTAGAGAGCGCTCGACATTTAGGAACGTTTGGTATCCGAGAGAGTTCGGCATTCAGGAGCGTTCGGCGTTAGAGAGCGCTCGGCATTCAGGAGCGTTCGGCATTCAGGAGCGATCGTCATTGGTTCTGTTCGGCCTAAATTTCTATTCGGCCTTCTTTCTGTTCGGCCAAATTTCTGCTCGGCCAAATTTCTGCTCGGCCTAATTTCTACTCGGCCAAATTTATGTTCGGCCAAATTTCTATTCGGCCAAATTTCTGTTCGGCCAAATTTATGTGCGGCCAAATTTCTGTTCGGCCTTGTTTCTGTTCGGCCTTCTTTCTGTTCGGCCAAATTTATGTTCGGCCAAATTTCTGTTCGGCCTTATTTCTGTTCGGCCTGGAGGTATGGTCGGCATTCGGATGTATGGGTCGGCCTGGAGTGTTCGGCATACGCCTTTTCTGGGGCGATCGGCATATGCCTTTTTTGGAGTGTTCGGCATATGCCTTTTCTTGAGCGATCGGCATACGCCTTTTTTTGGGTGTTCGGTTGAATTGCCTTTGGAGGAGGGTCGGCCTTTATTCAACTTGAGTGCAAACTTCAACGTCCAATCCTTAGATCTTGCGTACATCAGTGAATCCAATCCTTTCACATGAACATGAACACTTGATTAACTTACGGCTGTCAGCTTCCTTTAGATTTCTTTCAAATCTTAGTAGAATAGGAAGTTTTCTAGTAAACAACTGGATCTATCTCGCGAATATGGAAATCCACTAGTAGATGATGAGATCCAATCAAGCAGAGAAATTCAATTCTTAGTGAAAGCACCAAAATGTTAGCACCAAAATTGGTCACTAACACCCTTGAGTAGAGTTATGTAGAGAGATTAATGAAGAGAGTAAATCAAAACAGAAGAATAGCGTAATTCAATGAAAAAGAATAACAACAACGAGAACACCAGATTTATAGTGGTTCGGCGTAACTGCCTACGTCCACTTTGAGATTTATCTTTATTGCTTTCTCAATTACATGAATACAGATAAAATCCGTAGATCAATCACTTGAATACAAGTTTGAATTAAAAAGAGGAGAGTATAAGAAATGGCAGAGTCTCCCCAGTGTTCCCGGAAAAAAGGTCCCTTTTCAATGTGCCCCCTGCCCTTCTATTTATAGACGAAGATGGGTTGGACTTTCCTAGTGGGCCTGGTGGCTGAATATCTCGGTCCAAATGGAATAAGCCCTGTGTGCTGAGTGGAACATGCCGAACGGTTCGCATGCCGATCCCTCCTTTCCAAGTCGATGGATCTCTCTGTTGAATGGAGAAAGCGGGCCGAACGATGCTGGGATGCCGAGTGAGGCGTGGATGCCGAGTGAAAGGATACGCCGAGTAGAGGGAATGCCAAACACAGGACATGCAGAGCAAAGGATATGCCGAGCACAGGATGTGCCGAACAAAGGGTATGCCGAGTGAAGAGCAGGCCGAGTGGAGGGAGTGCCGAGTGAAATGCTGAAGGTCTCGTGCTGAGTGCAGACCTGGATGGACGTACGTTCTTCAATGCCGAGTACAACCCTTGACTGCCGAACGTTCCAACGCGTCGAGTGACTGGAAGCCGAGCGTGCCTTGTATGCCGAACGTTCTTGGTGCCGAGTGCTCCTATATTCCGAGCATTCCATAATTGCCGAATGATATACAATATCGAACGATTCTCAATGCCGAGCGTCCTTCTAACGTCGAACGCTCTTGATTGCCAAAACATGTCGACTGCATCAAACCCATATATCCTCAGGCCCTTCTTGGTCAGAATCTTGTCTAATGCTAATGATAATTTCTTCAACTGTCATCTTGTAACCGGGCCAAGATGCCGGTTAACAGAGACTGTGCCTCGGAAGGTTATTTTTAAATTCAATTTAAATAATAAAATTTCAAAACTGAACAAACTACTGCTAATTCCCATTTTACAACTTCTATTATCCTCTATACTATCAACATAAATTTTACAAGCCTTCAAATTATTTTTAACAAGCTTAAAATTCTAGATTCAGCAATCTACCCAACTTCAAATTATTTAATTCAATAATTTAAGTATCAAATAAATTGTGATATTCGTAATTTAAATTAAAATTACTCTATTGAATATTTAAACTCAATTAAATATTCCGATTTTAAATGCTTGAAAATTCCGGGTCATCACAGTGACATTAATAGGAGTTTCTAAACACTTAATAGGACAGACCGACATGATATTTGGTTTTATTATAGGTGAATGAAACAAATTTTGCCTATAATATTTTCTATATATATAAATTAAATTTTTTATAAAGATTATATTTGGTTGCAATATATTGGTTGTTAGGCAATAAATTTAAATTAATAGTTGAAATAAGATTTAAAATAAAATAAACGGAAATTGGAAATTTGGAGCTTAAGTTCCAGGGTTTTGAAAATTCCTTTTGAATGAATTTTTGAAATATAGTAATAATATTATTAGAAGTATTTTCTGATATAAATATTTTAATTTAATTTGAAAGAATTGTTTTAAGAAGATTTTAGGAAAAATTTAAGTTCTGTACTTCCCTCTCTATCGCTGGAAAATAATTTCGGTGATGAGTGCACGCATCATAGACATTCATTTTCAAGTTTCGAAGTGGGAAGGCCACTGTAGTAGTTTTCTACGGATTTATTTTGATAACCAAATATGAATTTCTAAATTGTTTGAAGTATAACTGGATATATAAATTTTGGCATAAACCTCTATCTATTATCTTTAAAATTATTTGAAATTGATCCAGTATTTAAATTCTTAATTTTCCATTAATTAATAGTTTTAGTTATTATAGTGAATTTGAACGTAACTAATTAATGATTGACACCTTTAATTAAAATAAGTGATTTAATGCTAAGTAATAAATGGGGTTAAAAGAAAGTAGAAATTGTAACCTATGAAATAAAATATGTAAGTATTGAACCATCAATTAATTAAAATGAAATAGAGAATAAACTTGTGTAACTTCTATTACATCCTTAAAAGCATGTATATAAGTTACCAACTATAAAAAGTTAGAATGTTAAAAGAAATTGTAATGGATATTATGCAAGTAATTAATGAAATTCTTTAATAAATAAGAATTCGTTGTTTTGATAGTATAAAAATTTGGTATAATTGAAATTGCTTCTATTAAAATACAATAGAAAGATAAGTAATATAATTAAATGATGTGATAAAACTTATGTAAGTTCATTTACATTTTCTTCAACATATATAACTTACCAAATATAAAAAAACTGAAATTTTTAATAAGAAATGTAATGGAAACTGTACAACTAAAAGCTTAAAGTAATGAAAGAAATTAATGAAAGTCCTTAATAAATAAGGATTTGATGTTGTAGTTATTGAAATCTTAAGTTATAATTGGAATTTTACTATGTAATTAAATGTAAGTATCATAAATAGATGATTTTCAACTTAAGTAAATAAAATGAAATTCTACTATAATAAAATAAGATGCAATAAAGAAGAAAACCTACATGACATTAAAATAAAATGAATATTGCAAGTAATGAATGAAAATAAATGAAGTAATCACTCAATGAATGAAAGAAAGAAAATCAAACAACAAATGTATGAATGGAATAAATAAGAATAGACTAAATCTATTGCTGAAATTGTTGTTTGTCGTGGTTTGTGGTTGTTGGGCAAGAATACTTTAAAATTGGATTTGGGTGAATGAATAATATATTTAGTTTATCTAAGACTGTTGAGTAAATGATGCGCTAGTAGTTTATTCTTCATTCCGTACAATTTAAAAGTTTCGAACCCGAACAACTATTCGTTTGTTGATTGAATGGTTGTTTTGTATTTGTTGTGTATGCTGTTTGTTGAAATTGATGGTTGTTGTATTGATTTGTTGTTAATGATTGAAACCACTTAAATACTTCACTTTTATAAATTGTAACCCTTTTAGATTTTATAAGTGAAATGCAGGTTATGGAAGCAATGGCTACTCTTTTGGTTTCATAAATTAAGCGTAAATTGCTCGACAAATAGGTAGGTTTCGGATTATGGTTTATAGCGCTATTTTATATATTTTTCCGGTTTGGGATATAATATTTTGGATAATATTTGTAATATAATTGTTATATTTAATATTATATTTTCTCCCTAACCTCCACGTACAAAGGAGAATCTTCCAAAATTTTCCGTAAATTTTGAACTTAGAAATATTTTTGAAAATGTTTTCCAAACTTTAGTAATTTAAGTATATATAAAAATAAAATTAATAGTTATAAATTGATATATTTTAGCTAAATTAATTAATTTTATAAATTTAATTGTTTATAAAGTTAATGTTTGAATAAGGTATATTGATTTCTTAGTTCTTCATTTCTCTTCTTTTCCTTTTCAGTGACGAAAAGTTTTGAGTGGGGGAGAGTGTAACGACCCGTAAATTTCATGGATTAAATTTGGTTAAATTAATAAGTTGTAATTAAATTTTGTAGAAAATAAAATAAAATAAATAAAAACCTACTTATAGTAATTCGAAGTTAATTCAAATATTTTAAGTGGTGAAAAGAATTTTTTCCTATATATAAATTGAATATGAGAAATTTAAGGAAAGTATTAAAATGATTTAATGTAATAAACATTGTTAACAGTAAATGGAATATGATAATAAGAACAATTGCAAGTTTTGTATTTAGGGGCGAAATAATATTGATAGGTAATAATTGTTGTAGAGAATAAATTACAAATGTTATAAATTGTATAAATGGTGACAACTATTCTTTGTTACCAATGCATTTAATTAATAACGATTAAATGTAATTAATCATTGCCTTTTTGTAAGTTAAGAAAATAACTCAAAATTTTGAAGGTAAAATCAATAGAAAGGTTAACTATATGCATAAGATGTAAAGTTGAATAAAATTCTAATAAATGATAATAATGGAAAACGCATACAATCAATGTAGGTAATTAATAAATTACAATGTTGTTGAAAGTAATAAACGTTTCTTTGTTGATAATTTATAACATAACGGAAAGAGTAAATGTACTCATTAGAATATAAATTGAAATTGGATAGGGATTTTAAGTAACAATGTTAATACAAGGTAATTAATGCTAAATTAAAGTCAATAATAATGAAAAGTGATTAATTCAAAATTTCTAACATATATTATAAATTACCTGCTTATTTGTTAATGGAATTAGAATTTGTAATAAGTGATAATAAAATAAATGAATGTTACACTAATGGAAATGAAATAACGTTCCTTGAAATGTTAAGCAATTATAGGATCATATTTATTATAAGCGTTACTTTAATAATTATAGTTAATTGTGAAATTAATACGGGAAGATGTAAAGTAATAACTAGGGAAGTAATACGTTATAAATTAAATGTAACCTAAACTTAAGTATGGGTAAAAGGTTGAAATTGAATCTAATCCATTGGAAACTTATTACAATAAATTGGATTCAATTTATAATAAAGGGATTATTTTAAAACATTGAAATAAATACTATGATTGGTAAATTAAGTTACTTTAAAATTGAGAAGGGAATTTGGTTTAAAGAATTATGAAAAAATAAGTAAATCAAGATGATGAAGTTTATGAATTATTGAATTTGAATCGTTAATTGTGAGTTAATTTGTTAATTTGAATACTTGGATTTATTGCAAATGAATAAAAATCAAATATGTAATTATTACGTTAATTTAAAAATTAAGTTGAAAACTGGAAATATTTATGTGATAATTTTTAATCCAATGGTAAATCCTTATATTTGAAATTTATGATGGAAAAAATATAGGTTAATTCAATTAAATGGAAATTTTGGAAATTTATCTATAAGTTTGAATTTTATGAAATCGAAGATTTATATTGATTTAATCTTTAATAAATTGACATTTAAAAATTGTTAAATCAATTTAAATGTTTGAGAATTATTAAGTGATAAAAGATTTCCAATTCTAAAACTGAAATATAAAAATTGGATTTATTTACTAATTCTTAATTTATTAATTAATATAAAAATAGCCATTTTGGTCACGGACTCGGATTTCGAAGAAACTAGTTTCATCGGATCCGTAACAGTGAATTTTTGTAGGGTTTCAAGTTTTGTATCGATCGGGGCTTGTCGTTTGATCGTACGAACGCGAAACGCCTTGAAATCGATTTAATTGAAATCAATTTAAAATCAATTTGAAAATATTGATTTCAGCATAACTTCTTCTTACGATGGAATTTGGACGTGAAACTTTTTCCATCGCGTTCAGAATATTTTAAAACACCTATTTTGATATATGGGTTTAACCAATTTCGTTCAAGGGCTAGAGCGGGCTTTTTGGGCCAACCATCATTCAGCACGTTTGTTTATGGATCCATCTACTCTATTTCTAAACGACCTATATAAACCCATATATATAACCTAGCCTCCATCTATTCTCATTTGTTTGTGCGTTCATTTCCTTAGCTCCTCCGCTTCCCAATGGCTGCAAAAACTAGATCTAAAATTTAAATTTCAAAAGTCAAATCCAAAGTCAAAAATTCAAAATCCTCAAAAAATTCTGGAAAAATTATATATCGAACACCTCGACGATACGAATCAGCATCTGCTGTTTGTTTTTCGAAATTGCGCTTCGATCAGCGGGAAATCACGATCAAAGTTCAAATTGGGGGTTTTCAATCGAGTCAGCGATTGACGAAATCAAGGCATGGGTTTTGTTGATCTCGGAAGGGGGAATCGTTTGGTGGTGGTCGCAGCCGCTATTAGTGAATGGGGCAATGGATTTTGGGAGATTTGGGTTTTGAAAACCCTAAATTTCCCTGGCAGCGCGCGGCGACTCCGGCCACCGGAGATGATGATGAGGTCATGGCAGGTGCGGCCTGGAGAGTGGAGTCCAACGGTGGGCGTGGCATGGTCTACGGTGGCGTTTCGGTGAAGGTTGAGGCCGTCAACGGCGCACGGGTCGCGTTCTGTTTGTTGATAGGAAGGAGCGCGAATTTTTTTTGGTGACGTGGCCGTTTCTGTTTGGGATCGTTTTAAAATTCCGGACGCTTTGACGCTGGTTTGGACAGATTTGGAGACCGTCGAATTTTTGAATACAAATTGGATTTTAATTCAATTTAAATTCAAAAGGTGAGTGTTTAACCCACTCACAACTTCTAAAATTTCTTATGTTTGTTAAATTTATTTTAGATATGAGTAGAAATTTATTTATGACTGTTTGGCATGTTTTATTCATTATCTCAGTTAAATCGCATTTATTTAAATTAACTGTTGAATTAATTTTATTATTGCATAAAAAATTTGACAGTTAAAATTTATTTATTTGCATATAAACTGCTAGTTAAACAGTTATTAAATTTATATTGAATATAAACTGTTAGTTAATACCTGTATTTATTACTTGTTATATTTTATATGCTCTATGTTGATGTTTGTTTAAATTGGATGATGATTTGTAATAAATGGTTGATGATTGATATTTGGATGAATGAATGTTTATTTATATTAACTACAAGTTGTTATGCATTTCATCATTCGGGATTGCAGTTTGAAATGATATACAACCGCATTTTTATTATTAAATTGCGGATTGAAATGATAAATATCCGTATCATTTGACCATAGGGTGAAAATTATATACAAGCACCGTGGTATATATATAAAATTATTTTTTTGAAAGGATTTATGGTTTGGATAGGAAACAGTTTAATAAATATTAATTTTTGACCTTGTATAAAATCTTATTTTATGTACATATATGGTTAAATTATTGAATTTAAGCTGCGAATAAATTTGTTAAATAAAATAAATAAGATGAATAATGGAGTTTGATTTTTTATATTATATGGTTAAGTACAGGTTAAGATATTGAGAGTATATAGAGTTTTTAATGTTTTAAATCAATTTATATTGGGAGTTAAGTTGAAAATTCATTTGGAATCGAGCTTAATTAAGAATTTAACTTCATAAGTTGATGTAGAATTTATCAACTTGAAATTTTAAAAGGTAAGATATTTATAACTGAAATTTTATTCAAGATGGATTAAATGAATATTTCTAGTATAAATAAGTTGAAGGAAATTTTGATAGTTAAAAGTAATTTGAGTTTTATGTAAAATGATTTCGGATTTATTATGCCAATATTTCAAAATAAATAACAAGACTTTAAATTGTTGAATAGAAATTTCCAACCTTAGTTCCAATTGTTTAATATTCAAAGTTTGAAATATATTGAAACTGAAGTGGTTTACTGAAACTGAAAGCGATTTTAAATTTATGGATAAGACTTAATCTTAAATGAAATAAATGCTAAGTCGTGGAAATTATTTTATTTTATAAAGTAATATAAAATCAACTATTTTATTCTATATACTTTTGAATATCCAAAACCATTTAAGTTTTAGAAGTTATGGTTTTAAAGCTATGAATTTCGAAGTATTGTGTTTTGAAAGTTATAATCCAAATGCTTAGCTTCCAGTTATTATAAATTTTAAGCAGTATGATTTTGGAAAAGAAATATATTTGAAATAAAAATGATAATATTGATTTGGGTTTCATAAAAATAATATCAAAATGAGTTGTTTTTCGAAATGGGAATGATATCGTATTTATGGGTTTTGAAATGGATAATTATTTTCTAGTTTTAAAGTATAAACTATTTTAAAGACCGCGGTGTTATAATAACGTTTGGTTGTTGAAGAGACCGGAATCGGAATTTGTCATACTCTCTGCCAAACCCGAAAACCACTTTAACAGCCGTGTACGTGGTGGAGATTCCAGAATAAATTAGGATGGTTGTGGCGTTTCCTTTAAGGTAAATACGTGGACTCGACTCCTGTGAGTTGGCATAAGGTGGCTAAAACAGGAGCGATCGACGGGTTAATAAGGTAGCACCTTTGATCGGACACATCCCTTCGATATTTTACTTTGACTTTGGATTGATTCGGTGGTCACTTTTAATTTTTTGGGGTGTCGCTCGAGGTGGGCAGTAGCTGCGCGCTACGCGTTACCACCGACCCGGAAGCGTAATTGGTATATCTACCCTGGCATTGCCTAGTTGTGCCGTGTCACCTACCCTATCGCGCCTTGTACGAGTTTCTACTTGTGTCGTACCTATGGAGTATCCTCTGGTAGCCTCCCGATCAGGAGGTATTACGGTACTTGTTAACGCTTAAATTTGAACGCTAACACCTCGGTGTGTGAAGTGTAGTTGTGAAAGCACCACCCAATAGATCGGGAAAGAATTACAAGCAAGTAATAGCGGAAAAGCAGTAAACAACAGCAATTTTATAGTGGTTCGGCTTATGGGTATAGCCTACGTCCACTTTAAGTACTTTTATTGATGATCACGTTACAAGTTGATACAAATCTTCTCAAGTACAATACACTTTGAATTACAAAAGACTTAGAACAAGTAGCTTAAACTTCAATGGAAATGAGAGTCTTCGAATCCATGTTGGATGTTTACGGTCTCTTTTTGAAGTTGTATGTAGTGTTCCTAGTGTCTCAAGAGCTTCAAGTGTTGAATTGGTTTGGAATGCAGCAGAGTATCAGCGCTTGAAGAGAATGTACCAAAAGTCCCTTTCTAGTTGGAGTTAGTGCTGTATTTATAGGCGTGATCTTCTGGGCAGAATTTATTTCCAAGTTCTAAGTCGCGGCCGACTTAGTATAAGCCGTGGCCGACTTACCATATGTCGTGGCCGATTCACCGAGTCAAGTCCATGGCTTAATGGAAGCAAGCTTGCCTGAACTCATACCATCTGTCTTAAGTCGTCGCCGAGATAAGCTAGGTTGTGGCCGGCTTAAGGCAAGTCGCGGCCGAGTTACCTGGCCCTTCTACGGTTTCACCTAGGTCGCCCCCGAGTCAACATAGCATTATCTCCATAACACGGCATCGGACTTGCATTTTAGTAGCCTTTAGGTCGTGGACGGCTTAGCATACGTTGTTAAGTCGGTTGCCGACTTAAGTATAGGTCGTGCACCTTTCCAAGTCCTGATCAATTAGGTCGGCAGCTTCCTTAGGTAATTAGATCAACACTCAATTTAGGTCGGTAGACTTCCTAAGTCGGTACTCCTTAAGGCATTAGGTCGTTATCCATTTAAAGCCTTAGGTCGGAAACTTTTGTAAAGGTATTTGAGTCGCAAAGTACTTTGAGTCGCTGTCCTTTCTGAGTTATTAAATCGGCAACCATTGAGTCGTCATTCGTTTTAAGTCGGCAATGAGTTAAGGTTGCTGGGTCAGTTCACCTTTTAAGTCGTAGGTCTCTTGAGTCGTGGAGGCCTTAAGTCTTATGTTGGCACATTCATCAGATCACTGGATCGGCATCTCTCTTAAGTCGGTAACCCTTTTTGAGTCTTATCTTGCTAGGTCGTTAGCTCCTTAACTCGTGGGCGAAACGGGGTTAACATTTGCCCCTCGAAGCACACGCTTAAGTCGTAAGTCGTGTGCTTCGACTTATCATAACCCGGTTGCGCCGATTTAAGTTCCAGTGCCTCCTGATATAAAAGCTTAAGTCGTTCCTCCTATCTCACTCTTCTCATTGCTTATCTCCTGAACCGTTCCTGCCATTGTCTCATCTTTAAGCTTTCAAAGGCGATCTCGATCAATTAACTACTGACAACCTCTGTTATCCACTGTGTAAGTAAACATCCCTCTTCCCTAATCATAGATTATCGTTGATTCATGAATTCCGTCTCCCAAAATCAAACCGCCTCTTCGTACGATGCTTCATCATGAATCCCATCGCATTCATAGTTGATGAAACTTAGGTTGTGAAGTTTTGGCTTCAGATTGGTCGTTGAGGCGATGAAGAAGGTTTACTACCTCAAGCTCGATTCCGAATCGTTCAATTGGGTGGTTCGACAGCATGAGTAGAAGCGGGTGTTGAAGGAATGGCTATTGGGTTATCGGGTTTAATGCTGTGGGATGTTGGCTCGAAGGCGAGTTAGTGGATTTAGCTGGCTTAGCCTTCGACCGACCTAGCTTTTACACGACCCTAAATCGTGGTTGAGATAATGCTTGAAAGAATCCTGCCGACCTAAACATTAAAGCTTAGATCGTGACCGAGTTAATACTTGGAGAAATTCCTGCCTTTCGACTCGGAGCTTGCCTTCTTATCTCCCCCATGCGAACTAGAGGAAAACTATTTGGATTCTGACCCGCTACCGACCTAGCCTTATCCCGTAAAAGACTTTTAAAACGTAGCCGAGTTGGTACTTAGGCTCTAGACGTGTTGACATTTAGGAACATAGACCAACTTTATGCATTTTGACTTTGACTACCGGACTAAGTTGAATAAACTTTGAATTGTGGTCAAACTTTGAACAGGGATTAAAATTTGAACTGCCCCAACCTTAAATTTGTTTGAATGTCATTGTGTTACTTCACAGATCATTTTCACTTTTAAGCTGTAAACCTGTTGAGAATAACAGACAAACAAAGAAAACCAAGGCGCACATACTGCCATTGACTGCCCATATCAAATGACAGATTAGTCAAGACAAGATAAGAGACATGAATATATTGCATGAAATGTTGTGAATTAATCGACTAAAGTAAAATATTAATGCAATGTATCAACAATTTGAACTGATTTGTTTGCATCAACATCTTACTTGCATATTTAGGCTTAAAACAATAATCCCTGAATTTCATAACTAACAAATGTTTGCTAGTTTTTATTCCAGTTATATTTGTTTACCGCTTGATTGATTCTACACAACAATTCACACACTTTAGGAAACGTGCACCTTCATGTTTGAATACCCAGTTGTTTATGTAGAATGACTTCCCATCGAGAAGAAGAAGTGGTAACTCAAGAAGAAGAAACTTTCCCGACAACAGTTCCGATAGAGAATCCTCCGGAAAGAACTTCGACTATTCTATCTTTGAGAACATTTATTCAGCTGCGCACTCAATTTGGCTTTGCTGAAAACGATGTCCTATTCCCTGGATCAAATGATACTGCTGATAATCCTCCCTATGGTTTCGTTGCAGTCAACCGCCACATGTGCTTAAGTGGGGCGATTCCTCCTTTTAATGACTTCCTTCGAACTCTTCTTCTCCGGTTGACGATCTCTCCATTTCAACTTCATCCTAATGGTTATGCCATCTTGATGGGGTTGTGTGTTTTGTTTAGAAGAACTCTTGATCGCCTACCGAGTTTTGAAGAAATTCGTTGTCTGTGCTCGTTTACAAAGAGTAAAGATCATCCTTCACTCATTATTGTGAGAAGTGCTAGAAACCGCAAGCTCCTTTCCGATCTCACTGAAAGTGTTCATGGATTTTTGAACCAGTTTTTCTTTGCTCGCTGCCCTCCAGGGTTTTATGCCATCTGGAGAATAGGAAGTAAGACTAGTGTTTCCATTTTTTCGTTTTTGAAACTTTTTCCGAGATCTGAACTTTCAGTTGCTAACTTCATTTTTTTGCTCTTTTCAGCACTTCCTCTCCCTTCTAGAGATCCGATTCATAAACAAGTTTTCGATATTTCAGCAATACATTTTATGTATTTTTATATCGAAAACAAAGCAAACATATAATGATAATAAGGAACACAAGATTTATAGTGGTTCGGCCATGAAATTGGGCCTACATCCACTTTATATTCTTTCATTATTTACTTGCATCAGTTTCACAATTGCTTTTAATTACAAGAATCATTCATTCATAATTCTTTTTACAATGTTTCAACAAAATTTTCAAGTAAAGTATGGACGCAAATGGTTGTTGTTCCATGCCCTTGGAATTTGATCTCCATCAACAGTGGTGAGCTTGAATGTGCCGTCAAGAAGCTTCTGACCTATTACATATGGTCCTTCCCAATTTGGCCCAAACACACCTGTCGCGGTCATAATTCTTTTCAGGACTAGATCTCCAATTTCAAAGCTGCGTTGACGAACTTTGGAATTGAAATGTCTGGCTATCCTTTGCTGATGAGCTGCAACTCTGAGGTTAGCTTCATCTCTTTTTTCATCAAGGAGATCCAGCGCTTCAAGTTGCAGCTTTTCATTTTCTGCTTGATTGAAATGGATTCTTCTGTGTGAAGGGACCTCTGCTTCAACCGGGATCATTGCTTCCGATCCGTATGCCAACGCAAAAGGAGTATGCCCAGTTGCAGTTTTGTGAGTAGTTCTGTATGCCCATGGTGCAAGTGGTAGTTTATCGACCCAACCACCTTTTGCTCTTTCGAGTTGCTTTTCGATGGTTGATTTGATGATCTTGTTCACTGCTTCCACTTGCCCGTTTGCCTGCGGATGAGCTACTGCCAAAAAGCTTTTCTGGATTTTGAATCGCTTGCAAAAATCCTGGAATTCCTCGCTTTCAAACTGAGTACCATTGTCTGTGATTATTTTCTGAGGCACACCGTATCTGCAAATGATATTCTTGGTCACAAAGCTTATCATTTTCTTTGAAGTGATCGTAACCATTGGTTCAGCTTCAGCCCACTTAGTAAAATAATCAACTGCAACAATAGCATATTTAATCCCTGATTTAGCAGTTGGTAGCGGCCCAATGAGATCCATTCCCCAAATTGCAAATGGCCATGGACTGACCATCTGTGTGAGTTCGGTAGAAGGTGCTCTAGGAATTTTGGCATATCTTTGGCATTTGTCACATTTTCGGGAGTAATCTGCAGCATCCCGAGTAATTTCTGGCCAAAAATATCCGTATCGGAGAATTTTCTTTGCTAATGTTTGTCCACCTGAATGATTACCGCATTCTCCTCCATGCACTTCTGCTAGGATTGTTTTGGACTCTTCCCGGGATACACATCGAAGCAATGGCATTGAGAATCCCCGTTTGTACAATCGGCCATCCTGAATCACATAGCGAGAGGCCTTCCTTAGTAGCTTTCGTCTTTCTATCGAGTTTTCTGGCAGAGAACCTTTGAGTAGGTAATCCAGTATTGGAGTCATCCATGACTCTTGTTCTTGAGATACATTCATAATCCAGTCTATATCCATCTCGTCTATACTCGGCGCTGAAAGGACTTCTACAGGGACCAATCCCAATAGTTGAGCTTCACCAGAACTTGAATATTTTGCGAGGGAATCTGCCTTCATATTCTCTTCCCGAGGAATGTGGCTTATTGAATAGTGATCGAGTTCACATAGGAGTTCCCAAGCCTTTGACAAGTAGGAAGGCAGGTTTCCACCTTTTGCTTGAAATTCCTTCTTGACTTGGCATACAATAAGCTGGGAATCACTGAAAATTTGTAGTGCCCGAATGTTTAGCTCTTTAGCGATTTTCAGACCTGCAATAAGAGCTTCGTATTCTGCTTCATTGTTTGTTGAAGGAAATTCCAGTCTTAGTGCATAACATAATGATCGACCTTCAGGAGTTTCAAGTACCACTCCGGCTCCAGAACAGTAGTCATTTCTTGCGCCATCAACATACATCTTCCATTGGATTGGAGAATCATTGATCGCTTTTTCCTCACCATTATCTTTCTCTGTGAATTCTGCAATGAAATCAGCTAAAGCTTGTCCGTTGATTGCTTTTCGGGGGTGATAGGTGATGTCATATTGACTAAGTTCAATGTTCCATTTTAGAAGACGACCCGAAGTTTCAGGGCGAAATAGGACTTGCTTTAGAGGTTGATCAGTGAGTACTTTGATAGGATGAGCTTGGAAATATTGCCTCAGTTTCCTCGATGCAACTAGTAGGCAATAGGCGAGTTTTTCCAACTTAGAGTAATTCAGCTCTGCCCCAGTGAGTCTTTTGCTGATATAGTAAACTGGATGTTGAATCCTTTTGTCTTCCCGTATCAGCGCTGCACTTAGAGCATGAGATGATACTGCCAAGTATATAAGAAGATCCTCACCATTGCCTGGCCTAGAAAGTATCGGAGGCGTTTCCATATGACGGATCAACTCTTCAAAGGCTTTTTGGCATTCGGGAGTCCATTCAAAGTTCTTCTTTCCTTTTTTCAGGGCATCGAAGAAGGGGATGCATTTATCAGTAGCTTTGGAAATGAACCGACTCAAAGCGGCGACCTTTCCGTTGAGACTTTGCAATTCCTTCTTCGTTCTAGGAGCTTTAACTTCTTATAAGGCGGTAATTTGAGCTGGACTGGCCTCAATGCCCCTAGCACTGACGATAAAACCTAAGAACTTTCCGGATTCGACCCCAAATGTACATTTCAGAGGGTTAAGTTTCATTCTGTATTTCCGGAGGACTGCGAACATTTCTGCTAAGTGTTCAATGTGATCCACTGCTTTCCTGGACTTCACTAACATGTCATCGACGTAGACTTCCATAGTTTTGCCCAATTGCGGTTTGAACATAGCATTAACAAGTCTTTGGTAGGTTGCCCCTGCGTTTTTCAATCCGAAGGGCATAACTCTGTAGCAATAAAGTCCAACATCTGTGATAAAGCTTGTATCCTCCTGATCCGGCTCATGCATCATGATTTGGTTATAACCGGAGTAGGCATCCATGAAGGATAACAATTCATGTCCCGCAGTTCCGTCTACCAGTTGATCGATCCTGGGTAATGGGAAGCAATCTTTGGGGCAAGCCTTGTTTAGATCAGAAAAATCGATGCACACTCTCCATTTTCCATTAGCTTTCTTGACCAACACAGGATTTGAAACCCAATTCGGATATGTAGATTCTTTGACGAAGTTATTTTCCATGAGTCGATCAACTTCTTCTTTTAATGCTGCTGACCTTTCTGGACCTTGGGTTCTTCTTTTCTGTTTAACTGGCGTAAACTTTGGGTCAGTATTCAGAGCGTGTACTGCAACTTCTGGGGATATCCCACACATATCGGCATGAGTCCAAGCAAAGACATCCAGATTTGCTTTCAGGAAAGATATCAAGACATTCTGAATTGACACATTAAGCTGTGAACCCACATTCAACACCTTATTTGGGTCCTTCGGGTCAACAGGTACCGGAATTGTCGTTTCCACCGGTACTACTCTATTCTCCCCTGTACTGGCTTTTCTGGGATCCATTTCTTTCCGTGCCCCGCTGTGCTCGCCAGTGCAGGGTCCGCTCTGTAATTGCTACAAAGCTGGTTCCTTGATGCGGACTGGAGTTGCCGCATCCTTTCCCATTTCTCTTTTTCTTGACTCTCGCAGCTCTGTCCAATAGCATTCTCGCGCAGCATTTTGATCCCCTTTTATAACTCCTACTCCATTGTCAGTAGGAAATTTAATAGTGAGGCACCACGGGGCTAGGATAGCTTTGAATGCTGCGAGTGTTGGACGGCCAAGAAAAGCATTATAAGCAGAATATTCGTCGACGATCACAAAGGTTTGCTTTCGGACCACTTTCCTTTCTCCTTCCCCAAGTTCTACAAACAGATCGATGGTTCCTACTGGTTGCTTTGGCTCCCCAGTGAAGCCAACGATTTTCTGTGATGAGGCTTGCACATCGATCATAGGGATTTTCATCTGGTCAAATGTCTTCTTGAAGAGAATATTACACGATGCTCCGCAGTCAATGAGGACTCTTCTGACAATGGCTGGTCCAATACCAGCTGAGATGACCAAGGGATCTAAAGTAGGAGCTTCAATACCTGTGGAATCTCTGGCTCTGAAAATAATATCATCACTGAAAGTTTTCTGTTGTTTAAGGGGCGTAGTGTCTTCTAGAACAAAGACGTCTTCTTCGGCTGGAGCATATTTCAAAGCCCTGGAATATCTCTCCATCTCACCCCAACTTTTGCCAGCTGGGTGAGGTCCTCCTGAAATGACATTGATAACGGGCCTTCCAGATTCATGCCCCGTAGCTTTCTCTCCTGCCCCAGGCTGATGAACAGGAGCCCGCTGCCCCTGACCCGACGATGCAGGATTGTTGCTGTTCTTTTTCACGAATTGCTGCAACTTGTTTTCTCTTAGCAACTCTTCAATCAGATTTTTCAGCTGGCGGCATTCATCAGTTTCATGACCTGGTTGATTGTGGAAGCGGCAGAATTTCCCACTTTGTATGGCTTTTCTCCCAGTTCTCAAAGGGATAGGTTTAGGGAAATCGACGGAATCTTTAGTGGCAAGGTAGATGTGCTCCGGCGTATGTGATAATGGAGTATATTCTGATGGCTTGAAGGACCGGGGCTTTTTCAGATTACCCTGTTTCTTTCCATTATTATTCTCCCTTTTCTGCCCCACCGACTCATTCTTGCGTGGAGCGACAGTGTTGTCTTCAGCTTTTTCCAACACTGCCTTTACTGGCAAAGGACGACTTTCCAAGCGAATGAATTCGTCTGCTTTTTTGTAGAACTTCTCGAGAGAGGTTGGCTCCTTCATATTTAACCATTTCCCAAACTCGCTTGACTTATCAATAGCCCTCATCAGATAAGTCAATATCATTCGTGGTTCAGCATTGTCCACCTCAGCCAATGCTATATTGAAACGGTTCAAGAAAGATCTGATAGACTCACCAGGATTCTGCTCTAAACTGGACAATGACATGATATCCTTGGCCTTCGAAGCATATAGCCTAAACTGCTCCTTGAATTTTCTGGTCAAGTCTGAAAACTGATCGATAGATCGAACTGGCAACTTGGTGAACCACAGTAAAGCCACGCCTTCCAGGTATACGGGGAAATATCGGCACTTTATTTCGTCGGAGGCCCTGGCACCTGTCATGTGCCAATCATACTTAACAAGAACTCATTCGGATCACTTGTCCCTTTGTAAGCTGGAATAGTTGGAGGGACAAACTTCCTTGGAAATTCCGCCTTCAAGATTTTTTCAGTAAACGGAGTTTTACTTGGAGCGAAACCCCATTCCTTCTCATCTTCGACCCTTTGCATACTTTCTTTCATGATCTGCCGGACCATTCCAGAAAGATATTCTTCATCATGTCGAGTTCTAGATCCACCGGCCTCAGGTACTGCCTGCTCAAAGGGACTAGTAGGCCTTTCAGGAGCATTTCTTTCATTAACATCATGAATGTTGCCAGCATAGTTCCTTTCATTACCAGCCGGTTGATTGTTTGCCCCAAGTAAGTCGTTCAACTTATTCAGAATCAGAGCATTCTGGGCACTTTGAGCCTCTAGTTGTGCATTTTGGGCGTTTATCTGCTGGTTTAGCCCTAGAATCACAGCATCCAATTCCGCTTTCGTAACTCCAACAGATGGAGTGGGTAGATTAGGTACAGGGGAAGCGGAGGTTCCCTCTTGAATGTTCCCAGATCTGATAGATCTACTTTTCCTTCCAGGAGCCATAATCTCAGATATACTTCTGGTTTTTAAGGAAATTCTTTCTTCAAATCTCTGCGAAGCAATGATGACAGCTGTCCTGAGTTCAATTCTCAGTGAAAGCACCAAAAATGTTAACGCTTAAATTTGAACGCTAACACCCCGGTGTGTGAAGTGTAGTTGTGAAAGCACCACCCGATAGATCGGGAAAGAATTACAAGCAAGTAATAGCGGAAAAGCAGTAAACAACAGCAATTTTATAGTGGTTCGGCTTATGGGTATAGCCTACGTCCACTTTAAGTACTTTTATTGATGATCACGTTACAAGTTGATACAAATCTTCTCAAGTACAATACACTTTGAATTACAAAAGACTTAGAACAAGTAGCTTAAACTTCAATGGAAATGAGAGTCTTCGAATCCATGTTGGATGTTTACGGTCTCTTTTTGAAGTTGTATGTAGTGTTCGTAGTGTCTCAAGAGCTTCAAGTGTTGAATTGGTTTGGAATGCAGCAGAGTATCAGCGCTTGAAGAGAATGTACCAAAAGTCCCTTTCTAGTTGGAGTTAGTGCTGTATTTATAGGCGTGATCTTCTGGGCAGAATTTATTTCCAAGTTCTAAGTCGCGGCCGACTTAGTATAAGCCGTGGCCGACTTACCATATGTCGTGGCCGATTCACCGAGTCAAGTCCATGGCTTAATGGAAGCAAGCTTGCCTGAACTCATACCATCTGTCTTAAGTCGTCGCCGAGATAAGCTAGGTTGTGGCCGGCTTAAGGCAAGTCGCGGCCGAGTTACCTGGCCCTTCTACGGTTTCACCTAGGTCGCCCCCGAGTCAACATAGCATTATCTCCATAACACGGCATCGGACTTGCATTTTAGTAGCCTTTAGGTCGTGGACGGCTTAGCATACGTTGTTAAGTCGGTTGCCGACTTAAGTATAGGTCGTGCACCTTTCCAAGTCCTGATCAATTAGGTCGGCAGCTTCCTTAGGTAATTAGATCAACACTCAATTTAGGTCGGTAGACTTCCTAAGTCGGTACTCCTTAAGGCATTAGGTCGTTATCCATTTAAAGCCTTAGGTCGGAAACTTTTGTAAAGGTATTTGAGTCGCAAAGTACTTTGAGTCGCTGTCCTTTCTGAGTTATTAAATCGGCAACCATTGAGTCGTCATTCGTTTTAAGTCGGCAATGAGTTAAGGTTGCTGGGTCAGTTCACCTTTTAAGTCGTAGGTCTCTTGAGTCGTGGAGGCCTTAAGTCTTATGTTGGCACATTCATCAGATCACTGGATCGGCATCTCTCTTAAGTCGGTAACCCTTTTTGAGTCTTATCTTGCTAGGTCGTTAGCTCCTTAACTCGTGGGCGAAACGGGGTTAACAGTACTGTGTAGACTATTGGCATTATTTGTGTTAAGGGTTATATGGGTAACCCCTTAATGCTATTAAAAAGTAAGTTTATTTTACAAATAGACACCATTGTGATAGCGCAATATACTACATAGTAAATAGTTTAACGGATCCTTAGGAGATGTAAATCTCGAGCATCTCTTGAGTTACTGCACTCATATTTATTTCTTTTAATTTAACATACATAAGATCTTTTAGTTCTGACTCGAGTATTTTTGTCTTTTCAAATTCGCTCGGGTCAGTCCGAGCATTTCAAAATTTGAAGTTTTAGCTCTGGAGGACGAAGATGAAGATTTATATTACTATCTACTATATTATTCCGCTACACTATTTTGTTCCACTGCATTGATATTTATTGGTATGTGAACTTTGATATTTATTATATAAAGAAGAATCAAATGTTTGTAAACAGTTTTATAAACTGTATACTTATTATTATATTTTATCCTTCCCTGTGAGATTCTGGTTAGTTTTCTCTTCTTTGTTTTTCTTATTTACCCACAACAATCCTCCCTTCCGTATTCTTTGAATTGGCATGTGTGTCGATTTAAAGCGTGCGAAAAGATGGGACGTTACAAATTTTATATTTATATATAAAGCATATATGAAGTGGGTGTCTTATAGATATTAGCATTTTAGGATGGGAGAGTAATGTACAAATATACTTACTAAGAGGATTTGTTGTTGTTGTTAGGAAGAGTAATTCTGGCAGTATTCAAAGTCTGCATTTTACTCATCATAATAGTTTAGTGTTTATACTTTATACAAATTTTCTCACCAACCATTAACCACATGTATAAATAATTTTCCTTATACGGCCATCCGGAATATGCATTTGCTCATAAATATTAAGGTTTGATAAAGTAAATGAAATAAAATGTACAAAAACTAGGAGGATTTTTGATTTACTATTCGACATAGAGATTTAGGTAATAACCTGAAAGTGTTCCAAGTGACTTTGCCAATCTTTGAAATCTAATACTGAATTTTCTTGTGGTGCCTGTTATAGTAGAATACAAGCTAAAGCAAATTTATAGACGAATGTCAATTAAAACAATATCGATCACTATTAACTCGTGCAGCAAAATAATGCTAATATATAAAATTGCCATCAAAACAATTATGATACTAATAAGCTTTTTTCTTAGGCCTGTACGCAAAATTTGCTATTCAATTATAGCGGATATTCAACTAGCTTATAATTCAACTAGATAGTTATTTTGACTTAGGTTAATGACCATACACCCAGATTTTTAAGGATTCTATTATAAATAATGCTAGTTTACTTTTGGTTTTCCTACAATTGCACATAGCCCCATCATTCAAAATAGCAAAACGATGAAAGCTTTAGAATGCAGGTGTATGAAAGTAGAATAATCGTTATATAATAAAAAGCATAGTACTATTGTAACATCCCAAAAATTTATCAATTAAAATTAATAATATATTTTAAACTTTTGAAATTAAATTGAAATGTCTCAAACAAATAAAATAAGTGATAATCGTATATGAATAAATTCCAATTTCTTTTGAGTTTAAATTTTTTGAAATAATGAATGTTTTAAAAAGTCATTTGAATTTTAAATTATATACATATATGTATATTGCACATACGAGTAGAATTGAATATATGTGGAAATTCAATTTAAAATGTTCAAGATATATGTGAATATATAAATAGACATAAAGGGTTATAATTCAAGTGAATTGGAATTTGAATCTAAGTTTAAAATAAAGGTTTAAAAAAATATTAGGCTTCTAAAATCATTAAGGTGTAATTTATATGATGTAAATATTGGTTAAAGCAATTCTCCTTTTAACATTGTATATATGTATATGCTAACGAATAAGGGGTATATTTATTTATAAAGTAAATATGATATAATATTTATTTAAAAATTCTTTTGTCTTTGAATAATTGCAAATGTTAAACATGCATAAGGGAGATGGAGAAAAATTTACAAGTGTTTAGATATCATGATTAATTTTTTTTACAAATGGCATTCAACGTAATTGATTGAATAAAATAATAAAATTTAAAAATCATAAAAACATTTTAGCTTCCCATATGCAATTATTTAGCCTCTCAGCAAATCTGAAAGAACAGTAAATATATTGAGCATTTCAAACTCCAACACCCAAAGGAAAGAAAAAAGAAAATCAGAAGAAAAAAACTGCCAACCTTTTTTCTTCAATTCAAAAGTAAAAATTAAAATCTGAAGATCTTCTTAAAACATCAAGTTGTAGTTTATGTTTCCATCTCTCAGGTAAAACTCTATACTTTATAGTTTAATGAATTTATTATTTCAAAATCAAGTTTCAATAAAAATTTATACTGCAGATTAGTATAAACACAGGGTTTCAGTTTTGGCTAAAAGGGCAGAGCTTGATTCTCCGGAGTAATATAATGCAAGTAAAATTCTTTTAAATTTTTTAACCTGAAGTTGTTAAACAGTGATAAAGCAAAGAATTTAAATACTGGTATTAATCAATTGTAGGAAGAAATCAAGATCAAAGACTAAACCTATTTTCGGACTTCAAGTAGCAGGAAATAAAAGGCTTTCTCTGTTGTATTTTAAAAAAATCCAAACTGTACGTAAATTTAAAATTGTTGTTATTGGTGAACTGAATAAATAAATGCATCAAAGAGTAATCAAAGATATGTACTTGCAAGTTGCAGATCTAAACTTCAAGATTTAAAGTAGGAAAAGGAAGGAAAATTTTACAGCCTTCATCCTTATTTTGAAAATTGTCAGAATCTTTCTATCTTCAGGAAAGAAAAGTGAGTAAACCTTCATTTAAAAACAGATTCTTTTTTTATCTGTTGTTTTGGCAGTCATGCCTGAGATGAATTAGAAACTGCTTGCATGTCAAATCTGTGTATATATATAGAGATTTGCTTGTGCCTGTCTGTATATTTAAGAATATTCTCTGTTACAGTTTCAAAACCTGTAAAGATTTAAACACTCCCTCTCCAACCCCTTATAGGATTTAGAATCCATATGAAACATGTTTGCATAATCATGTTTGAGGTTTTAAAAATAATTTTTAGCGTAATTAGTTAAATATTACTGGGAAATTGAGAAAGACAGTAAAGATCTTTTAAATTGATAAAAATCAAACATTTTAGTTTGTAAATTCAAGCATGCAACATGAATCAACTTGGGGAAATATGATTTTTAAAACAAAAATCATGATTTTTAGTTGGAGAATTAACGTGTAATTCTGGGTTAACCAAAAAAAGCTTTTTGAGGGATTTTCGACGATCAATGGCTCTGGGGATGTCGGGGCTTCGACTGAAGATGTACGGTCGGGTTACAGTTCCAGGAAGTCAATTTTGGATCGATTTGGATTCAACAATGATTTCATGATATGTGTTGCTCGGATCGACTCTGATGAACGAGGGTGATGCTCCGGTGGCCCCATCATCGATCGGCAAGGGTCGATGTGCTTATGCACGTATACGTGCACCTTTTTGTTTTCAGTGTTGAGTTGTTGGAGAAGAGGGTGGAGGCTCTGGGTATAGCGTGCGTAATCGAAAGAATTTCTCGAGCAAATGTAGACTGCGTATGGCCCGAAGTTTTGCTCGGGGAAACCTAAAATTTGCTCAGGTTTTTGAGAGCTTCCTGTAAACCAGTTTTCAAGTTGAAATTTTTTATCATGTTTTTCTAAAAATTTAATTAAGTTTTAATGAATTTTGTAAACAAATTCTTTTATACGATTCTTTCATATCAATTAAAGACTAGTTGATTAATATAAAGAATGTTTTAAAATTGTTAATTAACTTTTCAAGGCTAAGTTAAAATTTATTTGTTAAAGAAAGTTTATTACTTAAAGTTAATTACTTAATAAAACTAATTAAGGCAAATGAATTGATAATCCAAGTAAATTAATAAGTAATTAACGAATGATTAAATTAAAAATAATTACTTAAATGGAAGTAATTAAAAATGGATAATTAATGATTAAAATTTGATTAGTCAAATATTAAGGGTTAATTAATTTAAATAATAATCAATTAATGTGATTAATTAATTAAGATTAATTAATTTGTAATTAATTTTATTTATTTATTAAGAAGTAATTAATTAATAAATGTAATTAAGATTTAATCAATTAACGATTAACAATTAATAAATTAAGATAATTAATTAAAGAATAATTAATTAATAAAGCCAATTAAGATTTAACTAATTCATAGTTAAGTAAAACTAATCATTGATTTAAAATAATTAATAAAAATAAGTATGTGGTTAATTCACTTAAATCACATTCACCTTAATTGAAGATGATTGACTATCATCAAAATTTGTATACTAGATTGATATTTCTGTTGTGATAATGTGATTGCTTTGTGCTGAACTATGATTTGTGATTTGTTTCTATATGTATGTGAAAACCCTTTTTGCCCGTAAAACGGCATTTAAACTTCGATACGACAGGGAGTTGGATTTCAATTAGTTATCCAAAACCCACATCGAACCCTGAATGTGAATCCTTGTAACTGATATGCCCACGTGTTTTAAAATTAAGCGCCCACTATTCGGATTAGCCGAGAGAGGACCTTTGTGTCATGTAACCCATTCTGAATAGTGATTCGAGAAAATGAATAACATCTGAAGCTGGTGCTGAAGGCCGGGTGTCTTTGAAAACGATAGGAAACCTATCGGATGTCTCTGCACTGAGTTGCTCCGGTGTAGAGATCTCCATATGTGATGGGGATTCCAATTGGAATTGTGGATGCCCGGATTTGCAAGTGCTTCTTCCTTTATTGGGCGATGTGCATTCGGTTCTGTTCGAACCTGGAACATACTTGTACGGTTGTGTGTTTGACATTACACTTTGAGATATAAAGCAGATTTCTTTCAAATACATATCTGATTGGTGGCAGTGAATTTATTCCCTTAGCTTAACACCCTTCTCTAAGACGTATGAGCTCAGAGGTTATGTAGTTGAAGGTTATCAGTGATATACTCCCAATTTGGTAGTGTGGCATGCTAAGTGCTGCTGTGTGTTGATGATCATTTGTGATCAAAGCATGTCTTTCATGTAAAGCGTAGCTTTGTGGACGAGACCTCATCGGACCTCACACCCAGGAAATGGTCGAAACATGGAAGATGCGACAAGGTTACGAGGGTCGCACCCTTTAGGGTATGTCATCATCTTCTGGAAAAAGGTGGTATCATGGTATGGAGCCCAGATACTTTACCTATGTGGTTGCTACAATCTCATTTACTGTGTGGTCGTTGCTTTGTGATGGAGGGCCCTCGGATAAAGGTCGCAAACGACGAGTTGTGGCATACTCGATTAGTATTTACCTAGTTACAGAGGTAACCCGGCCTTGTGTTGGAAGAGAGTCGGGTAGGTTCTCGGGACGTCCCTCCAGAGACGCACCCATATGGAAGTAGGAAGCTCCGTATCCTGACCATTAATTGGAAATCCAAAGAAACAAAACGAGCCATGTACGGTTTTAGTTGTATAACCTGCCATGCAGCGTGACGGTAACCAGCCACAAAACTTTGTAGCAATAGTACGCATACGATGAAATGTGTTATGCTGCTAAGATTAATATTATACTTTCAAAATGGCTTTCTTCACAATGCACTAGTAATAATATCAAAGAATTTTTCCCTTATCAAGCATATTTTACTATCATAAGAAGAAATCTCCTCCAATTCTGTGATTGCATTGTGTGTGTGGCGGGAAGTCTTATTGTAGTTTCATTTTCCAAAAAGCATACCGGATTTTCCTTTATAAATCTTGTTTATTTAAAAGAAACTGTTTTTGTTTACTCATACCAGTCCCACGACTAACCCAGAGTTTATTGTTTTTCCTAAACTCTGGGTGCCCATCATTTCCACACGGGCAGCCTAGTAGCAGGTTTCCGTGTTTTGGTGTTAGCTTATTTTGGAGACTTTTTTGTTTAGGGGCTATTAGTTTTTGGAGGCTTTTACCTTGGAGATATTTTGGAAACTTTTGGATATCAAGGTGCTTACTTTTTGGAAGTTCACTATCGCTTCATTCCTTTGAAGACTTTTTGGCATATGATCACTTGTTTTTCTATTATGATGTTCTATTTGGAGTTAATGATATATGTATTATGAGACTCTGATGTTGTAATGAATATTATGATGATGTCGTATCTGTGATGTAATGCATGATATTCATTTTGTTTCCGCTGTTTTATATTCATCTAATGTTGTTATAAGCTCCATCCGACTGGAGTTCGACGTTTGAATCTTTGGCAGTCGAATACAAGTGAGGTATTTGATGACAATTTTCAAACATTGGATTTCGGGTTGTGACATGTGGTATCAGAGCTAAAGGTTGAATAATAAATTTATCTACGGAGTATAACACATTACATGGCTCAATAGAGATAGGGTGAAGTATACCCTAGAATGAGTATAACTGAGACCGAAACCCCGAATTTTCTTAGTCTATTTCCTTTAACTGCTGATATTCCTTAAGATAACTCGTTTGAATATCTCAATCAATTTTCTTACTAATTACAGGTAGTAAGGATGAGCGAATGGAGAGGAAGAGCTAGGGGGCGAGGAAATGCCACAGCACCTAGCCAAGTTCCCCCAACAGTAGAAGCAGCTTTATCTACTCAGCATCAGCCGAATCTGGCCGATTTATATAAGATTTCTCAAGGCTTGGTGGTAGGCCGTTCACCGGTAAGGAGTCGGTTGTTGAGGCCCAGGCATGGATCAGATCACGTGAAAGAATCTTTAAAGGGCTAAAGCTGCAAGATGATTAGATTCGACTCATAGCTTCGTGGCAACTTCAAGAGGAAGCTTAGCATGGTGGGAGACTGTCATAGTTGATGAGCCAAAAGACGAGTTTACTTAGGAGAGATTCAAAGAAGTATTTGAGAAGCGCTATATGCCATCTGCTGGGATTTCTCGAATGTACCAAGAATTCTTGGACTTAAAGTAAAGGAGTTTGTCATTCGAGGAGTATCTAAATAAATTAAATGAATTGTCTCGTTTTGGTTCATAATTGGTGAATACACCTTTAAAGAAGAATGAATGGTTCATTCGTGGAATGAATAAGAAGTTCCATGAAAGGATGACGGGCCACGACAAAGAATCCTTTTCAGATTTGGTTGATATGGGTACGGATATGCTACACTTGGTGTGCGAGAAGCCCCGGTGGAGAAAGGAAATTCGAGCAATCAAAATTGGAAGAAGAGGAAATTTAAAGGCAAGAAACCACGGCACGGTAAGGAGAAAAAGAAGGGCAATCAGGGAAGCACAGTAGAGAATGTCACTTGCTTCAATTGTCTAGAAAAAGGCCATTACTCAAAAAGCTGCGAGAAGCCAAAGAGAGACCAATCTGTTCAAGCAAAGCCCAGGAAATGTTATTATTGTCAGAAATTGGGACACGAAGTTAAAGACTTCCTAGTCACGAAGCAAGCTCAGACAGCCAAGGTGTACACAAATAAAGACAAACCCGCATCTTCCAAAGCAGAAAAAGGGGAAAGGAGTTCTGGAAGGTGACCTCACTATTTATGATAACATTGTTAGAGTTCTGTTTGACACGGGAGCTACACGTAGCTTTATCTCTCAGCAAGCTATAAATGAATTGAAACCCGATTCTGTTGATGAGCCTATATGCGTAAAGAATCCAGTTGGAGGTCCCACGAACCTCTGTCTTCGATGTAGAGACGTTCCTATCTCATATTCTTGTTACCAATTCCGTATCGGTCTCTTTGTCCTTGATTTTAACGAGTTTGAAGTCTTACTCGGAATTGATTGGCTAGCAAAATATGAAGCCAAATTGGATTGCAATAATCGATTGATTTCAATCAAAACCGAATATGGAGATTTCATCGAGATTCCTTGTGATGACCCTAGTCCAAAAAGAGAATAGTTGATGTATAATTTGGCTTATCCCGAGCCCAGTCTGGAGTCTATACCCATTGTTAGAGATTTTCAAGGCGTATTTGAAGAAGTGAAATCTTTACCTCCACACCGAGAAATAGAATTCAGAATCGACCTAGTACCTAATGTTCGTCCTGTCGTTCACGTTAGTCGCAGGATGGCACCCAGGGAAAGGGTTGAATTAGTTCAGCAAACCAATGATTTACTAGAAAAGGGGTTAATTCGACCCACTGTTTCGGGATGGGGTTCAACCGTCGTGTTTGTCTCTAAATTGGACGGATCTTTGAGATTGCGCGTGGATTACCGCAATCTCAATAAGTTGATGCTCAAGAATAAATTTCCAATACCCAGAATTGATGATCTATTTGATCAATTGCACGACGCTCGTTTATTTTCAAAGATGGATCTAGCCTAGGGGTTCCATCTACTACGAATCGTCGAAGATTGTGCTCATTTGACCGCTTTCAGGGGTCCTAACATGTTCAACGAATGGTTAGTCATGACTTTAGGGCTAACCAACGCTCCAGCGTACTTCGTAGATCTTATGACTCGTGTGTTTCCGGAGGTATTGAATAAATTTGTGCTTATGTTTATTGATGATATTTTTGTCTATTCCAAGACCGAAGAGGAGCATGCCGAGCACCTTAGAATCGTTTGGGAGATATTGAGGAGTAATATTCTATTCGCAAAATTTTCCAAATGTCATTTCGGGGGCAAAGAAGTTTAATTTCTTGGCCATATTGTTAATGAAGAAGGGATTTTTGTTGATCCTAGCAAAATTTCCGCTATTCTTGATTGGAGAAAACCCACTACACCAAAGGAAGTTCGAAGCTTTTCGGGTTTTGCAGGTTATTATCGGAAGTTTGTTTAGGACTTTTCGAAGATAGCTAGTCCGTGGACTAAGCTAAAAATGAAGAATGTAAAATTTAATTGGACTCTAAAATGTGGCGAAGCTTTTCAAGAGTTGAAAAAGAGATTAACCACCGCTCCTGTTCTCGCTAGTATCAACGGGACAAGGTTTATCTGTTTATACCGATGCTTGTGGTGAAGGTTTGGGTGCGGTATTAATGCAGAATGGGAAGGTAATTGCCTATGCGAGTAGACAATTACGTCCTCATGAAAGAAACTACCCAACCCATGATTTGGAGCTTCTAGATGGTATCCTCGTTTTGAAAATATGGCGACATTATCTTCTGGGTAAGAATCTTTTCAGCTTTCTTAACAATTTACGAACTTAATTTAACTTAACTTAACAATATACTTATTGAACTCTCTTTATTTCTAGGTGAAAATTTTGATTTATTCACCGACCACAAATCTTTGAAATATCTCTTCACCTAGAAAGATATAAATCTGCGACAACACCGTTGGTGGAATTTCTGGTATCTTATGACCTAGATATTCAATATACGCCCAAAAAAGCAAATGTAGTTGCCGAGGCTTTAAGTTGGAGGCATGATGTTCTTGCATATCTTGTTGTTACTCCTACTCCCCTTGAAAAGATCGCCAGCAAGCAAACAGAAGACTATTTCCTTCGGGGAATTCGTAAAAGAAGACATCATGGCGAGGATTTCAGTTTTGAAATTGATGAGAAGGAAGTTATAAGGATGAAAGGCAGAATTTGTGTCCCGGACATTCCCGAATTGAAACGTGAAGTTTTAGATGAATGTCACAATTCTAAATTCAGCATCCATCTAGGGGTCAATAAAATGTATCGTGATATCAAAAGGACTTTCTGGTGGAAGACAATGAAAAGGGAAATACCTATATATGTGAGTTGCTGTGCTACTTCCCAACAAATCAAAAGCGATCAAAAGAAAATGGCGGGTTTACTTCAGCCTTTAGAGGTACTCAAGTGGAAATGGGACCAAGTATCGATGGATTTCAACGAAAGTTTGCCTCGTACTTGTAAAGGCAATGAAGCAATTTGGGTCACTGTGGACCATTTGACTAAGACAGCCCAATTCTTTCCAATGAAATCTACCTGCACGGCAGCAAGTTTAGCAGAGTTATATGTGAAAGAAATTGTCCGTCTCCATGACATTCCCTGCAGCATAGTGAGTGATCGTGATCTGATCTTCACTAGAAGATTTTGGGAGGCATTTTAAGACGCATTGGGAACAAAACTGAATTTCAGCACTGCTTATCACCCACAGTCTGATGGGCAGACTGAGAGGATTAACCGAATCTTAGAAGACCTATTGCGAGCTTGTATACTTGATTTTGGTGGTTCTTGGGAGGAACGTTTGCATCTGGTCGAGTTCTCATATAACAATAGCTATCAGGCTAGTATCGAGATGGCACCTTTTGATGCTTTATATGGTTGTCCGTTTCGATCACCGGCATGCTGGATCGTGGCTGGTGATAGGCTCGTTCTTGGACCGGATATGAATAAAGAAGCCATAGAGAAAGTTGATTCTATACGAAAGAAATTAAGGACAGCTCAGAGTCGTCAAAATTGTTATTATTATCGCAGAAGAAGGAATTTGGAATTCCATATTGGAGATTCTGTCTTTCTTAAAGTATCTCCTATGCGAGGTGTATTAAGGTATGGGAAGACCGGTAAGATGGCACCACGATATATCGTTCCTTTTCCTATTCTGGAGAGAATCGGTTCTTTAGCCTATTGAGTGCAGTTCCCTAGCTGGTTATCTGGTGTGCATGACGTGTTCCACATGTCTAACCATCAAAAGTATGTGCATGATCCGGATAGTATTATTAAAGAAGCTGCTCAACAGGATCTTGAAATCACTCCCAATTTAACAGCAAAAGAGAACAGATAAAGATTGTGCATCGTAAGGAAAAGCAATTGAGAAACAAAGTTGGTGAAGATAGTTAAAGTTCAGTGGAGTGGCGATCCATAGGACTACACTTGGAAAACTGAAGATAATATGCAAAAATCATATCCCAATTGCAGAGTGGATATCTCGACTTAAGTTGGTAAGCCATTTCCTTATTCTTTATGGATTCGTATATTCTTTGTTTGTGTGACGCCCCACCTCTATACCCACGCTAGCCAAGAACATTACGGTGAATGCTGTCGACTAGCACGGAGAATAAGGCTGTTGAGGAGCGACCATCCGTGTAATTGCTTTGTGCGAGCATCGATATGTTAGATAGTATAACGTGCAATACTTTATCAAGAGGAAATCCGACATACCGACACAAACTCAAAGCTACTACACAGTGGCTATAATATCTTCAGAAACAAATATAGAAATAAACATAACATAAATCAGTCATAGACAATTCATATCACAAAGGCGGAAATAGATATGAATATATAATTAACACATGGAAGTGTATATCAGAGTAGTGGTAAAAAAGATCCACAATATCACAAAGGAATAGTTACATGAACTACACAAAAGAATAAGTATACATTATGGAGTCTATATCTCAAATGTATACAACAAATACTACTAATCTAAGTAGTTTGCCAAAAGTCAGAGTAATGAATCCCTGGGGAGAAGTCAAGCAGAAGCACCTGTAACATCTCGGCCTGACCCGAGTATTATTTAATAAGAAAATAATAAACAGATCAGTCTTACTATAAATATCAGATGAAACAATATAGAATAAGAGATATGACTAAACACATAATAATCACAATGCCAAGCTGTGATATATAAACGGTTGAAAATCATCAAGGGATTATTCAATGTCACAAAATCTACACAAGAATCACAGAAACGTCATACTCCTAATTTAGTTCACCAAACCATAAATATTGATGGTAATATCAATGTCAATCACAAAAGTCAATGACACACAAATTCCAGAATTCAACACACGAAATCCAGAAATCAAAAAAGTCAATGACGCACAAATTCACCAATGCACAAATATCGGTAAAGCTTATCAATGGAAATCACGAAAATTGGTGAAAAAAAAATTCTAGAAATCATCTCAAGAAATCTAGAAATCACAAAGAGGAGGAGGCCTATCACAAATGGAAGCATAAAGCTCGCCAACACGTGTATCACAAATAGAACACTAATTCCATGGTTGCTAACCATCACAAATTGAGCCGAAGCTCCACAAACGGCCCGAAGACCATGGGTTGCTACCCCACCAATTTGAGTCGAAACTCCACAAAACGGGGTTTAGTCTCCCTCGCAGACAAAGAGACATCGCACATTGCCAGTCTAAATCAAAAAGATGATCGTCATGATCAACGAGAAGTGTCAATTACACTAACCTAGTAAATATATGAGTTTAGATTCATGTCCCATAACCACTTGCTTAACTTAAATATTTACGAACAAATTGTAGATCTCCACTATAAAATTGTCACAAGGGATTAAATCGAAACAAGTCCAAGAATTAACCGACGAAGTAAACGCAAGAATTAGATTTCTCATACGTGTGAGGTAAAGGTTTGTATATACTAATAGATTGGAAAACGGTTTAAGAAGCGAGCTTTGTACTAAAATAGTGTTGAAATCATTTGAAGGAAGAGTTTTGATATTTACTACTAGTATAGAAACCTTTATATTTTTAAAGTGACAAATCATGAAGAAGATTGTAGGAACAATCAATCACTAAAATTCACATACGAAGATGTGAATAAAAATCCAACGAAACCGATAAAGAATCCATCGAAATGGATATTTAAAAATCCCTAAAAAGGAGTCATCAAAGTCATAATAAATGATAACAACACATAGGAAACAACACGAATCGATTAAAGTTGGAAATTCAATCAACTAGGCGAAATAGGCAAAATTGCACCAGGTCGGTCCACCGGACTCCCTGAGTCGGTTGACCAAATGAAAAACAGAAGTGCACGGGGTGGCAGGTCGGTCGACCGGACCCTGAGCTCGGTCGACCGAGCCCTGTAGCCTGCACTTCCAAACAGAGGATGGAAGTGCCCGTTCTACAGGTCAGTCGACCGGCGCAGGGGCTCGGTCGACCGAACCTGTTGCTAGCACTCCCATGCCCTATTTCAAATGAGGTGCAAATCTCGATCAATTTGCAATCGCACGAGCAACGGCGCTAAGGGTTTATGCCAATCGACTACCCGGCCCTATATGCTCCTCGATGCATCACCAAAAACATGTTCAAACATCAAAGCTATGATTTTTAAAGAATTGAACCCAAAACACTAAAAATTGGAATATTCACCAATTCAATCCAAACCAAAAGCAATTGCACAAGAACAAGTGTTAGGAATTCAAACCTAACAATCAAAGATAAATATAAGCATAGATGTGAGATAAAAATCTCACCTTTGCACCCAAGAAATTGGAAAAAGAAGCTTGAAAGCAAAGGAGAATCAACCACTCTTCAAATCCAACTCAATAAGCTTGATTCTAAGCTTTAAAAGAAGAACATTCCCAAAATTAGGTTTAGGAATTTCTGAAATCAAAGAGAGAATGAGTTGGAGAAGAAGAAGAAAGAGCTTACCAATGGGTTCATTTGAGTTTGGAGCAAGAAGATGGATTTGCTAATGGAAACTAGGGCTTAGGATTTCCTAATTCTTTTTCTCTTCCCCCATTTTTGATGGAGCTTGAATGTATTAGGAAATTATGAAGTAATGAAGAGGAGAGGAGATTGGAACTGAGCTAGTAAGTGGGGTTATTGGGCTCAGCCCAAACCAAAGCCCTAAGTAAAAAGTTGCAAAAATCAACTTTCTCCAAACCTATCGAAGCTTATACTCAAAAAGGTCGCAAACGGCATTTTAAACTCAATGGGAGTGGTCCCGAGTCCTAATTCGACCGTATGCAAAAAGTAGCTTTTCGGACTAAATTCCGAGTATCGATAAAATGTTTAAATAAAATATTTAAATATAAAAATCGACAAATATGCGGGTTGTTACAGACTCCCCTCCTTAAAGAAATTGCTTCCTCGCAATATTTAAGAAGATATATAGTAACAACCATAAAAGCATATTCAACACAAAAGAAGTTTGAAATAAGAAGTTCACCTCAAAGAGCGCGAGAAAGTAAGTCCGGATGTGTTCGCTCGATGAACTCTCTAGACTCCAAAGAACAATCCTTAGGATTTGAAGACCATTGAACTTTCATAAGTGGAACATCTTTATTTCGAAGACGCTTGACCTCCAAAGCAATAATTCGAATAGGATGCTGCTCATAAGTTAAATTAGGCGAAACTTCAATTTCTTCCACAACACCGGGCTCAAGAATAGAATCGGAATCTCGAAGACACTTCCGAAGTTGAGAAACGTGAAACACGTCATGGATAGCAGAAAATTGAGCCGGTAATAAAAGGTGATAAGCCACGGAACCAATACGTTCAGTGATAGGAAATGGCCCAATATATCGAGGCGCTAATTTTGCCGATCGACTGAAACGTACAACACCCTTCATAGGTGAAACACGAATGAACACAAGATCTTCCACAGAAAATTCTAACTTCCTTCTTCAGTTATCGGCATAGGATTTTTGTCCACTCTGGGCTTCTTTCATCCTATGACGAATAAGGTCAATCTTTTCTATGGAATCACGAATAAAATCTGGACCTAAAACCATCTTCTCTCCGGCCTCAAGCAAACAAGAAGGAGATCGGCATGGTCTTCCATAGAGTGCCTCGAAAGGTGCCATACCAATACTAGATTGGAAGCTATTATTATAGGAAAATTCAACAAGAGAAATATGATCTTCCCAACTTCCACCAAAATCAAGAACACAAGCACGAAGAAGATCTTCAAGATTTTGATTCACACGCTTGGTTTGTTCATCGGACTGAGGATGATAAGCGGTGCTAAAATTAAGCTTCGTTCCCAAAACTTTTTGAAGACTCTTCAAAAATCCACTAGTAAACAATGGATCACGGTCGCTAACAATAGAAGTAGGAATTCCATGCAATTTAACAATCTCTTTGATAAAGAGCTTGGCCAAAAGAGGAACGGTTCGGTTAGACTGAACGGGAATAAAATGGGCAGATTTAGTAAGCCTATCAACAATCACCCATAAGCTATCATGACCCGAACGAGAACAGGGAAGGCCATCTATAAAATCCATGGAAATATTGTCCCACTTCCAAATTGGAATTTCTAAAGGTTGCAATAGCCCACCGGGCCTTTGATGCTCGGCCTTAACGAGTTGGCAAGTCATGCAACGCTTAACGAAGTTAGCGATGTCAAGTTTCATTCCCTTCCAATAATAAAGTCGCTTCATATCCGCGTACTTTTTACTACTACCGGGATGAATGGTAAATTTAGAATGATGGGAATCTTCTAAAATATCTTTACGAAGATCACCAATATTTGATACGATAAGTCTACCAAATTTTCGAATGCCGCCACGAAAATCAATATCAAAGTCTTTCAAACTTTCAATATCAATCTTGTTAACGTGAAAATCGGACGCTAACACCCCATTGAAGATGGATGAAAGCACCACCCGTGTACACGGGAACTACAAGTAAGTAGAGAAAATACAGAAAAAGCAGAAAAGACAACAATTTTTATAGTGGTTCGGCTTAGAGTAAGCCTACGTCCACTTTAACTCTCTTTATTACTGAATTTGATTACAACTCTGTACAACTTTCTTCAATTACAATACACTTTGGACTAGTAGCTCAAACTTCAAAGAAGTATAATCCCTCGAATTCATGTTGAATGATGTTGATCCTCTTTTGAAGTTCGTTGTAGCATCCTTGATGATAGAAATGCTTGAAGTGTTGTTTGAGTTGAGAATGCAGCAGAGTAATGGCGTCCTCCAAGAATCCGAAGAAGATCCCCCAAATGTTGGAGCTCACGCTTATTTATAAGGGTTTTCTGAGCAGGTCTTAGGTCGTGTCCGACTTAAGGTAAGTCGTGGCCGACTTAGGATAAGTCGTGGGTCGTTGGCGAGTTAAGGCATCCGGAGTTATGACTTAGCTGGCTCGCTTATATCCTTTAGTACTAACTGATAGGTCGTTACCGACCTAAGCCAGGTTATAGGCCGGCAGCGACTTAAGGATAAGTCGTAAGTTGCGTTTCCGAGATAAGGCTTAACTGGGATGATATGCCTACTGAGTACAAGTCCTGAGTCGCGAACGAGTTAACAGGCACCGGTTTAAGTAACACAACATCGGATTTGCTTTTGTGCTTAGGTCGTTAGCGACCTAGCATAAGTCGTAAGTTGGCCATGGCTTGAGTCGGTAACTACCGCAAGGTGTTGAGTTGGTAACTCTTCCAGGCAGTTGATAGTTGAGTCGGTCTATTTTCTTAGGGCAGTTAAGTCGGCAAGCTGTTAGGTCGGCATCCTTTTAAGTCGCTGAGTCGTTAAGCTTATTGAGTCCGCAACCTTATTAAGTCGGCAACCTTGTTAAGTCGGCAACCTTATTAAGTCGGCAACCTTATTAAGTCGGTAAGTCGTGCCACTTTTTAGCTCGTTAACCCGCTTCATCAGTTAGGTTGTTGACTTCGAGTAGAAGATAGGTCGCTCCATTCTCTAAGTCGTATACCGTTTTGGACGGGGCGCTGCCCCGCACCCCGCCGGGTCCGCTGCCCCCTGGACCCCTGCGACCTGACCGGGCAGGTCGATCACCGTAGCGGTGGCGTTGCCCCCGCACCCCCACCTTAGGGGGTTGGAACCCCCCCGGACCCCCCCTCCGTAGGGGATCTTATCTGAAAAGTCATTCAACAGAACTTGCTTTGTTGGGATGCTGAGTTGACTATTCTTCGATACGAACTATCATTGGTTTCTCGGTCGATTTTTGATATCACGGCCATGCTGAAAAAGTGGAGTTAACAAATCTTACCCTTAATATTTTCGCCAAGAAGAGTCAATTCGAGATCTAGCCTTTGAGCTTCAAGAATGCAGTCAAAAAGAGAAGGATGAGCCTCAAGGCTACATAAAACAAGAGATGAACATAAATCGAAAATACGGTCTCGAATTTCGCAAGTGGACAAAATCTCGAGATCGTTCCATTCGGATATCATCATAGAAACAACAGCTTGTTGTTTACGGCTAAGGGCATCGGCGACATGATTAGCCTTACCGGGAGTATAAAGAATATCAAGATCATACGGTGCAAGAAATTCGAGCCAACGCTGTTGACACAAATTAAGTTCCTTTTGAGAGAATAAATACTTCAAGGATTTATGATCGGTATGAAGAACAAATATCTCTCCTAAAAGATAATGACGCCAAATACGAAGGGCGAAAACAATAGCCGCGAGCTCTAAATCATGAGTGGCATACCTAGTCTTAGCAGGCTTCAATTGCCTAGAAGCATAAGCAATAACACGTTCTCTTTGCATAAGAATGGCACCCAAACCAACGCGACTAGCATCGGTATAAACAACGAAATCTTGATTCCCCTCGGGAATAACAAGAATAGGAGCATCTGAAAGGAGTTCTTTTAGTTTCTGAAAAGAAGTTTCACATTTGTCCAACCAAATGTATTTAATACCTTTCTTCGTTAAGCTAGCGAGAGGCACGACAATCTTAGAAAAGTCTTTAATAAAACGACGGTAATAGCCCGCCAATCCAAGAAAGCTGTGGATTTCAGTCACACTCTCAGGTTTCTTCCAACTTTGAATCGCTTCAATCTTTGAAGGATCCACGGAAATTCCGGATTCAGAAATAATATGACCGAGAAACTTCACACGAGATTACCAAAAATGACATTTATAAAATTTTGCTTTCAATTGACTACTTCTGAGAGTTTCCAACACAATCCGAAGATGCTTCTCATGTTCCTCCTCGGTTTTTGAATACATAAGAATATCATCAATAAAGATGAGAATAATCGATCGAGGAAGTTTTTGAAAACTCTATTCATAAGGTCAACGAAATAAGCCGGAGCATTCGTTAAACCAAATGGCATAACAAGCCATTCATAAGATCCATAACGAGTTCGGAACGATGTCAAAGGAATGTTATCCTTTGCAATACGAAGCTGATGAAATCCAGTAGCTAAGTCTAATTGTGAAAAGACTCTAGCACCACTAAGTTGATCGAATAGATCATCAATCCGAGGTAAAGGATATTTATTTTTGATAGTAAGATCATTAAGCTTGCGGTAGTCAACGCAAAGCCTAAGTGTACAATCGGATTTCTTCACAAAAATAGCTGAAGCTCCCCAAGGCGAGGAACTAGAGCGAATAAATTGCTTCGTTTCCAAATCGGATAATTGTATGTGCATCTCCTCATTTTCTTTATTGGACAAACGATAAGGAGGACGAGTGATAGGTTGAGCTCCAGGAATAAGATTAATTCTGAACTCAATTGCTCGCTTAGGTGGTAATCCAAAAACGGGCTCGAATATGTCGGAAAATTCACGAACGACGTGAATAAGAGAAATAATATCACCCTCATCATCATCGTCATCACGAGGATTTAAAGAATATAAAGATGGAACCAAGCTGGAATCTGAATCTTTAAGATTAATAGAAATCTGCTTAACAGATTGAGGATGTCGAAGATGAATAGTCCGCTCAGGACATAGGATATGAGCTTCATAACGGTTAAGCCAATCCATTCTCAAAATCATTCCAAAGCCTAAATAACGCATGACATGCAAATCGGCTAGGAAAGAAAAGCCACACAAAATAATCTCGACATCTTTACACAATAAACTGATTGTTGCGGATCCACCAACCGAATTCGCAATTCTCAAAGAAGTTATTAAACACATAACATCCAAAGAAAAAGTATCAACAAGTTCTTTTGATATAAAAGAATGGGACGCACATGTATCGAAAAGAACTTGAATAGGATGATCATGAAATAAAATAATTTCATCAAGGATAGAATGAGAAATACCTTGGCCACGAAACGTGTTGCCAGGGGCTTGAGCAACATTAAGCTTTCCCTCCTTCCTGCCCTGAAGCTTGGGGCATGAAGATATAACATGACCGGGAACCTTGCAGTAGCGACAAGAGAGGGTCTTTGGGCACTTGTTCGCATAATGGTCCTTTGAACCACAATTATAGCATTCCCCACGACCAAAGGAAGAAGTCTTTGCCACAGGGGTTGCTTGTTTCCCTTTCTTATTGGGATAAGGACCTTTGAATTTATTAGTCCATTTCTTGTTGTTGTTGAAGCTCAGTTTGGAACCCACCACTTCAACATCATTCTCCCTATCCGCCTCTTCAAGGCGAAGAGAGATATCAATGAGTTGGTCGAAAGAAACTTCTAATTTTAGAAGAAATGGCTTCTTGAGATTTTTGTTCAAGCCATAGACGAACCTCTGGTTCTTCTTTAAAGGGGTGTTGATGTATTCAACCCCATATTTGGAAAGCGACTCGAAGGAGGCGACATAATCAGTCATGGAGGACTCACCTTGAACAAGGTCTATAAATCGTCGATCCAATGTCACTTTCTCTGCTTCTGGTACAAATTTCAACTCGAAGCGTTCCCGGAATTGCTCCCAGGTGAGATCCGCTTCATTAATTTCAGAAATAAGGAGTTCGTACCAGTCCAATGCTCTTTCTCGGAGCATGCTAGACGCCACCTGAACTCGGTGAAGGTCAATAAGATTCATGCGAGAAAAGATTCGATCGCATGACCTTAACCAAGCCTGTACCTCAATAATAGTTTCGGAACCTTTGAATGACTCCCCACCCAAATTAGTGTAATCGCTGCACAAGCGTGCAAATCCCGACTTTGGGTGAGTAGGTTCCGGGTTAGCTCCAGCTGCTTGAGCATTTGTCACTAAATCAAGAAGCTGTTGAGCAGTCATAAAAACTCCATCCTGGGGTGGAACACTAGACGGTACGGCTCTAGGGTGGCCTGGTCTAGACATTTCTCTTCCTTTAGAAAGAAAGAAGAAGAAGAAAAAGGTTATTCACCAAATAACTATCAAGAAATCTTGATAGATAAAACAAGGAATCATAAAAGAAAATAGGATAGAACGGTACGAAGACTCGAATTAAATCCTAAAGCACGACTCCTAAGATGGACTTAGGACGATGATCCTTGTTATAATATTCCATATTGTTCCGAAGTTTGGCTCTGATACCAAGCTGTGACGCCCCACCTCTATACCCACGCTAGCCAAGAACATTACGGTGAATGTTGTCGACTAGCACGGAGAATAAGGCTGTTGATGAGCGACCATCCGTGTAATTGCTTTGTGCGAGCATCGATATGTCAGATAGTATAACATGCAATACATTGTCAAGAGGAAATCCAACATACCGATACAAACTCAAAGCTACTACACAGTGGCTATAATATCTTCATAAACAAATATAGAAATAAACCTAACATAAATCAGTCACAGACAATTCATATCACAAAGGCGGAAATAGATATGAATATATAATTAACACATGGAAGTGTATATCAGAGTAGTGGTCAAAAAGATCCACAATATCACAAAGAAATAGTTACAAGAACTACACAAAAGAATAAGTATACATTATGGAGTCTATATCTCAAATGTATACAACAAAAACTACTAATCTAAGTAGTTTGCCAAAAGTCAGAGTAATGAATCCCTGAGGAGAAGTCAAGCAGAAGCACCTGTAACATCTCGGTCTGACCCGAGTATTATTTAATAAGAAAATAATAAACGGATCAGTCTTACTATAAATATCAGATGAAACGATATAGAATAAGAGATATGACTAAACACATAATAATCACAATGCCAAGCTGTGATATATAAGCAGTTGAAAATCATCAAGGGATTATTCAATGTCACAAAATCTACACAAGAATCACAGAAACGTCATACTCCTAATTTAGTTCACCAAACCATAAATATTGACGGTAATATCAATGTCAATCACAAAAGTCAATGACACACAAATTCCAGAATTCAACACACGAAATCCAGAAATCACAAAAGTCAATAACGCAAAAATTCACCAATGCACAAATATCGATAAAGCTTATCAATGGAAATCACGAAAATTGGTGAAACTCAAATTCTAGAAATCATCTCAAGAATTCCAGAAATCACAAAGAGGGGGGGGGCTATCACAAGCGGGAGCATAAAGCTCGCCAACACGTGTATCACAAACGGAACGCTAATTCCATGGTTGCTAACCATCACAATTAAGCCGAAGCTCCACAAACGGCCTGAAGACCAGGAGTTGCTACCCCACCAATTTGAGTCGAAACTCCACAAAACGGGGTTTAGTCTCCCTCGCAGACAAAGAGACATCGCACATTGCCAGTCTAAATCAAAAAGATGATCGTCGTGATCAACGAGAAGTTTCAATTACACTAACCTAGTAAATATATGATTTTAGCTTCATGTCCCATAACCACTTGCTTAACTTAAATATTTACGAACAAACTGTAGTTCTCCACTATAAAATTGTCACAAGGGATTCAATCGAACAAGTCCAAGAATTAACTGACTAAGTAAACGCAAGCGTTTCATACCACTCGTTTTACTAAGTCATTTAATTAGATTTCTCATACGAGTGAGGTAAAGGTTTGTATATACTAATAGATTGAAAAACGGTTTAAGAAGCGAGCTTTGTACTAAAACAGTGTTGAAATCATTTGAAGGAAGAGTTTTGATATTTACTACTAGTATAGAAACCTTTATATTTTTAAAGTGACAAATCACGAAGAAGATTGTAGGAACAATCAATCACTAAAATTCACATACGAAGATGTAAATAAAAATTCAACGAAACAGATAAAGAATCCATCGAAATGGAAATTCAAAAATCCCTAAAAAGGAGTCATCAAAGTCATAATAAATGATAACAACACATAGGAAACAACACGAATTGATTAAAGTTGAAAATTCAATCAACTAGGCGAAATAGGCAAAATTGCACCAGGTCGGTCGACCGGACTCCTTAAGTCGGTTGACTGAACCAAAAACAGAAGTGCACGGGTAGCAGGTCGGTCGACCGGACCCTGAGCTCGGTCGACCGAGCCCTGTAGCCTGCACTTCCAAACAGAGGCTGGAAGTGCCCGTTCTACAGGTCGGTCGACCGGCCCAGGGGCTCGATCGGCCGAACTTGTTGCTGGCACTCCCATGCCCTATTTCAAATGAGGTGCAAATCTCGATCAATTTGCAATCGCACGAGCAACGGCGCTAAGGGTTTATGCAAATCGACTACCCGGCCCTATATGCTCCTCGATGCATCACCAAAAACATGTTCAAACATCAAAGCTATGATTTTTAAAGAATTGAACCCAAAACACTAAAAATTGGAATATTCACCAATTCAATCCAAACCAAAAGCATTTGCACAAGAACAAGTGTTAGGAATTCATACCTAACAATCGAAGATAAATATAAGCATAGATGTGAGATAAAAATCTCACCTTTGAACCCAAGAAATTGGAAAAAGAAGCTTGGAAGCAAAGGAGAATCAACCACTCTTCAAATCCAACTCAATAAACTTGATTTTAAGCTTTAAAAGAAGAACATTCCCAAAATTAGGTTTAGGAATTTCTGAAATCAAAGAGAGAATGAGTTGGAGAAGAAGAAGAAAGAGCTTACCAATGGGTTCACTTGAGTTTTTAGAGCAAGAAGATGGATTTGCTAATGGAAACTAGGGCTTAGGATTTCCTAATTCTTTTTCTCTTCCCCCATTTTTGATGAAGCTTGAATGTATTAGGAAATTATGAAGTAATGAAGAGGAGAGGAGATTGGAACTGAGCTAGTAAGTGGGGTTATTGGGCTCAGCCCAAACCAAAGCCCTAAGTAAAAAGTAGCAAAAATCAACTTTCTCCAAACCTATCGAAGCTTATACTCAAAAAGGTCGCAAACGGCATTTTAAACTCAATGGGAGTGGTCCCGAGTCCTAATTCGACCGTATGCAAAAAGTAGCTTTTCGGACTAAATTCTGAGTATCGATAAAATATTTAAATAAAATATTTAAATATAAAAATCGAAAAATATGCGGGTTGTTACAGTTTGCTTTTCTCTCTCTTTCAAATTTCGAGGATGAAATTTTCTTAAGGGTGGAATATCTGTAACATCCCAAAAATTTATCAATTAAAATTAATAATATATTTTAAACTTTTGAAATTTAATTTGAAATTAAATTGAAAAGTCTGAAACAAATAAAATAAGTGATAATCATATATGAATAAATTCCAATTTCTTTTGAGTTTAAAATTTTGAAATAATGAATGTTTTAAATGTCATTTGAATTTAAAATTATATACATATATGTATATTGCATATATGAGTAGAATTGAATATATATGGATATTGAAGTTAAAATTTTCAAGATATATGTGAATATATAAATAGACATAAAGGGTTATAATTCAAGTGAACTGGAATTTGAATCTAAGTTTAAAATAAATGTTTTAAAAAAATATTTGGCTTTTAAAATCATTAAGGTGTAATTTATATGATGTAAATACTGGTTAGAGAAATTCTCCTTCTAACATTGTATATAAGCATACGCTAATGAATAAGGGGTATATTTATTTATAAAGTAAATATGATATAAGATTAATTTAAAAATTCTTTTGTCTTTGAAAAATTACAAATGTTAAACATACATAAGGGAGATGGAGTGAAATTTACAAGTGTTTAGATCGCTTGATTATTATTTTTTTACAAATGGCATTCAATATAATTGATTGAATAAAATAATAAAATTTAAAAATCACAAAAACTTTTCGGCTTCCCATATGCAATTATTTAGCCTCTCTGTGATGACCCGGAATTTTTAACAATTTAAATTGGAATAATTAATTTATTTTAAATATTTAAAAGTTAATTTTAAACCTGAATTGAAATATTATTATTATTTAGCAATTAAGTTATTGGATTTAATAAACTGAAATTGGGTGAATTATTGAATCTTCAGTTTTAAGCCCGTTTAAAATAATTTAAAGGATTATAAAATTTACGATGATGATGCTAAAGATAATAGAATGGTTGAAATTTAATTTAAAGGTGATTTGTTCAGTTTTGAAAATATATCGTTTAAATTGAATTTAAAAATAGCCTTCTGAGGCACAGTCTCGGAATTCAACGAAACCAGTTCCATTGGATCCGTAATAGTTAGTTGTTATCGAGTTTTAATTTTAGTAGCAATCGGAGTTGTCATTTGACCTTGGCAGCTCAAAACGCATGGAAACTATTTTAATCTATTTAATTTAAAATTGATCGTTTATTTCAGTAACTTGCGCATATGATCGAATTAGCCTTCGGAACCTTTTCCATTTTGCCCGAAATTGGGCATAACAGGTTCGAGATTTTGAGATGTGTAATATTGAGAATAATTATATATATATATATATACATATATATATAATTAAATCAAATCTTATCCAATGGTCTTCTCAGACATCTTATTCCTGAGCAAGCCAACCTACTCTTCTGCTTAATCACGTGCTCCTTGTCTTCCTTTAGAAGCCCAAATCACGTTATCTTCCCCTGTTACTTCAATTCATTTGCATCAAAAAAAAGAGTAGAAGCTTTGAAATCTATGGTCGTGTTCCTATTCTCCCTTATCGAATAGCTCCCGTCCGCCTCTGCATTTTGATTTCGTACTATTCCATATTTGAATTAATGATATCTACCATGAGAATAATCTTTATCTTATCTTAACATTCAGCTAATGGCTGGAAGAGGAAGAGGACGACACTCGGATGCTGGGCAATCCAGCAGCTCGCATCCAGACGGCGTTTATATGTCTGTCGATGAGTTTATGGAGTTATTTAGGAGCATTCAACCAACAGCTCCCACCCAAGCTTCTCCTCCACGCAAGTCTGTCTATGTGCGCTTGTGTAGTGATTTCTCTCATCTCGTAGGAAAGCCATTCAAAGGCTCTGAGTCCGTTCTTGAGGTCCAAGCTTGGATTCGTACGTGCGAGTGCATCTTCTCACGCATGGATCTTTCTGACCACGACAGAGTTCTTGTAGCATCTGGCCTATTGCACGAGCGTGCCCTTGATTAGTACAAGCTTCTCATTGCCGATCTCGATGAGTCTATACTTTCTTGGACTCAGTTTCGGGAACGATTCGAGCTCAAATTCTTTCCTAAATCTTAGAAAGATTTATTGGCCCTTTGCTTCCTTGAGTTGAAGCAAGGGAAGTCCTCTGTCTCTGAGTATGTTTCGTCATTTGAGGCCTTATCTAAGTATGGTCTTGAATACATTAGCACCTCTTATAAGAAGAATATGAAGTTTGTCTATGGTCTTAAGAAGTATTTGAAGAAGTTTTGATGCTCCAGCTCAAGCTTTCTTTTGAAGAGTTAGTTCACCCGGTGCTTCATCTCGAAGCCACCGAGAAGGAGCGCGAGAGTATTGATGAGGTCGAGGTTCACAAGAATCCCAATAAGAAGAAGTTCCCATTTCATAGCAAAAGTTTTTCCCTTCCAAGAAGAAGAAGCCCATTGGATCTAGTCCTAGTTCCAAGCCCAATGGAGCACCTTCCGGAAGGGATGTTTCAATTGTGATTCTCCTGACCATATGATTCGAGATTGTCCTAAGCCTCTCTTTTACTGCTATTGTAAGAAGGAAGGCCCTTGTATTTCCACTTCTCCTATTGCTCCGAATAATTCTAAATTTGGCAAGCTGAATGTAGCGGATGCTTTTGGAGGTTCTTCTCAATGCAGAGGTACTTCTCCTTCTATTCTTAAAGGTGCATTGTTGTTTCATGATCGTTCTATTTGAGTATTCTTTGATACGGGTGTGTTGCATTCATTCATATCGAAGAAGGTCATCGATGATTTGTCTTTGGATGTTTCTCGTATGGTTACTTCATTGAGGATTGCCAACCCTATCGGTGGATCCGCAACCCTAAGCATGCTTTGTGATGATGTTGAGATTTTTTTATGTGGCTTTTCCTTTCGTGCGAATCTGAACGTTATTTCTTATTTGGGATTTGACATGATTTGGGGTATGGCCTGGCTAGTGCGATACGATGCCAGGATTATTTCTTCTGATAGAATTTTATATCTTCGACATCCATATTCGTTTTCTCAACTACCACTTGTTCTTCGGAATGTGGATAATTTCGAAGCATCTTTATTTTCACTTGACTCACGAGATGACAATGATATATCTCGTATTCCTATTGTTTATGACTTCTCTGATGCATTTGAGCCTGTTTCGGGTTTGCCACCCAAGCGGGTGATTGAGTTCCACATTGATCTCATTCCAGGCGCGTAGGCAGTTAGTCGTCCTCCCATGAGGATGTCTACAAAGGAAAATGAGGAACTCAAAAAGCAGCTTTTAGAGCTTGAGTCGAAGAAGTTGATTCAGTCTTGTTTTTTACTGTGTGGTGCTGCGGTCGTCTTCGTGAAGAAGTATGATGGAACCCTTAGGCTTTACATCCACTATCACAAGCTTAACGAGTTGACCATACGGAATAGGAGAGCTTCTCATTTGGCCAGGTTATATATTAATGAAATCGTGAGACTTTGTGATGTTCCTAGTTCGATTTGTTTGTGATCGTGACCCTTTATTCACGAGTCATTTCTGGCAAAGTCTTCAACGGGCTTTTGGAAAAAAGCTTAATTTTAGCACAACATATCATCCGCAGTCTGATGGACAGACTAAACGAGTGAATCGTATTCTCAAGGATCTTCTTCGCGCTTGCATTCTAGATTTCGATGGAAGTTGGGAGGATCACCTACCTCTTATGGAATTCCACAACAATATATTTCAGTCTAGTATCGGTATGGCTCCTTTCGAAGCCTTATACGGAAGGCCATGTCGATCATCTTCTTACTGGTTGGAATCTGGTGAGAAGCTTATTCTTGGCCCAGATTCTGTTCGTGATTCATATGAAAAGATTGATCTTATTCGTTAGAGATGAAAGAGGCACAGAGCCGCCAAAAATCCTACGCGGACAACTGTAGGAAGCCTCTTGAGTTCTCGATTGGTGATCTTTTCTTTATTCATGTTTCTCCTTTAAAAGGGGTTATGCGCTTTAGTACGACTGAGAAATTGGCTTCTCACTTTATTGGACCATTTTCTATTGTGGAACGTATTGGCCCTGTGGCTTATAGAGTTTCACTTTCAGCTCATCTATCTGGCATTCGGGACGTGTTTCACGTCTTTCAGCTTCAAATTAAGTGTCTTCGAGAATCAGATTCCATCGTCGATTCTACTGATATGCAAGTGCTTGAGATCTCACCGGACCTATCTATTGTGCAGCGGCCTATTCGCGTACTTGCTTCAGAGCTAAGACGCCTTTGAAAAAGGACGTGACACTCGTTAAAGTTCAGTGGTCTACAAATCCCCATGACTGCACTTGGGAAACCAAAGAGTTTATCGAGTTTCTTTCTTCGCAGAGCAATGGTGAGAATGTCTCTTTATCTCAAGCTTATTTTCTTTCTTTTTGGGTGATGAAATTAAATAGTTGAATACATACTCTTCTATAGATATTGCAAGGACGCAATTTTGTTAAGGGAGGGAGTCTATAACAACCTGATTTTGGAGATTACCTATAAAAATTAAATTATAATGGTAGTCATAATTTAATATTGTGAATTAAAATAAAAATTTAAATTGTTTATTTGGAATAAACACTGAATTTTGGAAATAAAATGAGAAAACAAAGTTTGAAACTTTATTTTATTTCTTTGGGTTAATAATAAATGGAAAATAGTTTTTATTTAGAGAAAATGCAATGATTGCATTAATTATGGCCAATTACTTCATCTAATAATTTTTTAAAAGAACTATGTGATTTTTAAAGGTTGTTTAATCAAATAAAAAGGTGAAAATTGGTGTAAAATGATTTTTGATTATAAATTTGAGTTTATAACGATTAGTTATATTTTTCTAAAGAAGAAAAATATTTTTTGTTGAATTTTGAAGTTAAAAATAAGGTTTTGTGCATTTATTTGTGTAAAATTGTGTATTTATGTAAAAATAAGGGTTTTTAATAGTAACAATATTTTGATAACATAAATTTTCTTTTTATTAAGTGTAAAATATTTTATTTAACTTGTAGATATGTTTACATAATTTATTTATAGAGAAAACTTGAAGAAAAATATTTTAACTTGCGCATATGTTTGCACCTACATCTTTATTTAATATGGCCCAAATACAAAAAAATATCCTTATTTAAACACGTATGGAGATGAATTAATTTATATAAAATGCATAATTTAGAATGTTAGTTAATATACAACTCCTGCATCTTTATTCAGCTAAATAAATACATCTTTGTTCAAAATAACAAATCATTGCAAGAATTACGCATACTTGGCATCTCATGAAACAAAGCATTGGTGATAAATATTCGCTCTATGTTGAATGCTCGGTAGTTTCAAGATTTTTTTATTTCTTAGAAATTTGTTCGTCATGAATTGTTCTCCCTACCTCCCTCCTCTGTTTCATCCTCCATTCACCCAACCACACCCCCACCACACCCCTTTACAAACTCTCTCTCTCTCTTCTCTCGATCTCTCGATATCCGATCAAGTGAATTTGAGGATTATACTAAAACAAGTGACCTAAATATGAAGAAACACTGATGTAACGACCCATAAATTCTGGTAAATAAAATTGGGTAAATTAATGAGATTTTGTAATTAAATTAGGAAGAAATAAAAATTTGATAACCTATATTGTAGTAAATGTTAAGAATGTAATTTAGCAATGTTTATAAAAATTTAATTTTGACAATTGAAGCGAAATCCCATTTATGAATAGTGTAAGTTGTTACATTTGGTTACAAAATATAAAAAGAGAAAATAAAAGTAATTGTTGGATTAACCAATGCAATAATTTATTTAGTAAAAGTAACTGCATGTAAATTTAGGCAATAAAGTTAGTCAAAGCTGAATTTGTATAAATCAAATTTTGCATCAATTGCAATAAAATAAATAAAAGTTTACGTTAATATTAATTAAGGGATATTTGGAAATAATGTTAATGGTATTCATAGTAGAACAAGTTGTTGAATGAAAGAAATGGAAGAAAAGATTTATTAATGTATACTTAATAGAAGAATAAATGGAAAGGGAAGGTCTAGGGAATTATTGAAATTTGTTAATGGAAAAATAATAATATACTTAATGGTAATTAGATGAAAGCAGAAGTATTTAGAATTGTAACATTTGTTTGATAATAGGGAATTTATAGGTGTAATTAAAGTCATGGTAACACACGTTATAAGTTAACCGTTTATTTGGTTTAATAATTAAAATGTGAATCAATTGGAATTAAATGGTCCTTAATGTTATATTAATAAGAATTAACGCATTAATTAATTAGTGCACACCATATTAATTGAAACAGATGGTAAAGTTAAGATTGATTGAAATTAGTAAAATGGGAAAGGAATTCAAAATTATGTTAACTGATGAAAAATACGTAATAAATTGTAAATTTATATAATCAATGTCCGTTAAGTAGTTATAAATTTTATAGGTGATAATAAACGTTACTTAGTGATTATTAATATAATAACAAAAGGCGTAAATGTAATAATGGAATAATTGGAATTGTAAATTTATGCGTATTGTAGTAATCGATATAATGAAAAATGTGTGTAACAACCCGATATTTTCAGCTATTCGCATCCACACATGTAGGACTTGAATTGCCTAAAATACCGCATTGTAAATAAATTTGGAGCAAATGAAATACAATCACAAAATCACAGACACAGAACATATCAGAATAACTCGCAGCGGAAAATAAAACCATAGTAGTTCATGAAGCTACTATAACAAACTCTCAAAACAAATACATAATACAGTCTGAAAACAACATAATAGAAATCCCAAATACATAGAAGTTTACTAATACATCAAATAAGCAGAACAGCTGAAATAGAAGTAGATACATAAGCAGATAGACTGGTAGAATCTCAAGCAAAGCCAGCTCTAGAAAAGATTCCAAAGCGGTAAATACTCAGACTGACCCGAGCGTAAAGTAAAACATAAAACACTCGAGTCAGGACAATATATACTTATATGACGTAAACTAACTCAAGTGAACTGTAGTAGAAATGCACAATAACTTAAAGGATGCTTGTGACCGCCCATCCTTTAAGGATCAGTTAACCTATAAATTAAATACATCCCGTGGTTAAAATTTAAAATTAGCAATTTACTTCAAAATCAAATCTCATTTAAAAATTCAATATCATTCAAAAATCCATTCAAAATATCAAAATATCATATTTCAAAATAGTTTATATATCGAAACAAATTACTTCATTTTAAATCACAAAAATGAAGTAATTATATTTAGTAATTAAATTATTAAATTTTCAAAATTTTAATCTTTCAAAGTTTATTCGTTCACTTAAATTAATTAAAACAATGAAAATTCAACTTTCGCGATATTTAGAAAATGCTACGGAAAGTCACATTTAAAACGGTTCAATTTAACAAAAGACCGCATTTAAGATGCTGTAATAGGGTTACATTAGTTTCAAATAAACTTAGTTAAATTCAACCAATATAACATTTACAAAAATGCTATAATAGCCTTTAATTAAATTTAGCCATTTGGATCATTATATTCAAATACAACATTTACAAATGCTGTATTATCATTTACATTAAAATTAATAGCATTACAGAAATGCTATTAATTGACTTCAAATATTCAGTATAATTTCACAAACAATTATATTTTATATAAATCATTTTTGACTTGTAAAATCATATAATTTCACTTATAAAACAATCATTCAAATACCCTTATATTCATGACTTTAATAAAGTTAAACATCCATTCAAAAATCAAAATTTAATAATAATTCACCTATCAAATTCCAATATTAATTTTAAATTCATTAAATTAAATTAACTTAACACTTAAGTTTAAATTTTCAAATATAACTTGATCCTATTTTTATCTACTTAGCTTAAAATTCACTTTTAAGTCAAATTCACAAATTTCCAATTTTTAGTTATATTTGAAAATTTCAACTTAAATATTCATTCATTTAACATTTTAACTTTATTCAAAATCATTAATATAAAAAATATATTTTAATTTCACTTTAATCCAAATTAACATGAATTCATCGCATTTCATATTTAATTTAAATTCCAATTATCACCCAATTAAAATTTCCCAAAATAACTTACATTTCAAATTTTCTAGTTTTACCATTGATTTATTTCACTTATAAATTTTCATAAAATCAATAATGCTTACATAAATCATTTTTTTATTTAGTTTAAATAAAATATTATAATATTTACATTTCTAAAATATTTTAAGATTTTTATAAAAACAAATTTTAACAACGGGTCTGTATTTCATTTCTAGTCTAGGTAAAGTGATACGGGTAATATATCATTTCAACCCGTAATTTACAATGAAAACCCGGGTTTGATCATTTCAAACCCGCAATCCCAAGTAAATGAAAAATAATTGAAAATCATCCAGGCCTATCATTTCAGCCCAAAACGATTTTCTCCTATTCTAAAGTTCATTCGGGTATATATCATTTCAACCTATAGTGATTCTAATCTAAAGGGAACTTGCAGTGATAAAATGATATAAATAACAGAACAACATAAAATAACAGTAATATATGATATAACAGGTAAATAAGATGGGAGAACATCATACGATCATAACATAGCAGATATAACGTGGTGATGCATTTTACAGATTCAAATATGATGGATTTACTAGTTATATAAGTATAAAACTGTCTAGTGAGAATAACTCACGGTTTTGTGCTGAAGACACAACGACGAATGCTTGAATGAGATCCAAACAAGCACGATAACACGATTCAAATAAGAGTGGAGGAGCCAAAGTATCAAATCCCTTGAATACAACTCACACAAACAATAATAATATACATAAGTTTCAAATGCAAATACGATAAATAATGATATAATAGGCTGCACAAATCATAGCGGAATTGTTTTGCACTTGTCTCCAACTCACATTGAGTTCATCCATGAGTGTATTACAAGTGTAAAGCGATGTTTTTGGTTCAGGTCTGGGTTGTTAAGGGTCGGCCTAACATGCTAGAAGGTGGTGCAAAGGTGGGTGGTGGTGGAACTACACTAACAAAGCAATATACAAGGGCTTAAGGCCATAGTTTGGCTCGGCCAAGGGCATATAGATCACGTCCCTCACTGTAACAGCCAAGGGGATGGTGTGGCCGAAAGTTTAGGTGGTGCTGGAGGTGGTGGAGGTGGTGTTGGTGGCGGCTATGTGTGGTGGAAGTGGTGGATGTGGATGACGTGTTCGGTCTAGGCAAGTTTTATGGGGTTTGTTGAATTTTGGTGATGGATCAATCCACAAGGAGGCATGGCTTGGGGTTTGGTCAGAGAAGAGGTGATGATGGTGGTGTTCTCAGGTGGTGGTGGAGGCAGAAGGTCATGGAGAGCAGCATGGCCGAACATATATAGGTGAAGAGCAAGTGCAAAACTCAAATCAAAGAAGAATAAAAGTACAACGAAAGAAAAGAAAAAGAAATTTTACCCAACTTTCCTCAAAGGCAATGGCCGAAATTTTTTTGTTCAGCAATGAGAAAGTGAATGTATGTGAAAGTGAAATGAAGGTGGCAGCTGAAAGAATGAAGAGATATGGCCATTTGAGTGAAAAGAAATGTTAAAATGTGAAAAGGTGTGAACACAAAAAGCCATTGGAAACTAAGAGTCAAAAGCCTTTTCAAATTTCTTTAATTTATTTATATAAGTTTAAATAACTGAAAATAATTACAATTTCAGTTAGAATTTCGAAAATGCAACAAAAATATAAAATATAAATAAATATTTATTAATTATATAAAGTTAAAATAAGAAAATAGCACAAAATTGCAAACTAGTCTAAAAAATTTGAAATTAAATGGAATAAATTTTGGAAAATTCATATGGACTTGTAAAATATTTTTAAACAAAGGTAACAACATAAAATAAAAAATGAATCAATAAAATAAATATATAAATTTAATTTGAAATAAAATTTTAATGAAGAAAATAGCAGAAAATTAGAAAACAGCCTTTAAAAATAGGAAATAAATACAGTAAGTTTTGGAAAAATTATGACGTCACTTTGAAAATTTTTAGAATAAAATATATATCTAACATGTCATATAACACATATTAGAACATGATTTGACAAATAAAAATATTATTTATATAAATTAAAGTAGATAATTTTATTAAATAAACAATTTACACCCAATATTGTAAAATGCACTACTTTCACAATATAAATCGGATTTCAACGAAACGAGAAGCAGTATTCTTGAAATTTAATATATGTACATAATAAAAGATAAAATTAAAAAATTCAAATATTTAAATTTCAAATGTAAAAGTCAAAGTTTGACTAGATTGACCAAAAATTCACTTTTAGGGAAATATTCAATTTATACCAGTTTGAAATTATAATTCACATAATAATCAACATTTATATTTAAAATGAAAATGTTTGAAATAAAACAAGTTTTAAAATAATTTCAAAATAAAAATAAAGTCAAAAATAAATATATATATATATATATATATAAATCTAAGGTTGTTACACTCTCCCCCACTCAAATCTTTTCGTCCTCGAAAAGGAAGGAAGCGGAGAAACAACTAGAGAGAACAATAGGTTGGAAGACATCCCGAAAGAAGGTAGGGGAAAAGTGGCTAGGAGGGAAAGCATGTTGAAAGACATGGATGAACCATTATTTTAAAATTTATTGTTTTTTTATATTTAACATGTTAAACATTTAATATGATAATTAGTTATTTGATTCAAATTTGATAGTTCGAAGTAAACAATATTTAAGACATTTTAAATCATGATTAGAATATCCTTTATACAATACTTTACCCAAAATACTTTTATAACTCAATGTCTTAACAAGCTTACTTTCGTTCCTGCAAACTCTGGCTATGCGTTGATCAGGCGCAAAGCTAGAATTCTCCAAGTACTTAGTAGACCTGTTTCAACACCCAGTGAGAATACTAAAAAAATAGGTATGAGAAGTTCCGCTCAAAATCCAATGTCAAATGATGATAATACGATAGTAGTGGCCCGCTGCTGATCCAGTATTTACGTATTGGACACAACACTTTCCAGAAGATCCTTCTACCTTTCGGATTCCAAAAAAATATCGTAGCCAGTTCGTAAACAAGGGACCATCAACCCCTGCTGCAGTGGTACGCTGCTGATTCAACGATTTACGCAATGGATGCACTTCATTCCCGGAAGATCCATAAACAACAGATCCCAAGATCGAAAGCGCCTCCATTGCATAAATTAAAGAACCATCTACCCTGAAAAAAAATCGAGGAACTCATGAGTTTAAGTTCGGACAGCCATATCAGTTCGAATCCATTTCTGAATTCACCCAAGTCCATTAGGGTTTATCGGTCGAATCCATTCCTAGATTCCCCAAGTCCATCTGGGTCAAAGCATATCACTATACTTCTTCCGGAGGGTACTTCCCATATCTCTTACATCAAAATATAATATACCATATATAGTAGCCCTTCAAAATCATAGCTTCAAATATTGCACTTATATAAATTCCATTATATATAAGATTTCATTTTCAAATCGAATACTTTCCAAAATCAATAGTACATCAAATCACATTTATATAGACTTTGATTATATAAGATTTTAATTTACAAATTGAGTACCTTTTCAATTTAACATTTTCAAATCAACTTCATACTTATAAAAATCCATTTTATATAATTTCGATAACTCCCAAATCAAGTATTTAGTAAAACATGGTTCTCAATTTTAATTTGATTCAATAACATTTCAGTTTCAAAATCATATATGATTTCGCCAAATCATTTCTTCCAAATTACATATGCTCGGTTTCAAAGTTTCTTAAAACAATAGATTTAGAAAATAATCCAAATTTCCAAATCAACAAAAATTTGGGTCAAACAAATTAATTTCCATTTCAAACATATATTCACTTTCAAAAATCATAATACTTTCAAAGTTATAAATCTTTCAAAACCAAAATACATGAAATCATTACACTTTGAAAATCCTAACTTTTCTAAATCATACATTTGAAAACATAAAACATTCCTTTAATTCTTTATATTTCACAAATTTATTCAATTTAAACCAAAGTCTACAAGTTCCAGCTTTAATTCAATCCAAACCATCAGTTTCAATTCAATTTAGCTTTCCAACAAAACCATTTCAAATATTATCAAATTTCATATAAAGATTTGATCCATAAAATAAAATATTCAGTCTTTAATATATTTCAGAGCTTAAATGTACCATATTGCAAAACTAAATTTTATAATTTCATATATCTCAAATTTTACTTCATTATTACATAGTTTTGAAATATTCATTTCATAAATTAATTATCATTTAAATAAACCAGAATTTCCAGTAACTAAATATCCTTTCATACTAATATAAACTACAAATATTCATTTATCAAAACCAATTATCATTCCAAATTCACATTCTTTATCAAATAAAGATTATATCATTCAAAGCCTCATTATCAAATCATTATTTGAATTCAATTTCAAATATTCAAATTTAAATGTCATTTTAAAAAAATCAAATATGTAATTCATTTATTATTTCAAATATCATTACAAAATACATTTCAAAATTCCATTCATATATTCATTTATCTCATTACATTTCCTTCCATTTAACACATAACCAAGTAAACCTTATTTATATTCAAATTCAACTTAAATTCCGTAAAATTCAAATTTAAATATTAAATTATATTCAAAACTCCTTAAATTTCACAAATAATCAATTCCAAAAATTAAATCATTTAACACTTTAAAACATAACTCAAACAGTGTTAAAATCTATAACATTAAGAAACATTGTTAAATTATAACAACGACAGCATTTAAAATTGCTATTGTAACTTATAGTTTCCAAAATAGTTTAGTTCAAGAATAACGACATTTATAAAATGCCATAACAGATATTTAGTTACTTCAAACAAAGTTAATTTCAAACATATCAGCATTTTAAAGTGTTGTCATAAAACTATAGCATTTTCGAAATGCTATTAATAAAATTCCAGATTTTATTATAACTTTTCAAAAACAATACAACTTCAATTTTAGCAAATTTTAAACTTATAAATCATATTTCTAGACTTCAAAATTTCACATTTAAATATTTTTTAACATATGATTTATCACAACAAAATTTTAAATCAAATATTCAATTTAAAACTCACTTTCATTTGTTAGGTCAAATTCACTATTTTCCTTAACTTATAAATTTAACAAAAACTCAACATTTTACTTCAAATATCTTTTTTTTAAACTATATTTCATACCAGTATAATTTAAAATAGGCTTATTTATTTCACTCCACAACAGTTTCAAACTTATATAAATCATATTACTTTATACATTAATCATACCAAACTAAACTAATACTTTATCAAATACCTTATACCATTCAAAATTTCTTAGCTTTGAAAAGTTAACCTTGATTTGGAAGTGCTCAAACCTTCAAATAGTTGAAGAAATCATATTTTCAATCCAAGAGTTGGAAATCACCAACAAATTAGTAAATCAATTCCAATAGGTAAGGTTATACCAGAACAAATCTAAATCTCGAGGACTGAACACCGGCTTATTTTAAATCATTTCAATTATATCTACACACATATCTTTCGAATATCAAACCATACTTCGAAATTGGAAATCAAAATTTGGTTTCATAAAATCACCCGCATAGCAAAGCTACTAGATTGGCCTCTCCCTCACACAGAAACTCAAAAATCAATGTCGATGATTCATCACCGAAATTATTTTTCAGCGACATAAGTGGGTTCTGGACTTTTATTTCTTGAAACTTCTTTGAAATCTCTTCAAAATCATTCGAATTCATTCAAATACATTTTAAACATTTCTTACCTAGAAAAATATCTTTAAATCATATTATTATTATATATTTTCCAAAATCTTAAAAACCCGTTTCAAAACACCGGAGTTCGATTCCTCGAAACCCAAATTCCGAACCCTTATTTATAAATCATTTTTATATAAATCACAATTTCTTATAAATTTCCAAAATTTCAAATCCTTTCAAAGCTTAAAATTTTCATTTTCCTAAGGTAAAAATCCTTATTGAAAATATTTCACTTTTATATAAAAAATAGGGTCATCCTTATCAAAATAATAATTTCGATGTATGCACAAATTCAAAATACAATCAAACGCAAATTTCCAAAGAATGATTCAAGGTTAGATTTCAAGCAATACGGAGATTCGAATTTAGAGGAACTCTAATCAAATAGAACTCTGGTTCGAAGATAATCTCGAACAAAGATAAGATAATTTTATTACCAAATGGAAGATGATAAGCTTATATAAATCACGGGCGACCTTAACCGGTCAACCGTGACTTTAGGAATATAATCAATTCGTAAATCTAAGACAAATCGACATTCGATCGCCAAAGATAGAATCCGGGTAAAGCAGGATATATATAGCATCGAAAACCGAGAATACATGAATCTCTGGTGAATCAATGCTAATTATAAAGGATTTTAACCCCTTTACAAATCAATCAAAGATTTGAGGAATCACCGTTCTTTATAGAGGTCATTCCAAAGTGGAGTTATGAAATGCTCCAAAATCAAAATGGATAGAATAGGGAAGACAAGACTGGATTTTAGAACAAGTGGGAGCGTTCTAAAGTTTAAGGAATCCTAATCGATAAGAATACTAACCAAGAGATTCCTAACAAGATGGATACTGAAGGGATGAAGTTTTTGAAAATCTTGGTTTCAAAATAAGAAAATTTTTACGCCAAAATAATCTTTGAAAATCCTTTAAAAATCATTTGAAAATTATTTTATACTTCGAAAATACGTTCTCTCACAAGGAAGGATTCTCAGATTGATTTCACTCATTTTAGGGTATTTCTACCCTATTTCTAATGAGTTTTTGCTCCACATGCTATGGTTTGTCAAAAACCAAAGCTCTGATACCAAATGTAACAACCCGATATTTTCAGCTATTCGCATCCGCACATGTCAGACTTGAATTGCCCAAAATACCGCCTTTTAAATAAATTTGGAGCAAATGAAATACAATCACAGAATCACAGACACTGAACATATCAGAATAACTCGCAGCGGAAAATAAAACAATAGTAGTTCATGAAGCTGCTATAACAAACTCTCAAAACAAATACATAATACAGTCTGAAAACAACATAATATAAATCTCAAATACATAGAAGTTTACTAATACATCAAATAAGCAGAACAGCTGAAATAGAAGTATATACATAAGCAGATAGACAGGTAGAATCTCCAGCAAGACCAGGTCCAGAAAAGATTCCAAAGCTATAAATACTCAAACTGACCCAAGCGTAAAGTAAAACACAAAACACTCGAGTCAGGACAATATATACTTATATGACGTAAACTAACTCAAGTGAACTATAGTAGAAATGCACAATAACTTAAAGGATGCTTGGGACCGTCCATCCTTTAAGGATCAGTTAACTTATAAATTAAATACATCCCATGGTTAAAATTTCAAAATAGCAATTTACTTGGAAATCAGATCTCATTTAAAAATTCAATATCATTCAAAAATCCATTCAAAATATCATATTTTAAAATAGTTTATATTTCGAAACAAATTACTTCATTTTAAATCACAAAAATGAAGTTATTATATTTAGTAATTAAATTATTAAATTTCCAAAATTTTAATCTTTCAAAATTCATTCGTTCACTTAAATTAATTAAAACAATGAAAATTCAACTTTCGCAGCATTTAGAAAATGCTACGGAAAGTCACTTTTAAAATAGTTCAATTTAACAAAAGACCTCATTTAAGATGCTGTAATAGGGTTACATTAGTTTCAAATAACTTAGTTAAATTCAACCATTATAACATTTACAAAAATGCTATAATAGCTTTTAATTAAATTTATCCATTTGGATCATTATTATCAAATACAGCATTTACAAATGCTGTATTATCATTTACATAAGAATTAATAGCATTACAGAAATGCTATTAATTAACTTCAAATATTCGATATAATTTCACAAACAATTATATTTTATATAAATCATTTTTGACCTGTAAAATCATATAATTTCACTTATAAAACAATCATTCAAATACCCTTATATTCATGATTTTAATAAAGTTAAACATCCATTCAAAAATCAAAATTTAATAATAATTCACTTATTAAATTCCAATATTAATTTTAAATTCATTAAATTAATTTAACACTTAAGTTTAAATTTTCAAATATAATTTAATCCCATTTTTATCTACTTAGCTTAAAATTCACTTTTAAGTCAAATTCACAAATTTCCAATTTTTAGTTATATTTCAAAATTTCAACTTAAAAATTCATTCATTTCACATTTTAACTTTATTCAAAATCATTAATATAATAAAAAATTCTTTTCATTTCACTTTAATCTAAATTATCATGAATTCATCACATTTCATATTCAATTTAAATTCCAATTATCACCCAACTAAAATTTCCTAAAATAACTTACATTTCAAATTTTCTAGTTTTAGCATTAATTTATTTCACTTATAAACTTTAAAAAAAATCAATGATGCTTACATAAATCATTTTTTTGTGACGGCCATGGATTTTAGAGCATTTAAAATTGGAATTTTTAATTGATTTTAAATATTTAAAGGTTTAATTTTAACTTGAATTCAAATATTACAATTTATTTGATAATTAAATTATTGAATTAAATAATTTGAAATGAAATGAAATACGAAATCTGAGATTTCAAGCCTATTAAAAATAATTTGAAGGCTTATAAAATTTATATTTGATAAAACTGAAGACAATAGAAGCGTTAAGATTGAAATTAACAGTGATCTGTTAAGTTTTGAAATTTTATCGTTTTAATTTGAATTTAAAATAGCCTTCCGAGGCACAGTCTCGGAATTGGACGAAATTAGTTCCATTGGATCCATAATATTGAATTATTACCGGATTTCAAATTTTGTAGCATTCGGAATCATCGTGTGAGCGTACGAGATAAAAACGTCTAGAAATAAATAATCGTTTAATTCAAAATATCTCACATTTTTCACCCATCAAAACCTTTTCCATCAACTGAAATTTTAAGTCAAACCCTATCTTATCTTCAACAACCTACGATCGTGCCCATTAATTCTACAAACGCATCTTGTTTCTTCTTTTATACGCATGGCCCAAAAAAAATAAGAAAAAATTAATGGCCGAAGCCGTATTCTTCAAATTGAAAACCAAATTAACCAAAACCCTAAACATCGTGCTCATCTCGAGTTAATTGAAGCACGACCCATTATTCAGTTTCTTCGGCATCTGGGGGGGAGGGTTTATCGTGTTTTGCGCATAAAGAAAGGAGGAGTGGCGCCGTATTTCGAGCACGCGATGATGCTCGCGAGTTGAGGGGATCGGCGAGTCGAAGGGTGAAATCGAGCATCGTTGGGTGGCCACGAGTTGCAGCTAGGGCACGAGGCGAAGAGGCTAGCGATGGCCGCGATGGGTTCTAGGCGGTGCGAGTGAGGGTCGGTCTCGTACGCGTGATGAATAGCTCGAAAAGGGGTGGTTCTCGAGCTGGCCGTGAGTTTTGTGCTCGATTTGGAAATTGCGCAGAATTTGGTGATGGCCGCATCGAACAGTGAGGTAATTGCTGGTTATTCTTTTGATTTGAATCAGTTAAAGTAATACATATATGAAAATATTTAAGTTTTGAAGATATAATTTGTTAATATTAAGGAAAAACAAAAATAAATAGTTATATTGATATGCAGTTTCAGATTTAATATGTTAGAAGAAGATAAAATGAAAGAAAAAAAATGTAATCTTACTAAAGATTTTAAATGCAGTCTATATACATATTATAAAAGTAGTTTTATTTAATAAAACTTATTTAATTATTTTTACAAGAGGTTATTTTATTCAATTCAGTTTTGGAAGTTAATTTTTAGTTAAATAATTCATTTAAGAGAAATTAGTCTTAAACGAAAGCCTTAGCTAATTAAGTTATTTAATGGTAAGTGATTTTTCAATTATTTCAAATATCTATTTAAAAGAAAATTCATTTATAACCAAGTTAATAATTAAAACCAAAGTACTAGGGATTAATTGATCGGTTAATTCAAATATTAACAAACTGTAAATGTTTATACAAGGTTAACTGTGAAGAATTGTGACGAAACAAACTAGTTTGGAAATAGGATGCAAACGGAATAAGGTGAGTTAATCTCACTCAGTTAAATTTAAATTTAGAATTTAAATTCAAATGATTACATTTAAATAATTGTTTAAATGCTTGAATTGATTGATGTGATATATTATGGTATAATTTGAAAGTGGCATAATTTGTTGTGCGAACGTCTGTGGATGCAGGAAAAACAGGCTGGAGGGATCCAACTGGACCCCTCAAGTTTATTTAATTATTTATTATTCTCTGTTCTGAATATTTGATATCCTGTAATTAATTAGGTGAAAATATTGAATGTTATGGCTTGATTCTTATAATCGGGCAATAATGAATTACCAAATATATATAATTTGAGTTTGGGAATGAAAATAAAAGAAGTGAAATTATAAGTAAAATAATTATGGAAACTTGAATAAATCTAAGAATGAATTGGAAAAGAAATAAAGTGCCTTTAAAATTCTAATAAATAAATCTTAAGTTTAGTAAGGGAAATTTGAATAATAAGAAGATTAATGAATTTTAAATTTCAGTGTTATTATTTTAAAAAGAATAAAACATTTATTTAAAATTTTTGATTCAATTTATTGAAAAGAACACAGAAAATTTGGAAGAAGGTGAAATTGGTATATTTCAGTTAAATGATATAAAATCAAACGGAAAATAATAATAATAACAATAAAATCTATAATTAATGAATTTTGAGATAAACAGATAAGTAAAGAAATTTATTTCAAATGGAATAAATTGGGAATCAATTTGGAAAATTGATTTAAGCAATTGAGGTTGGAAATTCTTCATGGATAACCAAGTACGATTTCAAAGTAAATTTGTTAAATATAATTAAAACTTTTAAGTTGTTTTAAAAAACACAAGTTTTAGAAAATTTATTATTCTAAATATTTAAAATTCTAAAGTAAGTATATTTTTTTAATCTTTTTTTTAATTCATTATAGCAATAATTATTTATAGAGTGACTTAGTATTTTCTTTTAGAAAGTGTAAATCTAGTTTTATATTTTATTAGATAATTTTATTTTCAAATATCCATATAGTATGTATTTTTACAAATTATTGGAGTAATTTTAACTTGAATATTTTAAAGTATATTTCAAAGTAAAGTGTTTTAAATCATTTTAATAATCTAGTTTTGTGCTTGGTGATTTCAGTGGAGATAGAAAATATTTGGGAAAAAGAAAGAATGGCTAGAAACTGTTTTCAAAGGGTTTTTAAAAAATAAATGGAAAATGTATGTTGTGAAGATATATTGAAGTTATTGAATAATTTGGAAAATTATTTATTGTTTGATGGATGTTTGTGAATATTAATTGATAGTTAAATCACCGACTATCAATATTGGCCAATACGTTGATCGTTTCGAAGAGACCGGGATCGAGATTTATTTCTCGAAAACCACTTCGATCCGGTTAGTACGTTTCGTGAAAACGAGTTTGGTTCGAAGATGGAGCAGTGAAGTGCAAGGGCTAGTCGCTACTAATCTTGGGGATATTTCTAAAATGGATGTAGTAGGAGTAGTGCCTACGGTTTCGTTCGAACCCGGGACGGACTTGTATGGATGAATGCTTGCGAAACATCGTCAGGTGGACGATGGGCATTCTAAGGGATATGTTCTAAAAAGGTAACGCTTAGCATCAAGCCTCATCAAATGGGAATGACTGAAAATCAGGGCTTGTGCAGCAAGTCTAGGTGGGTAGCACCCAAGAAGGTGAGGTCATCCCTGTCTAGATGTCCCTTTTTATTTCGGCTTAGTGGGCGGTTGCTGATCCCAACCGCAGGGTGATCTCACTCGGGATTATCCAGTGAGGGGTAGTCCCGGCCTTGTGTTGCAGGGGAGCGGGCGTACTCCCCGGTACGGTGATCTAGGCCCCGTACTGTGACAGGTGGTACCCTAGTGCCTAGTCATTAGTTGGAAATCCATTCTCCCTACGAGCCTTGTACAAGTTTTGTTTGTATTACCCACTCTGTGGCTAGTAGCTGGAATTTAATAGATGTAACAATTTCGGCTATTTTATAAGTATTTGTATAAAGACCCTATTATAATATCGGAGGATTTCTATAAAAAAGTGTTTTAGCTATCGTAAGGTAAAAACCTGACATGTTTATTTGTGGCATGGTCTTACGAGATGCTTTTGTTTTCAAAGGATTTTTGAAACTTTAGTAATCAATTGGGTGAGTTCAATTGGGTGTGATTTTCTCACGCTGGTATTCTAGACTGACTCGGGTGTTATTTAACTGTAATGCTCGGGTCAGACCGAGTATTATAGGAAACTCAGGATATGACGTTGTGGAGCTCAAGAGACGAGGTGGATGACGATACGTACATTCGTACTTGTTTATGTATATATATTCCGCTGTGTTGAGTTAATGTGTATCCATTGTATGATATTAATGTTGAATTGTTATTAATGTACTCTGATGATGTAATGTATAAACAGATATATTTGATTTTGAGTAAAGGTCGTTTATTATCTATTATATTTTATTCCGCTGCGATGGTTAGATTTTGTTATTGTTTTCTATTTTCTTCTTCTACCTCTTCTTCTTTAACCTAAATGGTTCGTATTTCTGTACAACTTGAGTTGATTTAGGTAGAATAGTGTTGACTCAAGGGGTACGGATTTGTGGGTCGTTTCACTTGGTATCAGAGCATAGGTTGGAAATAACCTTGGCTCTGGTGGGAACTACTCATTTAAATTAGAGTCCGCGGTACTCTAGAATGAGTTTGAGCGTATTAATAGATATGAGCGCGTATTTGTTAGTGAATATAAATTGTTTTAATATTGTGTTGATTGATTTATTGAGTGGCATATGAATCTTCGTCGACACGGTCTGCGCAACTGTACTGAAGGGGGTTTCTAAACTCTTGATTAGAACAATTGACACGGTATTGTTTTAAATATTGGTGAATGAAATAATTTTACCCAAAAACATATTTTAGTATAAAGAAAAGTTTTTCATAAACTATTTAGCTAATATATGGTTGCTTGGATATTAGAAATGATAATATTAAATTATTATCATTGTTAAATGAAAATTTAACTAGAAATTGAAATATAACTAAAATTTAAGGGAATAAATTCATTATAAAATGAAATTTATAAATATGAATTTGTAAATATGAATTATAAATGTAAATTATAAAATTGAAATATAATCAAATGAGAATTTGTATAAGCATAAATTGTACAAACGAACTATAGTTAAAACTTATTTAAGCAGGATTTGGAAATTTAAATTCCCAGAGACTTTGGAAGTGTTGTCGAAGTGTTGTAAAGATAAATGATAGTATTATTGTTTTGGAGATATTTCTGAATGGAAATATGTTTTAAATGGATTTTGAAAGTGATATAGCATTGAAATCACTTGGATTATTGGAAAATAATTCTAATTATGACAGCCGCATCATCAATATTCATTTTCGAATTTCTAAGTGACGGATTACTGCCAGAAAAAAGAATTGATTTGTTCAGAAAAGTTAGTTGTTTTTGAAAAATTTCAAAGGAAATTTGTTGGAAATAAAATAGGATTGGTTTGACTTTTGAGAAATGCCATTTGAGATGTTGGAGATTTCAAAATGATTTGAAACCAAAGCCGGGTATTTAAAAAAAAATCCTGAAGAAATAGGCGGTAAGCTTATAAATTGAGATGATTTTTAAATCAGGAAGGGAATATAAGCTTTGAATGTTGGAATTTAAATTTAAAGAGAAAATTTAAAAATGAAGTTAACTTGGATGGGAAATAGAAATTTGACTGGATTGACATTAATTGGATAGGCTGAAAATAATATCCAGTTGTATTCGAATTAAGTTGAAATTGAATTGAGTTAAATAAATTTGAGTTAAAGTAAAATTGAATTGGAATGAGAATTCAATTGAATTAATGAATGGAATTAAATTCTTACCTGAACGAATGGGAAATAAATTGAATAAGGATTAGAATTGAAGTAAATAAATTAGAATAACTTATAAAAGAATCAGAATTAAATTGCATGGAATAAAAATATGTTTGGGATATAAATAAGCATAAGGCTTGAGTTAAAATAAAAGAATAATATATTCAAGCCTATGACGAACAGAATTGTGTAAATAATAAGTTGTGACTTATAAATTTTGAAAGTTGAATAGAAAATCCAAAATAAATATTGTTTGATGTTTTGGATAATGAAACGGAAATCTAAACTTGAATTATATAATAAAATTGAACTAAGAAAATAAAATGAAGTGGTATTTGAAATCAAAAAAAAAATATTAAGCATTGAACTATAAATAGGAGTGAACTCATTTTATAATAAATTAGTTAATAAAATGTGTAAATGGGAACGTAATGTCATTTAATAGAAGCTGAATTGTGAAATTATGATGAAGTGTGTAAATAAAACTTAAGTTATAAATTGAATTCGACTTGAATTGTCAGTAAAGTAAATGTAACTGAATTGTGAGTTCATGAAATTTGGTGGTAAATTGAAATTGGATAGTGGATTCAGAACTTGAGTTTTAAATTAAAATTTAACTTGAAGTGTTAACAAATTAAATATAATTGAAATGTGTTGAATAAAAATGTAAATGGATTAAAATAGTAATGGTATGAATTGCAAATAAAATCCAAATAAGTGGAGATAAATTGGAAATGGCCTTGTAATTAATTGAATGAGCTGAATCTAAAAAGTTAATGTATAATAACTAATCACATAAATTTGTAGTTTGAAATGAGATTGGATTGAAATAGAATCAAGTTAAATTGAAAAAGGGAAATTTATTTGCAAAATGAAATGATGTTAAGTATAGAAAAAAAAGACTGAATAAATTGAAGTGGAATAACTTAAGCTGAAGAGATGAAGGAGAGTTGAATTGAATTCAACTTAAAACTAAGTATAATGATAGTGGATTGGATTTAAATCAAGTAAAAACGATTTTAATTGAAATAAAATTCGGTGAGTTGTCGATAATATTTAATGGAATGAAAATTCTTAAATAAATAATTGTAAACCATTTAAATTGTTAAGGATTTGAAATAACTTAGAGTCTATAAGAAAAATTTAAATGGTTATTAAATGAAATAGCTTAGATTGTCCTTGAGCTAAATAAAACAGTTTGGAATAAACAAATATGGAATGGAATGTAAATGAATGGATTGTGAATAAAATTGAAATGAAATGTGTCGAGCTAAATAAATGGTTGTGAATGAATTAAAATAAAAAGGAAATTTAATTGGTAATTAAGATAAATCTAAGTTGCTAATGGTTTTAATTGAACTGGTTAGGTTAAGTAAAATGAAATGCAAGTGAATAGATTCAAATTTAAAATGCAATGAAAATGAGAATATATGGATCGTGAATAAGTTTAAAAATGGAATAGAATTAAGTATAAATTGAGTTGAAGTCCATTTAAATTGGTTATAAAACATAAATACTTATTTATTCAAATGGATCTCGTCAAATATCATAGAATAAATTGTCATTGGATGTAAATGGAAGTAATTAAGATGCTATGAATTGATAGAAGAGAAATAGAATTGATTTTGAAATCAATTGAATGGAGTATGAGTTTGCTTGGGTTAAAATAAATTAAAGGTAAGAAAGGGTATTGTAAACCATTAAAATTAGATGAAATGACATATGGATTGGTTGAAACAAATGCGTAAGTGTTAAAAACCATATAGTTGCTTATAAACGTTGTTTAGTTACATTGCTATTAATATTCATGTGTTGTAATTGTTTCAAAGAGTGAAATGTTAATAGACTTCATATATATGACACTTACATGTTTAAATTGAGTAAATGCAGGTATTTGGAAGCCGTATGGCTGGATTTTGGGCATGCTAACGACTAAACTAATAAGCTGTTTGCTTAAAATGCTAAATAAGGTACGCCTACGCAATAAAAATAGGAAATGTGAACTGTTTTTTATTTTTTCGATCGTGTGGGTCGATGTAACGATCCCGATTTTTGATTTAAATTTAAATTGATAATTAAAATAAATTTTTTGAAAAAATTTTAAATCAATTTGAATTTTCCAAATTTAAATAGGACATTTGTTAAATTTGACATTGATTTTAAAATTTAATTAGGGCTTTCAAATTCTGTATTTAATATCTTATAAATAAAAAAATAATATGCCAAAAATTTATTAATTAAAATAAATAATATATTTTAGATCTTTGGAATTTAATTTGAAAATATATTAAGAAAATCTCAAAACAAATAAAATGAGTAGAATTGTATATATATTGAGATTTAATTTAGATTTATTCAAGAGGTATGTATATATAAATGGACAAAAAAAAATTATAATTCAAGTTGAATTGAAATTTGAATTTGAATTTAAGATTAATGCTTTAAAAATAAGTGGTATTTAAAAGTCATTAAGATGTAATTTATATAATATAAAGATTGGTTAAAAACAATTTTTCCTTTAGCATTGTATATATATACATGTATATACAAATGAATAAAGAGGTATATTCATTTATAAAGTAATATGATATGAAGTTGTTTAAAATCCTTCTTGTATTTGTAAAATTACAAACATACATTGGGAGATGGAGTAAGATAATCAACAAAATCTAAAGTTTATGATATGTTTTTACAAATGGCATCAAGTATATTTAATTAAACAAAATAATGGAAATAAAAAATTGAGAGAAACTTTCCATCTCCCCATGCTCAATCATATTATATCTCAGCCAGGTCTGAAAAGAAAACAGTAAAAGATTTGAACATCTCAAAACAACAATACAAAAGTAGAAAAAAAAAGATAGAAAGAAAGAAATGGTAGAACCTGAAAAACCAGAAAGGAAAAAAAATGAAGAGCAATGCAAAAGCAAACTTGAAGCTTTAAACAAATTAAACAATCAAACAGAAAGATCAAAACCCAACTGAGATCTGGAAAACCAAATTCTGGAAAATCAACCTGAAGGTAAAGCAATTGAATAAAATTACAGATCAAGGCAGAAGTGAAAACAAACTAGAGAGAAATTAAAATCTGGAAGCATGCAAGTTTAAAAGCATCAGGATCAAAACAAGGTTCAATGCAAATTTCAAGGCTTTTCAAAAGCTGGTTCTCTATCTTCAGTTTTTCCTGGTAAGTTTTAACTTTGTAGTTAATGAATTTGTAACTTTAAAGTAAAAAGAAAAAAATTAAGTTGTAATAAACTGCAGGTTTATTTTATAAAAAGAAAATATAAAGAGAGAGGAGCTTCAGTTTTGCCAATGCAAGTCTTTGGAAAATAAAATAAAGGCAAGTGACTTTCTTTACAAATTTGAATTTAAAAGTGGTTAACTAGTAGGAAAACAAAGATTTATACAACTTTGTAAATCAGTTGCAGATAAAAATTTCAAGCATTCAAGTGTAATTCAACCTGAAGCAAGTTGAAAATCTGGAAAAAACAAATTGAGGCAAGTAAAATTCTTTTAAAAAGGATTTGAATCTGTAGTTGTAATCAGGAACAAAGCAAAGATTTAAAAGAAATTCTATTTGTCAGTTCAGGAGTAAAGCAAACCAAGAATTCAAGAAGCAAATCAAACATTAACAACTTAGTTTCCAGGCCATTCTTATTTGGAACTCTATGTTCATGTTCTCTGTCTCTGTTCCCTGTCTTTGTTCTCTGCACCGTGCCTTCCATGTGAGCAAACTCTCAAACCCATTTCTTATTTTTATTATTGTTGTTGCATGTAATTAGCATTGAATGTTTGCTTGTGGATTGTGCTTGTACGGGTATAAATATACCTGTATGTATGTATATATGGGGTGATGTGTGTACAGGCAGACCCCATATCTTCTATTTCTTCTTAGCTTCGGGTTTATAGAGTAAACCTTAATTTGAACTCAAATCTCCCTCTTTCTCTCTCTGTTCCCTTCTAGAATAAAGATCTAAGCAAAAACATAGTGTTGTTGTTAACATGCAGTATGTTTTTTTTTAGAAATGAATCAAAGCGAAAACAATAGTGTTCTTCTAGGAAATGTGAAAAACAGCTAAGTCCAAATCCATATGAAAAATTCAATTATCATAAATTTCAATTTCAATAATGCTATCTGAATTACCACTGAAAATAATTATTTTAGAAAGTTAAATCTGAATTTTTCATAAAGTTTTTGACTAAGAAAATATGGTTGATTAGAAAAGTGAATTTTGTCAAGCTCTGGTGATCTACGGCGAACTGTAGCCCATGACTCTCGGTGAAGCTAGCTGGGGTATCGGTGGACTTAGGAAAAATAACTGGAAGATGGTCAGAAGGTTGTGGACGTGGCGGTTGAGCAATGAAGGTTGGAACCCTAGTTTCAACTAGGTCCAGTAATTTGACTCGTTCGTCCTCCCTGGTTGATCGAGTGTTACAAAATTTTAGGGAGTGATAGTTGGATGGTATACGAATACGTGGTCGAAGTCGCCGTCGCTCAGGTGGCCGGAGGCGTGTGAACACGGCGTTGACAGGTTTTGATGGGGTGGTGCCATGCTTAGTTCTAGGTTTGAAACTGTGGCTCGATTTTGATGTGAAGGGGATACGAGAATTCTGGAGGTTGGCCTGGAACGAGTTCGTCGACGGTGGCTAGCTGGAGATACCCATGGTGGTTGGATGGCGGCTGAGCTCGTGTGCATGTGCACGTGTCAGAGGATCGTGATGAAGTTTGGTAACCAAGAAGAAAAGTGATGGTCTCGGGTAATTCGAGTGTATGACTCGAAGTAGGTTAAGCTTTATCTCGAAGAAAAAGATGGGTTGCTCGAGTATACCTGATTGTTTCAGGTTTTAGGATCAACAGAGAACCTGTTCTGCTTAAAAGTTAAAGTAAAGTTTTAAATTTAAACTGGAATTTAAACTAAGATTTAAAAACAGAATCGAATCTGAATCCTAATAGTTTGAATCTTGGTTTTTGAAATGATTTAAATTTTGAAAATCAATTTAGTTTTAAAACTTTAAAGTATAAAATATATTGATTTAGAATTTAAATTGTAAGTTTTAAATTGTAAAATAGGAATTGAAAATAAGTTTAATTTCTAGTTTTTGAAATCTGGAATTTGGTTTGAATTTCAGTTTTAAAATAAAATAATTTTTTAAATTTAATTGGTTTTGACTATTTTAAAATGGTTAAATAATTTGAATTTTTAAATGAAGATGAAAAATGTAAGTAAAGCCTTAAAGAATTAAATTTAAAATAAAAGATTCAATCTGTATTTCAGTTTTCAAATTAAGGGAATTTTTGAATTTGAATTTGTTTTTAAATGCTTTATTCAAGTAAGAGATGTTTTATCTTAAAAATAAATAAATAGAATTTAATGATTTAGACTCATTAAATTATTAAGTTAATTAATCAAGTATTAATAAATAATTAAATGAAAATAGTAATTACTTAGTAAAGTAATTAAGAGTAGATAATTAAAGGATAAAGATTGATAAATCAAATATTAAGGGTAAATTAATTTAAAGAAAAATTAATTAATGTGGTTAATTAATTAAGATAACTAAATTGATTAAGGTTAATTAACTTAAAGTGATTAAGAAATTATTATTAATTAAGGAGTAATTAATTATTGTAATTAATTAAGGGAATAATAAATCTATTGATAAATCAATTAAGGGCAATTAATTATAACCTAGATAAATAAATTAATAATTAAGGGTTTACCAATTAAAGTAATTAATTGAGGAATAATCAATTAATAAAAGTAATTAAGATTTAATTAATTACAATTAAAGGTTAATTAATTAAGATAATTAATTAAATAAATGATTAATAAATGAAAGTAGTTAAGACTTAATTAATTTTAGTTAATAATAATTAATCATTGATTTAAAGAATTCAAATAAAAGTAATTATTGTGGGTAATAAATTTATAACCACACGGTTTATTCATCTTAATTAAAGATGTTTGATTGTTATTGAATGCCATGTGATGGACTGATATATTCGATGTGTGATGTGATGCTATGTAATGTTTTGTGCTAAGCTGTTATATCTGTGATGTATATATTGTTATGCAAACCCATGACCCGTAGAACGACATTTCAATTTCGATGCGACAGGGAGTCGGATTCCATTTGGTTATCCGAAACCCACATCGAATTGTAATGATTGAATCTGTGCTGATTGATGATGTGGCACTCTTATTGTGTAAAACCCCCAGACCACACTTATACACACTCGAATATGGATTGCACGTGGAAATGGGTTAAGTCACATATTTGAAATTGTTTTAAAATTTGATTTTTTTAATCCAAAATAGTTTTGGAATTAGAATTTTAAGTTTTTGAAAATGAGTTTCAAAAATAAAAGTTTTTTTAAATAACTTGATTGAATCTTGGAATTTAAATGAGTTAATTTAAATTTGAATTCAATATTTGAAATTGAATCCTATAATTTGAGAACTAGGGTTTAAAAAGTTACTCAACTTACAAATGGGTTATATGGGTTTTAAGCCATTTTAAAGGTGACGTTTTGGAATTTAAATTCAACTCAAGATTTCAACTTGTATAAACTTAGATTTGCTTTCCCATAAGAAATGGACTTCCAAGTTGTGTTAAAAGGATTTTCAAGTCTAAAAGGAAAATTGTTTTCCAAGTTGTAGATAAATCTTTGGAAATGGGTTTGAAAGCTATAAATCTTTAATTTAAAGATTTAGTTGGGTTAATCGAAATTGAATGGGAATTGTTTTGAAACCTATGGATAGATCTTTGTGAAATTGGGTGAAACTTTGTGAAAAAAAAATATTTTTGTGTTTTAAATTGGTAATTTGTTTAACCATTTGAAAGAAAAGTTATGGATTTTATAAGTTGTGACTTAACCGAAATCCCATATCCATATGTTTTTAAATATGGCGCTTACTATTCGGTTTAGCCGGGAGAGGACCTTGTGTCATATAACCCATTCTGAATAGTGATACGACGTTATGGATTGCAGTTGAAGACCGGTGTTGAAGACCGGGTGTCTTCGAGAACGTTAGGATAACCTATCGATTGTCTCTTCACCGAGTAGCTACGGTATAGAGATTCCCTTAGTGATGGAAAGTCCGATCGGGATTGTGGGTACCCGGATTTGCAAGGGCCTTTCGGAAGTACCTTCGGTTCTGTTCGAACCCAGAACAGACTTGTATGGTTGTATGTCCGACATTACACTTTGATATATTAAACTGATTTCTATCAAATACATTTCTGCTTGGTGGCGGAGAATTTATTCTCTTAGCTTAACACCCTTCTCTGAGACGCACGAGCTCAGAGGTTATGTAGTTGATATTTATCAGTGATATATTCCCAATTTGGTAATGTGGCATGCTGAGTGCTGCTGTGTGATGATGATCATTTGTTGATCATTTGTGATCGAAGCATGGATTTTGTATAAAGCGTAGCTTTGTGGACGAGTCTGCATCAGGACCTCACACCCCGGAAATGGTCGAAACAGGAAAGATGCGGCAAGGTTATGAGGGTCGCGCCCTTTAGGGTGTGTCATTCCCTTCTGGTAAAGGGTGGTATCATGGTATGGAGCCCAGATACTTACTCATGTGGATACTGCAGATCTATTACTTTGTGATACTTTGTGGTTGTTGGTGCGAGCGCTCGGATAAAGGTCCCAAAGGACCGAGGGATGACATATTCGTGTAGTAGTTACCTTGTTACAGAGGTAACCGGGCCTTGTGTTGGCAGAGATCTAACTGTAACGTTAGTTCTCGGGACGTCCCGCCAGAGGCGATCCCATGTGGCAGTAGGAAGTTCCTTAGCCTGACCATTTGTTGGAAATCCATTCATCCAATACGTGCCTTGTACGGTTTTAGTTGTATTACCTGCCATTCACTTATGGTGGTCACCACTGTTTGGATGGTAGCTGTAGTAGGCATAGTTCGGAATGTCTATGCTGGCTAGGATTTATATTCTACTTTCGAAATTGTTTTCTACACTATGCACAAATAATAATATCAAAAATGATTTGATTTTTTGCGTAGTAAGCATTTTTGACTATCATAAGGAGAAATCTCCTCCAATTCTGCGTTTGCATTGTGTGTGTGGCGGGAGGCCTTATGGTAGTTTCATTTTCCAAAAAGCATTACAGATTTATTTTAAATTCCTTGTTGCTTGTTTTTAAAGACCAAATGTTTTTGTTTTCTCATACCAGTCCCATGACTGATCTGGAGTTTATTGTTCCTTCCCTAAACTCCGGGTGCCCACTATTTTCCCACACGGGCAGTCTAGAGTTGGGATTTTCAGATAATCTATAGTAGGTGTAGATTCGATAGCTTTCAGCCTTAGGATTTGGCAATCGCATTTGGATTGAGTTGCTTCTCTTCATCTTGATTTGGGAGTTCGGGCTATATTTGGATTGGTTCCTTGGTGATGGAGATAACGGATACTGGAGTTCTTTCTTGATGACTATGTTGGAGATTTTGTTCCGCTGCTGTGTTATCTTTTTCTTTCCGCTGCTATTATCTTGTACCATAACTCTGATGTATATTGATGTTCATTGTATCATTCTATTGTATCAGATATTGTATCAAATGTTGTATATGAAATGTATTATTCATTTCTTCCGCTGTGTTGTACTTAATGTGTTATAAGCTCCGGCGAACCAGGTTCGACGTTTGAATATGCGGCATTTGAATACGTGAGTCGTATTCGGTGCCGATTTTCGAAGGTCGAGTCAGGGTCGTTACAATTGGTATTTGAGCTGATGGTTAAAACCTTAGCTCAGGAGTATAACACAATAAGTAACTCATTAGAGATAGGGTGAAGTATACCCTAGAATGAGTATATCTCTAAGATATCCGTTCGTATGCCTCAGTAAATTCTCTTACTATCCACTGATAATGAGTATGAGTGCGAGAAGAGGATGAGATAGGGGAAGGGGAGTACCACTACAAATGGTCAATACCCTGCAACAGTGGAAATATCTTTTCTCTATCAGTCTTCTTTGATTCGATTTCATATTCTTTTGATTGCTTCATGACAGCTCTAGAAAGAAGTTCGGTGTGGTGGTGGCCCTACGAATCGTTGTAGAAAATCCCTACTTCGTATCTTCATCCGTTTCTTATCAGCTTTTCGCTCTAAACTCTAATGAATTTGAATTTGAAAATTTAAATTAAATAAATGGGAAATTTTTAAATTGAATAAATTGGTTAACTAATATGAACCTAAATTTGAATTGTATTAATAAAACAATATCGGTTAAAAACCAAACTGAAATTCTATTGTAATTTCTTGTGTATATCAAAGCCCGAAGAGGGACAAATCGGTATATACTTTGGGGTATTCCGACCTGAATTTGGAATCCATATCTAGCGTCTGAGAAATTGCAAAAGATTGAATCTATCTATCTGTCTATTCTCTGAGATCCGATATATTCTACGAACAATTAGTTATCCCTTCGAACTAATCAATGCTCTTGCATATTCGTAGACCGGTGAGCCCTAGTATCTTGTGTAATATTGTATGAGTTTGTTCTCATATTATTGATATTCTGATTTGGTAAACCGAATTCTGAATAAATATCTTGATTTTGATCTAATCAATCATTTCTTTTTCTATTATCTTTTCTTTCTCGTCTTCCTTGCAAATTTCGAGGACGAAATTTTTTTAAGAGGGGAATCTGTAACGATCCCGATTTCTGATTTAAATTTAAATTAATAATTAAAATAAATTTTTTGAAAAAATTATAAATCAATTTGAATTTTCCAAATTTAAATAGGACATTTGTTAAATTTGACACTGATTTTGAAATTTAATTAGGGCTTTCAAATTCTGTATTTAATATCTTATAAATAAAAAAATAATATCCCAAAAATTTATCAATTAAAATAAATAATATATTTTGGACCTTTGGAATTTAATTTGAAAATATATTAAGAAAATCTCAAAACAAATAAAATGAGTAGAATTGTATATATATTGAGATTTAATTTAGATTTATTCAAGAGGTATGTATATATAAATGGACAAAAAAAAATTATAATTCAAGTTGAATTGAAATTTCAATTTGAATTTAAGATTAATGCTTTAAAAATATGTGGTATTTAAAAGTCATTAAGATGTAATTTATATAATATAAAGATTAGTTAAAAACAATTTTTCTTTTAGCATTGTATATATATATACATGTATATACAAATGAATAAAGAGGTATATTCATTTATAAAGTAACATGATATGAAGTTGTTTAAAAATCCTTCTTGTCTTTGTAAAATTACAAACATACATAGGGAGATGGAGTAAGATAATCAACAAAATCTAAAGTTTATGATATGTTTTTACAAATGGCATCAAGTATATTTAATTAAATAAAATAATAGAAATAAAAAATTGAGAGAAACTTTCCATCTCCCCATGCTCAATCATATTATATCTCAGCCAGGTCTGAAAAGAAAACAGTAAAAAGATTTGAACATCTCAAAACAACAATACAAAAGTAGAAAAAAAAAAGATAGAAAGAAAGAAATGGTAGAACTTGAAAAACCAGAAAGGAAAAAAATGAAGAGCAATGCAAAAGAAAACTTGAAGCTTTAAACCAATTCAACAATCAAACAGAAAGATCAAAACCCAACTGAGATCTGGAAAACCAAATTCTGGAAAATCAACCTGAAGGTAAAGCAATTGAATAAAATTACAGATCAAGGCAGAAGTGAAAACAAACTAGAGAGAAATTAAAATCTGGAAGCATGCAAGTTTAAAAGCATCAGGATCAAAACAAGGTTCAATGCAAATTTCCAGGCTTTTCAAAAGCTGGTTCTCTGTCTTCAGTTTTTCCTGGTAAGTTTGAACTTTATAGTTAATGAATTTGTAACTTTAAAGTAAAAAGAAAAAAAATTAAGTTGTAATAAACTGCAGGTTTATTTTATAAAAAGAAAATATAAAGAGAAAGGAGCTTCAGTTTTGCCAATGCAAGTCTTTGGAAAATAAAATAAAGGCAAGTGACTTTCTTTACAAATTTGAATTTAAAAGTGGTTAACTAGTAGGAAAACAAAGATTTATACAACTTTGTAAATCAGTTGCAGATAAAAAATTTCAAGCATTCAAGTGTAATTCAACCTGAAGCAAGTTGAAAATCTAGAAAAAACAAATTGAGGCAAGTAAAATTCTTTTAAAAAGGATTTGAATCTGTAGTTGTAATCAGGAACAAAGCAAAGATTTAAAAGAAATTCTATTTATCAGTTCAGGAGTAAAGAAAACCAAGAATTCAAGAAGCAAATCAAACATTAACAACTTAGTTTCCAGGCCATTCTTATTTGGAACTCTATGTTCATGTTCTCTGTCTCTGTTCCCTGTCTTTGTTCTCTGCACCGTGCCTTCCATGTGAGCAAACTCTCAAACCCATTTCTTATTTTTATTATTGTTATTGCATGTAATTAGCATTGAATGTTTGGTTGTGGATTGTGCTTGTATGGGTATAAATATACCTGTATGTATGTATATATGGGGTGCTGTGTGTACAGGCAGACCCCCCAGTCTTTTGTTTCTTCTTAGCTTCAGGTTTACAGAGTAAACCTTAATTTGAACTCAAATCTCCCTCTTTCTCTCTCTGTTCCCTTCTAGAATAAAGATCTAAGCAAAAACATAGTGTTGTTGTTAACATGCAGTATGTTTTCTTTTAGAAATGAATCAAAGCAAAAACAATAGTGTTCTTCTAGGAAATGTGAAAAACAGCTAAGTCCAAATCCATATGAAAAATTCAATTATCATAAATTTCAATTTCAATAATGCTATCTGAATTACCACTGAAAATAATTATTTTAGAAAGTTAAATCTGAATTTTTCATAAAGCTTTTGACTTAGCAAATATGGTTGATTAGAAAAGTGAATTTTGTCAAGCTCTGGTGATCTACGGCGAACTGTAGCCCATGACTCTCAGTGAAGCTGGCTGGGGTATCGGTGGACTTAGGAAAAATAACTGGAAGATGGTCAGAAGGTTGTGGACGTGGCGGTTGAGCATTAAAGGTTGGAACCCTAGTTTCAACTAGGTCCAGTAATTCAACTCGTTCGTCCTCCCTGGTTGATCGAGTGTTACAAAATTTTGGGGAGTGATAGTTGGATGGTATACAAAAACGTGGCCGAAGTCGCCGTCGCTCTGGTGGCCGGAGGCATGTGAACACGACGTTGAAAGGTTTTGATGGGGTGGTGCCATGCTTAGTTCCAGGTTTGAAACTGTGGCTCGATTTTGATGTGAAGGGGATACGAGAATTCTGGAGGTTGGCCTGGAACGAGTTCATCGACGGTGGCTAGCTGGAGATACCCATGGTGGTTGGATGGCGCCTGAGCTCGTGTGCACATGCACGTGTCAGAGGATCGTGATGAAGTTTGGTAACCAAGAAGAAAAGTGATGGTCTCGGGTAATTCGAGTGTATGACTCGAAGTAGGTTAAGCTTTATCTTGAAGAAAAAGATGGGTTGCTCGATTATACCTGATTGTTTCAGGTTTTAGGATCAACAGAGAACCTGTTCTGCTTAAAAGTTAAAGTAAAGTTTTAAATTTAAACTGGAATTTAAACTAAGATTTAAAACCAGAATCGAATCTGAATCCTAATAGTTTGAATCTTGGTTTTTGAAATGATTTAAATTTTGAAAATTAATTTGGTTTTAAAACTTTATAGTATAAAATATATTGATTTAGAATTTAAATTGTAAGTTTTAAATTGTAAAATAGGAATTGAAAATAAGTTTAATTTCCAGTTTTTGAAATCTGGAATTTGGTTTGAATTTCAGTTTTAAAATAAAATAAGTTTTTAAATTTAATTGGTTTTGACTATTTTAAAATGGTTAAATAATTTGAATTTTTAAATGAAGATGAAAAATGTAAGTAAAGCCTTAAAGAATTAAATTAAAATAAAAGATTCAATCTGTACTTCAGTTTTCAAATTAAGGGAATTTTTGAATTTGAATTTGTTTTTAAATGCTTTATTCTAGTAAGAGATGTTTTATCTTAAAAATAAACAAATAGAATTTAATGATTTAGACTCATTAAATTATTAAGTTAATTAATCAAGTAATTAATAAATAATTAAATGAAAATAGTATTACTTAGAAAAGTAATTAAGAGTAGATAATTAAAGGATAAAGATTGATAAATCAAATATTAAGGGTAAATTACTTTAAAGAAAAATTAATTAATGTGCTTAATTAATTAAGATAACTAAATTGATTAAGGTTAATTAACTTAAAGTGATTAAGAAATTATTATTAATTAAGGAGTAATTAATTATTGTAATTAATTAAGGGAATAATAAATCTATTGATAAATCAATTAAGGGCAATTAATTATAACCTAGATAAATAAATTAATAATTAAGGGTTTACCAATTAAAGTAATTAATTGAGGAATAATCAATTAATAAAAGTAATTAAGATTTAATTAATTACAATTAAAGGTTAATTAATCAAGATAATTAATTAAATAAATGATTAATAAATGAAAATAGCTAAGACTTAATTAATTTTAGTTAATAATAATTAATCATTGATTTAAAGATTTCAAATAGAAGTAATTACTGTGGGTAATAAATTTATAACCACACGGTTTATTCATCTTAATTAAAGATGTTTGATTGTTATTGAATGCCATGTGATGGACTGATATATTCGATGTGTGATGTGATGCTATGTAATGTTTTGTGCTAAGCTGTTATATCTATGATGTATATATTGTTATGCAAACCCTTGACCCGTAGAACGACATATGAATTTCGATGCGACAGGGAGTCGGATTCCATTTGGTTATCCCAAACCCACATCGAATTGTAATGATTGAATCTGTGCTGATTGATGATGTGGCACTCTTATTGTGTAAAACCCCTGGACCACACTTATACACACAAGAATATGGATTGTACGTGGAAATGGGTTAAGTCATAGATTTGAAATTGTTTTAAAATTTGATTTTTCTTAATCCAAAATAGTTTTGGAATTAGAATTTTAAGTTTTTGAAAATGAGTTTCAAAAATAAAAGTTTTTTTAAATAACTTGATTGAATCTTGGAATTTAAATGAGTTAATTTAAATTTGAATTCAATATTTGAAATTGAATCCTATAATTTGAGAACTAGGGTTTAAAAAGTTATTCAACTTACAAATGGGTTATATGGGTTTTAAACCATTTTATAGGTGACGTTTTGGAATTTAAATTTAACTCAATATTTCAACTTGTATAAATTAGATTTGCTTTCCCATAAGAAATGGACTTCCAAGTTGTGTTAAAAGGATTTTCAAGTCTAAAAGGAAAATTGTTTTCCAAGTTATAGATAAATCTTTGGAAATGGGTTTGAAAGCTATAAATCTTTAATTTAAAGATTTAATTGGGTTAATCCAAATTGAATGGGAATTGTTTTGAAATCTATGGATAGATCTTTGTGAAATTGGGTGAAACTTTGTGAAAAAAAATCTTTTTGTGTAAAGATTTAAATTGGTAATTTGTTTAACCATTTGAAAGAAAAGTTATGGATTTTATAAGTTGTGACTTAACCGAAATCCCATGTCCATATGGTTTTAAATATGGCGCTTACTATTCGGTTTAGCCGGGAGAGGACCTTGTGTCATATAACCCATTCCGAATAGTGATACGACGTTATGGATTGGATTTGAAGACCGGTGTTGAAGACCAGGTGTCTTCGAGAGCGTTAGGATAACCTATCGATTGTCTCTGCACCGAGTAGCTACGGTATAGAGATTCCCTTAGTGATGGGAAGTCTTGTGGATACCCGGATTTGCAAGGGCTTCTACGGAAGTACCTTCGGTTCAGTTCGAACCCGGAACAGACTTGTATGGTTTTATGTCCGACATTACACTTTGAGATATTAAACTGATTTCTATCAAATACATTTCTGCTTGGTGGCGGAGAATTTATTCTCTTAGCTTAACACCCTTCTCTGAGACGCACGAGCTCCGAGGTTATGTAGTTGATATTTATCAGTGATATATTCCCAATTTGGTAATGTGGCATGCTGAGTGCTGCTGTGTGATGATGATCATTTGTTGATGGTTTGTGATCGAAGCATGGCTTTTGTATAAAGCGTAGCTTTGTGGACGAGACTACATCAGGACCTCACACCCCAGAAATGGTTGAAACAGGAAAGATGCGACAAGGTTATGAGGGTCGCGCCCTTTAGGGTGTGTCATTCCCTTCTGGTAAAGGGTGGTATCATGGTATGGAGCCCAGATACTTACTCATGTGGATACTGCAGATCTATTACTTTGTGATACTTTGTGGTTGTTGGTGCGAGCTCTCGGATAAAGGTCCCAAAGGACCGGGGGATGACATATTCGTGTAGTAGTTACCTAGTTACGGAGGTAACCCGGCCTTGTGTTGGCAGAGATCTAACCGTAACGTTAGTTCTCGGGACGTCCCGCCAGAGGCGAACCCATGTGGCAGTAGGAAGTTCCTTAGCCTGACCATTTGTTGGAAATCCATTCATCCAATACGTGCCTTGTACGGTTTTAGTTGTATTACCTGCCATTCACTTATGGTGGTCACCACTGTTTGTATGGTAGCTATAGTAGGTATAGTTCGAAATGTCTATGCTGGCTAGGATTTATATTCTACTTTCGAAATTGTTTTCTACACTATGCACTAATAATAATATCAAAAATGATTTGATTTTTTGCGTAGTAAGCATTTTTGACTATCATAAGGAGAAATCTCCTCCAATTCTACGTTTGCATTGTGTGTGTGGCGGGAGGCCTTATGGTAGTTTCATTTTCCAAAAAGCATTACGGATTTATTTTAAATTCCTTGTTGCTTGTTTTTAAAGACCAAATGTTTTTGTTTGCTCATACCAGTCCCATGACTTACCTGGAGTTTATTGTTCCTTCCCTAAACTTTGGGGGCCCACTATTTTCCCACACGGGCAGTCTAGAGTTGGGATTTTCAGATAATCTATAGTAGGTGTAGATTCGATAGCTTTCAGCCTTAGGATTTGGCAATCGCATTTGGATTGAGTTGCTTCTCTTCATCTTGATTTGGGAGTTCGAGCTATATTTGGATTGGTGCCTTGGAGATGGAGATTACGGATACTGGAGTTCTTTCTTGATGACTATACTGGAGATTTTTTTCCGCTGCTGTGTTATCTTTTTCTTTCCGCTGCTATTATCTTGTATCATAACTCTGATGTATATTGATGTTCATTGTATCATTCTGTTGTATCAGATATTGTATCAAATGTTGTATATGAAATGTATTATTCATTTCTTCCGCTGTGTTGTACTTAATGTGTTATAAGCTCCGGCGAACCAGGTTCGACGTTTGAATCTACGGCATTTGAATACGTGAGTCGTATTCGGTCCCGATTTTCGAAGGTCGAGTCAGGATCGTTACAGTCGATGTCTATATATTTATATCTTTTGTCAAATTGCAAAAGCTCCTCCGTACAAAGGGGACTCTGCCAAAAATTTTCAGAAATTTTATGGGCTAGAAAAATTTTGAAAATATTTTGGAAAATTTTGTTAACGACAAACAAATTCAAATTGGAAACTAAAATAAGTTAGTAAATGAAACCAATTTAAAATAATGACATAAATTAGTTATAAATGGAAAATAAAATTCAATATTTAAAATTAAAGATAAATTGAATTCGTATGAAAATGAAAGAATCAATGTGAATAGGAATAGATATAAACTAAAGTGAGAGATGAAAATAAATATAAGAAACACATAAATGCTTATACTAACTTAAGAAGGGAATGGTGAATTCTTGATTGCCAATTGATATTACAAATATAATCTAAGTTAGTATCTGAATGAATAAATACTGACATTTTGTAATAAAGTTGATATGATGTTTTGTGTAACGACCCGAAATTTTCGAACCCGAAAATTCCAGATAGTTATGAAAAAGAAGAAAGAGATAGAAGAAGAAGAACAGAAACATCTACAACTCACATTCGCAGCGGATAAAATATAATAATAAATAATAACAGTTTACAAAAGAATACTATATCTGTCGATCACTTTTAATATACATCAGAGTTTCTCATATACACAGTCACTGAATATACACTATTATCATGTCTCAGATACACAATAATATACTACAGCGGAAATACTCTATACGTTCTCGCCATCCAGCTCGCCTCCTGAGCTCCAGAGCGTACCTACCTGAAAATCTGTAATACTCGGTCTGACCCGAGCATTACACCAAAGTAACACCCGGGTCAGGATGGAAACTAGCGTGAGTAAACCCAACTAACATGGAATACCAAAGCAATTCTTATATAAACCCGGGTAACATATATCAGTTTATCCAGTTTACAATTGGCAATAGACAGCGCATATTTCTCATATCAGTTTCTAAGTACCCACTTAAATAAAATAATCCAGTTCATTTACATCGGTTTATTCCAGCCCATAAATTAAATTTTAATTCGAAGTGGATTCGGATATTTCCTAATACCCGTCCCCGGCCTCTTCGGAAACTCATGTTATCCTAACCCAAGCTATTCAAATGAAAACACAACATTTCATATCAGAGATATTAACTCATTCAAAACATCCAATACATTCAATCATCAATAAGCAAAGCTTAATCACACAAATCAATTCAATTGATTTTAATTTAATTTCAAACCTCAATTACTTAGATCGCTTCATTCTCATTAACTAATTCGAAATCAATTAATTAGTCAATCCATCATTATTCATCTTAGTTTAATCACCCTAGATTAATTATTTTCCCATTAAATTCAAGTAATCTTTAATTAATCTCACGTTATTAATTATCCTTAACACAAATCAATACGTAATCCTAATTACTTCATAAATTAATTAATATTATTAATTACATTAATGCTTAATTACTTATATTAATTAACTTCTCATAAGTCGCTTATATTGACTTATTTTCTTAACTAATCAATCTCTATTTACATCATTGATTTTATAAACTAATGATTTCTCATTTACGTTACAATTTATTCAAATCTGACTTAATTACTCTTCTTATAATGGAAGCTTAAAGGGGTTTAAAACCAAATTTTATTTTTAAATTCAATTCGGTTTACAATTGCACTTTGACATTTAAGTTATTAAAACAATTAATATTTTAAAATTTTATGTGTTAGATTTAACTTGGTTTTAAACTTGTTTTATAGTTTAACTCCAGTTTTTAAATATCACTTTTATTTCTTTCCAATTAATTTTTATTTTTATTTTAAAAATTATTTTTATTTCAAAATTCACCCTTATACTCTTTTCAAAATCCAATTTAATATATTTCGATAACTCAGGGTACCGAAATATTCAATCAACCCACAGCATTCAATATTCCAATTGCCAATAATATCCATCACAGAATATCAATCACTTTAATATGTACTATCTATTATTATATAATATTGCATATCAATTCAATCCAACCATTCAACCAATCATTTCAATTTAACCATCTAAATTTAAATAAAAACCCAAAAGCATGAGATTTACTCACCTTTGATTTTGTTGTATGCAATCCATCCCAAACTGGCTTGTATCTTTGATTTTATACCTTGAATGACAATTAGATAATTTTATTAATATTCGAAACAATCGAATAATCAAAAATTTCCTCCAGTGATTTATTTTGAACAAATTTCCCTTTTATAAATTCATTTAACTAAAATTTAAATTTTAAACAAATGATTTCCCGTTTAATAAAATATTTTTACCGGCTAAAATAATTTAATATGCTTATTAAACCACTTACCACCATATATGCATATATGAAGTTAAACAGAACTGTTTTCATTTTCTTGAGTAAATAACAAGACTGTAGTTTTGTTTACAGTAAAACTTCTTGACGTATCGATATGTCTCGCTGTTAGATCCAGACATTAGTTTTAAAATTTAAACTTCAGTGACAATAAAAACAAATATGTGTTCACATAGGTAGCTTACTGTAATTTTTAAATTTTTTTTTCATGAGAAATTCAGCAATAAAACACAAGTATTACCTTCCCTCGAACCTACGAACGACTAGCCACAGACACGCGCGCCTCCACTACCCTGATCCACCACCGAGCTCCACTCCATCGCTGCTCCATTCGCGGCATCTCCTCCTTCACGCGCTATCGAACTCCCTTCCCGACTTCACTCACGAACGCGAGCGTGCCTCCCTGCTTCCAGATCGCGACTGCCCTACGTGCTCTCGAGAAACCACTCTCTCTGTCGTTATTCTCCTCGCACGTGCGCTCCCTCCAGTTGACTCGGACTAGCTTGAGTGCGAAATCGAATTCGATTAGCAGTAGTAATAGTGAAGGGACGCGAAATTGGTTTGGGAAAGAGTGGAGAGGGAATCGAATGTGGAGAGGGGTAAAACGTAGATTTGTCGGCCATTTTTTTTTAGGTTAACACGTTTTCGATCCTGTTGAAGGTTGGAAAGGGGAACGGGGATAATGTAAAAGGGTGAGAAGCTTCTTGAGAAAGATTGTGAGTAAAAATATCTTTGACTATGTTGAATTTTATTACATTATAAAATTTCAAAACGTCTTGTTAATTGCCATTTAAAACTTCGAACTCCTCTTAAGGAATGCCACGAGGCGATTAAAAGTTTTACCCGCGTTCCGAACACAATGGAACGTGTTCCGAAGGCTAATTTAATCGTATGTGGAAGTTAACCTTTTAAATCGATTTAAAATATTAAATTATTGATTTTAATTTCAACGTGTTTCTCACCCGTACGAGCAAACGGTCAATCCAAACGCTACGAAAATTGAAATCCGATAATAACTAACTATTACGGATCCAATGGAACTGGTTTCGTCGAATTCCGAGACTGTGCCTCGGAAGGCTTTTTTTTTTTAAATATCGAATTAAACGATATGTATTAAGTATATTATTTAACAAATCTCCTTTAAATTAAATTTCAACCATTCTATTTTCCTCAATCTCATCATTATAAATTTTATAAGCCTTCAAGTTATTTTTAACAGGCTTAAAAGTTTCAGATTCAACAATTTACCCAATTTCAAGTAATTAACTCCAATAATTAAATTCCAAACAAAGGGTGATTTTTGAAATACAAGTTAAACATTAACTTCTAAATATTTTAAAATTAATTAAATACTCCAATTTCAAATGCTCAGAAATTCAGGGTCGTCACATTTTGGGATATTGTGATTGGATATTAGTGCTAAGCAGAATATGCAGGTATTATAAAAGGAAAAGAGAATTGATTTTGATTTCAGAAGATAAATTTGAAATGCTCGACAAAAAGGTATGTATTTAAATTTGGTGTGAAATTTGATTGGGATTTTGGATTGAGCCACTTGGCTTTTTGTTTTCTTTTTGGATTTGGGAGGCCATAGAGCCATTTTGTAGTTGTACCGAGCTAACCGCGCAAAGGAGACGCTGGCGAAATTTTTCGGAAATTTAAGGAGTTAGAAAATTTTTGAGAAAATTTTGAAAATTTAAATTGCGTTTAAAACTTAAATGTGAATGGATGAATAAGTAAGGGTGTTTGGGAACAATGGAAAAGTTTGGAAAGTTAGTAAGATGGATTGGGTATTGTTAAAAAAAACTATTTGGATTTGAGGAAAAGATGAACAGGTTTTGGACCATTCTTCCTAACTAGTACTTTCGAGGACGAAATTCTTTTAAGGGTGGAGGAATGTGACGACCCGGGATTTTAGAGCATTTGAAATTGGGATATTTAAAGGTTTAATTTTAACTTGAATTCAAATATTACAATTTATTTGATAATTAAATTATTGAATTAAATAATTTGAAATGGAATGAAATATGAAATCTGAGATTTTAAGCCTATTAAAAATAATTTGAAGGCTTATAAAATTTATATTTGATAATACTGAAGACAATAGAAGCGTTAAGATTGAAATTAACAGTGATATGTTAAGTTTTGAAATTTTATCGTTTTAATTTGAATTTAAAATAGCCTTCCGAGGCACAGTCTTGGAATTCGACGAAATTAGTTCCATTGGGTCCGTAATATTGAATTATTACTGGATTTCAAATTTTGTAGTATTCGAAATCATCATGTGAGCGTACGAGATAAAAACGTCTAGAAATAAATAATTGTTTAATTTAAAATATCTCATATTTTTCACCCATCAAAACCTTTTCCATTAGCCGAAATTTTAAGTCAAACCCTATCTTATCTTCAACAACCTAAGATTGTGCCCATTAATTCTACAAACGCATCTTGTTTCTTCTTTTATACGCAGAGACGAAAAAAAATAAGAAAAAATTAATGGCCGAAGCCGTATTCTTCAAATTGAAAACCAAATTAACTGAAACCCTAAACATCGTGCTCATCTCGAGTTAATTGAAGCACGAGCCATTATTCAGTTTCTTCGGCATATGGGGGGGAGGGTTTATCGTGTTTTGCGCATAAGGAAAGGAGGAGTGGCGCCGTATTTCGAGCATGCGATGATGCTCGCGAGTTGAGGGGATCGGCGAGTCGAAGGATGAAATCGAGCATCGTTGGGTGGCCACGAGTTGAAGCTAGGGCATGAGGCGAAGAGGCTAGCGATGGCCGCGATGGGTTCTAGGCGGTGCGAGTGAGGGTCGGTCTCATACGCGTGATGAATAGCCCGGCAAGGGGTGTTTTCGAGCTGGCCGTGAGTTTTGAGCTCGATTTGGAAATTGCGCAGAATTTGGTGATGGCCGCATCGAACAGTGAGGTAATCGCTGGTTATTCTTTTGATTTGAATTAGTTAAAGTAATACATATATGAAAATATGTAAGTTTTGAAGATATAATTTGTTAATATTAAGGAAAAACAAAAATAAATAGTTATATTGATATCCAGTTTCAGATTTTAATATGTAAGCAGAAGATAAAATAAAAGAAAAAAAAATTAATCTTACTAAAGATTTAAATGCAGTATTTATATATATATATATTATAAATGTAGTTTTATTTAATAAAACTTAATTTATTATTTTTACAAGAGGTTATTTTAATCAATTCAGTTCTGGACGTTAATTTTTAGTTAAATATTTCATTTAAGAGAAATTAGTCTTAAACAAAAGCCTTAGCTAATTAAGTTATTTAATGGTAAGTGATTTTTCAATTAGTTCAAATATCTATTTAAAAGAAAATTCATTTATAACCAAGTTAATAATTAAAACCAAAGTATTAGGGATTAATTGATCGGTTAATTATATATATATATATATATATTATAAATGTAGTTTTATTTAATAAAACTTATTTTATTATTTTTACAAGAGGTTATTTTAATCAATTCAGTTCTGGACGTTAATTTTTAGTTAAATATTTCATTTAAGAGAAATTAGTCTTAAACAAAAGCCTTAGCTAATTAAGTTATTTAATGGTAAGTGATTTTTCAATTAGTTCAAATATCTATTTAAAAGAAAATTCATTTATAACCAAGTTAATAATTAAAACCAAAGTATTAGGGATTAATTGATCGGTTAATTCAAATATTAACAAACTGTAAATGTTTATACAAGGTTAACTGTGGAGAATTGTGACGAAACAAACTAGTTTTGAAATGGGATGCAAACGGAATAAGGTGAGTTAATCTCACTCAGTTAAATTTAAATTTAGAATTTAAATTCAAATGATTAAATTTAAATAATTGTTTAAATGCTTGAATTGATTGATGTGATATAGTATGGTATAATTTGAAAGTGGCATAATTTGTTGTGCTAACGTCTGTAGATGCAGGGGAAACAGGTTGGAGGGATCCAACTGGGCCCCTCAACTTTATTTAATTATTTAATATTCTTTGTTCTAAATATTTGATATCCTGTAATTAATTATGTGGAAATATTAATGATATGGCTTGATTGTTATAATCGGGCAATAATGAATTACCAAATATATATAATTTGAGTTTAGGAATGAAAATAAAAGAAGTGAAATTATAAATAAAATAATTATGGAAACTTGAATAAATCTAAGAACGAATTGGAAAGGAAATAAAGTTCCTTTAAAATTCTAATAAATAAATCTTAAGTTTAGTAAGGGAAATTTGAATAATCAGAAGATTAATGAATTTTAAATTTCAGCGTTATTATTTTAAAAAGAATAAAACATTTATTTAAAATTTTAGACTCAATTTATTGAAAAGAACACAGAAGAATTTGGAAGAAGCTGAAATTGGACTATTTCAGCTAAATGATATAAAATCAAACGGAAAATAATAATAATAAAAATAAAATACATAATTAATGAATTTTGGGATAAACTGATAAGTAAAAAAATTTATTTCAAATGGAATAAATTGGGAATCAATTTGGAAAATTAATTTAAGTGATTGAGGTTGGAAATTCTTCATGGATAACCAAGTACGATTTTAAAGTAAATTTTTTAAATATAATTAAAACTTTTAAGTTGTTTTAAGAAGAAGTTTTAGAAAATTTATTATTCTAAATATTTAAAATTCTAAAGTAAGTATATTTTTTTTTAATCTTTTCTTTTAATCTATTATAGCAATAATTATTTAAAGAGTGACTTAGTATTGTGTTTTAGAAAATGTAAACCTAGTTTTATATTTTATTAGGTAATTTATTTTCAAATATCCATATAGTATGTACTTTTACAAATTATTGAAGTAATTTTAACTTGAATATTTTAAAGTATATTTAAAAGTAAATTGTTTTAAATCATTTTAATGATCTAGCTTTGTGCTTGGTGATTTCAGTGGAGATAGAAAATATTTGGGAAAAAGAAAGAATGGTTAGAAACTGTTTTCAAAGGGTTTTTTTAAAAAAAAAATGAAAATGTATCTTGTGAAGATAAATTGAAGTTATTGAATAATTTGGAAAATTATTTATTGTTTGATGGATGTTTGTGAATATTACTTGATAGTTAAATCACCGACTATCAATATTGGCCAAATATGTTGATCGTTTCGAAGAGACAGGGATCGAGATTTATTTCTCGAAAACCACTTCAATCTGGTTTGTACGTTTCGTGAAAACGAGTTTGGATTCGAAGATGGAGCAGTGATGTGCAAGGGCTAGTCGCTACTAATCCTGGGGATATTTCTAAAGTAGGAGTAGTGCATTCGGTTCCGTTTCGAACCCGCGACAGACTTGTATGGATGAATGCTTGCGAAACATTGTCAGGTGGACGATGGGCATTCTAAGGGATATGTTCTAAAATGGCAACGCTTAGCCTCAAGCCTCATCAAATGGGAATGACTGAAAATCAGGGGTTATGCAGCAAGGCTAGGTGGGTAGCACCCAAGCAAGGTGATGTCATCCCTGTCTAGATGTCCCTTTTTATTTCGGCTTAGTGAGCAGTTGCTGATCCCAACCGCGCGGTGATCTCACTAGGGATTATCCAGTAAAGGGTAGTCCCGGCCTTGTGTTGCAGGTGAGCGGGCATATTCCTAGGTACGGTGATCTAGGCCTCGTACTGTGACAGGTGGTACCTCAGTGCCTAGTCATTAGTTGAAAATCCATTCTCCCTACGAGCCTTGTACGAGTTTTGTTTGTATTACCCACTGTAACGAACCGAAATTTCACACCCGAAAATTCCAGATAATTATGAAAATGATGAAAGAGATAGAAGAAGAAGAACAGAAACACCAAACATCTCACATTCGCAGCGGATAAAATATAATAAATAATAATAGCTTACAAAAGAATACTATATTTGTCTGTTTCATTTTAATACATCAGAGTTTCACATATATTCAAATGCTTGTCATATACAATCAATTTATCGTAGAATTACAATAACATAATTACAGCGGAAATATTCTACGCGTTCTTGCCATCCAGCTCGCCTCCTGAGCTCCAGAACGTCCTACCTGAAAAATCTGTAATACTCGGTCTGACCCGAGCATTACACCAAAGTAACAGCCGGGTCAGGATGGAAACCAGCGTGAGTAAGCCCATCTAACATGTAGTACCAAACAAACAACTTATATAAACCCGGGGTAACTTTTATTAATTTAACCAATTCACAATTTGCCATAGACAATGCTTATTTCACATATAAATTTCTAAGTACCAAACTTAGATAAAATAATCCAATTCACTTAAACCTTTACATTCCAGTCTATTGATTTATACATCAATTTATTTTTAATCCAAAGTGGTTTCGGGTATTTCCTAATACCCGATCCCGGTCTCCTCAAAACCCATGTCATCCAAATCCAAACTATCCAAATGAAATATACAACATTTCATATCAGAGATATCAACTCATCTCAAAGCATCCAATACCATTCAGTCATACATAGCAATGCGTAATCACATACAAATTAATTTTCAGTAAGTCCAAACCACATTCATTTAGATTTCTTCGTTCAATACTAATTAATTCCGAATCAATTAATTAGTCAACCCTTCACTATCCATCTTAATTAATCCCTTGGACTAATTATTTCAATTACGTTCAAGCAAGTATCTTAAATTAACTTCATAATATTAATTAGTCTCAATCAAGATCATTAAGTAATGTTAATTACTTCATGAATTACATTAATCCTTAATCCCTCATTAATTTATTCCTCATGCATCACTTATTATTGTTTAATTTATCTAAATTAATCAACCATTATTTACATCAATTAATAATTTCTCATTTACATTCTAGTTTGTCCTAATCTAATTTAATTACATTAAATAATTAACCATTAATTAACCACCCATATTAATCACTCTTGGTTAATCTCATCCTGTCATTATCCAACTTTGTATTTATTTTGTTTAATAAATCAATTATTTCTTAATTAATTACCTTAATTAATCTCTTGATTCATTACACAAATAATTATATTTTATTAATTACATTAAGTAAATACTTATCAACTCACCCAATGATTTTTTGTCTCTCATTAAATAACGTCGTTAACTAACTTAATCCTTAATTAATTAATTTAAATCTTTAATTATTGAATTTATCAACCCAACCCATTAATTAATTGAATTAATTAATTATCCATTTTAATTATGCTATTATTTTAAATGGATCACAATCATCAAACCCTTATAACTTTAAAACGAAACCATTATCTTATTTACGATTTAAGTTTAAAACAATTTAAAGTCCAAATACATCGAGTCAAACCATAATGAACTCGAAAACCAACCATAACCAAAGTCACATCATCATCAGTGCATATCTAACCATTTTAATCATGCAGCCAATTATTTAAATTTAACTATTTAAATTCAAATAGAAATCCAAAAGCGTGAGATTTACTCACCTTTGTTTTGCTGTTTGCAATCCATTCCAACCAGCTTGTTTTCCCTTCCGATTTCAAGCCGTGATTAACTGCCAAACCATCCACTCCACCAAACCAATCATCACCATAACCTATAGTCAACACTGCCTTTACGTCTGTCTCCAAGCAGCGCTTGCTTCCTCCAGAACCAGCAACTTCGAGCACCAAGGTTCACTGCCTAAAATCAGATTCGCCTACAATCTTTGCTCCTCAACTTCGCATACTTCCACCCAGAACGCGACCACCCCTGATTCTCCTTCATCACATTCGTCAGTGCGAACGTTAATCCCTAGCTCGAACTGCCTTCATGAATCCCTCAAGACGGCACGACCCCAAACCCGAACTCAAGTTTCAAACCAGCCGAACCGAATAACTGACCCAACATCGCCTCCCTCAATCGCAGCTTGAAGTCGCGATCCATGAAACCAAAATTCGAACTGCTATAGTTTGATAATCGCAACCACCCTCTGCAATCCCAACCCAAATACCCGTTTGCCTTCAATCCCGCAACCCAATCACCAACAATCGAAGACCCAATTGAATCAACTACAAGCCGGCATCGCCTCGAACCCGCAAATTGATTTTTTTTTGATGAGATTTCGTGCCTGAAGAATATAGAGAAGGGAACGAGATAATATAACCATTTGGGAAATCTTACCACGTACGATTGTTTATATAATTAAATATTGAAAATATCTCGCGTCGCACCATGAAATTTCGAACCCCGAATCAGACATGCTGACAAGCGTTAATAAGGTTCTACCCACATTCCGAACACCATGGAACATGTTTCGGAAGCTAATTTGATCGTATGGGCAAGGTACACAAGAAAACGATCGAATTCCAATTAAATCGATAAAAATAAATTTCTAAGTGTTTCGAGCTGTCAGGGTCAACCAACAACTCCGATTGCTACAAAAATTGAAATCCGATAATAACTAACTATTACGGTTCCAATGGAACTGGTTTCGTCGAATTCCGAGACTGTGCCTCGAAAGGCTATTTTTAAATTCCAATTTAAACGATATATTATTAAAATTGAACATATCACCTCTAATTTAAATTTCAACAATTCTATTATCTTCAGTATTATCATTATAAATTTTATAAGCCTTCAAATTATTTTAAACAGGCTTAGAATCTCAGATTCAGCAGGTTACCCAATTGTAATTATATAATTCAATACTTTAATTATCTAATAAATATTAATATTTGGAATTCAAGCTAAAATTAACCTTTCAAATGAAAAAAAATCAATTTATTATTCCATTTTAAATCGTTAAAAATTTTCCGGGTCGTCACATTCCTTCCCCCTTAAAAGAATTTCGTCCCCGAAATTACTAATTAGGAAGAATGGATAAATACCCGTTTACCTCTTTCCAAGACTCACTATTCAACATCCTACCAACTATTCTTTATTAAAGACCCCCTAACACCTTAACCAACTTCCCAAAAACCTTCTATAGTTTCCAAACAATATCACTTTCTCAAACATTTAAATTTCAATTTGAAACCAAATTTTTAATTTTCAAAATTTTCTCAAAATTTTTCTAACTCTTTAAATTCCTGAAAATTTTTGCCAGCGTCTCCTTTGCGCGGCAAGCTCGGTACTACTACAAAGGCCTCTACGGGCTCCCAGATACCAAAAAGAAAACAGAAAGCCAAGTGGCTACATCAAAAACCCAATCCAATTTCATTTAGAAATTTAAATACGTACCTCTTTGTCGGGCAATTCCCATTTATTTGGAATCAAATCCAATTTTATTTTCTCCTATTTATACCTGCATAACTTACTTAGCAATAATATCTCATTATAGCCCTTTCAAATCTTTACCTACTTTCCCTTACAGAAGTTTTCATATCCATTTCTATTCAAACTAGTTTTCCCCGCTTCATACGATTTCAATTTATTTTAAATTTTTCATATTGCATTTTATCTTTCAAGTATAACTGATTCATATTAGTTTCATTTACTAATTTACTTAAATTTCCAATTTAAAATTGTTTTGTCGTTAACAAAATTTCTAACTCCCAAAATATCCGAATTTTTTTGGCAGAGTCTCCTTTGTACGAGGAGCTTTTGAAATTTGACAAGAGATATAAATATGTATACATCGACCCACCCGGTCGGAAAAAAAACAAAAACAGTTCATATTTCCTATTTGTATCGTGTAGGCGTACCTTATTTAGCATTTTAAGCAAGCAGCTTATTAATTTTAGCAATTAGTGCAATCCAAATCCAGCCAAACGGCCTTCAGGTACCTGTACTTACTCAATTTACACATATGAGCATTTTATATATGAAATTTATAACATTTTCCTTAATAAAACAATTATAACAATTAAATTTTAAAAGAAATGCATTCAAAATAACTTCCACAAGCAATTTATATATTCTCAAACCTAATTCAATTGCTTTCGACCCATTTTATAAACCATTTCATTCAATTTCAATGGTTTGCATCTCAATTTCTTACATTCCATTAATTTTAATCCAAACAAGCTCATATTCACTTCAAATGATTCAGAATCAATTTTACTTAATCTCTATTAACCTATAGCATTTTAATTACTTTTATTTTCGCCGAACGACAACCATTTTTATGCAATTTCGACGATTTTCGTTTAATAGAGTATCTATTTTAGTTTATAACGACTTTAAATTAATTTTCAACTCATTTTATATTTAATTCCATTTCATTTCTAATTTATTCACCCACCATTCATTAGCTCGACACATTTCATTCTTGTATACTACTAGTCATTCCCCAATTAATTCAATCCAAGCTTTTATTTAATGGGCTTTCACTCTTATTCGAGGCCAAGCGCCCATAAATTTTAAACTTAGGTGAATTTACTTTAATTTATTCCAAAATCAAACTTAAGTTTACTTCTATTTGATTCTCATTTAATCAAATTCCATTGAATTTAGTCTGATAATCCAATTCCAATCACAACTTTGATTTAGTTTTTATTCAATCAGACTTCATCTATTTATTATTTAACTCAATTAACCAATTTATTCCCCCATTTTAAATTTTAAATTCACCTGCTTAACTCATTTCAAATTTATTTTATTAATACAAAGTCATTCCCAATTTATTTCTATTCACTTGGGTTTTATTTGCAACGCAAACCATTTTTTTATTGTAATTCAATTTCATCCCTTTTTTTTTCTTTTTTTCTTTTTTTTTCTTTTTTTTTCTGAAAAAAAAAGTGAACAAAAGCACTATTCCAGAAGTTAAAAATAAGGAACAAAATCAGTGGCGAACAAAGAAAGGCAAAACAAAACATCAGAGATACAAAAACAAGGCAATCTGGAATGTTATGACGGACAATACTTTGAGTGATAATGCTTTCAACCAAACTGTAGCTTCAATACTTGGACCACACCCACACAATTAAATGATCAAGTTAATGGACCTAACTGTGTTTTACTTGCATAGAAAAAAAAACACATGAGCATGAAAATACAAACTCTTTGGAAACAAGCAATGACACTTTTGCATGTACACCTGATATAACAAGCAGACCTCCATCCAATAACCAAACACAACAACCATCTTCACTTCATGCATCCAAAACTATCCTCAATCAGATGAATTTTATTCCAGCCAATCATATTAAACTACACATAAACCCCTTCTAACCTTTAACTTCTTTTGCTTCTACCATTATTCAACATTCTGATCCACCATACCCTCCACCTGCTCAAATCACCATCACCCCACCTTCTCCTATCACCTACCGCCACTACCTCTTCTTTCAAAAATCCTGATATAGTAAATCCCATAACTCTTTTAGAAAACACTTCTACTACTACTACTGAACAGAATCCTGAAACAATTAAAAAGAAGAAGACCAAAAAGAAAAAAAAAACAGATTATCTAGATGAACCAGATTTTGATGATGGTAATGAAACATTAGCTTCCCTTTTTAAAGAAAGTGAGAACAATGCAGGCCATGCTAGCAACATCAATGCCAGAGAAAAAAGGCTCAGTGCATTTTAATGCATCCAAAAGGATATCCTTTCTGATCCTGATGATGCCAATCTCTCCTTGCTTGAGCACTCAATCTTCTTCCATTACTCTTTGAAGATCAAAAATGCTCATTCCAGTACTCAACTTCCCCTCGTTGATGTATGTTCCCTCGCCTCTTCCTCACTCTCTGATGCACAAAAATCAAAACTGGAAACACCATTAAACGTGTCTCCACGTGAGCTATTCCACAAACACTACAAAGTCCTTCACAAGCACTCCTACCAAAATGCATTTTAACCCCTCCACTTGGTCCGTACAATGAACGGAAATCACCCCAGGTCGTCGTACTTCGCTGACCTCGGGCCAACACTGCCAAACTCTGCCACGAACTCAACTACAACTTCCAATTCGCCAAACTCCATCGCAAATTTCTCCAGAATCTAACCCTGGATTGATTAAGCTTCTTAAAAGCTTACTGGAAACTGCCGAGCCCATACATATGAATCGCAGTCCTTCATATTTACGAAGAAATATAGATCGAGACCACATGATATCAAAGATTTAAACTTTAGATTTTATAGATTTTATTTGGAATTGTTTTTGAATTTGTTTCATTTTTTTTTTCTTTGAATAACATTTGAACAGAGAGTGGTAGGAGCATTTAAAAAAAATAAGGGAGAGATAAGGTGGGTATGGCAATTTCATCTCATTTGACAATATTTCCATTATATCTAATTTACTCACAATTTACGTTTAATATTATTTATAACATACTTGAATTTTATTTGTATTCAAACCATCACTATTTCGATCAAGCTCTATTTATTTTTATTTTATAACATCTCTTCTTATTTGATTCATTATCAAATCTAAGTCGAATTCTATTTAAAGTTCGAATTCATTTTCAAACCCATTATCCCTTACAAACCATTTATTTACCCAAGTTAAATTTTATTAATACTCAACCAAATAATTATGTAGCCAATTAGTTTACTTTCGACTTCTAAATCAATGTTCGATTTTAATTACAAATTCACTTCATTAAAATTCCAATTTGGATTTCCCTTTTATTTCCCCAAAGTTCCAACATCTTTATTTTAAAAAAAATTAGAAATGCTTTTAAATTCTCATCATCCCATTAAAATAGCTCTTTATAAAAATACTTTTTATAACTCGATGTATCAACCCGTCCCTCCTTGTTCTCATAGAAATTTAGTCATACGTTGATCAGGCGTAGGACTGTAAATCTATAAGTACTTGGTAAACCCGTTTTCAACACCCAGTAAAAATACTTGAAAAATAATTTTATTGAAATATAGAAAACAGTTTTTGAAAATAGAGGAAATATCTTTAGTGAGAATGCTCTGGAAATCATCACCCCCGTCCATGGTCACAGTTACATCCTAGGGTTACGTTGCCATCGCAGCAAAAGTCCATGTAACTGCTGGCTCTCCACGGCCTCTCGATTATGCCATGGAACCCACACAACAAATCACAGTACATCCAGGGTTACGTTGCTGTCACAGCAAAAGTCCATGTAAATGCAGGCTCTCCGCGGCCTCTGATTACGCTATCGAAATGAAACCTCTCCACTCCTACATAGGTCGCAGTCTGTCGATATAAAATCAACCGCAGACTGTTGGCTCTCGGCGGCACACACGACTTTCACTATGTTATACCATAGGTCGCAGTTACATCCTGGGTTACGTTGCCATCGCAGCAAAAGTCCATGTAACTGTTGGCTCTCAGCAGCACACACGACTTCCGCTATGGTATACTCAACTCATAATCCTCAGGAACTAGTTTTGTCCAGACTCCTCAGAGGATCAACTTTAGAACCCCCCTTGGGGCTCAAGGCAGCACCAACCAGTGGCACTCCTGAGAAGTTCTTTTCAAGGAAGCGCTTTTTCCCCAGAGCCATCATCAAAACACTTTATACTATACACATATAGTATCTTTCAAATCATACACCTAGTATGAATCTCATAAAAATCTCCTTTACACAAAATCGATTATCCCAAAATCGATGATTCTCAAATCAGGCTTTCCAAATTAAATACTGATTTTGCCCAAAATCAAAAGCCTTTCCAAATCCAAAGGTTCCCTTTCCAAAATCCTCATAAGACCCCCTTTTTATATATATTCAAATATAAAATTCTAAAACTTTGAATCTTTTCAAACTTGTATAAAACTCCTTTTATACTTCAAACACTTCCAAAATCCTTTTTCTTCCAGCAATAGGTTCATCAAGGGGAGAATATATAACAAAGATATAACTTTGTTTATCCATAATGAAATATTCAAATTTAATTACTCTTCTAATATCAATTTCCTTTCTATTCACATTCACTTAAATTTTCATTCACTTATTCACATTTGCCTTAATCCCCATTTGGATTATTACCTCAATTCTTATCCCAGTTGGGTATTTAATCAATAACAATTTGAACTCCGACCAGTTTATTTTTAGAAAATAGTTTGAAAATTTTAAAAATGGATAAGTAGTTGAAAAATAATCAATAGTTTGCAAAATAGTTGTAGAATAGTTGACTAATTGTAAAATGGTTGGAAAATAATTAAATAATTATAGAAATCTTAGATAATTGCAAAATAGTTGTAAATTAGTAATTAATGTATAACATAGTTAAAATATAGTAATGAGTTTAGAAAATAGTTGAAAAATGATTAAATAGCTCCAAAATTGATTGTAAAACAAGTATAAAATAATTTGGCTTTAAGAAAGAAAGGTTGTATATATTTAATAACTTAGAAAAAAAATAAGTTTATATTAAGACAATTTATATTGAAAATAGTCTAGAGTCAAAACTTTTCACTTCCCCAACGTTTCAATTTAAATTTCCCACTCCTATTTAAATTGACCCAATTCCAAATTGAATAATCTTCAATTTCCCTTGAAATTTATTTAACCCCAATTCAAACTGAATTAATTCTCAATTTCCTTCCAACTCCAAATCAAATTTCGTTTGATCTTTAAACTTGTACAACTTTAATTACAATTTCAATTTTCAATTTCTATTAATAGTCAATTATGTTCACATTTTGTTTTTAACTCGGAATTATACATTTTATTTAGCCAATATATTTTTATTATTCCATAAACATTTTAAATCAAGATTCCAGAGTTTAAACAAATTTCCAAAATTTCAATATCACCTTAGAATTCAACTATATCCAAAATTCTTTGGCCAATTCAATTACCCCTTTTGAATTTCAAAACCAAACCCAGTTCACAAACAATTCCAATGTAAAACAATTTGGTAGCAATTTCTCTTCTAGAAATTCGAAAATATACATTGATAATGCTGCAGTCATCATCGACGTTATTTTCCATTTACCGAAAGAGTTCAATGCTTTTATCTCTTTAAAAACATTTCCAAATATTTTTAATTTCAAAACTCCCAGATTTCAAATTCAACACAAACATATATTATTATTTTTTAAATAATACTATTATTTTCCCAAAAATTTCAAATTCTCAATCCATCCAATTCTTATTTAAACATTACTCTGGCATTTTCATTTTACTTTATTTTCAAGTATTCTCTGGAATTATATTTCAAATTATAATCTCATTTATTTATGAAGTTTATTTCAATTTATAAGTTACATTCACAATCTATATTTCAAATTCCATTTTGTTATATAAGTTTATTCTTCAACTTTAATTATAAGTTTCAATTTGGTCGTAATTTATATTACTTCTTAACTTAATTCCAATAATTTAACAACCAATCACCTAAATATTCATTAGAAGGAAATGTTGCCATATATATCAAAATATATTTCTATATAAAATCATTAAAAATCTTTATAAGCAAATAACAAGTACGCTCTCATATATATATATATATATATATATATATATATATATATATATATATATATATATATATATACACTCAACTCATTCTAGAGTACTACGGATTCTATTCAATGAGCGATCCCCACCAGAGCCAAGGTTCTCGCTTAACCTTCAGCTCTGATACCAAATGTAACGTCCCGAATTTTCACACCCGAAAATTCCAGATAATTATGAAAATGAAGAAAGAGATAGAAGAAGAAGAAGAACAGAAACACCAAACATCTCACATTCGCAGCAGAAAATATAATAAATAATAATAGCTTATAAAAGAATACTATATTTGTCGATTTCATTTTAATACATCAGAGTTTCACATATATTCAAATGCTGGTCATATACAATCAATTTATCGCAGAATTATAATAATATAATTACAGCGGAAACACTCTACACATTCTTGCCATCCAGCTCGCCTCCTGAGCTCCAGAACGTCCTACCTGAAAATCTGTAATACTCGGTCTGACTCGAGCATTACACCAAAGTAACAGCCGGGTCAGGATGGAAACCAGCGTGAGTAAACCCATCTAACATGTAGTACCAAACAAACAACTTATATAAACCCGGGGTAACTTTTATTAATTTAACCAATTCACAATTTTCTATAGACAATGCTTATTTCACATATAAATTTCTAAGTACCAAACTTAGATAAAATAATCCAATTCACTTAAATCTTTACATTCCAGTCTATTGATTTATACATCAATTTATTTTTAATCCAAAGTGGTTTCGGGTATTTCCTAATACCCGATCCCGGTGTCCTCAAAACCCATGTCATCCTAACCCAAACTATCCAAATGAAATATACAGCATTTCATATTAGAGATATCAACTTATCTCAAAGCATCCAATACCATTCAGTCATACATAAGCAATGCGTAATCACATACAAATTAATTTTCAGTAATTCCAAACCACATTCATTTAGATTTCTTCATTCAATACTAATTAATTCCGAATCAATTAATTAGTCAACCCTTCACTATCCATCTTAATTAATCCCTTGGACTAATTATTTCAATTACGTTCAAGCAAGTATCTTAAATTAACTTCATAATATTAATTAGTCTCAATCAAGATCATTAAGTAATGTTAATACTTCATGAATTATATTAATCCTTAATCCCTCATTAATTTATTCCTCATGCATCACTTATTATTGTTTAATTTATCAGAATTAATCAACCATTATTTACATCAATTAATAATTTTCTCATTTACATTCTAGTTTGTCCTAATCTAATTTAATTACATTAAATAATTAACCATTAATTAATAACTCTTGGTTAATCCCATCCTGTCATTATCCAACTTTGTATTTATTTTGTTGAATAAGTGAATTAATTACGTTAATTAATCTCTTGATTCATTACACAAATAATTATATTTTATTAATTACATTAAATAAATACTTATCAACTCACCCAATGATTTTTTTTTCTCATTCAAATAACGTCGTTAACTAACTTAATCCTTAATTAATTAATTTAAATCTTTAATTATTGAATTTATCAACCAACCCATTAATTAATTGAATTAATTAATTATCCATTTTACTTATTCTATTATTTTAAATGGATCGCAATCATCAAACCCTTATAACTTTAAAATGAAGCCATTATCTTATTTATGATTTAAGTTTAACACAATTTAAAGTCCAAATACTTCGAGTCAAACCATAATGAACTCGAAAACCAATCATAACCAAAGTCACATTATCATCAATGCATATCTAACCATTTTAATCATGCAGCCAATTATTTAAATTTAACTATTTAAATTCAAATAGAAATCCAAAAGCGTCAGATTTACTCACCTTTGTTTTGTTGTTTGCAGTCCATTCCAACCAGCCTATTTTCCTTCCGATTTCAAACCGTGATTAACTGCCAAACCATCCACTCCACCAAACCAATCATCACCATAACCTATGGTCAACACTGCCTTTACGTCTGTCGCCGAGCAGCGCTTGCTTCCTCCAGAACCAGCAACTTCGAGCACCAAAGTTCACTGCCTAAAATCAGATTTGCCTACAATCTTTGCTCCTCGACTTCGCATACTTCCACCCAGAACGTGACCACCCCTGATTCTCCTTCATTACATTCGTCAATGCGAACGTTAATCCCTAGCCCGAAATGCCTTCGTGAATCCCTCAAGACGGCACGACCCCAAGCCCGGACTCAAGCTTCAAACCAGTCGAACCGAATAACTGACCCAACATGGCCTCCCTCAATCACAGCTTGAAGTCGCGACCCATGAAACCAAAATTCGAACTGCTACAGTCTGATAATTGCAACCACCCTCTGCAATCCACAACCCAAATACCCGTTTTCCTTCAATCCCACAACCCAATCACCAACAATCGAAGACCCAATTGAATCAACTACAAGCCGACATCGCCTCGAACCCGCAAATTGATTTTTTTTTTTAATGATTTTGATTTCGTGCCTGAAGAATATAGAGAAGGGAACGAGATAATATAACCATTTGGGAAAGCTTACCGCGTACGATTGTTTATATAATTAAATATTGAAAATATCTCGCGTCGCACCGTGAAATTTCGAACCCCGAATCAGACATGCTGACAAGCGTTAATAAGGTTCTACCCGCATTCCGAACACCATGGAACATGTTTCGGAAGCTAATTTGATCGTATGGGCAAGTTACACAAGAAAACGATCAAATTCCAATTAAATCGATAAAAATAAATTTCTAAGTGTTTCGAGCTGCCAGGGTCAACCGACAACTCCGATTGCTACAAAAATTGAAATCCAATAATAACTAACTATTACGGATCTAATGGAACTGGTTTCGTCGAATTCCGAGACTGTGCCTCGGAAGGCTATTTTTAAATTCCAATTTAAACGATATATTATTAAAATTGAACATATCACCTCTAATTTAAATTTCAACTGTAACGACCCGTATTTTACGTGTCGATATAATCGTAGAATTATTAGGTCGTTAGTGTTGTTTATGTTCTCCTTAGCCTTAGTCGTATGGGAGGTTAACTCGTATAGGGATAGGTCGTGTACGAGTTACGAGATATGGGTTTCTGACCGACCTATAGTTAAGTCGTAGACGACTTAAGGTGGTTGCACGAGCTAATGGGTCAGTATTAGGTCGTAGGCGACTTATAGGATTAGCAATCTATAGGATGGGAACGACCTAAGGTAGATATACGACCTATAGAAATGAGCGACTTAAGTTGGGACAAGTTAGCGACCTAGTAGTTGTAGTGAGTGTTAGCTCGTGCAGGTTTTGGCTCGTGTGGAGCGACCTATAGGGGTAGCGACTTAAGTTTATGAGCGATCTATAGGTTTGAGCGACCTATAGAAAGTAACGACCTAGTGGTTAGCCGACCTAAGAATTAGACGACCTATAAGGATGGACCGACTTAAGAGTGTCTACGACCTATGGAAGTTGAGTCGTGAATGAGTTATAGTAGTTGATCGACCTATGGGGTTTACGACTTATTGGATAAACGATCTAAGTTTGGTCGGCAGGGTCTTAGGTCGCAAGGAAAGTTAGGTCGCATGAGTATTTAGGTCGTGAGTGGTCTTTTCGGTAGGTGGAGCGACCTACGAGTTATGAGCAACCTAGAGGTAGGCGACCTAGGAAAATATAGCGACCTATAGAATGGCAACCTAAGGAAGATAGGTCGTTAAGCGACCTAAGGGGAGTAGTTAGGTCGGTAGGCTAGTTAGGTCGTGAGCAGGTTAGGTCGTTAAGTCACAATGTTAATAGGTCGCTAGGCCACAGGAGTGTTAGGTTGTGAAGCAGATAGGTCGTAGGTCGTTGAAGGCAGCTGTGTTTTTAGGTCGTGTGTGCTATAGAGACTTAGGTCGTAAATGACCTAAGTTAGGTCGGGGGTCTCTAGGTCAGCAACGACCTAAAACTGGGCGACGACCTAAGGGTGATTTCAGCCTATAAATAGAGGGGTTTGGCTCACTTTTTGACACCGGTTTTTGAAGCGACGAAGTGCTGCCATTTTGAGAGCTCGACTACAACATTTCATCACTTCTTTTCTCCACTTTGATCGAGTGCTAACATCCATCCAAGATCGAAAATCAAGATTGAAGATTGAAGAGCCAAAGTTGAAGATCTTCATCCAACAAAGCTAGATTTCATCATTTCAAGCGAGATTTCGACAAATCAAGCTTGAATCCTTGCTGTCCAGATCTAAAGTGATTTGTTTTTGAAGTGTTTGGGTGATTCGGTGAGTGGTGGTTATCTCTCACGCGGACCCAAAGGAGTATATTGGATTGGTGGTTTGTTGGAGTGTTGTAGATAGTGATTTCATACATTTTCCTTAGATCCAAGTGTAGATCCATTACTTATGAAGATGTTTACTTATGCAAGTTCATTCATCAAGTTGTAGAGACAAAACCCATGATTTATATTTATTAGATCTATGCTAGAAACCCATGATTCATGTATGTTATATCTATGCTCATTTATTTACGAAATTGCCATTGTAGTTATAAATGCCTACTTAGACCATATTCGATTACTTGATTGCTTAAGCTAATGATTGATTTGATTGATTGCTATGTATGTTAGTTGATTGATAGTTAGATCTAGACAAGATGGTCGAAGATGATTCAAAAGCTAAGTGGAAAGGCTCTTGAATAGTGAAAGCTGCTTGTGGCATATGAAGCGGATGTTGAAGCTCATATGTATGGATTAGATGATGTTGAGATGGACTTTACCATAATGCGAGGAGGTAAAGCATGGTATTGAGATGGACTTTGCCATGATGCGAGGAGGCAAAGCATGATGATGAAATGGGACGGGTCATGATGACGTTCCAAGCACGGGCTGCGACGACGTGCGAAGCTATGTTGATAACTCGGTGATGCGATCCGGGTTGATGATAATGGTTAGCTTGAGAGGCGATTGAGCTAGTATGGAAATAGTCGTCGAGGAGGATGACTAGGAGGCTGAGATCTCATCGTTGTTGAAGGTTCTAGCATGCTCAAAGCAAGAGTACGTTGGAACGGGCTGCGACGACGTTCCAAGCACGGGCTGCGACGACGTGCTAGTACTCTGGGTAGTTGCGAAAATTCCTAGGCACGGGCTGCGACGACGTGCCGAGTTATGTCTAGAACCGGGGTTACCATTAGCCCTTGACAGGTGGTCATTCAACTAACGGTGAAATCAAGGCAATGATAACAGTGATAGCCGGAGTCATGGATGTTTGGACGTTTGATTGTATCATCATTCGGTCTCAAGAGCGGTGTTTTATGGGTGCTTATCTGATCTTGGTTTAGGCCTTGGGGGTTTGTATTTGGAAAACATCGACCTTGACTCGAGTGATTATTGCTTTACCTTAATTATCTATTATGTTATGCTTGCTTCTCCTTGGTGTGTGTCTGGGGCTATCACTGTAGAAAGAGGTGGAGTGGGATGGTTTGGTTCCTATTCCTTTTATCCCTTATGCTCTTTTGGTATGTTTGATAGTTGATTTACTGCTCACTAAGACTTTGTCTTACTCAAGGTTTTATGTCTCCTCTTATTACCTTGGGCTGTTCATCCATGTTGGGATGGGCAGACTAGGTAGCACGTGACGGGTGCTGTTCATGGAGGTCTACGCTGATGACGACGAAGACGAGCAGGAGGCTTTTGCATATTATTTCTTATTATATGTACTGGGTATTCCGCTGCTGTATTTGTTTGAGTGTTTTGTAGTGAGGCTTTGATGTATGGATGATTCATACGTTTGTATAAAACTACTATGATGCTTATATGATGGTGTTCTGTTCTATGGAGCTTCACTATATTATATTTCTCTATTGTATTTTATCCATGCGCTGTGAGTTGTACGATAGATTCTGCGATGTTTATTCTACCTTGACAGTCACCCATGGCTGCCTGGCACACCTTCAGCACACCATTCCCTTGTTTCCGTGCGGGAGTCATGGGCGTTCGTCACATTTGGTATCAGAGCTTTGGTTAATCGATTTTAGCCAACGCTCGCTGATGTAATTACGTATGAGAGACGTAATTGTATTTTGATTGATGATTACTATATATAATATAGTAGTTTAGAAGGATTTGAACTCCTCATGCAGTTGTTTTTCAAGGTGTTCTAAATCATTCCTTTTTGTAGATATTAAGGATGAGCCGAAGTGAGAGACAAGCTGTGAGGGAAAGCCGTGCTGCTAGGGAAGCTGTTGATTATGCTCCTATGTTTGAGGCCATAATGACTTCGATCATGAGGAGGATACCAGCTTCAGGACCGTCAGTAGATGTGGGATTTCAAGTTCAAGCTCCAAGACCGGTGGATTTTGCTAAGCTTTGCAAGGACTATACTTCTCTTGGAGGAAAGGTTTTCTTGGGAACGGAATCGACCATTGAAGTGCAGAGATGGATAGATGCTTGTAGAAGGATTTTTGGTGACTTGGGAATTGAGGATGCAACTAAGAGGAAGCTCGCATCAAGGCAACTTCAAGGGAGAGCTTCGGATTGGTGGAATTCTATCACAATTGATACTCCGGAGGAGGAGATTACTTGGGAGCAATTCCAAGTTAGATTTGAAGCTAAGTTCATCTCTACGGCTCAGAAATCTGTTCTGTTTAAGAAGTTTGTGGAGCTCAAGCAAGGTGGGAGACCAGTTCTTGAGTATGTTTCTGAGTTTGAAGCTTTGTCCAAGTATGCTCGATCGTATATTGATTCTGCCTATCAGAAGAATGAGAAGTTTGTGACCGGTTTGGACACTTATCTTGGAAGGCAGTTGGTGGATCATTTGGATGATCCGTTTGAGAAGATTGTGGAAAAAGCCCTCAGGCATGAGTGTTTGTTTCCTAGGGAAAGTTCTGTTGTCGCTGTAACCAAGGAAGGATCTAAGCCACAGCAGAATGGAAACAAGAAGAGGAAGCAGCAGCAACAGAAGGGTAAGGATAGCCAGAAGAAGCCAAGGGGCGAAGTGACTTGCTACAATTGCCAGCAGAAGGGTCATCTCTCCAAGGATTGTAGGAATCCAAGGGCGCCGGCGAAATGCCACAATTGTGATAAGCCAGGGCATTTCAGGAGGGATTGTCCGGAACCAAGGAGGGATAGGCAGATTGTGCAAGCTTATGCTATGGGAGCTGTGCCGTCGTCTTCAAAAGCTCCTACTGCTAAAGAGAAGGGGAAGAGTGTGGTGGTTCAAGGTACTCTTTCCATTTGTGGTGTTCCAATTAGAGTGTTGTTTGATACTGGAGCGTCTCATTCTTTTGTTTGTGATGATTTGGTAGGCCGGTTAGGTTTGAAACCGGATATTGTTGATAGGCCATTGGTTGTGACAAATCCAGTTGGGGGTTCGTCATGTTTGTGTATGATATGCCATGGTCTAGTTGTGTCGAGTCATGATTGCTCGTTTGTTTGTGATTGCTTTGTTCTGAACTTTGCGGGGTTCGGAATTATTTTGGGTATGGACTGGCTTAGGAAGTATGCGGCAAGGATTGATTGTGAGAGGCTAGAGGTGACAGTCGGGAATGTGGAAGGGCGAAAGGTTGTGATACGATGTAAGCATGAGGAAGGCGTCTTCATGAGCTTCATGTATTCGCTGGTTGTTCCACGGGATGGACTGTCATCGGTGCCTATTGTGAATGGATTTGAGGATGTCTTTGACGAGGTCAAAGGATTACCGCCGCATAGGGAGATCGAGTTTTTTATCGATCTAGTTGAGGGAGCCAGACCTGTTGTGATGCCTCTTAGGCAGATGGCGCCTAGGGAGTAGCAAGAGTTGAAGGTGCAAGTTGATGACCTTTTACATAAAGGATTCATTCGGCGTAGTGTGTCCGAATGGGGTGCACCAGTTGTGTTCGCAACCAAAGCGGATGGATCGTTGAGGTTGTGTGTGGATTATCGTGAGCTGAATAAGGTGACTAAGAAGAACAAGTATCCATTGTCGAGGATAGATGACTTGTTTGATCAGATTCACAAGGCTAAGGTGTTCTCTCAAATGGATTTGGCAACGGGATTTCACCAGTTGAGAGTGGCTAAGGATAGTGTGCCGAAGACTGCTTTCAGGACACCATCGGGTTTTTATGAGTGGCTGGTAATGCCGTTTGGATCGACTAACGCACCAGCATATTTTGTGGATCTTATGAATAGAGTGTTCAGAGATCAGTTGAACAAGTTTGTACTTGTGTTCGTGGATGATATTCTGATTTACTCCAGAACTGAGGAAGAGCACAAGGCGCACTTGCGTATTGTTTTGGAAATCTTACGGAAACATCAGCTGAAGGCTAAGTTTTCGAAGTGTCACTTCTGGAAGAGTGAAGTGAGATTCTTAGGCCATGTTATTTCTGGAAATGGAATAGCGATTGATCCCGCTAAGGTGGCAGCAATCCAGGATTGGGTTAGACCTAAGAATGCATCCGATGTAAGAAGCTTTCTTGGATTAGCAGGATATTATCGTCGGTTTATCAAAGACTTTTCCAAGATAGCTGCACCGTTAACAGGATTGACGAAGAAGAACCAAGTGTTCAGATGGGATGATAAGTGTGAGCAAGCTTTCGTAATCCTAAAAGAGCAACCAACAAGTGCTCCTGTTTTGACTATTCCAAGTGGGAATGATGAGATGGTGGTTTACACCGATGCATGTGGTACTGGACTTGGAGCAGTGCTAATGCAAAAGGATAGAGTTGTTGCGTATGCAAGTCGACAACTAAAGCCGCATGAAAGGAATTACCCGACTCATGATTTGGAGTTGGCGGCGATTGTGTTTGCTCTGAAGATGTGGAGACATTATCTATTGGGAGTTCGATTCGAGTTGTTTACGGATCATATGTCGTTGAAGTATCTTTTCTCCCAAAAGGATTTGAATCTTCGGCAGCAACGGTGGCTAGAGTTTTTGGCATCATATGATTTTGGTATAACTTATACTCCGGGAAAAGGTAACGCAGTAGCTGATGCGTTGAGTCGAAGACATGCCGGATTGGGAGCCATGTTTTCGGAATGGAAGAGTCTCGAGTATTTGGCTGGATTTGATTTCAGGCCCAGATGTGAATTGGAACCTGAGATGTTGGCAAACTTATCGATAAGGCCTGCTCTGGTGGAGAGAATTGGCGAGAGCCAAAAGCGAGACGATAAGCTTGTCAAGATTATCCGAGATTTGGAATCTGGATTGGACCCAGAAAAGGATAAAGGATTCGAAGTCGATCGAGAGGGTTGGCTTCGGAAGCAAGGACGACTAGTTGTTCCCGATGTAGATGGATTGAGAGATGAAGTTCTTAGAGAAAGTCATCACTCGAAGTTGACAATTCATCCAGGTGGAAATAAGATGTATCGGGATATGAAGAGAACCTATTATTGGGAAGGTATGAAGAAGGATGTTGGAAATTTTATTTCCAAGTGTATGAATTGTCAGTTGGTTAAAGCAGAGCAGAAAAAGCCCAGTGGATTACTTCAGCCATTAGAGGTTCCTATATGGAAGTGGGAGCAAGTGTCGATGGATTTTATCGATGGCCTACCTAGAACCAGAGCAGGGAATGAAGGGATTTGGGTCATAGTAGATCGGTTGACCAAGAGTGCAAGGTTCATTCCTGTTCGATCAACTAGGACTGCATCGAAGTTGGCTGAGCTTTATGTTAAGTGGATAGTTCGATTCCATGGTGTTCCGAAGAGTATAGTGAGCGACCGAGATCCTTTGTTCACTAGTGGATTTTGGAAGAGCTTCCAGGAGGTTTTGGCAACTGGGTTGTGTTTGAGTACAGCTTATCACCCCCAAACAGATGGTCAGACTGAGAGAGTCAACCGAGTTTTGGATGATCTCTTGAGAGCGTGTGTCTTGGATTTCGGAGGATCATGGGAAGATCATCTTCATTTAGTGGAATTTGCGTATAATAACAGTTATCAGTCGAGTATTGGTATGGCACCATATGAGGCATTGTATGGAAGACCGTGTAACTCTCCGACATGTTGGTTGGAAACTGGAGAAAAGATGATACTTGGACCAGAGATGATTCGACAGACTTCGGATTGTATAGGGATCATTCGGCAACGAATGAAGGCAGCCCAAGATCGTCAGAAAAGTTATGCCGATAATCGTCGTAAGGATTTGGAATTCGACGTAGGTGATATGGTTTTTGTGAAGATTTCTCCTCTGAAGAATGTTATTCGATTTGGAAAGAAAGGAAAGTTAACTCCGAGATTTGTTGGACCATTCCCGATTATCGAGCGAATTGGAAAGCTCGCTTATAGATTGGAGTTACCGGAAAAGATGGCGGGTGTGCACAATGTTTTTCATGTATCTTATCTACGGAAGTATGTGCATGACTCGAATACGGTGGTTTCTGCTGATAGCTGTGAAGATTTAGAAGTTGATCCAGTTGTTTCGAGACCTCGTAAGCCGCTTCGTGTTGTTGAAACCGACACGAAACAGCTTAGGAGGAAGACGATTACGTTGCTCAAGATACAATGGAGTGATGATGTTAACGACTGTACGTGGGAGGAGGAAGAGAGGATGAAGGCAGCTCATCCTGAACTCTTCGAGGTATGGCCCTAAGGTGTCGAGGCATCTCATGAATTTGTAACTTGTTCTAATCGTAGAATCCTGCATGCTAGGATAGAAATTGGATGCATGGTTTGTTGATTGCTATGGATGTTAGGCATGCAGGATAGTTTTGGTTGCTCTTGTTTGATTGGAATTTCGGGGGCGAAATTCCTAAGGGGGAGAGAATGTAACGACCCGTATTTTACGTGTCGATATAATCGTAGAATTATTAGGTCGTTAGTGTTGTTTATGTTCTCCTTAGCCTTAGTCGTATGGGAGGTTAACTCGTATAGGGATAGGTCGTGTACGAGTTACGAGATATGGGTTTCTGAACGACCTATAGTTAAGTCGTAGACGACTTAAGGTGGTTGCACGAGCTAATGGGTCAGTATTAGTCGTAGGCGACTTATAGGATTAGCAATCTATAGGATGGGAACGACCTAAGGTAGATATATGACCTATAGAAATGAGCGACTTAAGTTGGGACAGGTTAGCGACCTAGTAGTTGTAGTGAGTGTTAGCTCGTGCAGGTTTTGGCTCGTGTGGAGCGACCTATAGGGGTAGCGACCTAAGTTTATGAGCGATCTATAGGTGTGAGCGACCTATAGAAAGTAACGACCTAGTGGTTAGCCTACCTAAGAATTAGACGACCTATAAGGATGGACCGACTTAAGAGTGTCTACGACCTATGGAAGTTGAGTCGTGAATGAGTTATAGTAGTTGATCGACCTATGGGGTTTATGACTTATTGGATAAAAGATCTAAGTTAGGTCGGCAGGGTCTTAGGTCGCAAGGAAAGTTAGGTCGCATGAGTGTTTAGGTCGTGAGTGGTCTTTTAGGTAGGTGGAGCGACCTACGAGTTATGAGCAACCTAGAGGTAGGCGACCTAGGAAAATATAGCGACCTATAGAATGACAACCTAAGAAAGATAGGTCGTTAAGCGACCTAAGGGGAGTAGTTAGGTCGGTAGGCTAGTTAGGTCGCGTAGTTGTTAGGTCGTGACCAGGTTAGGTCGTTAAGTCACAATGTTAATAGGTCGCTAGGCCACAGGAGTGTTAGTTTGTGAAGCAGATAGGTCGTAGGTCGTTGAAGGCAGCTGTGTTTTTAGGTCGCGTGTGCTATGGAGACTTAGGTCGTAAATGACCTAAGTTAGGTCGGGGGTCTCTAGGTCGGCAACGACCTAAAACTAGGCGACGACCTAAGGGTGATTTCAGCCTATAAATAGAGGGGTTTGGCTCACTTTTTGACACCGGTTTTTGAAGCGACGAAGTGCTGCCATTTTGAGAGCTCGACTACAACATTGCTTCACTTCTTTTCTCCACTTTGATCGAGTGCTAACATCCATCCAAGATCGAAGATCAAGATTGAAGATTGAAGAGCCAAAGTTGAAGATCTTCATCCAACAAAGCTAGATTTCATCATTTCAAGCGAGATTTCGACAAATCAAGCTTGAATCCTTGCTGTCCAGATCTAAAGTGATTTGTTTTTGAAGTGTTTGGGTGATTCGGTGAGTGGTGGTTATCTCTCACGCGGACCCAAAGGAGTATATTGGATTGGTGGTTTGTTGGAGTGTTGTAGATAGTGATTTCATACATTTTCCTTAGATCCAAGTGTAGATCCATTACTTATGAAGATGTTTACTTATGCAAGTTCATTCATCAAGTTGTGGAGACAAAACCCATGATTTATATTTATTAGATCTATGCTAGAAACCCATGATTCATGTATGTTATATCTATGCTCATTTATTTACGAAATTGCCATTGTAGTTATAAATGCCTACTTAGACCATATTCGATTACTTGATTGCTTAAGCTAATGATTGATTTGATTGATTGCTATGTATGTTAGTTGATTGATAGTTAGATCTAGACAAGATGGTCGAAGATGATTCAAAAGCTAAGTGGAAAGGCTCTTGAATAGTGAAAGCTGCTTGTGGCATATGAAGCGGATGTTGAAGCTCATATGTATGGATTAGATGATGTTGAGATGGACTTTACCATATGCGAGGAGGTAAAGCATGGTATTGAGATGGACTTTGCCATGATGCGAGGAGGCAAAGCATGATGATGAAATGGGACGGGTCATGATGACGTTCCAAGCACGGGCTGCGACGACGTGCGAAGCTATGTTGATAACTCGGTGATGCGATCCGGGTTGATGATAATGGTTAGCTTGAGAGGCGATTGAGCTAGTATGGAAATAGTCGTCGAGGAGGATGACTAGGAGGCTGAGATCTCATCGTTGTTGAAGGTTCTAGCATGCTCAAAGCAAGAGTACGTTGGAACGGGCTGCGACGACATTCCAAGCACGGGCTGCGACGACGTGCTAGTACTCTGGGTAGTTGCGAAAATTCCTAGGCACGGGCTGCGACGACGTGCGAAGTTATGTCTAGAACCGGGGTTACCATTAGCCCTTGACAGGTGGTCATTCAACTAACGGTGAAATCAAGGCAATGATAACAGTGATAGCCGGAGTCATGGATGTTTGGACGTTTGATTGTATCATCATTCGGTCTCAAGAGCGGTGTTTTCTGGGTGCTTATCTGATCTTGGTTTAGGCCTTGGGGGTTTGTATTTGGAAAACATCGACCTTGACTCGAGTGATTATTGCTTTACCTTAATTATCTATTATGTTATGCTTGCTTCTCCTTGGTGTGTGTCTGGGGCTATCACTGTAGAATGAGGTGGAGTGGGATGGTTTGGTTCCTATTCCTTTTATCCCTTATGCTCTTTTGGTATGTTTGATAGTTGATTTACTGCTCACTAAGACTTTGTCTGACTCAAGGTTTTATGTCTCCTCTTATTACCTTGGGCTGTTCATCCATGTTGGGATGGGCAGACTAGGTAGCAGGTGACGGGTGCTGTTCATGGAGGTCTACGCTGATGACGACGAAGACGAGCAGGAGGCTTTTGCATATTATTTCTTAATATATGTACTGGGTATTCCGTTGCTGTATTTGTTTGAGTGTTTTGTAGTGAGGCTTTGATGTATGGATGATTCATATGTTTGTATAAAACTACTATGATGCTTATATGATGGTGTTCTGTTCTATGGAGCTTCACTATATTATATTTCTCTATTGTATTTTATCCATGCGCTGTGAGTTGTACGATAGATTCTGCGATGTTTATTCTACCTTGACGGTCACCCATGGCTGCCTGGCACACCTTCAGCGCACTATTCCCTTGTTTCCGTGCGGGAGTCATGGGCGGTCGTCACATCAACAATTCTATTATCTTCAGTATTATCATTATAAATTTTATAAGCCTTCAAATTATTTTAAACAGGCTTAGAATCTCATATTCAGCAAGTTACCCAATTGTAATTACATAATTCAATACTTAATTATCTAATAAATATTAATATTTGGAATTCAAGCTAAAATTAACCTTTCAAATGAAAAAAAATCAATTTATTATTCCATTTTAAATCGTTAAAAAATTTCCGGGTCGTCACACCCACTCTATGGCTAGTAGCTGGAATTTAATAGATGTAACAATTTCGGCTATTTTATAAGTATTTGTATATAGACCCTATTATAATATCAGAGGATTTCTATAAAAAGAGTTTTAGCTATCGTAAGGTAAAAACCCGACATGTTTATTTGTGGCGTGGTCTTACGAGATGCTTTTGATTTCAAAGGATTTTTGAAACTTTAATAATCAATTGGGTGAGTTCAATTGGGTGTGATTTTCTCACGCTGGTATTCCAGACTGACTCGGGTGTTATTTAACTGTAATGCTCGGGTCAGACCGAGTATTATAGGAAACTCAGGATACGATGCTGTGGAGCTCAGGAGACGAGCTGAATGGCAATACGTACATTCGTACTTGTTTATGTATATATAGTCCGCTGTGTTGAGTTGTTGTGTATCCATTGTATGATATCGATGTTGAATTGTGATTGATGTACTCTGATGATGTAATATATAAACAGATATATTTGATTTTGAGTAAAGATCGTTTATCAGCTATTATATTTTATTCCGCTGCGATGGTTAGATTCTGTTATTGTTTTCTATTTTCTTCTTCTACCTCTTCTTCTTTAACCTAAATGGTTCGTATTTCTGTACAACTTGAGTTGATTTAGGTAGAATAGTGTTGACTCAAGGGGTACGGATTTGCGGGTTGTTTCATTTTTTATTTAGTTTAAATTAAATATTATAATATTTACATTTCTAAAATATTTTAAGATTTTTATAAAAACAAATTTTAACAACGGGTCTGTATTTCATTTCTAGTCTAGGTAAAGTGATACGGGTAATATATCATTTCAACCCGTAATTTACAATGAAAACCCGGGTTTGATCATTTCAAACCCGCAATCCCAAGTAAATGAAAAATAACTGAAAATCATTCAGGCCTATCATTTCAGCCCATAAAAATTTTCTCCTATTCTAAAGTCCGTTCGGGTATGTATCATTTCAACCCATAGTGATTCTAATCTAAAGGGAACTTGCATTGATAAACTGGTATAAATAATAGAACAACATAAAATAACAGTAATATATGATATAACAGGTAAATAAGCATGGGTGAACACCATACGATCATAACATAGCAGATATAACATGGTGATGCATTTTACAGATTCAAATGTGATCGATTTACTAGTTATATAAGAATAAAACTGTCTGGTGAGAATAACTCATGGTTTTGTGCTGAAGACACAACGACGAATGAACGAATGAGATCCAAACAAGCACGATAACACGATTCAAATAAGAGTGGAGGAGCCAAAGTATCAAATCCCTTGAATACAAGTCACACAAACAATAATAATATACATAATTTTCAAATGCAAATACGATAAACAATGATAGAATAGACTGCACAAATCGAAGCGGAATTGTTTTGCACTTGTCTCCAACTCACATTGAGTTCGGCCATGAGTGTATTACAGGTCTAAAGCAATGTTTTTGGTTCAGGTCTGGGTCGCTAAGGGTCGGCCTAAAATGCTAAAAGGTGGGGCAAAGGTGGGTGGTGGTGGAACTACACTAACAAAGCAATATACAAGGGTTTAAGGCAATAGTTTGGCTCAGCCAAGGGCATATAGATCATGGCCCTCACTATAGCAGCCAAGGGGATGGTGTGGCCGAGAGTTTAGGTGGTGCTGGAGGTGGTGGAGGTGGTGTTGGTGGCGGCCATGGGTGGTGGAAATGGATGATGTGTTCGGTCTAGGCAAGTTTTATGGAGTTTGTTGGATTTTGGTGATGGATCAATCCACAAGGAGGCATGGCTTGGGGTTTGGTCAGAGAAGAGGTGATGATGGTGGTGTTCTCAGGTGGTGGTGGTGGAGGCAGCAGGTCATGGAGAGGAGCATGGCCGAACCTATAGAGGTGAAGAGCAAATGCAAAACTCAAATCAAAGAAGAATAAAGTAAAACAAAAAAAGAAAAAAGAAATTTTACCCAAACATTTCTCAAAGGCAATGGCCGAATTTTTTTTGTTCAGGAATGAGAAAATGAATGTACGTGAAAGTGAAATGAAGGTGGCAGCTGAAAGAATGAAGAGATATGGCCATTTGAGTGAAAAGAAATGTTGAAATGTGAAAAAGTGTGAACACAAAAAGCCATTTGAAACCAAGAGTCAAAAGCCTTTTCAAATTTCTTTAATTTATTTTTATAAGTTTAAATAACTGAAAATAATTACAATTTCAGTTAAAATTTCGAAAATTCAAAAAAAATATAAAATATAAATAAATATTTATTAATTATATAAAGTAAAAATAAGAAAATAGCACAAAATTGCAAACTAGTCTAGAAAATTTGAAATTAAATGGAATAAATATTGGAAAATTCACATGGACTTGTAAAATATTTTTAAAAAAAGATAAAAACATAAAATAAAAAAATGAATTAACAAAATAAATATATAAATTTTAATTGAAATAAAAATTTAATGAAGAAAATAGCAGAAAATTAGAAAACAACCTTTAAAAATAGGAAATAAATACAGTAAATTTTGGAAAAATTATGACATCACTTTGAAAATGTTTAAAATAAAATATATATCTAACATGTCATATAACACATATTAGAACATGATTTGACAAATAAAAATATTATTTATATAAATTAAAATAGATAATTTTATTAAATAAATCAATTTACACCCAATATTGTAAAAAGCACAACTTTCACAATATAAATCGGATTTCAACCAAACGAAAAGCAGTATTCTTGAAATTTAGTATATTTACATAATAAAAGATAAAATTCCAAAATTCAAATATTTAAATTTTAAATTTAAAAGTCGAAGTTTGACCAGATTGACAAAAAATTCACTTTTCGGGAAAATATTCAATTTATACCGGTTTGAAATTATAATTCACATAATAATCAACATTTATATTTAAAATGAAAATGTTTGGAATAAAACAAGTTTTAAAATAATTGCAAAATAAAAATAAAGTCAAAATTAAAATATATATAAAAATCTATGGTTGTTACAGTATGAACTTAAGTAAATGAATTTATTTAGAATGTAAAATGCAATTAGTGTGTATATTCGTAGAAATGTAATAAAATGAAAATGGGGTAGTTAGTATGGAGGAAACATGAAAATTTAGACTTACTAATGTACAATAGGGTAAAACAAATGTTATCTTCGTTTATTAAATAATAATTGATTTGATAAAAAGGGCTGAAGTTAAATCAAGAAAATTTATAATTTTTGAATTTATGGAAATGGAAGTTAAACACTGTAATTGGAAAATTTATGAGTGCGTTAATTTATAATGAGATGTAGATGGTAAATTAATAATTTAAAATGTTGACTTACTACTAAACAAGGGTATAATGAATGGAAATGAAATAAATTAGTGTTATGGAACTAACGGTAGCATTTGTTGGAAGCAATAAACTTATAAATGAAGAAAAAATTAATGGTATCAATTATTACGTGTTACATATTTTATTTAGCCTATTAAATAGAATTAGAAATTAAATTTTGCAAATTAGTGAGATTAATGACTACGTTGGTTGAAATAAGATGAAATTGGAAATTTGTAATGCACTAAGATGAAAATCATGAAAATTATACCATAAGATGGAATTGATAGAATAATAAATGGAAAGTAAATTAAATTTAATTATTGGAAATTTAATTTATAATTATTGAATTTAATGAAATCAAAGAATTTATAAATTTTAAATCGACAGTTAAATTTGTTTCAATTAGTGTAAATGTTTAAGGAATTAAAAATGATAAGAATTGTCAATTATAAGATTTAAATTGAAAGTTTGATTTGATGAATTAATTTAACTTTTAATTTATTAACTGGAAAAATAGCCATTTTGGCCACTGACTCGGATTTCGATGAAAACAGTTTCATCGGATCCGTAACGGTGAATTATTATAGGATTTCAAGTTTCATAACGATCGGGCTTGTCGTTTGATCGTACGGGCTTGAAACGCCAAGAAATAAATGAAATTGAAATTAAGTGAAATCAATTTGAAATAAACTAAATTTGCATAACTTCATACGATGGAATTTGGACTTGAAACGTGTTCCATCGATTTTAAAATCATTTAAAACATGTATTTTGATATATGGTTTGACCCTCTTCCGTTCCGGAATCGAAACGGGCTTTTCGGGTCAATTATTGTTCAAAACCCAAATCCAACCTAGCTCATTCTTTCTATTCTGTTTTGCTTATATATATTGCTATAAACCCTAGGTCATTGTTTATTCCAATTCTGTACGTATGCTCTTCCTCATTCCACTGGCTACAAACCCTAATCTTCCAAATCCAATTTCAATTTCAAAAAAAAAATTTGCGAATATGCAGCAACTTCTGGTCGCACTTCGAGTTTCAAAGGCAAAACGCTGCAACTACTTCGGGTTAGGAAGAAAATTACTCGGGTCACTCCAGGTCATTTTGGCAAAAACTCCAAGCAAGCACTGGGGAATTAAGGCGGTGGACCGAAGTCGACTAAGGACCAGAATTTTCCAATCTTCTAATTTTCCTAACTTTTTCATACGAGCTCGGATTCATGCGCGGTTTGTTTTACTAGGGTCGTATTAGAATTACGGACGTTTTGTCGCTAGTTTGGATGGATTCTGAGAATGGTCAAATTTGGGGTTTAAATTGGATTTAAATTCAATTTAAATTCAAAAGGTGAGTGTTTTAACCCACTCACAACTTCTAAAATTTCTTACGTTGTTAAATTTAATTTTGTAGTGATTATGTATTTATTTATGACTATTTCGGATATTTTTAATCATCATCTCAATTAATTGCATTTATTTGAATTAGATTGTTATTTAATTTATTATTGAATATAACTGCCAGTTAATTACCCGTTACATATATTAACAGTTATATACTGATATTGATTGATTGTTCTGGATGATGATTATGATGGATGTATTGTTTTTATCATGGATGAATGGATGTTGTATTTATATCATCATAATCTGCAAGTTGTTATGCATTTATTTTGATTTGGGATTGCGGTTTGAAATGATATACAACCGCATTTTTATTTTTAAATTGCAGATTGAAATGATAAATATCTGTAACACATGACCATAGGATAGAAAATTATATACAAACACCGCGGTCTATATATATATATATATATATATATATATATATATATATATATATATATATATATTGAAACGATTTCTATGGTTTTGTAAAGAAATATACGAGTTATATAAATATTGAATTTGATGTTATAAACACATCAAATTTATTATTGATTCTAGCTATATATAAATATGCTTTGAAATATAAAATAAGCCCCAAAATTAAGATTGATTATTTTACATAATATGGTTTAATGAATATTGATTTTTAGAGATTTTATAAATATTATTTTATATAAAGTGAATGCTTGAATTTAAGATATGTATAAGTGTCAAATAAAAATTAAGTTTAATAATAGAGTTTGATTTTTATTAAGATAAATGTGTGTAAGTATTTACATTCTATTTTAACATAGGGTGTATAACGATTTAAATAAATTTAAGGTCGGGAGATCAATTGGAGATTTATTTGAAATTGAAATTATTCAAGAATTAAACTTTAAAGGACTAATGTGAAATTTATTAAATTGAGAAATTTAAAGGTATAAATTATTATAACTTGATTTTGGGTCTAGGTGAATTAATCGATTTTTTTCAAGTATAAATGAACTGAAGAAAATATTTAGTTATTTGAAATTTGAGTTTTGTTCAAATGAAATGGATTTATTATGTAAAATATTTCAAAATTAAACAATAGAAGATTTTATTTTTGAATCTAAATTATCAAACTTAGTTTCGAATTTGGGAATATTAAAGCCTTGAAATATATCGAAATTCAAATATTTTGTCTAATTCGAAATGTTTCAAAATTATGAATTTCAAAGTATTATGGTTTAAGAGTGTTATATTTTCAAATGTTTGGTCTCAAGGTATATAGATTTTGGAAGTGCTATGATTTTTGAAAAAGGATATATTTATAAAATAAAAATGATATCATATTGATTTGGGTTTTAAAAAATGATATCGTATTTATATGGTTTTGGAAGGGATATTATATTCTGGTTTTAAAGTATAAATTATTTTGAAATAATTGTGGTGTTATAATAACAATCGGTTGTTGAAGAGACCGGGATCGGGAGTTGTCATACTCTCTGCCAACTCCGAAAGCCACTTCAACAACCGTGTACGCGGTGGAGATTCCAGAATGAAGTAGGATGGCGGCGACGTTTCCTTTGAGGTAAATACGTTGACCCAACTCCATGAGTTGGCATAAGGTGGCTAAAACAGGAGCGATCGACGGGTTAAGATGGTAGCCCCTTTTATCGGACACATCCCTTCGATATTCTACTCTGACTTTGGATTTATTTGGTTGCCACTTTTGATTTCTTTGATTTGGGGGTGTGGCTTGAGGTGGGCGGTAGCTGAGGCTATGCATTACCATCGACCTGGAAGCGTAATTGGTATATCTACCCTGGCATTGCCTAGTTGTGCCGTGTCACCTACCCTAGCGCGCCTTATACGATTTTGTTTTGTACCATACCTATGGAGTGCCCTCTGACGACGCCCAGTACCGGGGAGATTACGGTACTGTATAGACTATGGGAATATATTTTGTGTTAAGTGCTATATGGGTAACCCCTTAACGCTATTTAAAAATAAGTTTATTTTACAATTAGACACTATTATAATAGCCAAATATACTACATAGTAAATAGTTTAACGGATCCTTAGGAGATGTGAATCCCGAGCATCTCTTAAGTTACGGCACTCATATTTATTTCTGTTGATTTAACTTACATAAGATCTTCTAGTTCTGACTTGAGTGTTTTTTCTTTTCAATTCGCTCGGGTCAGTCCGAGCATTTCAGGATCGAATTTTTTACCTCTGGAGGACGATGACGAAGATTTCAGTATTTCTATTAATATATATTATGTTGTTCCTCTACGCTATTGTATTCCGCTGCATTATTCATATTCTATGGTATGTATAACTTTGATATTGTAAGTATAATTAAATAATTTTGAAAAACAGCTTCGTGAACTATGTATTTGATTATTATATTTTATCCTTCCGCTGTGAGATACTGTTTGTTTTATTTCTTTCTTGTTTTTCCTATTTACCCTATAACAATCCGCCCTTCCGTATGGTATGTCGGCATGTGTGTCAATTTAAAGCGTGCGAAAAGGCGGGATGTTACATCTGGTATCAGAGCTTTTGTTTAGCGATAAACCTTAGCTTTGTGGGGTCTGACTCTTTATAAATAGGGTAGTAATACCCTATGGGAGTCGCTGAACGTATATATATGAGAGAGTGTATTTGTTAGTGTTATAAAAAGATTTTAATATTGTGTTAATTTGTTTCGTTTTGTATTATAAATTCTGGTTGGTGCATGGGACGCTGTGACATCAATAAGGATTTCTAAACACTTAATAGGACAGACCGACGTAATATTTGTTTTAATATAGGCGAATGAAATAATTTTGCATATTATACTTACTATATATAAAATAAATCTTTAAATGATATATATATATATATATATATATTTGGTTGCAATATATTGGTTGTTAGGTAATAACTTTATAATTAATAGTCGAAATAAGATTGAAAATAAGATAAATGAAATTGGAAACTTAAAGCTTTAGTTCCGGGATTTTTGAAAATTTCTTTCGAATAATTTTGGAATATAATAGTATTGTTTATAAGCATTTTCTGATATAAATATTTCCATATAAATTGAAAGAATTGTTTTAAAAAGGAATTTCGAAAAAGAAAAATTTCTGTACTACCCTCTCTGTCGTTGAAAAATAATTTCGGTGATGAGTGCATGCATCATCGACATTCATTTTCAAGTTTCGAAGTGGGAAGGCCACTATAGTAGTTTTACTGCAGATTTATTTTGATAAACAAATATAAATTTTAAACTGTTTTAAATATAAATGAGATATATAAAAAGTAAGTATATACATTTATCTGTTATTTTAAAATGATTTTAAATAAAACCCAGTATTTAATTCTTAAGTTTCCATTCATTGATAGTTTCAATTACTGTAGTGAATTAGAACGTAGGTAATTAATAAATTGAAACCTCTAAAGGAAATAAGAGATTTAATGCTAGGTTATAAATGGTATTAAATGAAATTTGAAATTGTAACCTATGAAATAGAGGATATAATTATTGAACATTAAATTAATTAAAAGAAATGAGAAAACTTGTACAATTTTCAATTACATTCTTAAAAAGCATATATATAACTTACCAAATATTAAAAGTTGAAATGTTTAATAAGAAATGTAATGGAAATTGTACAAGTAAAAGTATGAAATGGAAGTGTTCAATCAATTGCTTTTATTTATAATAATTGATGTTATAGAGTTATAAACTTAAGTTATAATGGAATTCTTACTATAATAAGAATTTGGGGTTTGAGTTGTTATTAACTTTAGTATAATTGAAAGGCTATTAATTGAAATAGAAAGTTAAGCATTATAAATGGAATTTAGTAATAAACGAAAGTAATAAATGAAATTAAGTAGTATAAATGAAAGATAATAAACTTAAGTAAATGATTGAAGCTATTTATTAATAAAATAAGTAGAAAGATGAATACTGCAAATAAATGAAGAAAAATAGATAAACCATTATGTGTAAAAAGGAAGTCAAACAACAATAGTATGAAATGAAATTGATCGGAATAAACTTAGTTTATTGTTTGGATTTGTTGTTTGTTTGGTCTATGGTCGTATGGGGCAAGGATACTTTAAATCTGTTTGGAAGGTATGAATAACCTATTTAGTGTCACCTAAGACTGTTGAGTGAAGGGTACGCTTAGTAGTTTATTTTTCTTTCCGTACAATTTAAAGTTTAGACCCAAACAACTATTTGTTTTGTTTGAATGAATGTTTGAATTGTGTTGATTTTGTATGAAGATTGTATGCTGTTTGTTGCAATTGGTTGTTGAATTGATTGTTTGTTTGTGGTTTAACAAATTAAATATTTCATTCTACATAATTGCTAACTCTTATCAGATTATATAAGTGAAATACAGGTTATGGAAGCAATTGCTACTGCTTTTGTTTTCATAATTAAGCGCAAACTGCCCGACAAATAGGTACGTTTTCGGATTACAGTTTTATAGCGCTATTTTATATATTTTCCCGTGTTGGGATATAATATTTTGGATATTATATGTGATATTTTGTTATATTTGATATTATATTTTCTCCCAAGCCTCTCCATACAAAGTAGACTCTGCTGAAATTTTTTGTAAATTTTGGACTTAGAAATTTTTTGAAAATGATTTCCAAACTTTATTTATTTAAGTATAAAAAGATTTAATGGTTATAAAATGGGTATGTTTATTTAAAGTAATAAATTTTGTAAATTATTTGTTTATAAAGTTATTATTTTGAATAAGAAGTATTATTCAATTTAATTTTTTCTTTTCCCTTCTTTTTCCATTTCGGGGACGAAAAGTTTTGAGTAGGGGAGAATGTTACGACCTGTAACGATCCCAGTTTTAATGACGAATTTAAATTTGTTATTTAATTAAATTTTTGGATTAAATTATGGATTTGTTTGAATTTTTTCAAATATAATAAGAAAAGTATACTTATTTATTTTTGAATTTGATTTGAAACTCAAAATAAATATTTTCGATTGAATTGAATTATAAAATCAACACATTAGCTAGTAAATGAACAAAAGAAAATTTACATACAAATGAAAATCTAAGTACATATAAAATATAAAGTAAGAACAAAGCAATAAATTAGATAATTTCAAACAACATGTTGATAAACCTTGTAAAATACGAAGTAAATACTAAAGACAAAAGTAAGAGTAAAAAATTATGAAAACAAGAAAATATATATATGTATATATATGTATATAGGCTTGCATAAGAAGACAATAAAATACATTCAATTATTCAAGTGTTCAAACATTTTATAAGTTTGAACTGCAAAGGGAAACAACCTGTACATACAAAAATAAAAATCAAATGGATTGTATATAAGCATAAGTACATGGATAATAAAATAACATAAGTTGTAAACAAAATAGGACACAAGCATTTAATGTTTTCTTCTCAAGCACACATGAATATCATCTCAGCCGAAATGGATCACTTCATCTCAGTTTATAAAATGACATCTTTAGTCAAACCAAAGAAATATAAAAATATCTATGTAAACTATCTTCTTCTATATATGTATGCAATGCACCCTATTTTAGTTCGTTCAGCAAAACTTAGCAAGCCTGAAAAGAAAAGAAAACCAAACATCATAGTTTTATAAACTCAAACATCATTCACCTCAAAGAAAGAAGATCTAGGAAAAGAAAGAAAAAAAATTGCAGCTGTTTGAACACAAAAGTGTTCTCTTTTTCAACTATATTGAGGTGAGCAAACTTTAAAATTTTAAAATAATTCTTTGACTTTGTTATCTGTGATGATTAATAAGTGTTTGTGTATGTTTGTTGTATATGCAGTCATGGCAAGACAGTGTGTATGTTTTGTTAAAAACAAATAAGTTGTTCCAGATTTACAGAATAAAAGTAAATAAGGAAAATTTTATAAATTTTTCAGATGAACATTTTTAATTTAGGATTTTTAAACAAATTAAGTTTGATAAAGGTGAAGTCATAGTCCAGATTCCTTTTAGCTTAAAAATGCAAGAACTTGAGCCTGTGAATTTATTTTACAATCAATAAGAAAACATGTGAATTATTCAAGTAATTTAAACTATCGATTTGATTATATAAATTTAATAAGCATACCAAGATAGGATTTTTAAACTAAATATGATGATTTTTAATTTAGTATCTTAGGTGCAGTTCATAGTTCAACAAATTATGCTTTTTAATCGATCACTGATAATCGAAGGATTTTCGAACCTTCAAATTATGCTTGAAGCTTGCTTAATCCTCATGGATCCGAGGAAAAATGTTGAAAGAAATATCTATTACAAGAATCTATGGAATGGAAGCACTTTAGGGTTTAATGGTCCATTTTGGTCGAGGGAGAAAACAGGGTTGCCGCGACGTCATCGTGTCCTCGAGCGCTACGGGGTCTTGGGAGATGGTAGAGGAGGTCATGACGAGGTCGTGGCCGAAGTTTTGAATTTTCTGGTAGTCGAGTTTGGGCGCACGGAAACGTTTTAGGTTTGGATGACTTCGATGATGAAGTTCTAGGTTGTGGATTTTAGCTCGAATTTGATTTCGAGCTGGTGAGTGGATTCTGGCGATTGGGGATGGATACGTGAAGCCTCGTCGACTTGCTCGACGTTGCGGCGTCGCTTGGAGCCGATTAATGGAAGCGTGCATGTGTACGGCGGTGATGATACTTGTCGGTGAGGTGGCGTCATGGAGCGCGTGTCGTTCTCGAGAAAATTGGAAGTTGCTTCGGGTTTCGTGGGTGCGTGCATGAGTATAAACCTGATGCTATAATTAACTTAGTTAAAACTTAAATTCCAGAAAAGAAAAAAAGAAGAAAAATAACTCGGTTATTTAGGCGGGTAACTCGAAGTAGCGCTCGGGATTTATCAAGGGAATCAAGGATTTTTCTTCTACCAACAGTATTGTATTTTTTAAAGTAATGATAAATAAACAATTTTTCATCAAGCTTTGAACCATGTAAAACTTTGTACTGTTTAAAAGATTTAGTTAAAGCTTAGATACATGTTTAATTAATTCAGTCAATACTTTAAAATATTTTAAGCTCTTAATTATTATTCTAATTAAGAAATTAATATAAGATAAGTATAAAAACTTGTTAACATATAAGTTTGTAATTAGAAATAAATTGATTTCAAAAACTAAAGAAGATTCCTTTTAAAATGTCAATTAAGTTGAATAATGAATATAAATTGATTATTTTCATAAATTATAAGAATAATTAATTTTTAATTGTAATTAGTGATGGATTATAATTAATAAATGAATTTATAATAAACTATTTAAGTTAATTTATGAATGATTAAAAGTTAATAAATCAAGTAATTTAATTAAGAATTAATAATTGATTAACTAAGTAGTTAATGGTAAATAAATGATTAATTAAAGTTATTAATTAATGATTAAAGAATAGTTAATCAAGGTAAAATAAATTGATTTTGAAGTAATTAATTAAATAGAGTGAATAAAGGAATTAAGTAATTAACACTTAATGACTGATTTAGAAATGATTTATTAATTAAATAATTTGAAATGGAATAAGTAATTAATTGATAACTAATGACAAATTAAACAGGGTTAAGTAATTAACTCTCAAGTAATTAATTTTAATTTGAATTAATTCCAATAAGAATTAAAGATGATTGTTTATGGATTGTGTATGTAGGATATCTGATTTGTTGTAAAATGAATTGATATTTCTATTTGTGAATTGTGATGCTGTGAGATGTGATTTACTCTGTGCTGGATTATGATCGGTAATTTTGTTCTATAAACCCTTGGCCTTTAAAATGGCATTTGAATTTCGATGCGACATGGAGTCGGATTCCAGTTGGTTATCTGAAACCCACATATAATCGTAATGATTAATCTTTGTGATTGATAAATTTATTTATCCATGAATCTGTGAATAAAGATAAGCTTTATGGATTATATCGCTTATCAATATTGATATCTCTGTAATAATTGATGTTGTGCACTATTGTGTAAAACCCTTGGACCACATTATACACACACAATATGGATTTCACGAGGAAATCGATTAAGTCACAGATTTTGAAACGTTTTAAAAAAATTGAATATTTAAATTCAAATGGTTTGAAAGGGAATCAGACTAAAGCGAAAAGCTTTTGAAATGGAGTTTCAAAGATGAAATTTATTTGGAACAACTTGATTAAGTTTTGAAATTTGAATAATTTGATTTAAATTGGAATTCAATATCTGAAATTGAATTATATATTCAGTATTTATGATATTAAACGGTATACAAGTTTACATGGGTTTTAAACCATTTTTAAAGCGTTATTTTGGGAATTTGAATTCAACCAAGGTTTTTAACTTGTATGAATGAAATCAGATTTTTCCCGAAATAAAACTGTTGTTTTCCAAACGATAAAAAGCTTTCATATGAGAAATGAATTTCAAACTGTATTTAAGGGATTTCAAGTTAAACATAAAATTGTTTTCCAAGTTATGGACGAATCTTTAGAAACAAGTTTTGAAAGCTATGAGATAAATCTTTGATTTAAAGATTAATGAATTAATCCAATTGAAATAGAATTGTTTTGAAATTGGGGAATGAATCTTTGTGAAACTAGGTGAACTTTATGAGGTAAATCTTTTGTTTATAAGATTTGAAATGGTAATTGGTTTATACCATTCGAAAGAAAGTTTTGAATCATTAAGTTGTGACTTAATTGAAATCCTATATCCATATATTTTAAATGTTGCGCTCAATATTCGGTTTAGCCGGGAGAGGACCTTGGTGTCGTATAAGCCATTCCAAATATGTGATTCGTCGTTATGGGTAGCATTTGAAGACCGGTGGTGAAGACCGGGCATTTGCGAGAACGATAGGATGACCTATTGATTGTCTCCGCACTGAGTTGCTCCGGTATAGAGATTCCCTAAGTGATGGGAAGTCTGATTGGGATTGTGAATACCCGGATTTGCAAGGACTTCTTTGGAAGTGCAATCGGTTCTGTTCGAATCCGGAACAAACTTGTATGCATTGTATGTCTAACATTACATTTTGAGATATAAAGCAAATTTCCTTCAAATACATTTCTGTTGGTGGCAGAGAATTTATTCTCTTAGCTTAACACCTTTCTTTGAGACGTACGAGCTTAAAGGTTAAGTAGTTGAAGGTTATCAGCGATATATTCCCAACTTAGTAATGTGTCATGCTGAGTGCTGCTGATCATTTGTTGATCGAAGCATGGCTTTGTGAAAAGCGTTGCTTTATGGACGAGACTTCGTCGAACCTCACAAACCGGTAATGGTCAAAACAGGAATTGTGCGGCAAGGTTTCAGGGGTAGCTCCCGTAAGGTTTGACCATTTCTTCTGGAAAAGGATAGTATCATGGTAAGGAGCCCAGGTACTTACTCATGTGGACACTGTATTTTATTACTATGTCATGTTGTTGGTTGGAGAGCTCTCGTATAAAGGTCGCAAAGGACCGGGGGTGGCATATCTGTGGTTTTGTTTATTCCCCGGGAAGGGAGGTAGCCGGCCTTGTTCGGCGGAGATCCGGTTAGGTTCTCGGGGCGTCCCGCCAGAGGCGTTCCCATGTGGCAATAGGAAGTTCCTTAGCCTGATCATTTGTTGGAAAAATCCATTCATCCAATACGAGCCTTGTACGGTTTTAGATGTATTACCTGCCATTCACTTATGGTGGCGCCCCACTGTTTGGATGGTAGCTATAGTAGGCATAGTTCGAAATGTCTATGCTGGCTAAGATTTATATTCTACTTTCGAAATGTTTTCTGCACTTTGCACTTATAGTAATAATATCAAAGAAATTCGCGTATCAAGCATGTTTGACTATCATAAGGAGAAATCTCCTCTGATTCTGCGTTTGCATTGTGTGTGTGTGCGGGAGGCCTTATGGTAATCTCATTTCCCAAAAGCATTGCGGCTATTAAATTTAAATCTTTTGATTGTTTTTAAAGATAAAGTGTTTTCGTTTGCTCACACTAGTCCCATGACTGACCTGGAGTTTACTGTTCATTTCCTAAACTCTGGGTGCTTAAAAATTTTCACACGGGTAGTCTAGAGTTTGGTTTTTCAGATAGTTAGGTTTAGTAGATTATCTGGAGCTAGTTCAATTTTCGGATATGGATGTGACCTGCTTATAGTGGTGCAATCTTGATGATTGATCGAGCTAGGAGTTCTGGAGCTTTGTCTTTGGAGTTTTTGGATCAGAGTTGCAGTATTGGATTCTGTGAAGACTTATCTCATATTGTATCTTGTTCCGCTGTATTCTGTGTTGTGTATATTCTCGGATGTTGATGATAATCATTGTATCAAATTGATGTATCGGATATTGTATTTATATTATATCAGTGATATCTTCTTTTATTTCCGCTATGTTATTTATCATCTAATGGGTGTTGCAAGCTCCCACGGTACGAATTTGATGTTGTTATAGGACATCGAGCTCGGGTCGTGAAAATTGGTATCAGAGCCGAAGGTTGAGTAAGAACTTTAGCTACGGAGTGTAACACCTTTGATGGCTCATTAAAGTTAGGGTGAAGTATGCCCTAGAATGAGCACAACCAATGGAATCAAAATCCAAATTTCTTAATCTATTCTTTTTGTCTGTTGTTATTCTCTAAGATATTTCGTCCGAATGCCTAAATCGGTTTTCTTACAATTCACAGTTAGTAAGAATGAGTGGAAGAAGAGGACGAAATAGGAGATAGGAAAGTTCCACTTCAGCTGGTCAAAGCCCTCCAACGACATATATTCCCTTCAATCTTAATCAAATTTGGCTGATCTATACCGAAGTTTTTCTAGACTTGGTGGAAAGCCATTCATTGGCAAAGAATCTGTTATCGAAGCACAAGCCATGGTTCGATCATGTAAAAAGATTTTCAAAGGACTAAAGTTGGAAGATGATCAGATGCGACTAATATCTTCTTGGAAACTCCAGGAAGATGCTTTAATTTGGTGGGAAACTGTTACCGTGGATGAGTCGGCAGATGAATTTACTTGGAGTCGTTTCAAGGAAGTGTTCGAGCAGCGATATATGTCGTCTGCTGGTATCTTTAGAATGTACCAGGAGTTTATGGATATAGAGCAAGGGAGTTTAACATTTGAAGAATACTTAAACAAATTTATTGAATTATCTCGATTTGGTCCGGAATTGGTGAATACACCGTTAAAGAAGAATGAAAAGTTTATTCGAGGAATGAACAAGGAGTTTCAGGAACGGATGACTACTCACGTCAACGAATCATTTTCTGAATTAATTGATATGGGCTATCGATACGATACTCTGGAAAAGCAAAAAGATCCAGAGGAGAATGGAAATGCAAGCAATCTGAATTGGAGAAAAAGTAAGTTTGGCGGAAAAAAATCGAAGAAAAATAAAGGAAAGAAGAGTATACAGAAGAAAAAGAAGAATGTTACTTATCTCAATTGTTTGGAGAAAGGTCACTACTCAGATAAATGCAAGAATTCTTGGAAGCCTTTGAAAGAAAGTTTTGAATAATTAAGTTGTGACTTAATTGAAATCCTATATCCATATGTTTTAAATGTTGCGCTCACTATTCGGTTTAGCCGGGAGAGGACCTTGGTGTCGTATAACCCATTCCGAATATGTGATTCGTCGTTATGGATAGCATTTGAAGACCGGTGGTGAAGACCGGGTATTTGCGAGAACGATAGGATGACCTATCGATTGACCCTGCACTGAGTTGCTCCGGTATAGAGATTCCCTAAGTGATGGGAAGTCCGATCGGGATCGTGAATACCCGAATTTGCAAGGACTTCTTTGGAAGTGCCTTCAGTTCTGTTCGAACCCGGAACAGACTTGTATGGAATGTATGTATGACATTAAATTTTGAGATATAAAGCAGATTTCTTTCAAATATATTTCTGTTGATGGTGGAGTATTTATTCTCTTAGCTTAACACCCTTCTCAGAGACGTACGAGCTCAGAGGTTATGTAGTTGAAGGTTATCAGCGATATATTCCCAACTTGGTAATGTGGCATGCTGAGTGTTGATGATCATTTGTTGATCGAAGCATGACTTTGTGAAAAGCGTAGCTTTGTGGACGAGACTTCGTCGAACCTCACAAACCGGTAATGGTCGAAACAGGAATTGTGCGGCAAGGTTTCAGGGGTAGCTCCCCTAGGGTATGACCATTTCTTTTGGAAAAGGGTGGTATCATGGTATGGAGCCCAGGTACTTACTCATGTGGACAATGTATTTTAGTACTGTGTGATGTTGTTGGTTAGAGAGCTCTCGTATAAAGGTCCCAAAGGACCGGAGGTGGCATATCTGAGGTTTTGTTTATTCCCCGGGAAAGGGGGTAACCGGCCTTGTTTGGCAGAGATCTGGTTAGGTTCTCGGGGCGTCCCGCCAGAGGCGTTCCCATGTGGCAATAGGAAGTTCCTTAGCCTGACCATTTGTTGGAAAAATCCATTCATCCAATACGAGCCTTGTACGATTTTAGTTGTATTAGCTGTCATTCACTTGTGATGGCGCCCCACTGTTTGGATGGTAGTTATAATAGGCATAGTTCGAAATGTCTATGCTGGCTAAGATTTATATTCTACTTTCGAAATGTTTTCTGCACTTTGCACTTATAGTAATAATATCAAAGAAATTCGCGTATCAAGCATGTTTGACTATCATAAGGAGAAATCTCCTCCGATTCTGCGTTTGCATTGTGTGTGTGTGCCGAAGGCCTTATGGTAGTCTCATTTTCCAAAAGCATTGCGGTTATCAAATTTAAATCTTTTGATTGTTTTTAAAGATAAACTATTTTCGTTTGCTCACACCAGTCCCATGATTGACCTGGAGTTTATTGTTCATTTCCTAAACTCTGGGTGCTCAAAATTTTTCACACGGGCAGTCTAGAGTTTGGTTTTTCAGATAGTTAGGTTTAGTAGATTATCTGGAGCTAGTTCATTTTTTGGATATGGACGTGACCTGCTTATCTTGGTGCAATCTTGATGATGGATCGAGATAGGAGTTTTGGAGCTTTGTCTTTGCAGTTTTTGGATCAGAGTTGCAGTATTGGATTCTGTGAAGACTTATCTCATATTGTATCTTGTTCTGCTGTATTTCTGTGTTGTGTGTATTCTCTGATGTTGATGATTATCATTGTATCAAATTGATGTATCGGATATTGTATTTATGTTATATCAGTGATATCATCTTTTATTTCCTTTGTGTTGTTTATCATCTAATGGGTGTTGCAAGCTCCTACGGTACGAATTTGACGTTGTTATCGGACATCGAGTTCGGGTCGTGACACGATCTGTAAATTCTGGTAAATAAAATTAGGTAAATTAATGAGATTTTGTAATTAAATTAGGAAGAAATAAAAATTTGATAACCTATATTGAAGTAAATGTTAAGAATGTAATTTAGCAGTGGTTATAAAAATTTATTCTTGACAATTGAAGTTAAATCCCATTTATGAATAGTGTAAGTTGTTACATTTGGTTACAAAATATAAAATGAGAAAATAAAAGTAATTGTTAGATTAACCAATGCAATAATTTATTTATTAAAATTAACTGCATGTAAGTTTAGGCAATAAAGTTAGTCAAAGCCGAATTTGTATAAATTGAATTTTGTATCAATTGCAATAAAATAAATATAAGTTTACGTTAATGTTAATTAAGGGACATTTGGAAATAATAATAACAGTATTCATAATAGAACAAGTTGTTGAATGAAAGAAATAGAAGAAAAGATTTATTAATGTAAACTTAATATAGAATAAATGGAAAGGGAAGGTCTGGGGAATTATTGAAATTTGTTAATGGAAAAATAGTAATATACTTAATGGTAATTAGATGAAAGCAGAAGTATTTAAGTATTGTAACATTTGTTTGATAATAGGGAATTCATAGGTGTAATTAAAGTCATGGTAACACACGTTATAAGTTACTCGTATATTTGGTTTAATAATTAAAACGTGAATCAATTGGAATTAAATAGGCCTTAATAAGAATTAACGCATTAACTAAATTAGTGCACACCCTATTAATTGAAACAGATGGTAAAGTTAGGATTGATTGAAATTAGTAAATTGGGAAAGGAATTCAAAATTATGTTAACTGATGAAAAATACGTAATAAATTGTAAATTTATATAATCAGTGTCCATTAATTAGTTATAATATTTATAGGTGATAATAAACGTCACTTAGCGATTGTAAATATAATAACGGAAGGCGTAAATGTAATAATGGAATAATTGGAATTGTAAATTTATGGTATTGTATTAATCGATATAATGAAAAGTATGAACCTAAGTAAATGAATTTATTTAGAATGTAAAACGCTATTAGCGTGTATATTCGTAGAAATGTAACAAAATGAAAATAGGGTAGTTAGTACGGAGGAAATATGAAAATTTAGACTTATTAATGTATAATAGGGTAAAACAAATGTTATCTTCGTTTATTAAATAAAAATTGATTTGATAAAAAGGGCTGAAGTTAAATCAAGTAAATTTTAAATTTTTGAATTTATGGAAATGGAAGTTAAACACTGTAATTGGAAAATATATGATTGCATTAATTTATAATGAGATATAAATGTAATTTAAAATGTTGACTTACTACTAAACTTGGGTATAATGAATGGAAATGAAATAAATTAGTGTTATGGAACTAATAGTAGCATTTGTTGGAAGAAATAAACTTATAAATGAAGAAAAAAAATTAATGGTATCAATTATTACGTGTTACATATTTCATTTAGCCTATTAAATAGAATTGGAAATTAAATTTTGCAAATTAATGAGATTAATGACTACGTTGGTTGAAATTTGATGAAATTGGAAATTTGTAACGCAATAAGATGAAAATCATGATAATTATAGCATAAGATGGAATTGATAGAATAATTAATGGAAAATAAATTAAATTTAATTATTTGAAATTTAATTTACAGTTGTTGAATTTAATGAAATCGAAGAATTTATAAATTTTAAATCAACAGTTAAATTTATTTAAATTAGTGTAAATGTTTAAGGAACTAAAAATGATAAGAATTGTCGATTATAAGATTTAAATTGAAAGTTTGATTTGATGAAATAATTTAACTTTTAATTTATTAACTGGAAAAATAGCCATTTTGGCCACTGACTTAGATTTCGACGAGACAATTTCATCGGATCCGTTACGGTGAATTATTGTAGGATTTGAAGTTTCATAACGATCGGGCTTGTCCTTTGATCGCACGGGCTTGAAACGCCAAGAAATAAATGAAATTAAAATTAAGTGAAATCAATTTGAAATAAACTGAATTTTGCATAACTTCTTCATACGATGGAATTTGGACTTGAAACCTATTCTATCGATTTTAAAATCATTTAAAACATATATTTTGATATATGGGTTGACCCTTTTCCGTTTCGGAATCTAAACGGGCTTTTCTGGTCAATTATCGTTCAAAACCCAAATCCAACCTAGCCCATTCTTTCTATTCTGTTTGGCCTATATACATGTTGCTATAAACCCTAGGTCATTGCTTATTCCTCATTCTGTATGCATGCTCTTCATCATTCCAATGGCTGCAAACCCTAATCTTCCCAATCCAATTTCAATTTCAAAAAAAAATATGGCGGATCTGCAGCAACTTCTGGTCGCGCTACGAGTTTCAGAGGCAAAATCGCTGCATCTACTTCGGCTTAGGAAGAAAATTACTCGAGTCGCTCCGGGTCGTTTTGGCAAAAACTCCAAGCAAGCACCGGGTAATTGAGGCGGTGGACCGAAGTTGAACCCGAAGTCGACTCAGCACCAGAATTTTCCAATCTTTTAATTTTCCTAACTTTTTCATACGAGCTCAGATTTATGCGCGGTTTGTTTTGCTGGGGTCGTATTAGAATTACGGACGTTTTGGCACTGGTTTGGATGGATTCTGAGACTGGTCAAATTTTGGGTTTAAATTGTATTTAAATTCAATTTAAATTCAAAAGGTGAGTGTTTTAACCCACTCACAACTTCTAAATTTCTTATGTTGTTAAATTTAATTTTGTTGTGATTATGCATTTATTTATGACTGTTTTGGATATTTTTAATCATCGTCTTAGTTAATTGCATTTATTTAAATTAGATTGTTATTTAATTTATTATTGAATATAACTGCCAGTTAATTACCTGCTACATATATTATCAGTTATATATTGATATTGATTGATTGTTTTGGATGATGATTGTGATGGATGTATTGTTTTTATCGTGGATGAATGGATGTTGTATTTATATCATCATAATCTGCAAGTTGTTATGCATTTATTTTGATTCGGGATTGCGGTTTGAAATGATATACAACAACATTTTTTTTTAAATTGCGGATTGAAATGATAAATATCTGTATCACCTGACCATATGGTAGAAAATTATATACAGATACCGCGGTCTATATATATATATATATATATATATATATATATATATATATATATTGAAATGATTTCTATGGTTTTGTAAAGAAACATACGGGTTATATAAATATTGACTTTGATGCTATATAAACATCAAATTTATTATTGATTCTAGATATATACAAATATGCATTGAAATATAAAATAAGCCAAAAAATTAAGATTGATTATTTTATATAATATGGTTTAATGAATATTGATTTTTGGAGAATTTATAAATATTATTTTATATAAAGTGAATGCTTGAATTTAAGCTATGTATAAGTGTCAAATAAAAATTAAGTTTAATAATAGAGTTTGACTTTTATTAAGATAAATGTGGGTAAGTATTTACATTCTATTTTTGGGTAGATTGATAGAAACCTCTAGTAAAATACCCACCAGTACCCGTAACCCAGCGGATAAAGTACATTACATAGTACATTTTAGGGATTGGCGACTTACCCATTCAGTGACTTTGGCACTGGACGTTCCCAAAATGGGTACTATCGGGGCGGGTAATATAGAGTGCGTGATGATTTAAATAAATTTAAGGTTGGGAGGTAAATTAGAGATCTATTTGAAACTGAAATTATTCAAGAATTAAACTCTAAAGGGTCGAGGTGAAATTTATTAAATTGGGAAATTTAAAGGTATAAATTATTATAACTTGATTTTGGGTCTAGGTGAATTAAATGATTTTTTTCAAGTATAAATGAACTGAAGAAATTTTTTAGTTATTTGAAATTTGAGTTTTTTTCAAATGAAATGGATTTATTAGGTAAAATATTTCAAAACTAAATAATAGAAGATTTAGATTTTGAATCTAAATTATGAAACTTAGTTTGGAATATTGGAATATTAATGCCTTAGCATATATCGAAATTGAAATGTTTTATCGAATTTGAAATGTTTCAAAATTATGAATTTCAAAGTATTATGGTTTAAGAGTGTTAAATTTTCAAATGTTTGGTTTAAAGGTATATAGATTTTGGAATTGCTATGATTTTTGAAAAAGATATATTTATGAAATAAAAATGATATCATATTGATTTTGGGTTTTAAAAATATGAATGATATCGTATTTATATGGTTTTGAAAAGGATATTATATTCTGGTTTTAAATATAAATTATTTTGAAATAACTGTGGTGTTATAATAATGATTGGTTGTTGAAGAGACCGAGATCGGAAGTTGTCATACTCTCTGCCAACTCCGAAAACCACTTTAAAAACCGTGTACGCGGTGGAGATTCCAGAATGAAGTAGGATGGTGGCGGCGTTTCCTTTAAGGTAAATACGTGGACCCAACTCCCGCGAGTTGGCATAAGGTGGTTAAAACAGGAGCGATCGACGGGTTAAGAAGGTAGCCTCTTCCATCGGACACATCCCTTCGATATTCTACTCTGACTTTGGATTTATTCGGTGGCCATTTTTGATTTCTTCGATTTGGGGGTGTGGCTCGAGGTGGGCGGAAGCTGCGGTTATGCGTTATCACCGACCTGGAAGCGTAATTGGTATATCTACCCTGGCATTGCCTAGTTGTGCCATGTCACCTACCATAGCGCGCCTTATACGATTTTGTTTTGCACCATACCTATGGAGTGCCCTCTGACGACGCCCAGTACGGGGGAGATTACGGTACTATATAGACTATGGGAATATATTTTGTGTTAAGGGCTATATGGGTAACCCATTAATTAAGTATATTTTACAATTAGGCACTATTATAATAGCGAAATATACTACATAGTAAATAGTTTAACGGATCCTTAGGAGATATGAATCCCGAGCATCTCTTGAGTTACTGCACTCATATTTATTTCTGTTGATTTAACTTACATAAGATCTTTTAGTTCTGAATCGAGTGTTTTGTCTTTTCAATTCGCTCGGGTCAGTCCGGGCATTTCTGGATCGAATTCTTTATCTCTGGAGGACGTAGACGAAGATTTCAGTATTATTATTAATATATATTATGTTGTTCCTCTACGCTATTGTATTCCGCTGCATTATTGATATTGTATGGTATGTATAACTCTTATATATATTATAAGTATAATTAAATAATTTTGAAAAACAGCTTCATGAACTGTGTATTTGATTATTATATTTTATCCTTCCGCTGCGAGATACTGTTTTTTTTATTTCTTTCTTGTTTTTCTTATTCACCCCATAACAATCCGCCCTTCCGTATGGTTTGAATTGGCACGTGTGTCGATTTAATGCGTGCGAAAAGGTGGGATGTTATAACTAATGTTTACGTATGGGTGTCATTTCATCAATATGTGAATCATGATCGCTACACGTGATTTACTTGTATACTCTTTCCTTCATTAAGCTAAAAATATTGCACACATGAACTTGAAATGTGGTCAAGTAAATTTGAGGATTATATTAAAATAAGGGACCTAAATATATAGAAGCACCGATGTTTATGTATGCGTGTCATTTCACCAACATGTGAATCATGATCTCCACATATGATTTACTTGTATATTCTTTCGATATATATTTTGATCAATATGTTAGGTTTTCTAGTTTCTACTTACCAATTAAAGTTGCAACTGAGAAACATGTCTTCAAAATTAGTGGGTGGAGAAAGCGCAAGATATTAGATCTGTTAGGGAATGGAAATTTCTTGGTACAGTTATGGCAATGAATGAAAGATCACAATCCAGAGGCTCAAGTTAATTAGAACATGTATAGCATTATCGAAATGACCACGTTGTCATTCTCTTTAATTTTTTTAGTTGAAAGTAATTAGATTCGAATACTTTTAATGTGCAATATTTTTTGGAGATATGTAGTTATTATACAACTATTGCTTGTAAACTCCAGGAAAGTATGCATCGTGCCCTCGACATGTACTTTGGGTGAATCACGTGGATAATGCCATGCTAAAGTGAGTTGTTATGAGTAAATTATTACTTATAATGAGTTGTTAGACAGTGGGGAACCATCACTTATGGTGAGTTGTCGTACACAATAGGAAGTGAAGCAGTTTTTCAACCATAATGAGTTGTCAGAAAAGAATAATATCTGGGGTATTTTCGAAATTTCAACACGACACGGTGAACATCATAGTGACTGAATTTTCATTTTTAATAGTAGACGGACAATCTATAAATTTTCTTGCAGTTTTATTATGAGCATCCATTTTGTCTAACAATCTCTAAACCAATCCTTTCCTTACTCTATCCAAGGATACCGTCGCTTTTTTCTGGTTTATTTATTTTATTTTTCCACTTTTCTTTTTCCTTTTATAAGTTTGTTGTTAACTTTAATGAGGCTGCTACTTTTGTTTTAGAAATGTACACATCTTTGTGATTATAGTTTACTTGGATTATGAATGCAAGATGCATCATTCTACGTTATGTTTACTATCATTTGATTGAGATATTAACACTAGCCTTATATGTATATTAATTGGGAAAACAATTAATGGTTCGCATAACAGAGATGGTTTCAAAACATCTAGAAAAAACAAAAAACAGGAAACGTCAACTACTACTTTTGGAACTACGGCCTCTTTAAAATCAGGAGAAGACGGCAAAAAAAGGAGATTACAATTTCGTTAGATTGTTAATTGGTAGATGTTAACGTGAAAATCGGACGCTAACACCCCGGTGTCAATTGAAGTTGGATGAAAGCACCACCCGTGAATACGGGAATCAAGAAATAACAGTAAGTGACAGAAAATGCAGTAAATGAGCACAGGGTTTATAGTGGTTCGGCTTATGATCAAGCCTACGTCCACTTCAATCCTTTTTATTGCTGATCGGATTACAACTTGTTACAATCTCCTTCAATTACATTCCAATTCAATTCAAAAAGAAACAAGTAGCTAGGGAAAACTTCGATGTGACAGAATTCTTCGAATTCATGATTGAATGTGTTGAATTCCTGTGCGAAGTTGATCTAAGCGTCTTGCGTGTGCTTGAAGTGATGGAGTGTAGATTGCTTTGAAGATAGTGAAGTTTCAATGCCTTGAAGAAAAATGATCCCAAAGTCCCCCGAATGTTGGAGGTGGTAGTGTATTTATAGGCGTGATTCTGGGCAGCGGTTTTCGCCCAAGTCATGAGTCGTGCCCGACTCAGGGAAAGTCGTAGGTCGCGCTGATTTAAGGGTCAAGAGTTAGCAAGCAGTGAAGTAGGTGAAGCGGTTCTGAGTTGTTCACCTGGATATAAGCCTTAACTCGTTTGCGAGTCAAAGGTCACGAGACAAGGCAGCATTAAATTTATGTTTTGTAGTTTCAGGTCGTGAACGGCTCATCCTAGGTCGTAGATCAGTCACGACTTAAATGCAGTTGCTTGCGCTTTTTTTCTATCTTGAGTCACTAGGTCGTAGCTCCTTAATTCGTTGAGTCGTTGGAGGTCTTGAGTCGGTTTGCTTCTTTAAGTCGTAAATCTTCTTGAGTCGTAGACCCACTGAGTTGTTAGGAACCTCAAGTTGATGAGTCGTGGATAGCTCTGAGTCGTTCACTCACTTCTTTCCTTGGCCATGCCATCTCTTGAACCGTTGAGTCGTAGCCTTCTCTAAGTCGTAAGTCGCCTGGTCTCTCGGCCCACTAAGTCACACAACTTTTAAGTCGTGGATCACAACGGGGTTAACATTTGCCCCTCGAAGTACGCGCCTACGTCGTAGGTCGTGTGCTTCGACTCATCTTAACTCATGTGCCGATTCATGCTCCACCATTCAAAGCTATAAAAGGTTTGACCCAATCTCCTTACTTCCTTCTTCTTGTTGTTGCAACGATCTCTTCCGCCATTATCAAGCTTCGAGCCTTCAAAAACAAATTCAACCAGTTTATCCTACCGTTCATTCAGTCTTCATCATCGCATCGTGTAAGTAAGTCTGCAGTTCGTTTGATTCCGCGATTACCATTAACTTGCAAATCTGGACTCCCCATTGTCAACTTTAATTCAGTTCCTTATACTGCGCTACACCACGATTGTAGCTACGATCGATTGCTGGCAAGCTCGAGGAAGTTTGATTAGGTTTTGGATAATTCGCGAGGAGAAGATAATGGGTTTCGATATCTTTTAGGCTATTAGGGGTTTGGAGAAGACAAGATAATAGTCAGCGGGTTCATGGGTTTAGGAGTGAAACGGTTTATGGGTTAGGAGTGAGACGGTTTATGGGTTTAGGAGTGGAGATATGGTCATTCGACTAGTTGTGGCATGAGTCTTAGGTCGTAACCGAGTTAGGTCGTATCTTTCTGACTCGAAATCTTGTCTCTCTTTTATGACTCACGACTCAAAGGACTACCGACTCAAGGTATCAACGACTCAAAAGTGAAGCGACCTGTCCCGCCTCGAAGTACTTTGGGTCGTGGACGAGTCAACCTGAGACGTTGCTGAGTCAACCCAAGTCGTCGCCGAGTCAACACTTGTTATTTACAGCTTGGCATTTTGCACTTTTAACCCTTTTTGAACTTTGAACTATTTAATCTTTGCGCTGTTGCTTGAACTTTGAACTGTTAAACTTTGCTGCATTTTTTCACAGATCATTTTGACTTGCAAGCTAACAATCTGTTCAACACAACATTTGCAGAAAAATGGGACGAATATACTGCCATTGATTGCCCACATCAAATGACAGATTAGTTGATAACAATTAATCAACTTGAACAGATTGTGTGAGCGAAGTGCTTTAAAACAACGAATTCAGGCAAAGTATCAAGGCAACATCGGAATAGTCAACTAAACTTTCCTGTTTGCATTAACACTGTACTTGAACTTCAAATTAACAAGTCCTGAAATTTGATAGCCAATCAATTGTTGACGAGCTTAACTCCAGTTATATTTACTTGTTTATTTTTATTAGTTCTGCACAACACTCCACACTTTTAGGAAACGTGCACCTTCAAATTTGAATATCCGGTTGCTTATGTAGAATGGCCTCACATCAAGAAGAAGTAACGGAACAGATTGGAGAGGCTCTTCCAATAGCTGCTTCACTGGCTACTCCGTCGGAAAGAGTCTCAACTTCCTTAAACTACCGGACGTTTAGCTTATTGCGTGCTCAGTTTGGCATCGTTGAAACGGATGCTACATTGCCTGGGCCAAATGATTTTGCTGATAGACCTCCCCGTGGTTTCGTCGCTGTCAACCGCCAAATGTGCTTGTGCGGTGCCATTCCTCCTTTCAACGAGTTCCTTCAGCAATTTCTACTTCGATTGACTATCTCCCCGTTTCAACTGCACCCCAATAGTTACGCCATTCTAATGGGGTTGTGTGTTTTATTCATGAGAACCCTGGGTCGGTTACCGAGCTTTGGAGAAATTTGTTACTTATGTTCCTTCACCAAGATTAAAGACCATCCCTCCATTGTCGTCATAAGGAGTGTTAGGAATCGCAAACTCGTGACTGACCTACCCGAAAGTGCTCATGGATTTTTAAATCAGTTTTTCTTCGTTCGCTATGCCCCAGGGTTTTATGCCATCTGGAGAGTAGGTAGTAAGATTACCTGCTTCTATTTTCCATTCCCGAACTTTTCGAATTTTGAGTTGTTAATCGTTAATTTCACTCTTTCCTTTTTCAGCACTTCCTTCCCTATCCAGAGATCCAGGCCATAAGCAAGTTTTTGAGAGATTGAATGCTGTGGCCGCAGGAGAGAGAAGCATAAAGTTTTTGTTGAGGGATGAACTTTTGCATCAGTATGGGCTTTTGCACGCTTCTCGCTCTACGCACCCTCATGAAATCCCAGACTCCCCAGCTAAAACTCCAGATGCCCCACCTCCTGCTAAAGAGCCTGTGCAGGGAGAAACTACCATTGAGGCCTCGCTAGTGAAATGTTCAACTCCAAAAGACGCTGCGGGGCCCTCCGATAAGCCTGCACTTGCCCCAATCATTGAAGAAGAGGAACCTCTTCTTCAAACCGGGGAGAACGTTGAGAAAGGAGTTGATGGAGGCAGCTCCGCTAAGCATGGCGGTGATGACATCTTCGAAGATTTGAGCGACATAATGATCACCTCTCAAGAGCTCTTCAAAGATGACCTCGCTGTTACCAAAGTTATATCTCCGACAGTTGAAGCAACTTCTGCCCTTAAACAAACCCCCTCATCCGGAGAATTGCCGTTAGCTATAAAACCTGTTGTTACCCCTCGACTGACGAACGGTTCGTGGTTCAGCGCGTGTAGTTTACACATCACACATGACTAGGATTCTTTGACATCTTACACACTTAGCTTTTCACACTTTCAAAAAATTCTAAAGTTGTGCTTTTTCCAATTTCAGGTTCTTCAATGAAGCGAGGCGGCTCGTATTATGATGACTTCCAACGATACGGGAGACGCGGCCAGTATGACTATAAGCGTTATCTTCCTATTCACAGAGAGACTGATGAAGAGAGGGCCGCTCGGAAGGCTCGGGAGAGACGTGCCCTTGAAGAACGCTATGGAAGACCGGATGACCGATATGATTCTTCCCACAAAGAGGGTGACTCCCACAAACGCAAATCTCACGATGATAGAGGGAAGAGTCACATAACTGATGACCCGAGTAAATGGGCTAAAGTCAGTGAGGAACCAATGCCTGCAACTTCGAAAAAGATTATTGCTCCTACTTCTTCTCAGTCTCCTGCCCCTTCCCGTACTGATATCCAGGCGATCATTAACAGGCCTTCTTACCAAGTTGGACCAGGTCCAGCCACTCTCCAAAGTCGATTTCCAAATTGGTGCTTAAAAGGAGTTCGCTTTGACCTTGATCTGGTTCCCATAGATAAAAATGCCATGTTACGGAACCTTGATGCCGTTAAAGCTGACATTGAGAGGATGTCAAATTGGCAAAAACTTGTTGATGAGCTTCAAAGGGTGAATAGGGCCAATCTCGAAGCTATGTTAACCATGGAGAATGACAAAACCGAATGGCAAAAGACCCTTAAGCAGCATGATGCGGAAATGAATAGCATTGCCGCCTACAATGAAAAACTTAAAGCGGAAGTGGAAAAGCTTAAAGAAGAACTTGTTACTTCTTCCGCTTCCTACTCTCAAAAAGAAAATGTGCTTCAACAACAAGTGCGGGATGCTCATGCTGCGCAAAGGGATGCCGAGGCCAAGGCTGATGGACTGGAGAGAATTGTAGCGGGCTGCCGTACTGACATTACTCAGTTGCAAGAGCAAACTAGCTTCCAGGTTGCGGAAATTGAAAAATTGAAAGCTCAACTATCTAAAGTCGAAAGGGAGCGAGATGAAGCGGTTGCTGGAAGAATTGCAGCTGAAGAAGCTCATGAAGCTACCAAAGCTGACATCGGCTCGACATTATTTGAATTCTATTTGCAAAGCGTGTTAGGGCGTGGCAGTCTTGCATTCTTGGGTCCCAAATATGAGGTTACCCTAGCTGAAGTATGGGAAGCCACGCTTGATATGTTTAAAGGCACCGGGTACACTGAAGAGGAGCTAGAGGCGCACTATTTAGACTTCGAAGCTCGCGCAGCTCTTGCTAAAGGGAAGGAGCAACTTGCTAGATCGCGAGTTGAAATAATGGGTGAAGAGCATCAAGAAAAAGAAACAATTTTGACTGCCCCTGTCCCTCCTTCAACTTCAGTCGATGTTGACATTGCTGGTTCTAGATCTCATACACCGATTCCTACTAAAGCTGATACCGGAGCCGCAATTACACAAGATGTAGGTGAGTCACAAGAGAGTGTCGAAGCTCTAGACTACGAAATTGATGTGATACCACCAACTTCTCCAGTTAACCCTAATAATGCTCAGGGGGACAACTTGCTAGTTTCTTACGGATTTGACGAGCTTCTTGATTATTTCTTGAATCTCGACGAGCCATTGTCTCCTCTTTTTGCGGGAATTACTAACACTTTTAACTTTTCCTTTGTAGAGAAAGCGCCGAGCGTCATTCAAACTTCTTCACCTCCAGTTACTGTTCCTCTGCCTCGCCCAATCACTCCTACTCCTCATCTGGGATCACAGGAAGAAATAATAGGTGCCCTTCGAGGCTTGGATGACCCAGCTGCTTCGCAAGAGCAAAAGGACAAAGGACTTGAGGGAGGTGAGATATCTCCGGAGCGGACTCCTTCTGATGACATAACTTTGTCTAAACTTGTTACTCCAGGAAATGAATCTTCTTCAAAGAGGAAAAAGAAGCGCGGAATATCAAGGAAGAGGAGGAAGAGCATCATTACTACTGAAGAGGAACCGGAAGTTGAACCAGTTGTACCTCCCTCTCCTTCTTCCCTCATGCCTAAAGATCGACCCAAAAAGCTAACCATCCGGCCGGGTGAAGGGTCCAAAGGTGGCAAGAAGAAATGAAGATTCCAGTTTTTAGCTTTTTGTTTTTTGCACGTACTGGTCGGGGATTGTGCGGGTACCGTCCCTCGCTTTCTTTATTTCGAAACTTGTATCTGTAAGAAATTGTAATAGAACTGAATAAAATGATCCTTTATTTGTACAAACTTCTTCTTTGTGTTTGAGAATGGTTTATTATTCATTTTTGTACAAGTTTCTTTGCACGATATTGCAGTGAGCTTGTGGTATATTGTTCGAGCGTAATTTTACCAATGTAGTTATACCATGTTTCCCCTATACCATAAGCTTGTTGCAATATTTTAAATTTTGAGGGGACTTGTACTTTTATTTTCTAGAGAATAATTATTCCATACTTGGAGGAATATTAATTCGTTAAAAAACAGAGTACAAATCCCTCCATATAAGCTTTTACGCTTCATCCTTTGAAGATATCACTTTTTCTTTTGTCCATATACACATTTTGCCAAGTGAATTCTTCTATGTGGTAAAGCGGGCATCTAAAGGGTACTTTAACTTCTTTTTGAGGAAGAGTATTTTCCAGAATAGGTGGATCATTCTTCCTTTAAGAGTCAAAGTATGCCTTTGAAGATGGCTCTTTTTTTTTTCTTTTTTCTTCTTTTTTTTTCTTTTTTTTATGCCACAGTAAAGGCCTTTTTGATTTTTGCTTCTTTGAAAAGTTGCACCTCTGAGGAGGGTTTTTTCACGTTTTGACACTTGGAAGTTTTATTTCAATCTCGGTGAAACGTGTGCCTCCGAAGAGGTCTTTCTGTTTGATTGTGCCTCCGGGAGAAGGTCTTTTTATTTCTGCCTCTGGGAGGAGGTCTTTTGGTTTTGTTGTGCCTCTGGGAAGAGGTTTTTATTTTTCCCTATTCGCTAGGAAGCGGGCCTCCGAAGAGGGCTTTTCACATCTCTTTTCACGGGAGTGTGTCGACCGATCATGATGAAATGTGTGCCTTTGAGCTGGGTTACTGCCTGGAAGTTTGGAGTTTCTTTCTCTCGGTTGGACGGATTCACGGGAGTGTATCGACCGATCATTCCGCAACTTTGTAACGAGAAAGATCTCTCTTTTTCTGGTTGGCCCGCTTGAGGTCTTTTAGCATTTCAACTGTGGTGAAATGGGCCTCCGGAGAGGGCTTTTCACGTTTCAACACCTGGAAGTTTTATTTCAATCTCGGTGAAACGTGTGCCTCTGAGTAGGGCTTTTGCCTGGAAGTTTGGAGTTTCTTTCTCTCCGTTGGACGGATTCACGGGAGTGTATCGACCGATCATTCCGCAACTTTGTAACGAGAAAGATCTCTCTTTTTTTGGCTAGGCCCGCTCGAGGTCTTTGATTTGTACTCTAAAGAGCAGCTTTAGACTCTGAAGAGTAGCGTTGGATTCCAAAGAGTAGCATTAGACTCTGAAGAGTAGCGTTGGGTCTCCGAAGAGAAGCATTTGGACTCTAAAGAGTATTTTGGACTCTAAAGAGTAGCGTTGGGTCTCCGAAGAGAAGCATTTGGACTCTGAAGAGTATTTTGGACTCTAAAGAGTAGCGTTGGCGCTTGTGTCTTTATACCCTGCGCTTCTTAGCAATCCCTCACAATAACTTCAAGTCCATCTTTCATTTGTTCTTTGCTAGAGAAATTTGCCTTATTGCTGAGTGGATCCATGGAGCAGATGCAAGTTGCTCCGCCAGATGTTCGTTTACACAAACGATTGTGGTCGGTTAGCAAAGGCTCATAATCTTCCTATTAGGAAGGTGCCCTCTTTGGTGGAGTCCTCAATCGTTTGCAAATTGCACTTCTTTCGAAATACTTGAATTCGGAGTATTTGTGACTTGTCATTTGTTTACTCCGTGATTTGTAGGGATCACTTCGCTTTGTGATGTGTTGGATGAGCAAGCTTTATTTTGATAGCCTGCAATACTAAATCGATATTTTTAGTAATATTTGCATATCGAAATGATACGGGCATTTTAACGGCATTAAAGAATACAAGATTTATAATTGCTCATTACTGATTCACATCAAATTTACAGTGGTTAACAGCACAAGAATTATAAATCCATGATCGTTTTACAAAGTTAAGTAACGCTATTAAGTAAAATATGGGTGTAAATGAATGCTACTCCATGATTTTGTGATTCATATGTTCATCAATGACCAGCTTCTCGGATTCCTGCTCTGTAGTTCTGTTGCCTGAGCTGGACCGATAAGCAAGACGTGGTTGCCCCTGAGTGGACGAGGTTGGGTCAGTTCCGTCTTTCTTCACATATTGTTGAAGTTTATTCTGTTTCAGCAATTCTTCAATCACACTCTTTAACTGGCGACATTGATCAGTATCATGACCGGGTTGGTTGTGAAATCGACATAATTTCCCATTTTGCACTGCCCCTTTTCCCATCTCGGTGGTTTAGGGTACTTGATAACATCCTTTGTTGCCAAGAAGATTTTTTCCGGTGTATCAGTTAAGGGGGTGAAATCTGAAGGGTTAAAACGTCGAGGTTTCTTCTTATTTCCCTGCCTCTTTCCTTCATCACTTTCCCTTTTCTGGTTTCCAGATCCTCTCTTGTTAGAAATGACATCGTTATTCTTGATTTCAGCCACCGCTGCTTCTACTGGTATCGAGAGGTTTTCTAGGCGTATGAACTCGTCGGCCTTTTTATAAAACTTCTCGAGTGAGTTTGGTTCCTTCATTTTGAGCCACACCCCGAATTTACTTGACTTGTCGATGACCCGCACTAAGTATGTTAGGATCATTCTGGGTTCCGCGTTGTCTGCGTCAGCTAAAGCTATATTAAAACGGTTCAAAAAAGACTTGATAGGTTCTCCGGGTGCTTATTCTAGACTGGACAATGACATTATATCTTTTGCCTTTGACGCATACAATCTGAATTGTTCTTTAAACTTTCGGGTTAAATCGGAGAATTGATCTATAGATCGAACTGGTAGCTTGGTGAACCAAAGCAAAGCCACCCCTTCTAAATATACTGGAAAATATCGGCTTTTAATCTCATCCGATGCTCGTGCCCCAGTCATATGCCAATCGTATCTGTATAGAAATCGGTTAGAGTCACTTGTCCCTCGATAGGCTGGGATGGTAGGAGGTACAAATTTCCTGGGAAACTCCGCCTTTAAAATACTTTCAGTAAACGGAGTTTTGCTCGGAGTGAATCCCCAATCGTTTTCATCCTCATGCCTCCGCATACTTTCTTTCATGATTGAGCGGACCATCCCTGATAGATACTCCTCGTCGTTTTGAGACTTTGCCTGTAAGAAGTTAGCTGCCCTTTCGGAAGTTTGAAAGGTTGGTTGTGGCCTTGACCCTTCAGCTTGAGAAGGTGCTCTTGCAGCGGTGTTGTCTGGTCTTTGAGGAATATCCTTCTCTTGGGGGTCACGGGCATCCTCAGCATAGATTGCTTCATTATCCTGACGTTGGTGATCTGACTCAAGCAGGGCGTTTAACCTATCCATAATCAAGGCATTCTGGGCTTCCAACTGTCGATCCAGTCCTAAAACTACGGCGTCCAACTCTGCTCGCGTAACTCCAACAGTTGGAGCTGTTTCACTTGACGGAAAAGAGGTAGTCGTATTCTCTTGAACATTGTCGGACCTTCCAGAACTTCGTCTTCTTCCAGAAGCCATTATTTCCAATAAACTCCTAGTTTTAAAAGAAATCCTTTCAATAGACCTTTGCGAAGCAATGATGGAAATATCCTGAGTTCGTCTCTCAGTGAAACCACCAAAAATGTTAACGTGAAAATCGGACGTTAACAACCCGGTGTCAATTGAAGTTGGATGAAAGCACCACCCGTGAATATGGGAATCAAGAAATAACAGTAAGTAACAGAAAATGCAGTAAATAAGCACAGAGTTTATAGTGGTTCGGCTTATGATCAAGCCTACGTCCACTTCAATCCTTTTTATTGCTGATCGGATTACAACTTGTTACAATCTCCTTCAATTACATTCCAATTAAATTCAAAAAGAAACAAGTAGCTAGGGAAAACTTCAATGTGAAAGAATTCTTCGAATTCATTATTGAATGTGTTGAATTCCTGTGCGAAGTTGATCTAAGCGTCTTGCGTGTGCTTGAAGTGATGGAGTGTAGATTGCTTTGAAGATAGTGAAGTTTCAATGCCTTGAAGAAAAATGATCCCAAAGTCCCCCGAATGTTGGAGGTGGTAGTGTATTTATAGGCGTGATTCTGGGCAGCGGTTTTCGCCAAGTCATGAGTCGTGCCCGACTCAGGGAAAGTCGTAGGTCGCGCTCGATTTAAGGGTCAAGAGTTAGCAAGCAGTGAAGTAGGTGAAGCGGTTCTGAGTTGTTCACCTGGATATAAGCCTTAACTCGTTTGCGAGTCAAAGGTCACGAGACAAGGCAGCATTAAATTTATGTTTTGTAGCTTCAGGTCGTGAACGACTCATCCTAGGTCGTAGATCAGTCACGACTTAAATGCAGTTGCTTGCGCTTTTTTTCTATCTTGAGTCACTAGGTCGTAGCTCCTTAATTCGTTGAGTCGTTGGAGGTCTTGAGTCGGTTTGCTGCTTTAAGTCGTAAATCTTCTTGAGTCGTAGACCCACTGAGTCGTTAGGAACCTCAAGTTGATGAGTCGTGGATAGCTCTGAGTCGTTCACTCACTTCTTTCATTGGCCATGCCATCTCTTGAACCGTTGAGTCGTAGCCTTCTCTAAGTCGTAAGTCGCCTGGTCTCTCGGCCAACTAAGTCGCACAACTTTTAAGTCGTGGATCACAACGGGGTTAACAGTAGAATTCATATTTTTAGGTTTGTCCATTTTTCACATTTTTTTAGCTCGAAAGCCAAAATATCTTAGGCCTACATATTTAGAAAATTTCTTTTTATTTCTAACAGTGTTTTGGCATTTTAACCCTCATATCTGCAATGGGCATTTCACTATAGTACTTATTATCTCTGATTTTTTTTTCTCTTTAATAATGTGATGCTAGTCTGAATTTTCAAGCTTATTATATCTAGTTGATCAATGTTAACATAATATGTTTTCTTTTGTTGTTTGCACCAAAAATGAATGCAACTGTTGCCTGCAGATATATACATTTAAACGAGAACTTTTGTGAAACAACATTTTAAGTTTTTGTATATGTAATCTTTTTTTTCTTAACATCAAGTTTTAAAAACACCTCTATTTTTTATTTCAATCAAAAAGTGTAGATATTTGCAGAAGAAACATTAAGTATCAGCACTTTCAATATAAATTCGAACAAATTGTTCATATAACCGTGTGACTAAGTTTTTAGATGGAAACCAAAAGAATGATGTGATTGAACACGTGTTTTTAAAGAGAGTTTTCCATGTGTAAAACTTGAAAACTAAAAGATCATTATCATCAAATCACAAAGCAAGTACAAAAGTCCAATTGCAAGGATTTTGTATAGAACCTGTACATTAATCACCTTATTATTGTGTGACTCAAATTATGAAAATCTTATTACTGAGATACATTTGTAATTGCCATTCCAATTTGTTCTAGAGATCTAAGAATAGAACTAAGGCTTTACTAACCCAATATATTATGTGCATCAAAAATTCATGATATAGTTTTGCAAATATTAGCCGCTTAAGAATAAAAATAATCCATTAACTAACACGGTACATAGTGTACATCACAAATTCATAATAGAAAATATAATCACCATAAATGGAACAAATAGCAAATAAAAAATAAACTCATAACTGCTGATTAAACTGATAGCCAAAACCAGTCAAATTCGTAGTAAAAGTTCAAAGCAAGATAACGTAAATAATATCACCACTTAACAAAAATTGTTTAACCAGTTCTTTCTTTAAACATCTAGTAAATTAAATTTTAACAAAAATAGTTTAACCGACTGACTCAATGATATTCACGTTTATTAAATATCTTTTAACTTAGGCATGCCTTCACATCAGGTGAGTGCATACTCAAACACTACAACCACAACAGGAATGGACTTCATGTGAATGAATTTTCATGCCTTAGCTTTATATTTGCAATAAAAAGATGTGGATTAGTTGAATGAACAAATGAATGGTTCTACCCATATAGTACGAAATAGTTCTTATATTTGTATATAATTATTGGTAATAATCCATGTCATTAACTAAAAAACAATCCTAATTTAACCATTACAAGTCAGTATTAAGAGTAACAACATAAATTTCTTTCTCCATTCGTAAATTCGGATACAAACATAATTTCGCACACAAAACTTTAAAGGATTTAAATGTTCATAGTCCATTTATTTGAGCATACATCACAAACAATTTTCAGCATACGTACCTAATTATCGAACCTTTCCTAATCAACTAATCTACAAAACATAGCCATGACTTAGCTATACCTGAAGTTGAGACTAATACCTGAAGTCGTGGATAGCTTCCTACTAAAGAAAGATGCGCCAAATGGTCTAAAAACTTGGATAAAAGATGTCTGTTATGCAATAATGATGTTGAAAATGCAGACCACCTCTTCTTTGATTGTATCTACTCGAGGCATATTTGGTTCAATGCTAAAAATTCTTTAAGTTTCAATCAACATCAATCTATTCAAAACATAGAAGAAAGCATTCTTTATATACAAAGCAGATACAAGTCAAAGACGAAGGATTTCAAGCATGCATCAATCATGTTAACTACTGTTATCTACCATATATGGAAAGAAAGAAACCAGAGACTTCACAAAAATATAGAGAGAAACAGTAATCAACTTTGGAACATCATCTATTCTGACTTTCAAATTCTTTGCAGAAAATCAAACAATCATCAAGGTAATAGCAAGATGGACTTACCGAAACAGAAGTAGAAGATTTCTTACTTAGGCGGAATCATTCAACTGATATTCCCCAAAGAAAACACAGTCAATGTCAGACTTATGCTCCCAATAATTCCAATATCACTTCTTTCTTCGGCCACAACAGTCACTCCTGGAGTTATCTATCTGGAGGCGGCCATTCCAGCACTGAGAACAATATCTGCAAGGGAAGTGTCCATAATTCTATCAGTGAAATACATATTCACATCATATTATGAATAGTAACACTAGTTTCTTACCCGTCTCAGCACGAAGGAGCTACCGCGCATCCAGCAGTGTTCCCAAGGAGATCAAGTTGTTGTCCATGAAAGATCTAATCAATTTCAATATCATAGACAACAATAATGAGACTTTTTATATAAAAGTTTGCTGAGTAACAAAGTTTATCACTTATCTTGCTGGAGCAAGAGAGAAAGTAGCAAGACAGTAGATCAAATCAGCTTCATTCCTTCCAGTCGCCGCTATTCTACAGAAAATCCGCAGAATAACAACAATTACAGGAAGAATAAAGCATCCTACTTCACCAAATGTCAGCTTTCTGATGAAGAAAGTATAGATCTAGAGAAAAGCAACAAGCTTCAGAAGAAGAAGAGCCACATCTTCATTAAATCTCCCTTTTTTAGTGACAAGCTTCAAACTTGCACTGCTAACGAAGATTTTAGTGCGAAGAAGAGGGATTGGAAACCCCCGTGAGGTGTTTTCGTGCGTGTTGGCTATTGATTGTTTTTGTTTTTTTTTCTCTCTTTTTGCCCCTCTTGTTCGCCATTTTTATTTCCCCTAAGCTTTCGGCTAGGGTTTTGTTTTTGTGAGTGGTGCGTATTTTGTTTTGTGTTCGGGTTGGTTGTTCTGTTATCTTATTATTAAGCAGGCCTTGGGCCTTTTCCTTTTCAAAAAAAACGTGGAGATGCATTGGATCTAGGGCTACAGATGGAAAAGATGCTCATTTACAGTTTTGCCCCATCCAAATTTCGGGTAATTTCAATTTAACCAAATTTTCCAACGCAAATATGTGTTAGTAATAAACAATTATAAATGTGTATTTTTGGTCATATATTTTAGCTTAGCGACGGGTATTATTGTAATTAATGTTCAACACAAATAAGTGTTGGCAATTGAAAAAAATAAGTGTTGCAAAATGGCTGTTATGGTGTAGTCACATGTTGTTTAATATTTTATGTGTAACAAAGGACATAAGGTGAAAACGCGTTGCCGATTATTGGTTTTAATTCCAATCAGCATGTAAGAGGCTATAATATATAATAAGTAGTTGTAAGTGTACGTATGCAATGTGCGGCATGCTCGTAGATGAACATGTTGACCTTCTAAATAGGCCAGAGGATAGTTTAATGCATCGGGTCTGTATTAAATGTGTGCAATAACCAAGTGCACATATATATGAAGCTTAGGTGCTTATGGATATATATTACCTATGTGTGTGTGTGTGAGAAATCTGGTTAGTTGCGTACATGCATTTCATTAACATATATAGTTCATGTTGTGCCTCGATCTTAATCTGTAATGTCTTTGTGGTTAAGTCATAGACTAGCTCGCTTTCTTTAAAACATTTCGTCATTGTGATGAAATTATGAAAGACAGTCTCTAATCTAAGGCCACTTACAGGATAAAATAACCATAAATATCAGTATCAACGGTGTCTTGCACAAAGACCGCTGATTCTAGTGTCAAAAAAATTGCTTGGATATAAAGTTGTGTGCTTTAAGCCAAAAGAAGAAGAGAACACGGTTGTGAAAACATATAAAGATTATGTCCAATAGCTTGGTTTATATAGGGAAAATCTAACCAGAAAACGAGGCAGGGTCATGAGAAAATAACGGATATGAGTTTAATTGGTCGTATTACCAAGTCAAAGTGGGTTTAGAAATATAGTAGCAAAAAAAAAAAGAAATTATTTTACGTCACATTAGCAAAGTCAAGCCTGACCCGAGTCGGGTTGAGTCTGTCGGTCGACGCGCGCATGTTCATGATGGTTAGCATGGTCTGCCTCCTTAACACAAGAGAAAACACTGGATGCCCAAATGGCCTCATCCTTTCTCCTGTGAATCCTATATTTAAATAGGAGCACTATGTAACTCTCCACGATGTGGGATTACTCAATAAGAGAGGTATTCTATTCTCTTTTCAATATTTTTAATAATTCATCTTAAAACAAAATTTTACAAACTTGAATTTTTAAAAATATTTTTCTCAAAAAGTTTATGAATTTATAAGATTGCACATAATTAAAGGTATCTTTCAATTTGAACCTTTGCATAGTGTGTGAGATCCAGATTATACTAGAGGGTCTCATAGTCTTAAGCTCCATCTCTAACATCAAACCATACACAACCTTTCTAGGGTGCAGTCTGTAGCCTGCGCTTTAAAGCCCATGCACATCTATTCCTGTTTAGTGAACGTTCTAGGAATTTTTTCCAAAATACCATAGGAAACGGCCATATTTCTACATTTACATAAGTTAATCCATCAAGAGTACTCCTGTAGCTAGGTACTCCACTCTACATAGATTATAGATTTCATAAGAGTTAACCTCATCCTCTTAACACTTTAGGACTACATGCTTCTAACTAATGAAACTAGCATGTGTAATCAATGTCACTTCATAACTTGTTATTACACATTGATCCTAGTTCTTGGGATCTCAAGTTATCGGGTTGGGTTATTAGTATGAGTGACTACTCATTTATCGAGTTCTCATTCTATGGGAAATAGTCTTGTTCTTTTAGATGTTGAAAAGACTTTCTCTCTAGCCAACCCTTTCGTCAAAGGATCTGCCGGATTCTTATCAACGTGTACATGATCCAAATCTTACAGATCCAAAAGAGGTATACTCTCCTTACGATGATGTTATCGTCCATTACCATTGTAATAATGGTTTTCAAATTTTGAAATAGTCGTTATACTGTTGCAATCGATCAACATAACTAGTATCAGTTTTTCCCATAAGGAGATCTTGACTTGTAGATTTCTCAAGTAATCTACTTCTTCACTAGTAGTGACTGGTGCTATCATTTCTGACTCCATAGTGGATTGAGCCAAAATAGCATGTTTATTAGATTTCTAAGAAATGGTTCCTCCCGTAATACTGAAAATATATCCACTAGTGTCTTTGGAATCGTCTAATAATGTATTCCAAACTACATTGCTATATCCTTCGGTGGAAAACATTTGATCATGTCATCGACGGTTCATAGTTCCTTTTAAAGGCAACTCCTGACCCTTTCCATAGCATGCTATAGCTCTATACTAGGTCTACTAGTAAACGTGTACAACAATCCTATGGCATAGGCAATGTCGCGTCTATTACAATAGTGGCATACCGAAGGTTGTTAATGATGCTCGATATTCGGACTGCCTTACACCTTCACTAGTGTTCTTAAGCGGTTTTGCACTTGGATCATATGTTGTACTTGCAGTTTTGCATTCGAAGCAATTTTTTTTTAACATCTTCTCGATATAATGATATTGATCTAAAGAAATTCCCTTTTCAGAATTAGTAATTTTAATACCAAGAATTAAACTCACTCCACCAAGATCTTTTATATCAAAATTGGCACATAGTATGGACCTAACATGATACACAACATTACTATTTGAACCAAATATAAGTAAATCATCTACATATAAAAATATGATAGTGCAAATGTTATTCTCGGATTTATAATAAATACACTTGTCACTTTCGTTTACTTTAAAACCATGTAAAATAACTAGATTGTCAAATTTTTCATGCTATTGTTTAAGTGCCCATTTAAGACCATATGGAGATTTATCTAATTTTCAAATTTTATGCTCTTGACAAAGTAAACCAAAATCTTCAGGTTGGTCCATATAAATATCTTCTTCTAATTTATCATTAAACAATGCAGTTTTTACATCCATTTGGTGAATTAGTATATCATAAAGTGAAGCAAAAGAAATTTATATTCGAATCGATGTTATTCTTGTAATAGGCGAAAATGTATCAAAAAAGTAAATGTTTTCTCTTTGCCTAAATCTTTTATCTACAAGATGAGCCTTATATTTATCAATTGTACCATCAGTTTTCAACTTCTTTTTAAGTACCCACTTACAACCCGTAGTTTTACAACCTGGAAGTACGTCAACAAGATGCAAGTTTTATTGGATTCAAGAGATTCCATTTCAGCATTTGTAGGTTCTTGCCCGAGCTCTGAATCTAAAGAAGATAAAGTTTATTTTAGATTAGTAGGGTCCTCTTCTAGTGCATAAGCATAATATTCTAGATCAAAAACTATAGCTATCCTAGCTCTTTTACTTATTCTAGGTTCAAATTCAATTTTTGCATTATGTTTATTATTTTTGATTGTTGAATTACTAGTGGTCGATGTGCCCCTGCAATTCTTAAGTTTAAACGGGAATTATATCCAAGAAATCAGCATCTTTTGATTTACTAATAACTCGAGCACCCAAAACAAAAAAATCTACGAGCTTTTCTGCTAATGGAATAACCAATGAAAACACATTCATACGCTCGACTTGCTAATTTAATTTTTTAGGGTCAGGAATACGAACGTCTGCAAAGCTGCTCCAAGTTCTAAAATATGACAAGATGGGTTTTTGATTTTTAAATATCTCAAAAGGTAAAATTTTAATCTTAAATTTAGGAATTCTATTTAAACATTTGAAAAGTTAACAAAATTTTCCCCACCAGTGTAATACTACACCCGATTTTAATAAAACGGATACAATTAGTTCGGTAAAAGTCCTATTTTTCTTTCAGCTTTACCATACATTTCAGGAAAATAAGGTGTAGTTCGCTCACGCATTTTGCCATGTTGATTATAAAATTCAATGAATGGGATAAACTCATATTCCATTTCTATATCAGTTAGAAATCTCTTAATTTTCTTATTAAATTGGTTTTCATTTTCAGTGACAAATAACTTAAAAATATTCAGCGCATTAGTTTTATTTTTCATGAGAAAATCATAAGTGAAATTAAAGCAATCATCAATAAAAGTAATAAAGTAGTGTTGGACATCCTTGATTAAAGTGTCGGACATCCTTGATTAAAGTGCCATCAAGTTCACATATATCAGAATGTATTGAGTCTAAATGTTCTGACTCTCTAAACATAGAATTATTTGTGGTCTTTGTAATTTTATCTTGGCTATAAGTACACATTTTTTTGAATCGCTTATGAATACTTTTGGGATTAAGCCTAAGTTACCGATGTTATGATTTGGTCGCTTATTAACACGACAAAGTCTAGCATACCAAATATTAATATCACATGGCATATAAGTGAAACTACTAACTTTATTCAATGCAACATTTAACCTAAACGTCTCATCTACAGCATATCTTTTACTAAAAAAAACACTTTTTTTAGTGATGGTGTACAAGTCAGATCCAATAGTTCAAGCAAAACCAACTACATTTAACAAGAAACCAGATAGCAAATTTTTCCTCACCTTTAGAGTATGCATCTCAAAATCATAACAAACATAACGAGAAGGGCCAGTGCTGTGACAGCCCGCAAATCCGTACCCCTTGAGTCAACACTATTCTACAACAAACAACTCAAGTTGCACAGAAATACGAACCATTAGGGTTTAAGAGGAAGAGGTAGAAGAAGAGAAAACAAAATCAACATCAGAATCTAACCATCGCAGCGGAATAAAATATAATAGAGAATTAATAATCTTTACTCAAAATCAAATATATCAGTTTAAATATATTACATCATCAGAGTACATCAGTCACAGCTCACATCAGTAACATACAATGAATACACAACAACTCAACTCAGCGGAAATACATATATATAAGTACGAGAGTACGTATCGTCATCCAGCTCGTCTCCTGAGCTCACAGCATCATATCCTGTATCCTATAATACTCGGTCTGACCCGAGCATTACAGTTAAATAACACCCGAGTCAGTCTGGATTACCAGCGTGAGAAAATCACACCCAATTGATTATTAAAGTTTGAAAATCTTTTGAAAACAAAAGCATCTCGTAAGACCACGCCACAAATAAACATGTCGGGTTTTTACCTTACGATAGCTAAAACATTTTTTTTTATAGAAATCCTCTGATATTATAATAGGGTCTATATACAAATACTTATAAAATAGCCGAAATTGTTACATTCATTAAATTCCAGCTACTAGCCACCGAAGTGGGTAATACAAACAAAACTCGTACAAGGCTCGTAGGGAGAATGGATTTCCAATAATGACTAGGCACTGGGGTACCACCTGTCACAGTACGGGGCCTAGATCACCGTACCGAGGACTACTCCCTTCATCCCCTGCAACACAAGGCCGGAACCATTCCTTACTGAACAGTCCCGAACAAGATAAACAACGTGGTTGGCGCGACCAACCACCCACTAAGCCGAAAGATATATAAGGAACATCTAGACAGGGGAATTATCTTGTCCTGCTTGGGCATGACCCACCTAACCTTGCTGCATATCCCCTGATTTTCAGTCATTCCCATTTGATGAGGCTTGAGGCTAAGCGTTACCTTTAGAACGTATTTACTTAGAATGCCCATCGCCCTCCTGACGATGTTTCGCAAGCATTCATCCATACAAGTCCGTCCCGGGTTCGAACGGAACCGAAGGCACTATTCCTACTACATCCATTTTGGAAATATCCTCAGGATTAGTAGCGACTAGCCCTTGCACTTCACTACTCCAGTTTCAACTCCAAATCGTTTACGCGAAACGTACAAACCGAATCGAAGTGGTTTTCGAGAAATTAATCTCGATCCCGGTCTCTTCGAAACGATCAACGCATTTGTCCAATATTGATAGTCAGTTATTTAACTATCAATTTCTATTCACAAACATCCATCAAACAATAAAAAATTTCCCAATTACTTATTAATCCCAGAAATATCTTCACAAGATATTATTTCTATTTTCAATCCCTTGAAAACAGTTTCAAAACCTTCTTTCCTTTCAGGACAAACTTTCCCAAATATTTACTATCTCCTCTGAAATTTACAAGCATGAAACTAGATTTTAAAAATGAATTTTAAAACATTTTACTTCGAAATATATACTTTTAAACAGCTAAGTTAAATTTCTTCAATATTTGTAAAAATACTTACTATATGAGTATTTAAAAATAAAGTTACTTAATAGAATATAAAACTAGAATTTCACTTTTGAAAACAAAATACTAGGTCATCTTTTAAGTAATTACTACTATATTAGATTTTGAGAAAAATACTTACCCCTTTGAATTTTAAATATTGGATATAATAAAGTTTTCAAAACTTGCTTTTTAAAAACAACTTTAAAACCCTTTTAACTTATATTTAAAAACTCGCTTTGAAAACATACTTGGTTATTCGAGGAGAATTTTCCAACTTCAATCAATTGAATCAATTTTCCAAATTGATTTTCAACTTATTTTATTTGAAATAAATTTCTTCACTTATTCAGTTCATTTCAAAATTCATTAATTATTGACTCAATTATAATTGTTATTATTTTCCCTTTTATTTTACATCTTAAACTGAAATATACATATTTCATATATATTTTTTCCATTTCTTCTTTATTCTTCTAGAATAATTTAAATCCTAAATTTGAAATAATTGTTTTATTCTTTTAAACAGTAACATTGAAATTTTAAGTTTTCTTAACTTTCTGTTTATTCAAAAATTCCTTTTCATATACAGGATTCATTAATTAGCATTTTGGAAACACTAATATTCTTATCAATTCATTTTTAATTTATTTACATTCTTTATAATTATTTTCTTAAAAATTTACTTCTTTTATTATTTCTTTCCAAGAATCCAATGCTATATAATTTGATAACTCAGAGTTCAAGAATATATCCAAGCAGCTATAGCATTCAATATTTCAATATGATTCATCACAGAATATCCACAAAGCATGTCAGAGAATAATAAACAATATATATATGTTGAGGGACCCAGTTGGATCCCTCCAACCTGTTTTCCCTGCATCCACAGATGTTAGCACAACATAAACATCAATCCAAAATATATCATACTAAAGCACATCAATCAATCAATTTCAACCATTCAAACAATTATTCAAATTTAATCATTTAAATTTGAATTTAAACTGAGTGAGATTAACTCACCTTTGATTCCTGTTTTCAACCCACCTCCACTCCGACTTGATTTCTTTCAGAATTTAACCTTGAATAAATATTACGTGATTTTATTAATATCCAAACTAATAGAATAATCAATTGTCATTTATTAATTTAAACTAATAATTTTGCTTTAATCTAGTAATTAACTTTCAAACAAATTTGCTTTTAATAAATATTTAGTGGCTGCCATAATTAAATAAATTTATTAAAAAGATTAATCATCATAATACATTATTATTGTTATTTTAATAACTAGTAGCCTCAAAATGTAAATTTACTTTTCCTTACCATATCATATTATTATTATTAACATTTATAATACATAAACTGCATATCTATATACTGCTGCAATTTCCATCCTCTCTTCTTCTTTTTTTTTATATAAAAACTCAAAATAGACATATATATATATATATATATATATATATATATAATGAAGACCAAAATCAGTTTTACACTTTACTGGGAAAAATATTAATCTATCTGTACATAAGTATCTATGTTTTCACTGTATATATTATGTATTTTTATTTTGTATAAAACAAACAGATGTGAATTTTAAATCGAAAATATACCTTGCCTCCCCAATAGGTCGCCTGAACCCTACATCATCGCAGAATCGCCACCCACTCCTCGAATTCTAGCAGCGCGACCCAACCCTAATCGCGACTATCCCCCTTCTACTCGCGCGCCAGAACCACACCGGCGCCAATTTACGCGCGTGCGAAGCGCCACCTTTCCCCAAGCTGACTCGAAGCAATCGACACCCAAACCCTCACTATAGTTACTTCGAAGCCGCGCGACCCATATCCCATCGTTTCCCCCTCTCTCGGTTAAATCGATTTGATGAAGGCGACGACGAAATACCCTTGCGTGTTCACGCGAGTCCCCATCATACTGCTACTTTTTTTTTTTTTTTATACGAACGAGTTTGATAGCGAGCGGCCATTAAATCGTGACTGGTTTCGAAAGAGGAAAGCAAGATTTTGAGAGAAGCAAGAAAGAATAGAATACGAACTCGGTTACAATTTGGGGAGGAAAATTGGCTTCGGCCATTATTCATATTATTATTTTTTAACCGAGTGATTTAGGGTTTTGAATAGAGAAAAGGGGTTCGACCCCTGTAGTGTTACTCTCTTCCTTTATTATATGCGGCTTACAGCTTCCCCTTGAAGCTTCCTTTATTTATCTATTTATCATATATATTTTTTTTTCACTATTTTATTTTATTATTTTTTTTTTGTTTCTGAACTTCGACCTAATTTAGTAAAGAGCTTTCGGCCATTATCTAAAAACGAACTGCTTTGGGTTTGCTTCCTTAAAACGTGATGAGCGATGGTGTATACTAGAAGATAGGAAAAGCGTGCTGAGGAATAGATAAGGATGGCTTATAAAGGAAGCTTAATTAATTAAATTTTGTTAAATTATTATCAATTAAATTTTCCGCGTTTATATAACATACACTCACACGCTAACTCCAATCAACACGAAATTCGAAATCCGATAATAATACAATATTACGGATCAAATGAAACAGGTTTCGCCAAATTCCGAGACGGTGCCTCGGAAGGCTATTTTAAATTTAATTCAAACGATATAAATTTTAAAACTTAACAAACCATTTTTAAATTTTATTTCATCACTTCTATTCTCTTCAGTATTATCAATATAAATTCTACAAGCCTTCAAATTATTTTTCATAGGCTTATAATTCCAGATTCCGCAACTTACCCAACTTCAAATTATTTAATTCAACAATTTAATTGTCAAATAAATTGTGATATTCATGATTTAAGTTAATAATTAACCTTAAATATCTAAAATCAATTAAATATCCCGACTACAAATGCTTGAAAATTACGGGTCGTCACAAGTGCCTGCCAACAACCCTTCTGATCCACGAACTAGGCTGATCTTAGTATGCATAGCCATAAGGTCTTCTTCAATTAGTTTAGCCGCGGTGTGAGAATCCCAATTCCAATAACAGTAGTGGTATGAGAATCTCCTAGCATCATTGTTCCGACACATTTGTGCCATATGGCCTTTTTTTCCACAGTTGTAACATAAAAACAACTATCTAGTACCATTCTTTAGAGGGGCCTTTTTTTGTTTTATCTAAGGTTGATTGTTGTGGTTCTGATTTGGTTTGCGATTCTGATTTTTGAAATTTTTCGCATTTGGTTTCAGACCCCTGTTTGTGGATTTCTTTGCGTTGTTGGTAGATACGACAAGCTCCTTTCGTTTTGGTCCTATTTTTTGGCATCTCTTCAATATGAAAACGAAAAGTCAAACTTTCTAATGAAAACACCTTAGTCTTATGCCAGAGAATATTTTTAAAGCCTTTCAAACTAGGGGAAATTTATCAATTAACATATGGACCTAAAACTATTAATTTGAAGCAATACTTTCGAAGATGATCTCACGCACAATTTTTTGAAGCTCGTGTGATTGTGTCTTCACAGATTTGTCGTCCGTCATCTGAATTTTCAAATAGCGGCTGACAACATACTTTTTAGCTCCAGCTTCCTCGGTGTCATATTTCTTTTGCAATGCATCCTAAATCTTTTTTTCTGACTTGACTGAGTTGTAGTAATTGTACAGAAGACCATTAAGAACTTAAATTTTACAGATGTAGTCATGGTCCATCCTGTCCTGCAAAGACTTTTTTGGTCGTTCGTTGCTTCTTCAAGAAGCATTGGCTTTTCCATCGTCCACACATGCATAACCTTCTTTACAATTAGAAAAATTATATTTTTTATCTCCAGAAGAAGCCCTTCAAAAATTTTATGTTTTGTTCGCTAGTGAAGTCATCAGTGATCGAAGCCATAACGTCTTAAAATTGTTGTACCTCGATTTAAATTCGAATTAACCTTGTGGCTGAGGTGCGTACTAGGCCGCTCTCTTTTAAGACATTTCATCAATGTGCAATAATTGTGCAAGGCATATCTCTGATGCAGCACTGCCTCCACGATAAAACAGCTCTAAATATCGGTATCAATAGTCTCTTGCACAAAGACCACTAATTCTATAGCACATAAAAAATATTGCCCTATCTAAAATTATGTTTTTTAAGACAATAGAAGAGGAGAACTCGGTTTTGAAAATGTATAAAATTATGTCAAATAGCTTGGTTTATAGAGAGAAAAATCTAAGTAGAAAACAAGGTCGAGTCATGAGAAAATACTAAACCTAAGACTTATTACCATATCAAAGTCAATTTAAAAATATACTACCAAAAATGTAACATCCCGCCTTTTCGCACACTTTAAATCGACACACGTGTCAATTCAAACCATACGGAAGGGCGGATTGTTTTGGGGTAAATAGGAAAAAAAACAAAGAAGAGAAAAAAACAAAACAGAATCTCACAACGGAAGGATAAAATATAATAATAAATATACAATTCATAAAACTATTTACAAAATATTTGATTCTTCTTTATACAATAAATATCAGAGTTCACATACCAATAAATATCAATGCAGTGAATTAAATAGTGTAGTGTAATAATATAGTAGGTAGTAATACTACAAATCTTCGTCTTCGTCCGCCAGAATAAAATCTTCAAATCCTGAAACGCTCGGACTGACCTAAGGGAATTTGAAAAGACAAAGACACTCGAGTCAGAACTAAAAGGTCTTATGTGAGTTAAATTAACAGAAATAAATATGAGTGCAGTAACTCAAGAGATGCTCGGGATTTACATCTCCTATGGATCCGTTAAACTATTTACTATGTAGTATATTTCGCTATTATAATAGTGTCTATAGTAAAATAAACTTACTTTAAAATAGCGTTAAGGGTTTACATTTTCCACCTTAACACATAATATATTCCCATAGTCTATACAGTACCGTAATCTCCCCCGTACTGGGCGTCGTCAAAGGGCACTCCATAGGTATGATATAAAACCAAAATCGTATAAGGCGCGCTAGGGCAGGTGACAGGGCACAACTAGGCAATGCCAGGGTAGATATACCAATTACGCTTCCGGGTCGGTGGTAACGCGTAGCGCGCAGCTACCGCCCACCTCGAACAAACTCCCCAAATCAAAGAAATCCAAAATGAAGGTGGCCACCGAATCAATCCAAAGTCAGAGTACAGTATCAAAGGGAAGTGTTCGATCAAAGGTGCTACCTTATTAACCCGTCAATCGCTCCTGTTTTAGCCACCTTATGCCAACTCACGGGAGTCGGGTCCATGTATTTACCTTACAGGAAACGCCGCCACCAACCTACTTCATTCTGGAATCTCCACCGCGTACACGGTTGTTAAAGTGGTTCTCAGTGTTGGCAGAGAGTATGTCAACTTCCGATCCCGGTCTCTTCAACAACCAAACGTTATTATAACACCGCGGTCTTTGAAAATAGTTTGTACTTTAAACCAGATTATAATTATCCATTTCAAACTCATAAATATGATATCATTTCCATTTTCAAAACAAACTTATTTTGATATTATTTTTATAAAATCCAAACCAATAATATCATTTTTATTTCAAATATATTTCTTTTCCAAAATCATACTGCTTTAAAGTTTATAATATCTAGAAACCAAACATTAGGATTATAACTTTCAAAACATAATACTTCGAAATTCATAGCTTTAAAACCATAACTTCTAAAACTTGAATGGTTTGGATGTTCAAACAATATATAAAGTAAAATGGTTTGAGTTTAAAATTACTTTGTAAAATAAAATACTATCCACGACTTTTTAATTTTATTCATTTAAAATTTAGGCTAAATCCATAAATTTTAAATTCACTTTCAGTTAAATAAACCCCTTCAATTTCCCATTATTTCGAACTTGAGTAATTGACAATTTCAAAACTTAACGTTGGAAATTTATATTCACCAATTCATTGTCCTATTATTTTGTTTGAAACGTTCACATAATAAATCCATAAATAAAACTCAATTTCTAACAATTAAATATTTCCTTCAATTTATTTATACTAGAAATATTCATTTAATTTATCTTGAATAAAAATCCAGTTATAAATATCATACCTTTAAAATTTCCAATTTTAATAAGTTTACATCACTTATGGAGTTAAATTTTTAAATAAGCTCAATTCCAAATAAATTTTCAATTTATCTTCCAATCTTAATTGATTTGAATCATTTAAAACTCTATATGTACACAAGATCTTAAACCTGTATTTAAACATATAATATAAATTATCAAACTCCATTTTTCCAACTTATTCATTTTTATTTAACAGATTATACATAGCTTAAATTCAAAATTTTAACTATATATGTATATATAAAATAATATTTATATAATATCAAAATTTAATATTCATTAAACCGTATCCTATCCAAACCATAGAAATCATTTTCAAAATAATTATATATAGACCGACGGTGTATGTATAAAATTTTCCATCCTATGGTCAAGTGATACGGATATTTATCATTTCAATCCGCAATTTAAAAATAAAAGTGCGGTTGTATATCATTTCAAACCACAATCTCGAATGAAATGAAAAAACATAATAACTTGCAGTTTATATAGAACACATCATCCATTCACCCAATATCAATCATCAACAAGTTTATTGCAATCATCAACAATTTAAACAAACATCAATAGAGCATATAAAATATAACAGGTATCAACGAACAGTTTATATTCAAAAAAATAAAATAAATAAATAACTGTTTAACTAGTAGTTTATATGAAAATAAATAAATCTTAACTGTGAATTTATATGCAATAATAAAGTTAATTAACAATTAAATCAAATAAAGGTGATTTAACTGAGATGATGAATAAATTATGCAAAACAGTCATAAATAAATTTCTACTCATATCTTAAATCAATTTAACAAACATAAGAAAACTTAGAAGTTGTGAGTGTGTTAAAACACTCGCCTTTTGAATTTAAATTGAATTTAAATCCAATTTAAATTCAAAATTTGCACAGTCACAGAATCCGTCCAAACCAGCGTCAAAAACTCCGGAATTTAAATACGATCCTAATGCAAGAACCGCGTGTAAATATGAGATCGTATGAGAAAGTTATGGTACTAAGATGATTGAAATCAAAATTTAACTAAAATAAAACTTACCCATAACAACGATGCCACGTCATTAAGCTATCTTCCTAGAACCTGTACGCGACCCAAATCCTCAAGTGCTCGAACGAAAACCAGCCGCCACCCATAGCCTCCAAACGCGGCCGCCATGTTCGCCAACGTTCACATCCGAGGTCGCTATTGGCCTTTCCATCCAAGGCCGTTCTCCTATGCTTCTCGCGGCCCCACCTCGTCGCCAGAGGTAGCTCACCGTTGACGATCTTCTACGCCAGTTTCTGGCGAACTAGTGCGCCAAGGTGAAAATGTAAACTGATGGATCAGTTCCCCTAAGTCCCCTCTAACCTGCAGTGCTGCCCGATCGCCACCAAACCGAAGATTCGCCGTAGAAATCAACGCCTACTAACGGACGACCGAAATAAAAGCCTTGATTTCAGTACGAACTATAATTCGAATCGGAAAACGAACAGCAGAGTTGGCTTGCGCTCTTCAAGAGCTTTGAATCCATATAAAATTTGATATTGTTTGAAGAGTTTGAAATTTTGAAGTTGAAATTTGAATTGGAATTGAACTGAGGAGTTTTAAGGTTTCAGCCATTGGAAAGAGGAGGAACAGAAATTTTTGTATGTATAGAAATGAGAATAGATGGAGGTTAGGGTTTATAACTGTGTTTATATAGGTAGGTCAGAAATTTGAACAGATGGATCGGGTTGGATATACGTGCTAGCTCCTAAGTGGCCCAAAAGCCCGTTCTGACTCCGGAACGAAATTGGGTAAACCCATATATCAAAATAGGTGTTTTAAAATATTTCAAACGCAATGGAAAAAGTTTCAAGTCCAAATTCCACCGTATGGAGAAGTTATGCTAAAGTCAAAATTTTCAAATTCATTTTAAATTGACTTCAATTAAATCGATTTCAAGGTGTTTCGCGTTCGTACAATCAAACGACAAGTCCGATCGCTACGAAACTTGAAACCCTACAATAATTCACTGTTATGGATCCGATGAAACTGGTTTCGTCGAAATCCGAGTCCGTGATCAAAATGGCTATTTTTATATTAATTAAATGAATTTAAAATAAATTAATTAAATCAAATTTCGCGCTAAAAATTCTAAACTTTGCAATCTTTATCACTTTAAAATTTTCGCACATTTACAGTGATTTAAAATTTTTTAAAAGTCAATTTATTAAAGATTAATCAATAGAAATCTTCAATTTCATAAAATACAAAAATTATTGATAAATTTCCATAATTTCCATTAAATTAAATTTACCCATAATTATTCCATTCATAATTTCAAATAGAAGGGTTTACCATTCGATTTAAAATTATTACATAAATATTTCCCAATTTTCAACTTAATTTTTAATTTAACGTAACAATTAAATATTTGATTTCATTCATTGGCAATAAATTCAACTATTATAAATTAAATAAATTAACTCACTATTAAAATTCAAATTCTATAATTCATAAATTTTATCACCTTGATTTACTTATAAATTTATAATTCCTTAGACAAATTCCCATCTCCAATTTTTAAATGTAAATTATTTCACAAATTATATTGTTTATTTTAATTTCTTAAAGTAATCCCTTTATTACACTTTGAATCCAATTTATTATAGTAAGTTTCCAATTAAACAGATTAGATTCAATTTCAACCTTACACATAAGTTTAGGTTATAATCAATTTATAACATATTTCTTTCTTAGTTATTACTTTACATACTTCTCGTATTAATTTCACAATTAATCATAATTTTTAAAGTAACGCTTAAAATAAATACGACCCTATAATTACTCAACATTTAAACGAACGTTATTTCATTTTCCATTAGTGTAACATTCATTTATTTTATTATCACTTATTACAAATTCTAATTCCATTAACAAATAAGCAGGTAATGTATAATATATGTTAAAATTTTTGAATTAATCACTATTCATTATTATTGACTTTAATTTAGCATTACTTACCTTGTATTAACATTGTTACATAAAATCCCTATCCAATTTCAATTAATATTCTAATGAATACATTTACTCTTGTTTACTCATAAATAAATTTATGTTTTCTATAAATTCTCATTCACTCTTCCGTCACTAAATTAAAAATCATTAAGTAACGTTTCATAAATAACAGTATTAAAATTACTTAACATTTAAGAGGACTTTATTTCAAATAAATTGATTGACAAATAAATTAGGTAATATAAAATAATTATTATCATACCCTTATGATTACGCTTGTTCTCTTCTATTTGATTTATAGCCTAAAATAATATAAACAAATTCTAACTCCATAAATAAACTTATTTTATTACCCAAATTGTAAATAGTTTGAATTCAATACTTACTTTTATGTTTCTCCATATTTAATTATATTCAGGTATAATATTTACCCTATTTCATTTATTTCAGTTTCATTAAATCTATCCAAATTGTATTCGTTTCAATGTTATTCCATTCATTCCAATTGCTCATTTAAATTCTAACGTTCACTTTATTATCTCAATTTACGTTCAATTTCCATTAATTTATTCAATATTGACATACACTTAATAAAATTTACTTCCATTTATATAGTTTTAATTAAATTCAGTTATTATTTCATTAATATTATTTTTCCAATTTATTCCTTCTAGTATTAATTGCACAATTAAATTAAATTAACAAATTATAAGGGTTTCCACTATTTCTTCAATTGGATTTCATTCCAATTTAAAAAAAAATTATTTACCAACGCAACAATAAATTTCTAGCGTTTGAAGATTTTCATTTATTTATACATTAAATTATTTAAATTAACAAATAAAATGGTCGAAATTTACGGGTTGTTACACTCTCCCCCACTCAAAACTTTTCATCCCCGAAAAGGAAAAAGAACGGAAAAAGAAGAATTAAGAAATCAATATCTCTTATTTAAAACGTTAATTTTATAAACAATACAAAATTAGTTACTTTAAATAAAATATACAATATTTTAACCATTAAACCTATTATACTCAAATTAATAAAGTTTTGAAAACATTTTCGCTTATATAATCCAAAGGGTTAACAATTATATAAAATGAAATATTTAAGGTTGTTTCCATCACACTACAATCAATACAACAACAATCAATTCCAACAAGGCATGCAACCATCATACAAAATCAACACAATTCAGTCATTCATTCATATCAAACAAACAAATAGTTTTTCAGGTTCAAAACTTTAAATTGTACGGAATGAAAAATAATCTATCAAGTGTATCATTTACTCAACAGTCTTAGATAAAACTAAATAGATTATTCATTCATCCAAATTGTAACGACCCGGAAAATTTTAACAATTTTAATTGATTCTATAACGTATTTAATTGAATATTTGTGAAATCTTATAATAATTGAATTTTTAAATAAAATGTTTATATATTTAGAATACGTATATTTAAATATAGCAGATTGTAAATTTTCAAATAATTTTATGGAAGTTTATTTAATTGAGAAAACGTGCTGTCCAATTCAAGCGATTAATTGCTTTAATTGATTTCTGAATCAGTGCGTAACGGTTTCTTTTTTTACTACCGTTAAAGATTTCTATTTCTTAATACTTTTCCAATCCAGGTAGACTTTTCCATTCGTAACCATTAATAAATTTGAGATCATCGACCTTGCTTTTATTATTCCTTGTAGTTTTGTGCACTGACTTTACCTTTCCCACTACCTATAATTTTCTCAATACGTTTCTTTTGCAATTGAAGCGTATATTTATATTTATGGTTATGCGTTTATTCTGGTCTCTCTTTATTTTTGTTTTTAACGCTTGAAAGAATCTCAAATCATCAAGCTAGTAGCATCCGTTCCTTCCCTCGCTTTCATAAGGCTTATAATATATAAACCACTTGCTTATAGATCTGAACACAACTTTGTCATCAAATTTAATGTGCCTTCCTCTCCCTATTATTTCGCTTCCAACCTTCCTAGTGAATGGCTTTAATAATTTTTGGCTTAATCATAGCTACGGACTTTTCAAATTTCTGTCATTTTTAATTTTCCAATTCCTTCATTTTCTTCAAAAATTTTGAACGTGCCTAATCATCTCAGCATGTATATATAATGTAAGCCTACCTTTCCTTGGAAAGCTATTGCTCACAAAATTTCCTGATTTCTTTCCTTTTATCCATTATTATATCCTTGACTTTCAAAACTCATTATGTGTTGTACAAACAAACAAAAATTTATTGCCTTAAGTGTATAGCTAAATCAACTATTGACCGTTACAATTACTTTTATTTTTACATTCATTTCAATTTATTACTTAAATAACATTTTGATGAATTAATGGACAGCTTTACGTTTCTTTTGCTTTTGAAAACTTTATATTTATAGTGTACGTTTCTTTTGCATTTCAAAAATTTGAAACATGCTGCCCCATTTAAGCCATTAATTGTTTTAATTATTTTTTTAATCAACATATAACCGTTGCTTTTTATTATTCTAGGATTTACATCCATACTTTAATCTCTGCTGTTCCATTTGTTTCATTTGAAATCTAAATTTATTTACCATTCATTTATACGCCTCTTTCTCTTCCCTCTTTTACCTCTCCGTTTCTGTGTTTCTAGGAATATATATATATATATATATATATATATATAGTATAGCATAGATTGCATCTTCTTTTCTCTCTGTAGGCTATTCGTTGCCCTCAAATTAATATTAAAAGAGGAGAGAGCTTTGTAAATATTATATAAAGTCATATAGCACATTCACATATCAGATGCAGACCTTCCTTTACATTTAAGAAACTAGCATTTTCTCTGTTGCCTGAAGAATGCCCTTCGCCATGTCATGTTGCTTGAATCACGCATGCATTCTTCCTTTAAAAATCGCCTGTTCTCATCTCCCCTCCATCTTTTCTTATTTCTTCCAAACCTGAGCATGAGCTCTCTCTTTTCCTTGGCCTGCCTCCTCCCCATGGCCGCATGCATTAGTTGGCAAATCATTTCCTCTCTGGTTTTTAAAAGTAAGTACGCATTTTATTTGATATAAGTCTATTTTATATATTAAGAACAATATAGATTGTGCATAAGTTTTGTTTTATATGTTTACTGCAACTATGGGGAGTTTGAATTCCCTAACAGTTGAACTTTAAAAATAATAATATATTTCATAATAGTATATATATGATAATTGTTATATTTATAAACGTGTATATAAATATTTAACTTCTATTCATATATAAAGGTTAGTATATATTTATACTGTATTATGTATATTATTTTAAGATTTTACGGTATATAGTTTTTGACTTTTGTTAACATATAGTTATCGTATGGCTTTTAGATACGTATGTTTTACTAACTAGTTGATAAGTTAAATATATATATATATATACGCGTTTTATTTTACTATTGATAGCTTACGGTATATATGGTATAAGTTTGGCAGCCTTCTATTAATATACGTATTTTTATATTTTTATATATTTGGTTATAACAGTTTCAACTATAATAAAATATGTTATTTTATTAGCTTTCATATGTTAGATATATAAAATATAGTATTTCAATTTTCGTTACTGTTTTGGTATATATATTATATAAAATCGGTGGGTATAAGTTTGATAGGTCAATTTATAATATATATATTTTTATGATTGTTTTAGTATTTTAGAGTCTACCGTACTGTATTTTATTTTATTTTCAACAATTTACATAAGTTATATTTAAATGTAGGTATATATATAAATTTTCTATGGTAGTTTTACAGTATAAGTTATACCAATATTTTATAATTTCAACAGTATATGCTTTCAAAAGTTTATTTCATGTCAGCCTTAAGGTTTTTTGCACTGACTGATATACGTTGGATTTTTTTTAAGGGATGTGTATTTTGATTTCAAGTATAGTCATATGTATAGTCATATACAAATTGGTAGAGGAAATGTTATATAGTATATATATGGTTATATTAATATAGTCGATCTACACACCTATGTATATATATTAACCGTGGTATGCATATTTTGTGGCATATTTTATAAACTGTGTCCACATATGTTGGCTAGTTGTATATAAGCTCACTTATCCTATTTATCTTCCTTGATCCAATTCCGATTTGAATTCGTCTATTCCTATTATCAGCTTTGATCATTGAATCGTGTCCATCTAGCTTTGTTTTGGAATTCGGATCTGGATTTCATAACTCACTTCTTTTTCTCTGGCCCCGAAAGTTGAGAAATCACTCACGATTAACATTCTTTTATTTACTAAATTTGATTTCAATTGAGACGACAATTGAAATATGAGGCTGTAGTTATTTAAATTGTTATATATGCTATTATCCGTAACTATTCACTTATGGGATATGACACCATATCCTATTGTTTATATATTTATTTTGATGATATATGCCTGTTGTTATTATTATTTACATATCTGTTATCACTCTGCAAGTTCCCTGTTAGTATAGAAATCACTATGGGTTGAAATGATACATACCCGAACAGACTTTAGAATAGGAGAAAATCGTTATGGGTTGAAATGATAAACCCAAGCGTTTTTCATTTAATTGAATTGGGATTACGGGTTGAAATGCTATCCACCCGTATACATTTAGTGTACGGATTGAAATGATAAATATCTGTAACACTTGACCATATGATAAGAAATATACACAGACATCGTCGGTCCATATATATAAATATTTTGAAATTTAATTCATTGTTTTGGAAAGAAATATATGGTCTTATTAACTGTTAATCCTTAAATTTTTTTATATATAAAGGGTAATGATATATAGATTTAATAATATTTAATTTAGTCAAAATTTGGTTTAATACATAAATTATGCTAAATATTTATGTAAATTTTATTCCAAAAGTATTTCTGCAATTTACTAAGATTGGGAGATAAATGTGGGTTTATCTAAATGGTATTTAAATAAGGATTTATTCAATTAAATCAATTTGAAATTTTTGAATGGGAAATTTAAGGGTATGATTTTGTAACTGGATTTTTATTTAAGTGATTTAATGAATATTTCACGTTTAAATAAATTAAAGAAAATATTGAGTAAAATGTAATTTAAGGTTACTTAAATGATATTGTAGGTAATGAGTGATTATTTTAAGACTAGATAATAATGAGGTTAAATCGAGATCTATATGGAACTATTAAATTGAACATTTAATTAAATATTAAAGCTTTGACTTCGAGTCCAACAGCTAAGGACTTCGAGTAAACACTCGAGATAACTCCCGTTCAACCCCGTTCCACCCAGTTTCACAAGTTTTACTTCTTCTTCCTAAACGCTACAGCCCCTCCAAACTTCAACGTGCACCGTGCACGTGTACCAGACCTCGGTGACGATCCTGCCTCCACGATCACCTCCGACACATCGCTCTGTACCCATACTTGCCACCTGACCACCCAGAAATACAATACAACCCCGAAGGTGAAATCGAACCACCTCAATCAAATTGGTACAGAAACCATCACCAGGAGAATCACCTCGAACGACTTACGCCGCCATCGAACCGCCTAAAACTCCGGCCACATCTTCGTGGATCTCCCACGCAACCATTCCACAAACCACAAGCGACTCGATCCTTCCATGGCAACGAACGAACTCGAGACCATCACCAGCAAAATGAGATTTCAAACCCTAGATGCGAGTCGTACCGGCGCCATGATAAACTAGAAACTATGCGAGCATTTTTCCCTGCATCCCTACTCTTCCCTCTACCTTCAATGTCAAGCACGGGCCCTTATTCATCTTTGGTCACCAGGAAATGAACGAAGTCTCTTTTCAGTTCAATTCGAGTTATCTCAATATTCCAAATCTAAAAAATCATGCATTTGTTACCTAAAATCATCATTTTCCACTTCAGATCTAGTTATGAGATCCAATTTTGAATTCGTGATAATTGGGTTCTCCTGTTTTTTGAACATATGTTACTGTAACTCTATTTTCTTTGAATATTATAAAAAAAAATCTTGAAATTATTTTTAAAATTTGGATTTGGTAGCGACAAACAAGTTTTCTTTAAAAACCAAAGCATGATATTTCTTCTTTCGAGTGATATGGATTATTTTTTTTAAACAGATTTGCAAAACTGTCATATTAAACGGAGATGTATAATTTAACCGTAAATCTTAGTTTTCCCAGTAACCCACTTGTGAATTTTATTTTTTATGATTCTATAAATGATATTATCCTCACATGAACCCCTTAATTTCAACAAACAAAAGCTAAAATGTTTTGAGTTTTGATGATTTAAATTTTCAAATAAATTTTTTCAAAGCCTGGGATGAACACATGCAAAGTTTGCCTGTTTCCAGAGATGTACTATCACACTCATAAATATACATCTATACATACACACAGACAAGCAGCAAATTCAGTGTTAATCATAGCATCAAGGTCAACCGCAAATTCAAAACATAAGAAGTTTGCTCACAGGTTCACTAGCATTGGATTCAAAGGACTGGTTTTAAAAAAAAAAAAAAGTTGCTCACTTTTGTTTTGATAAAACAGAGGAGAATCAGGCTTGAAAATTATAACTGAAGCTCTTTTCATTTGAACAGACTAAGAAATCTCCAACTGGAATCTGAAGCTTCTGTTGATTTCTGTTTTGCTGGGTTGCTTTAAATTTTGAAACAGCCGTTGCTAGAATCTTCTCTGGTTTGATTTGTTTTTAGATTGAAGTTTGTTTCAGTTGAATGGTTTAAAATGATGTTTGCTTCAGACCTTTTTTTTCTCAGTGAAAAGGAACGAAAATGGGATGAAATGTTGATGTATATAAAAGGAAGTTTACAGGGTTTTGAAATATATTGTTTCAGCTGAGAGAAATTTGACAATATTTTGTACAAAAATGTGGATTCATAGCATGTTTGCATTAATGAGGTTGTACAAATCATACTCTCCCTCCTTCATTTCAGCTGCACAAAGCATGGAGACATTTGTTTTGGTTTTAATTATTTAACAAGATCTCGGCTGATATGTATAAGCTAGTGTACTAAGGATCTTGGTATCAATTGCTATGTCTTGTTCATATCTAAATATATTATTCTCATTTTGTTTGTACAAGTTTACTGCCTAGGCTGATAAAATACATTATAATGGCTGAGATATTTGCATTACTTCATTCCATAACTACTTATTCTATTTTTATTTTTGCCTTTGTTTGTGCTTGCCTACATCTTTTAGCTCGGCTGTACCATATGAGATGAGATAGTGGTGGCTTCTTTCTTATCTTTGTATTTTGTTTTCCATGCTTGCTTACTTGTTGTTATTATTTTTATTTATTTTTTTTCTACTTGCATGTATTTACTCGGCTGATATGTTTGTATTTTCTTGTAGTGCAAGTGTAAATGTTAATATATTTTGTTTGGTCATATACTTTGAAATCTAATGAAGTGTCTTTTATTATTATTATATGTTAGAGTTTTATTTAGTATGTTTACTTACTTGATATTTTACAAAACTACATATATATATTCATTTTCAAAATATAGATGAATTTCTAGGTTTATATTTTGTTGTTTAAATCTTATCTAATTTATTTACTTTATAGTTATCTTATGTATATATATATATTTTTTAAACCATTTATTTAAGATTTTATTTCAAATCCAATTTAAATATATATATATATTCACATATATACAAATTGTCAAATCCATATGACTTTATATATTTTCTAGTCGAATCGGGGAAACTCGCTTCCATTTAAATCAATTTATCTTACAATTTTATTCAAAAATTCATTTAATTATCAATTTAAATTAAATTAAAATCTAGGGTCGTTACACCAGTGACCGGAGGAGAGAGTATGAGGAGTTTTCAGGTTTTGGGGAAGGGGGTGTGCCTGTTGCTGCCAGGTTTTGATTTGGGGCATTCGATTTTGATTCGTGATGTTTAGGTGGATTCTAATAGTCATGATGTGCTGCCGTGATGATCGCCGACGTGCTTGTTGGCTGGATAGTGGTCGGAGGTGGCTACAACCACCGTGCATATGCACGGTGAAGAATGGTATCAGGTGTTTTAATTTAGGGTTGTTGTGTTTTGTACTCGTGTATTACTCGAGTAATTCAATTTTTTGCTCGAAGATATTTTAGGTTTTACTCGAAGCAAAATCAAGAGAGAGTCGGGTAGTTAGATGGTTACAGGTTTCTCTGAAACCTGTATATTTCCAAAATTCAAGATTAGTTTTAAAATCTGAAGCCAATTTTAAAACAGAATTAAAACTTAAATGTAAGGAATTGATTTCAAACTGAGTTTGAATCCAAGTTTTAAAATCTAATTTAATTTTTTTAAATTAAAATGTTTAAACAATCTTAAAGGGTTTAAATAGTTTAATTTAAAAGTAAAGCTTAAAAATAAAAGTAAAGATTTAACTTAAGTTTAAATCTAGATTCAAATTCAGATTTGAATCATAATTTTGAAATAAAGAAAGATTTTAAATTTAAATTGTAAAACAACTTTGAATGTTTAAGTTAATTTAAAATATGATTTGTATTTTAAAATGAATGTGGGTTTAAATTTCCTTTAAACTTCTTTATAAAATACGAAATTATTTAGTATAAGTTCTAAAGGGTTTTAAAATGTTTTAAAACTTTGTTAAAGTTAAGTTTGATTTCATTTTAAATTTAAAGTTTAAAATGTAATTTGAAAACAAATTTTAAAGTAAGTTGTTTTAAATTACATTGTTAATGATAATGTTTTATTTTAAAGTAAATCAAAGAATTTAATGATTTTTGAGTCATTAAATTAATAAGGTAGTTTAAATAAGATAATTAATTTATTTATTTAATTAATTAAGAATTGGAATAAATTAATTAAGGTTAAGTTGGTAATTTAGATTAATTAAATTTGTAATTTATATTAATTAATTTAATTTAATTACTTAGAATAAAGGTAATTAAGAATTTGTTAATAAGGTAATGAAGGTCATTAACTTGGGATTATTTATTAATTAATTAATGTAATTAATTTTGATAATTAATTGGATTAATTAATTTAGATAATCAATTATGGAATTTGATTAAGTATGATTACTTTATGGAAATAATTAAAGATATTAATTACTAATTGTAATTAATTAATTAATTAGATTAGATTAAATTAATTAATTAAGTTCAATTAATTTAGGATAATCATTAGATTGATAAGTAATCAGTGAAGAATAATTACTTAGAGAAGTAATTAAGATAAGTAAATTACTGGAAGTAATTAATCGAAGTATTGAAAAGTTTTTAGGATTAATTATTTTGTGTAATTAATATGAAGGGTAATTACTTTGTGAAAGTAATTAATATTTAATTACTTGGTGTAATTAATTTAAGCATTAATTGATTAAGACAATTGAAAATAATTAAGTGATGTAATTAATTAAGGGAATTAATTACTAATGAGATTAATCAAGGATGATTAATAAATATAATTAATTATTAAATGTAATTGATTTATGAGTAATTAATGAAGTAATTAAGGATAGTAAATTACTAACTGTGATTAATCAAAAGTGATTAATAATTGTGGTTTAATTAAGGTTAATTACTTAATGTAATTAATTTAAATAAAGTAATTAATTAAAATGTAATTAAGGACCATAAATTAATATAATTAATGATGTAATTAAGGATTAATTAATTAATATTAATTAATCAATGATAAGTGACTAAGGAAGTAATTAATTAATGTAATTAATTAAGGATTAATGAAATTAATTATAATTAATGGAGTAATTAAAGGTTAATTACTGTTTTTGGTTAAGTATAATTAATTTGTGAAATTAATTAATGGATAATTACTTGAATGTAATTAAAGGATTATTAATCAAGGGCGATTAATTAATGTGATTAATTTGAGGATAATTATTTAATTGATTCGTAATCAATTAAGGGTTAAGTAAACAAGATTTAAATGATGAAGTAATTAATTTGATTCATTTTAAATTAATCAAGGATAAGTAATTAATTTAATTCACTTTAAATTATTTAGAGTTGGAAGTATTAATTTAATTCATTTTAAATTAATTAAAGTATAATTAAGTAAATCCTTGCTTACATATGGATGATATGGTTTACCTTGAATGGTTTGAATCTCAAATATGAGATTAGTAATGTTGTGTGATATGGATGCATTGGTTGCATTGTGATGATGATATGAGTTATCTATTGGTGATGATAATGTAGATTATCAGTTGTGATGATAATATGGAGTACCTGTTTGTGATGATAATGTTGATTATCTATCGTGATGATGTGAGTTATCTATCTCTGTGAATGTACATAATTAAATTGAATTGTTTTAAACTTTAAAACAACTTGGACCTAAAAGACACGCTTTGGATTTCGATGAGACCGAGATCGGGTTTCCATATTTGGATATCCGAAAACCACATCGATCCAAATTAACGATAGGTCGTGAATCTCAAGTGAAGATGAAGATTCAGAGTGCAAGAGTTATCGTCGTTAACTCTGAGGGTGATTCCAAAATGAGTGTAACGAGATAATGCCTTTGGTTTCGTTCGAACCCGGAACGAACTTGTATGGATTGAATGCTTCCAGAACATCGTCAGGAGGACGATGAGCATTCTAAGAGATGTGTTCTCTAAAGGTAATCGTAGCCTCAAGCCTCATAAACCGGATATGGCTAAAAGAGGGGAGGTGCAGCAAGGCTAGGTGGGTCATGCTCATTTCAGGACAAGATTTTCCCCTGTCTAGAAGTCCCTTTTATATTCGGCTGTGTGGGGCGGTTGATTCACGACAACTGCCTGGGTTGTCTTGTTCGGAACTGTTCAGTAAGGAATGCTTCCGACCTTGTTTGCAGAGGAGCAGGCGTACTCCTCGATACGGTGATCTAGGCCACGTACTGTGACAGGCGGTACCCCAGTAGCCCTGCCATTGATGGAATCCAAAATCCAATAAGTGTCGTACGTATTGATTGTGCACAACTATGTTGGAAAGTGAGATGTAAGCATTCCAGCTATTTCTTGTGACGCCCCACCTCTATACCCACGCTAGCCAAGAACACTACCGAGTAATGCTGTCAACTAGCACGGAGAATAAGGCTGTTGAGGAGCGACCATCCATGTAACATCTTTGAGCGAGCACCAATATGTCAGATAGTATAGCATGCTAATGAGGAAGTCCGACATACCGATACAAACTCAAAGCTATGACATAGTGGCTATATATAATCTTCGGAAACAATTATAGAAATAGACATAACATAAATTAGTCACAGATAATTCATATCACAAAGGCGGAAGAAGATATGAACATATAACTAACACATGAAAGTGTACATCAGAGTGGTGGTCAAAATGATCCACAATAATACAAAAGAATAGCAACACGTGCTATACAAAATAATACAACTATGAGTCTATATCTCAGGTGTAAACAACAAAAACTGCTAATCTAAATAGTTAGCCAAAAGTAAGAGTAGCAAATCTGATGCAGCAGAAATACGAAATTTAAATGAAATGGTGAAAATGGCAATCGGTGGATTGAAGATACTGAAATGTCCAAATTCATTGATCTCAAAGATACCGAATTCTAGCTATCTTCGATACGTTGATCGCGTACGATACCGTGAGAGAAGATCTACAATTCTTCGAGCGTTGATCAAGCGCATTTGATTCCGCGAATTGGCTTCAACGATCGTTGATTCGAGCGCACTCGAATAACTGAAAGTGGAGATAGGAGATCACACTCAACTACCAATTTAATAAAAGCACAAAGCTAACAAGAGTTTATTCCAAAATCAACCAAGTTACAAATGACCAACACAATTGCTATTTATAGCGTTTTACAACCCAGACCCTTTGGTCGTCAAGCGACCTACGACTTAACCAAGGCCGTTAGCAACCTAACTATTTACAACACAACACTGGTACGCGACTTACAGTAGTCCACGACCTAACAACACGCGACTCAACGACATAACACTTGGCCGACCTACGACCTTCAATACAAACGATAAACGACTCAACATATGTACAAACGACATAAGACTTAAAGAAAATACAACTTCAACACAGAATATACAACGGCTTACGACATAACATCATTACGCGACTCAACATCAGAAGCTTGCAAACTGGAGTGAGCGACTTAATGGAAAACGACTTAAGTTGCTAAGTCGCTGGCGACATAAGGAAGCAACGGTATAGAGCAGAATGCAGCAGCGACTTAAAAATTAACGGTTCAAGCTTCAGGCATATCTTCATACGACCTAGTCCTTCGCGACTTAAGGAATGTAGCGACTTAAGGAGATTGGATGCGGCATAACATTGAGCGGCCTAACATAAGTCGTAACTCGTTCCTGCGACCTAACTTAGGTCGTAGCTCGTTGGCTCTAGGTCGCGACTTATCATAGGTCGTTGAACCACTCTTTCTTGCATAACTCTTCACTCTGTTAGGTCGTAAGCGACCTAAGGTTTCTTCACTAGGTCGTGAGTGACCTATTGGAATGCTTAACCCGATATGCCATAACTCGCTATGTTGTTGGAATGCCTTAATGCTTAAACCGCTGACTCGCGAGCGACCTTCCTTTGATCGTGGCTCTTTAACTCGAAGCTTGGTAAGTCGCTGGCGACTTAAGGCGGAGTGAATTATGGACAACGATCTAGTTTCCAACTGGGCTGCATCATCCTCCCCTGGTTCAGAAAAATTTGTCCTCGAATTTAAATGTTCTTCCCCATTAGATTGTTCATCTCCATAATAAGGTTTAAGGTGTTTAATATTAAACACGTCAGAAGTATACACATCCTCCGGCAGCTCCAACCTATAAGCGTTTTCATTGATCCGTTTCACAATCTTTACAGGACCAATCTTTCGAGCTTTAAGTTTATTATATGCTCCTACTGGAAAAAGATCCTTTGTTAGTACAGCATATACTAAATCTCCTTCATTAAATTCAACACTACTTGGCTTCAGATCCACGGATCGTTTATACTTCTCATTCGACTTCTCCAATCGTTCCCAACGATTCTATGGTATTCTGTGAACCCATCAACAAAATCAGCAGTTCGTTTAACTGTCCCCTTCGGTTGTGGCACTATCGTCAAATCCAACGGTCCCTTCGGCACGCTTGAATACACAATCTGAAATGGACTGAAACCTGTACTTCGGTTAACTGCATGATTATGAGCAAACTCCGCTTGACATAACTTCACATCCCAGCTCTTCAGATTATCTTTCACAAGGCACTGTAATAAATTTCCTAACGATCTGTTCACAACCTCTGTCTGTCCATCCGTCTGTGGATGATAAGCGCTACTAAAATTCAGCTTCGTTCCCACCATCTTCCACAAACTTAGCCAAAAATGACTCAGAAATCTAGTATCCCTTTCTGAAACTATAGATTTTGGTAAACCATGTAAACGATAGATCTCTTTGAAGAACATCTGTGCCACATGAACTGCATTTGTTGTCTTCTTACAAGCAACAAAATGTACCATCTTTGAGAAACGATCCACCACAACATATATAGAGTCATTTCCCCTTTGATTTCTCGGCAAACCCAACACAAAATCCATGCTAACGTCTACTCACGGTTTTGTAGGAACATGTAAAGGCATATATAATCCCACATTTGTAGTTGTCCTTTTCGAAACCTGACAAACATGACATCTACGAACAAACTTGTCAACTTCCTTTCTCATCGACGGCCAAAAATAAGACTGAGAAATCAACTGCAATGTTCGATCTCTACCCACATGGCCTTCTTCATGTAACTCTTTCACAATTTTCATCCTCGGACTACAATCTGGTATGCACAATTATTCCCCTTGGATAAGAATCCATCTACCAACACAAATTCATCAGTACTCTCATCCTTGACTTTCTCAACAAACTTCGTAAAGTAAGGATCTTCTTCAATCAACTTTGACGATAGTTCAAACCCTGTCACTTCAACTTTCATTGTCGTCAACAAATGATTCCTCCTGCTTAATGCATCTGCTACACGATTCATCATCCCTGATTTGTGCTTAACAACAAAAGTAAACTGTTGTAGATACGCGACCCATGAAGCGTGCCTAGCTGAAATTTTATCCTGCCCTTGCAAATGCTTCAAAGCTTCATGATCAGTGTAAAGAACAAACTCTTTCTGAAATAGATAATGTCTCCAGTGCTTCTCAACTTGAACAATTGCGTAAAGTTCCACATCATAAGTGCTATATCTCAACTTGGCTCCAGATAACTTCTCATTGAAATAAGCAACTGGTCTTCCCTTCTGACTCAAAACTCCACCAATCCCAACCTTCGTTGCATCAGTATGTAACTCAAACAACAACTGAAAATCCAACAAAACTAGAATTGGCGCTGACGTCAATAGTGTCTTGATCTTCTCAAAAGCAACCCTGCTTCCTCTGACCATGCAAACTTCTTTCCTTTCATGCAATCGGTTGCAGGTGCCATTACACTGCTAAAGTGTGGAATGAATCTTCGATAAAAAGATACCAATCCATGAAAACTCCTCACTTCAGTAATTGTCTTTGGCTGTGGCCAACTCCTGACAGCTTCCACTTTATTTTCATCCACTTGAATACCTTCCTTCGACAGAACATATCCCAAAAACAAAACACTGTGCGTCATAAACACACACTTCTTCGTTGCAGCATAAAATTTCTCCTGCCGTAGAATCAACAGTACTTCACGCAAATGCTGGACATGGTTTTCCATACTCCCACTATAGATCAAAATATCATCAAAGTAAACTACCACAAACTTCCCAATGAATGGTCTGAAAATCTGGTTCATTACTCTCATAAAAGTACTAGGAGCATTTGATAAGCCAAACGGCATAACCAGCCATTCGTATAAACCTTCCCTGGTTTTAAAAGCAGTCATCCACTCATCACTCGGTCTAATACGAATCTGATGGTATCCACTCTTCAAGTCAATCTTCGAAAACACAACTGCCCCACTTAACTGATCAATCAAATCATCAAACCTCGGCATAGGAAATCTGTATCTCACAGTGATCTTGTTCAGAGCCCGACTGTCCGTACACATCCTCCACGTCCCATCCTTCTTGGGTACCAATAAGGCTGGCACTGCACAAGGACTCAAGCTCTCCTGAACACGCCCCTGTTCTAACAACTCCTCCACTTGCCTTCTCAACTCCTCGTGTTCCTTCGGATTCATACGATAGTGTGGTCTGTGTGGTAATACTGCCCCTGGCACAAGATCAATCTGATGTTGAATATCCCTCAATGGTGGCAACTCTGTTGGCAACTCTTCAGGAAACACATCACTGAATTCTTCTAATACCGGCTTTACTTCCTCTGGGATTTCAACAGATTTAGTAGCTTCACGTCCAATCAACAAAAATACCTCTGGACTCTCTTCTACTTTTTCAACAAATTCTTTCAAAGTCAACAAAGTCTTCAGCTCCTCAATCTCCTTTGATTTGCTCTCTTCTTGCTGTCTCTTCTTTGGAACTAAAATGTTCTTAACACCTTCAAACATAAAGCTGTAGCTATTGGTCCGACCGTCATGCTGCACTGCTCGATCATACTGCCATGGTCTTCCCAAAAGCAAGTGACAAACATCCATCTCCACAACATCACACCAAATCTCGTCTTTATACTTCTTCCCGATAGAAAATGGAACTCGAACTTGCCTGTCCACCTTCACCTCTCCTCCTTTTCTTAGCCACGCTAACTTGTAAGGATTAGGATGTTTCTCCATTTTCAACTTCAACTTTCTCACAGCTTCAGTAGAAAGAATATTGTCACAACTTCCCGCGTCAATCACAAATTTACAAACCTTTCCCAGAATAGTGCACGTTCACTGAAAGATGTTACTCCTTAACCAACTAGACTCTTCTTCCTGCTTCGGTGTCAAACATAATCACCTCATCATAAGATTACATCCTTCATCTCCTGACGCGATATCTTGTTCATCCTCCTCAACTGGACTAGAATAACCTTCCCCAACATCCTCACCTTCAACTTCAGCAATCATAGTTCGTTTCTTCGGCTTCGGAAATTCATTACTCTTGTGACCCACTTCTTGGCAATTGTAACATTTGAAACTGTTGTTGACCTTCGCCTTCGCAACTTCATTCACAACTGGTTTACTGACAGCTTTCGAAACATTGGAACTCCCACTAGCACCCTTGTTCTGAATATTGAAACTTGTAAACACACTACCTCCACGTCTTCCCTGCTTCTCCCAAGCCAACACTTTCTGATGTGCTTCTGCTACAGATCTAGGATCAAACATATTCACCATATCTTGAATCTACATCCTCAACCCTCCAACAAATCTAGCAGTCAGTTGTTCCTCTGTCTCCATAATGTCATTTCAAGCAATCAGTTGATAAAATACGTCAGCATAATCATTAACAGTCTTCGTCCCTTGCCTCAGATTCTGCAACCTATGATACATAAGTGATTGATAATTGTAAGGTAAAAATGTAGCTTTCATCAGTTTCTTCATCTTCTCCCATGATTCAATCTTTGACTTTCCCATTCTCTCTGGTGTAAGTTTAGTTTGCTGCCACCATGCCATAGCTCTACCTCTCAAACGAGTAGCAACCAACTTCACTCTTCGATTCTCGGGAACCTCCTTGAAATCAAAGATCTCTTCAACATTAGACAACCAATCCAAAAATTCTTCTGCAACCATTCCACCCTTGAATTCTGGAATTTCCATCTTCATACCCGACTCCCATCGTCGGTCATCCTCAACATCCCGATACGAGTTTCGAACTTGGTCTCGATCTCGATAATGAATGCTAGCTCTATCACCCTCTTTATTAAAATCAAATGTATGTCTATATCGATCTCGACCATCAACATCCCTTCGATCATGCATGTCTCTTCTACTATATCTCTCTTCATCTCGATATGGCTCATCTTCAAACTCACGTGGAGTTCTTCTCTCTTCATGTCTATATTCATGGTGATCTCTTCTCGATGAAATTGACGTTTCTCTTCTTTCTCTAAAAGATTGTGGGGACACCCTCCTCGCTTTTGTAACGGATGGCGAAACTCTGTTTCCTCCATGGTTCGAGATTGTTGACCTTTTTCTTTGACCTTCATTCATGTCAATCATCAGTTTCTCTAACTTTCCAATGCCTTCATCAAATTTTTCATTGATACGTTGTTCCATTTGCTCGGCTTCTTCTCTTTTATACAACGCTTCAACATTCTGATGGCGGTTAGCTCTTCTTGGCGGCATGATTACACAATCACAAACACTTCAACAAATCAAACTTCAGCTCTCGGCTTGGTTCAAACAAAATGATACACGGCTCAAACTTTAACACAAAGTTATGCTCGGCCTTCACTTCAACAAGTGATACCAAAACGATGCTTCAATTCTCGGCTCAAACACTTCAAACTCCTTGGCTCCAAGACTCGGCTTAGCTATGATTGGCTAAGTCTAGCTCTGATACCAATAAGATGCATCGGAAATACGAAATTTAAATGAAATGGTGAAAATGGCAATCGGCGGATTGAAGATACTGAAATGCCCAAATTCGTTGATCTCAAAGATACCGAATTCTAGCTATCTTCGACACGTTGATCGCACACGATACCGTGAGAGAAGATCTACAATTCTTCGAGCGTTGATCAAGCGCACTTGATTCCGCGAATTGGCTTCAACGATCGTTGATTCGAGCGCACTCGAATAACCGAAAGTGGAGATATGAGATCACACTCAACAACCAATTTAATGAAAGCACAAAGCTAACAAACAAGAGTTTATTCCAAAATCAAACAAGTTACAAATGACCAACACAACCGCTATTTATAGCGCTTTACAACCCAGACCCTTAGGTCGTCAGGCGACCTACGACTTAACCAAGGTCGTTAGCGACCTAACTATTTACAACACAATACTGGTACGCGACTTACAGTAATCCAGGACCAAACAACACGCGACTCAACGACATAACACTTGGCTGACCTACGACCTTCAATACAAACGATAAACGACTCAACGTATGTACAAACGACATACGACTTAAAGAAAATACAACTTCAACACAGTAAATACAACGGCTTACGACATAACATCATTATGCGACTCAACATTAGAAGCTTGCAAACTGGAGTGAGCGACTTAATGGAAAACGACTTAAGTTGCTAAGTCGCTGGCGACATAAGGAAGCAATGATATAAAGTAGAATGCAGCAGCGACTTAAAAATTAACGGTTCAAGCTTCAGGCATATCTTCATACGACCTAGTCCTTCGCGACTTAAGGAATGTAGCGACTTAAGGAGATTGGATGCGGCATAACATTGAGCGGCCTAACATAAGTCGTAACTCATTCCTGCGACCTAACTTAGGTCGTAGCTCGTTGGCTCTAGGTCGCGACTTATCATACGTCGCTGAACCACTCTTTCTTGCGTAACTCTTCACTCCGTTAGGTCGTAAGCGACCTAAGGTTTCTTCACTAGGTCCTGAGTGACCTATTGGAATGCTTAACCCGATATCCCATAAATCACTATGTTGTTGGAACGCCTTAATGCTTAAACCGCTGACTTGCGAGCGACCTTCCTTTGGTCGTGGCTCTTTAACTCGGAGCTTGTTTAAGTCGCTGGCGACTTAAGGCGGAGTGAATTATGGACAACGACCTAGTTTCCAGCTGGGCTGCATCAAAATCCCAGAAGATAAGTCAAGCAGAAGCACCTGCAACATCTCGGTCTGACCCGAGTATTATTTATAAGAAAATAATAAACGGATCCGTCTGGCTATAAATATCAGATGACATGATATACAGTAATAGATATGGCATAAACATATAATATCCATTATGACATACTACTATAAGCATGCAAATGATGATCAACAAAAGATCGTTCAATACCACAAGAATCTTTACAATGATCGAAAAGGGGTTTCATACCCAAAACTTGTATTCGCAACAAGTCAATGACACACGAATTCACCAATGCACCAAAAATTGATAAATCATATCAATGAAAATCACTAAAATTGGTGAAGCATAAATTCTAGAATTCAACACATGAAATCCAGAAATCATGAAAAGGGGGGAGGCCTATCACACCAACGGGAGCATGAAAACTCACCAACATATGTATCACACGAACGAGACGCTATCTCATGGTAGCTAGCCATTAATTTTTGACACACGAACGGCCCGAAGACCATGGGGCGCTACCCCACAAGTGTGAGTCGAAATCACACTGAAACAGGGTCTAGTCTAAATCGCAGACAAAGAGACATCGCACAATTGCTAGTCTAAATCACAAGAATGATCGTCACGATCATCAAGAAGTGTCAATTACAGTAAGCTAGTAAATATATGAGCTTAGCCTCATGTCCCATAACCACTAGCTTAACTTAAATATTTACGAACAAATTGTAGATCTCCACTAGAAAATTTGTCACAAGAGATTCAATCGAACAAGTCCAAGAATTAACTGGCGAAGTAAACACAAGCGTTTCATACCACTCGTTTTACTAAGTTGTTTAATTAGATTTCTCATACGAGTGAGGTAAAGGTTTGTATATACTAGTAGATTGGAAAATGGTTTTAAGAAACGAGCTTTGTAATAAAATAGTGTTGAAATTGTTTTGATGAAGGAGTTTTGATATTTACTACTAGTATTGAAACCTTTGTATTTTTAAGTGACAAATCACAAAAAAAGATTGTAGGTACAATCAGTCACTAAAATTCACATTCAAAGACGTGAATAAAATCCAAAGAAATCGATACTGAATCCATCAAAATGGATATTCCCAAAAATCATGAAGAAAATGTCATCAAAGTCGATACTAAGTGATAATAACAAAAGGGAATCCACACGAATCGATTAAAGTTGGAATTCTCAAGCAAATAAGCAAATAGGCAAATAGGCAAAAGAGTGCATATTCAGACGTCTGAAATCAAGGATTCAAACGTCTGAATTTGGAAAATAAAATAACAAACGGGTCAGACCGAGATGTTGCAGGTGCTTCTGCTTGACTTCTCTTCTGGGATTTGCTACTCTGACTTTTGGCTAACTATTTAGATTAGCAGTTTTTGTTGTTTACACCTGAGATATAGACTCATAGCTGTATTCTTTTGTATAGCACGTGTTGCTATTTTTCTGTATTATTGTGGATGTTTTTGACCACCACTCTGATGTACACTTTCATGTGTTAGTTATATATTCATATCTTCTTCCGCCTTTGTGATATGAATTATCTGTGACTGATTTATGTTATGTCTATTTCTATAATTGTTTCCAAAGATTATATATAGCCACTGTGTCATAGCTTTGAGTTTGTATCGGTATGTCGGACTTCCTCATTAGCATGCTATACTATCTGACATATTGGTGCTCGCTCAAAGATGTTACATGGATGGTCGCTCCTCAACAGCCTTATTCTCCGTGCTTGTTGACAGCATTACTCCGTAGTGTTCTTGGCTAGCATGGGTATAGAGGTGGGGCGTCACATTTCTGTATTTTACTTGAAACCCTAGACACTATTATAATATCACCGGATTTCCTATCAAATGTTTTGGTTAGCGTAAGGTAAAAACTTTTCCATGTTTATGTGTGGGAATTCTTACGTGATACCTTTCTTTTCAAAGGTTTTCAAAAGTTAAGCAATTTTAACCTGTTACTCACACCAGACCCATGTCTGACCCGGAGTTTATTTTTGTTTTTCATAAACTCTTGGGTACTCAAATTTTTACGAGTAGCCAAGGGATTCAGGTTAGCTTTGATGAATTATGGAGGAGCAAATGGAGCAGGAGGCTTCTGCGTTGTAGTTATCTATCATTCCGCTGTGTTGGTACCTCTGAGTCGTTTGTTTTAATTGTTTTGTCTTGTGTTGTATAACTAGACAGGTGTTTAAAACTGTCTAGTATGTGATGTGTATCTCTGTAACTCTGATAATGGTTGTATATATACTATGTAATACTTATGTTATTAATATAATTTATTTGTTCCGCTGTTTAGATTCTATTTTGTTGTTTCTTCTTTCTTCTCTTTCTTTCTATTTCTATCCCTTTCTTTCTTATTAATGATGCATCATTCTATAGAGATGAATGGCCGGTCGTTACAGTGGTATCAGAGCGCTAGGTTGAGTGAATACCTAGGCTTTGGAGTGTTTTCTTTCTTGAGAGAGCGTATTTGTAGTTTTGATATATATATCTATATATATTTATTATTTCTACCTATCTGTTGGGTTACCCGTTCAGGTTTTCCAATATAGGTTATAAGGTGGATAAGGTAGTGGTGTGTGTAACACGATTACTACCATTGGGTGGAGTTTGATGTTTGAGGTTGGAAGTGTATTTGTCTAGAATGTAGACCTATACCGTCTCGAGTGATTTGTGCAGAGTGTAGAGATTTCATCGATCTCTGAAGGAAACCTGTTAAGGTTCGGAGTCTATCTTTGAAGTTGGATGAGTAGAGTTTGGATCTGTTGGTTGGCAGAATGTGTGATGGTATCTTGATACCTCAGGGAGTAGTAGCTGCGTGATGGGATGCAGCGACTATGGATTGTGTCCGAAAATGTTCTTTGGAACGAGTTTTAGGAGGTATGTCTGCTTCGATGTTCTGGCTGTGTTCAGCGGGATGTAGTGGTTGGCTTTGAGGCCTGAGTTTTTTGAAGTGCTTTGGATTAGGAGATCTTTGGCTTTGGTGTTAGCAGCGCAGGTTGGAGTATTCTGTGTTGGCAAGAAGTTTTTAGCCAAGTATTTTTTCTGAAGGTGGAATTCAGAAGCAGCAGAGTGAATCCATTTCTTCAATGGATTGGCTAGATAAGCGTAAGCTGTTTTGTTTGGTAAAGAGAGAATAATTTTCTTTGGATATTAGGCTTGGTTGATCGTAAAATTGACTTGCGATTGTTTGAGTGTTCTCTTGGGTTATCGGAGATTTTCTAGATGGCTTCTGTGAAGTCGGAGGTTTGTCCGCAACTGGAGATTGAGTTTTCTTATCGACTGGATTCCAGGAGTGATGTCCGTGGTTCAGCTAGTAGAAGGACGTTCCTTGAGAATAGAGTTTGGTGAAGCAACTCAGTTTTCGGAGGAATTTCTGAGTTTTTCTTTATGGATCTGTTGAGACATATTTCTGGGAAGTGATGTCCAGTTTGTGCTCATGTTCTTTATCATCGTTTTCTTATCTATTTCGGATCAGAGTTGTGCAGCAGAAGCAGTTTGGAAGTATTTCTGTTTTGCCATTTTCGGATAGAAGAAGTGAGTTTGTTCTTCTGATGTTTGAAGAGTAGAATTGGTGATCTTGGTCTTGTTTGATCTTTGAGGAGATCATTGTGTTGGATTGTTTTTGATCCAGATTGTTTCTTGAAGCATCAGCAGGGGTTGAGCGATCAGTTTGGATGTAGACAGCCCATGATCATATGAAGAATTTGTGGTTAAGAGACGAAGAAATTTGGATTCCGGAGCCGGAGATTTGTTTTGGATAAGTTTTCTCCGATCCAAGGAGCTATAAGTTTTGGTAAGTCTGGGAAGCTAGCTCCAAGGTGTTTTAGGATCTCTACTGTGTTTTGGTTTGATTGGTGTTTGGTTTTCAAGAGTTGAATTTCCAGTTGGATAATTGGATTTAATGAGATTCACGTATCTCTGAGGGAGTACGTGTATGAGTTATTTATGGTTATGGAACCAACCGTTCAGAAAAGTTTGGTTGTTGAGACAGATTCGTCTGTAGTCTGATATGCTATTTAGTTTTGTAGATCTAGATAAGTGGAAGCTCTATAGCTTCGTAGTTTTGATTGTTTGGATTCTGTATAGCGAGTATCTCGGTATATATATATATACCTGGGGAAACTCGAGAAAATTTTATCCAGGATTTTATCAGGATAATTAAATTCGTTTAATTAAATAGATTGGTTGATATGATTGTTAGCATATGATTGATGTACGCTTGTGATTTAAAATTTAAAATCTTAAATGAGATTATTAAATTACCTTTGCTTTTAAATTTCGGGGACGAAATTCTTTTAAGGTGGGAGGAATGTGATATCCTGGAAATTTTGGCAATATCAATTTAATTATCTGTATTTAAAATTAAATTGATTTGATAAAATTCTTTTAATAAAATAAACTTGATTTAATAATCCAATTAAATAAATGTTTAATTGGTGAATTTTACCTTTTGAAAACTAATAAAATGTTTTCCTATTTATAAGGTCTATATATATATATATTGTAAATAGATAAGTTTAGATTTGAAGTTTAATAAATAAACAAAATCTTGTTTTTAAAATTCTAATAATTCATTTTTGATAATTTGGAATTATATATAAAAATTTAAAATGCCATTTAAACATTAAACGTTAATGTGTTTAATTAAGATAAATAAGATAAGTAATTTATAATTTCTTTTATAGATGATTTAAATTGATAAATATGTTATTTTCAAATAATAATGATAAATGTATAAGTATAGATATATTTTAAAAGACAATATTATTATTTTAAGTTAAATATGTTGATATAAATTAGTTTTGAATTGGATTTTTAAATGTATGAATAGAATTTGAATTTGAATTTATTTTGAATTCAAATGAATAAACATATTTAAATTTTGTAAGTAAGCTTTCGTATTCTTATAATTTGTTTCATTTCATTTTCTTTAAAAAGAAATGCATAAACATTTATATATGAAAATGGTTTATATACATAAGTATTAATAAATAAAGAAAGAGTTTTATTTACTTTTAAAATTAAATAAAAACAAATAAAATTCATTTATAAAAGACATGTTATTATATTAAGAGGTATAATGACAAGTGCTAAGATTCTAACCTCTTAAATACATGCGTTAGCATAAGTTTGAGACAAGTGTCCTTTTCATTTTTGTTTTTCTTTTAATTTATAAATAAATTATTTTATCTTATAAAAGCATGTTTCCTTCATTCCCATCCTTTTCTTATGTTTATTTTTTTTCAAAGATAAATCACAGCTGAAACAAATCAGTAACTATATTGCTCAAACCAAAATCATGTTCAAAATTTGATTTCTTTTCAATACTCAAATTCCTCACAAGAACCTAAATTCATTTATCAAACCTGAAATATGAACACCTTCAAACAAATCTGCAGTATTTTTCCCTATAACCATTTTACATGTTCAAAATCTGGTTTTTCAAATGCAATGCAAACCCTTCCTCAAAATCAAATTTGTAAGTACTCTTCTTTTCAAAAACTAAAGCATGCAAGCATTTTCTCTTCCACTTGAATTTTTAAAGCAAGCAAGTAAACTCTGCGTGCATCTTTCAACCTGGAATCTTAGACCTGCAGCAAAATTAAACAGCATCACAAGTTAAATCAGACAAGTTAAATCAAGCTTCGGCAACTAATTTATAATCAAAGAAGTAAAAGTTTTTTCTGGAAAATCTGTGCTCTTTTTCATGCTATACCAGGTGAGTAACACTTTTTAAAAACTTAAGTATAAATTTGTTGCTTAAATAAGTATGTTGTGTGTATGTTTATCTGGTTGCATGTTGATTAGTATGCTTGTGTGTATAATATTAAATGCATTGTTGTATATATATGAATGTTTTATTGTATGAATGGATTATGACTATAGATGACTGTTCTATGCTATTACAGTTTTTCTTCAGGTTCATAATTTAGTAAAAGATTCAATTTCTCCTGAATCAATCTTTGTTAAGACATAATTCTTGAACAATGTATGTTTATTTTGTCATAAATTTTAGTTTAAAATTTTGTTTAAGTTCAAACACTTAGTATTGCCTCTGGAAGAAATAAAACATCTGAGCAACTTTAAATAAGTATAATTTCAACTGTCATGATTCTTGTATTCAGTTATCTAACTCGAATGCTTAAACCAAAATGGGATTTTTAAAACAAAAATCACTACTTTTAGTAAAGAGATTTGTTAGTATTTCTGGTTTAACCAAAAAACGAAAACTTAGTGTTTTCTGATGAACTTTGTAATCTAGGGAATCGAGATTTCTTCTGGTGATGGTAGAGTGAAGGGTGATGATGGGAAAAATAGTGGAAGAGGTTGTAAATCACTGTGGAGGCTGTGGTGTTAGGTTTTTTTCTGTAACTTAGATTTTGGGCAGTGGAGAAGTTTTGATCGGCATGGTTGCTCTAGTTGATCGAGTGCTACAATATTCGAGGAGATGGTAGCTTGGGTATTGGAGAAGGGTTGGACGGAGTTTCAAGACCGCCGGTGACCGGAGGAGAGAGGATGAGGAGTTTTCCGGATATGGGGAAAGGGGTGTGCCTGTTACTGCCAGGTTTTGATTTGGGGCGTTCGATTTTGATTCATGATGTTTAGGTGGATTCTGATAGTCGTGATGTGCTGTAGTGATGATCGCCGACGTGCTTGTTGGTTGGGTAGTGGTCGGAGGTGGCTACAACCACCGTGCATATGCACGGTGAAGAATGGTGTCAGGTGTTTTAATTTGGGGTTGCTGGGTTTTGTACTCGGGTAATACTCGAGTAATTCGAGTTTTTGCTCGAAGATTGTTTAGGTTTTACTCAAAGCTAAATCAAGGGAGACTCGGGTAGTTAGATGATTACAGGTTTCTCTGAAACCTGTATACTTGGAAACATTTAAAATAAAACTATTTTAAAATACGTGCTTGAATATTAGTAATGAGAAATATTATACTAATATCTCATATAAAAATTCAAGCCCAAAACAAATTTTAGAATAAAAGTAGTAGATATGATATAACTATTTAAATATCCAATTTCTAAAAAAAGAAATCAATTTAAAACTTTAAATATTCACTTCTATAATAGTTTAAATTATATTTTTACTTTAAAGATTTCCAAAATAACCTAAGTAAATAATTTTTCTAAACATTCTTTCCCTTAAACCATCTTTACAACTTCAATCTATATTTATAAACTATATTGTTAACTCCCCTTCATTAGCGACCTAAGACCTAAAGACATGGAACGACCTAACTATAGGAATTGTCTAGCGACTTAAAGATGGCTCGACCTAAAGAGGAAAGCGACCTATCAAGCTTCGCGACCTAACAGAGAGCTGTGACCTAAAGGAGGCCGCGACCTAAGAGTAGCTGCGACCTAAAGTGTTGCGACTTAAGACTGTCTCGACCTAAAGGCAACAGCGACCCAAAAAGGCCACGACCTAAAAGAACAAGCAACCTAAAAAAGGGGACGATCTAATTACTGAAGTAACCTGGCGAGCTAAGGATTGCCGCGACCTAACCAGATAAGCAAGCAAACGACCTAAAGATTTTATGCGACCTAACTGTCCACCGACCTATGAAGCTCCGCGACCTAAGGAAGGCTGCAACCTATAGAATTCACACGACCTAGCGGAGTGCTTCGACCTAAGGAAGGTCGCAACCTAAGGAACTCAACGATTTAAGATTAACTATGGATGCAGGAAATTACTCACGACCTAGGATAGGTCGTTAGCGACCTAAATGCCAGAGTAAAGGAGTTGAACTATACTATGCCGTAGGGGGATAGGTCACTCGCGACCTAGGACTTGTGCAAATCAACATAAGGAAGGAAGCACCAATACTCTTCAGGTTGACTACAACCATACTTAGGTCGGTCACGACCTACGACCTTGCTTAGGTCAGCCACGACCTACGACCTAACTCTAAAAATGCCTATAAATATGACCCTAACTCCAACTAGTAAAGGACTTTTGGCTCACTCTCTTCAAGCGCCGATTCTCTGCTGCATTCCGAACCAATCTAACACTTGAAGCTCTCAAGACACTAAGAATGCTACAAACAACTTCAAGAAGAGATCACATACATCCAACATGGATTCGAAAACTCTCATCTTCATCGAAGTTTAGGCTACTTGTTCTAAGTCTCTTGTAATTCAAAGTGTATTGAACTTGGGAAGAATTGTATCAGCTTGTAACGAGATCATCAATAAAAGTACTTAAAGTGGACGTAGGCTATACCCTTAAGCCGAACCACTATAAAATTGTTGTTGTTTACTGCTTTTCTACTATTATCTGCTTGTAATCTGTTCCCGAGCTATCGGGTGGTGCTTTCACAACTATAACTCATACACCAGGGTGTTAGCGTTCAAATTTCAGCGTTAACATTTTTGGTGCTTTCACTGAGAATTGAACTCGGGCGAGTTATCATCATTGCTTCACAGAGGTTTGTAGAGAGAATTTCCTTGAAAAACAGAAGTCTATCCGAGATTATGGCTCCTGGAAGGAAGAGTAGATCTGTCAGATCTGGGAATATTCAAGAGGGAACCTCCGCTTCCCCTATATCGAATCAAGCCATCCAGCTGTCGGAGTTACAAAGGCAGAGCTGGAAGCTGCAATTTTAGGGCTGAACCAACAGATCAATGCCCAAAATGCACAACTCGAGGCTCAAAATGCCCAGAATGCCCTAATTCTAAATAGGTTGAACGATCTGCTTGGGGCAAACCGTCAACCAGCGGGTAATGAGAGGAATTTTGCTGGCAACCTTCATGATGCTGAAGAAAGAAATGCTCCTGAAAGGGCCGCTAGCCCCTTTGAACAAACACTTCCAGAGGTTGGTGGATCTAGAACTCGACATGATGAGGAGTATCTTTCTGGAATGGTCCGACAAATTATGAAAGAGAGTATGCAGAGGGTTGAAGACGAGAAAGAATGGGGTTTCGCCCCAAGTAAGACTCCATTTACTGAAAAAATCTTAAAGGCTGAATTCCCAAGGAAGTTTGTCCCTCCAACCATTCCAGCTTATAAGGGGACAAGTGATCCGAATGAATTCCTATACAAATATGATTGGCACATGACAGGTGCCAGAGCCTCTGATGAAATAAAGTGCCGATATTTCCCTGTGTATCTCGAAGGCGTAGCTCTGCTTTGGTTCACCAAGCCGCCCGTCCGATCTATCGATCAGTTTTCTGACTTGACCCGGAAGTTCAAGGAGCAGTTCAGACTATATGCCTCAAAAGCCAAAGATATCATGTCACTGTCAAGTTTGGAGCAGAGTCCAGGAGAGACTATTAGATCTTTCTTAAACCACTTTAATATAGCGTTAGCTGAGGTGGACAATGCAGAACCGCGAATGATATTGACTTATCTGATGAAGGGTATTGACAAGTCGAGCGAATTTGGGAAATGGCTAAACATGAAGGAACCAAATTCCCTTGAAAAATTCTATAAAAAAGCAGATGAATTCATACGCTTAGAAAGCCGTCCCGTACCGGTAAAGGCAGTGTTGGAAAAAGCTGAAGATAACAATGTTGCTCCACGCAAGAATGAATCTGTAGGGCAAAAAAGGGAAAATAACAATGGGAAGAAACAGAGTAATATGAAGAAGCCCCGATCCTTCAAGCCATCAGAGTATACTCCTTTATCAGATGCACCGGAGCATATCTACCTTGCCATTAAAGACTCTGTTGACTTCCCTAAACCTCCTCCTCTAAGGACCGGGAAAAAAGCTATACAGAGTGGGAAGTTCTGCCGCTTCCATAATCAACCCGGTCACGAGACCGACGAATGCCGCCAGTTGAAAAATCTGATTGAAGAGTTGCTAAGGGAAAACAAACTGCAGCAATTTGTGAAAAAGAATAACAACAATCCTGCTTCATCTAGTCAAGGGCAACAGGCTCCTACTCAACAGCCTAGGACGATTGAGAAGGCTACAGGGCATGAATCTGGAAGGCCCATATTAATGTCATTACAGGGGGACCTCACCCAGCAGGCAGAAGCTGGGGTGAGATGGAAAGGTATACCAGAGCTTTAAAGTATGTGTCGACTGAGGAAGATGTATTTGTTTTAGAAGGTGCTACGCCTTTGAAGCAACAAAGAACTTTCGATGATGATATTGTGTTCAGAGCCAGGGATTCCGCAGGTATTAAAGCTCCTACTTTGGATCCTCTAGTCATCTCGGCTGGTATCGGACCAGCTATTGTCAGAAGAGTTCTCATTGATTGTGGCGCATCCTGCAATATTCTCTTTAAGAAAACATTCGACCAAATGAAGGTCCCTATGGCTGATGTGCAAGCCTCATCGCAGAAAATTGCTGGTTTCACTGGGGAGCCAAAGCAGCCGGTAGGGACCATTGATTTGTTTGTGGAACTTGGGGAAGGAGAAAGAAAAGTGGTCCGCAAGCAAACTTTTGTGATTGTCGACGAATTTTCTGCTTACAATGCTTTCCTTGGTCGCCCAACTCTGGCAGCGTTCAAAGCTGTTCTTGCCCCATGGTGCCTCACTATTAAATTCCCTACAGACAATGGAGTAGGAGTTATAAAAGGTGATCAAAATGCTAGGCGAGAGTGCTATCTGACAGAGCTACGAGAAACCAGAAAAAGAGAAATGGGAAAGAATGCGGCAGCCCCAGTCCGCATCAAAGAACCAGCCTTGTAGCAATTACAGGGCGGACCCTGCACTGGCGAGCACAGCGGAGCAAGGAAAGAAATGGACCCTAGAAAAGTCAGTGCAGGGGAAAATAGAGTGGTACCGGTGGAAACGACAATACCAATACCTGTTGACCCAAAGGACCCAAACAAAGTGTTGAATGTGGGTTCACAACTTAATGCGTCAATTCAGAATATCTTAATATCTTTTTTAAAGGCAAATCTGGACGTTTTTGCTTGGACTCATGCTGATATGTGCGGAATATCCCCAGAAGTTGCAGTGCATGCTCTAAATATTGATCCAAAATTTACACCTGTAAAGCAGAGAAGGAGAACTCAAGGTCCGGAAAGGTCAGTGGCATTAAAAGAAGAAGTTGATCGGCTCATGGAGAATAATTTTATCAAAGAATCTACATATCCGAATTGGGTTTCAAATCCAGTGCTGGTTAAGAAAGCCAACGGAAAATGGAGAGTATGCATCGATTTTTCAGATCTAAACAAGGCCTGCCCCAAAGACTGCTTTCCATTACCCAGAATCGATCAACTGGTAGACGGAACAGCGGGACACGAATTGTTATCTTTTATGGATGCTTACTCCGGATATAACCAGATCATGATGCATGAGCCAGATCAGGAGGACACGAGCTTTATCACCGACACTGGTCTTTACTGCTACAGAGTTATGCCCTTCGGGTTGAAGAATGCAGGGGCAACATACCAAAGACTCGTTAATGCTATGTTCAAACCGCAACTGGGCAAAACCATGGAAGTTTACGTCGATGACATGTTAGTAAAGTCTAAGAAAGCACTGGATCACATAGAACACTTAGCAGACATGTTCGCTGACCTCCGAAGATACGGAATGAAGCTCAATCCTTTAAAATGTTCATTTGGAGTGGAATCCGGCAAGTTTTTAGGTTTCATCGTGAGCGCCAGGGGCATTGAGGCCAGTCCAGCTCAAATTACTGCATTGAAAGAAGTCAAAGCTCCTAGAACAAAGAAGGAATTGCAAAGTCTCAATGGAAAAGTTGCCGCCTTGAGTCGATTCATTTCCAAAGCCACAAATAAATGCATCCCATTCTTTGACGCTCTAAAGAAAGGAAAGAAAAACTTCGATTGGACTCCTGAATGTCAAAAAGCCTTTGATGAATTGATTTGCCATATGGAGACGCCTCCAATACTTTCTAGGCCTGGCGATGGCGAGGATCTTCTTATATACTTGGCAGTATCATTTCATGCTTTAAGTGCAGCGCTGATACGGGAAGACAAAAGGATTCAACATCCAGTTTACTATATCAGCAAAAGACTCACTGGGGCAGAGATGAATTACTCTAAGTTGGAAAAACTCGCCTGTTGCTTACTAATTGCGTCCAGGAAGTTGAGGCAATATTTTCAAGCTCATCCTATCAGAGTCCTCACTGATCAACCTTTAAAGCAAGTCCTGTTTCGCCCTGAAACTTCGGGTCGTCTTCTAAAGTGGAATATTGAACTCAGTCAGTATGACATCACTTATCATCCCCGGAAAGCAATCAATGGACAAGCTTTAGCGGATTTCATTGTAGAATTTACAGATAAGGGTAACAGTGAGGAAGAAACGGTCGACAATTCCCCAATCCAGTGGAAGTTATATGTCGATGGTGCAAGAAACGACTACTGTTCTGGAGCCGGAGTTGTAATTGAGACTCCTGAAGGTCGATCATTATGCTATGCACTAAGATTGGAATTTCCTTCAACAAACAATGAAGCAGAATACGAAGCCCTTATCGCTGGCTTAAAGATTGCTAAAGAATTAAACATCCGAGCATTACAGATATTCAGTGATTCTCAGCTTATTGTATGCCAAGTCAAAAAGGAATTCCAAGCAAAAGGGGGGAATCTGCCCGCCTACTTGTCAAAGGCTTGGGAACTCCTGGGTGATTTCGACCATTACATGATAAGTCACATTCCTCGAGAAGAAAATATGAAAGCAGATTCTCTCGCAAAGTATTCGAGCACAGGCGAAGCTCAATTTCTGGGGCTAACTCCAGTAGAGGTCCTGTCAACTCCTAGCATTGATGAGATGGACATTGATTGGATCATGAGCATGTCTCAAGAACAAGAATCATGGATGACTCCGATAATAGAATATCTGCTCAATGGGTCCTTACCAGGGAACTCGAAAGAACGACAAAAGCTACTGAGAAAAGCCTCTCGATACGTGGTCCAGGATGGCCAGTTATACAGACGGGGATTCTCAATGCCATTACTTCGATGTGTATCCAGGGAAGAGTCTAAAGCAATCCTAGCAGAGGTACACGGAGGAGAATGTGGTGATCATTCAGGTGGCCAAACATTAGCAAAGAAAATTCTCCGATACGGATATTTTTGGCCAGAAATTAATCGACATGCAGTAGAGTATTCCCGAAAATGTGACAGATGTCAAAGATTCGCCAAAATTCCTAGAGCTCCTTCCACTGAACTCACACAGATGGTCAGTCCTTGGCCATTTGCGATATGGGGAATAGATCTTGTAGGACCGTTGCCAACTGCCAAATCTGGAATTAAATATGCCATTATTGCTGTAGATTATTTTACTAAGTGGGCAGAAGCTGAACCACTGGCTACTATCACCTCAAAGAAGATGATAAGTTTTGTGACTAAAAACATCATTTGCAGATACGGGGTGCCTCAAAAAATAATTACAGACAATGGAACTCGGTTTGAAAGTGAAGAATTCCAAGATTTTTGCAAGCGATTCAAAATCCGGAAAAGCTTCTCATCAGTGGCTCATCCGCAGGCAAACGAGCAAGTGGAAGCCGTGAACAAAATTATTAAGTCAACCATCAAGAAGCAACTTGAAAGAGCAAAAGGTGGTTGGGTCGATAAGCTACCACTGGCACTATGGGCATACAGAACCACTCACAAAACTGCGACTGGGCACACCCCGTTTTCATTGGCATACGGGTCAGAGGCAATGATTCCGGTAGAAATAAAAGTCCCTTCACACAGAAGAATCCATTTCAATCAAGCAGAAAACGAAAAGCTACAGCTTGATGCGCTAGATCTCCTTGATGAAAAAAGAGACGAGGCTAATCTCAGAATTGCAGCTCATCAGCAAAGAATAGCCAGACATTTCAATTCCAAAGTTCGCCAACGCAGCTTTGAGATTGGAGACCTAGTCCTGAAGAGAATTATGACAGCGACAGGTGTGTTTGGGCCAAATTGGGAAGGACCATATGTCATAGGTCAAAAGCTTCTTGACGGCACATTCAAACTCACCACTGTTGAAGGAGATCAAATTCCAAGGGCATGGAACAGCAATCATTTGCGTCCATACTTTACTTGAAAATTTTGTTGAAATATTGTAAAAAGAATTATGAATGTATGATTCTTGTAATTGAAAGCAATTGTAAAACTGATGCAAGTAAATAATGAAAGAATATAAAGTGGATGTAGGCCCAATTTCCTGGCCGAACCACTATAAATCTTGTGTTCCTTATTATTATTACATGTTTGCTTTATTCTCGATATAAAAAGTACATAGAATGTATTGCTGAAATGTCGATTTGAATTTTTGCAGACAATGGAAGTGAAACTTGCACATAAAAAGACCAAGTGATCCTCGCCAAATTTCAAGTCACAAGAGCCCCGAATTCAAATCCTAGATAGGAAGTACTTCAATTGAACGGCCTATGATTTCGACAGGAACGGGTCTTTGCTAATAAATTGAGATCGTTTGAACAAACAAACATCCAACTAAGAAGCTAGTGCTCGTTCTCACGAAGTTGCCTGACAATGAAGCACACTTCCTTGGATTAAACAAGTTACTTGTATATAAAAAAAAAGGGGGCAGAGGATCATTGAAAAGGCATGAGCAAGTGAACAGAGGAACAACCAAAGCCATCATCGGCAGCACAAGTCCTCTTCGGAGGCACAACTCTTCGGAGGATAAAGACCTCTAATGGGTCATACGCCATAAAAAAGAAAGTTCTCTACTCAACAAAAAAGATTGGAGGAGTCATGACCCTCCAACCATGAGAGAGTAACTTCCAGGCGATGAAAACCCTCTCTGAGGCACATTTCACCAGGAGTTGAAGTGTTATGACCGCTCTTCGGAATTACACTTCACCAGAGTTGAAATGCAAACAAAATAAAAGCCCTCTTCGGAGGCACATTTCGCCAGGAGTTGAAGTGTAACAACCGCTCTTCGGAATTTCACTTCACCAAAGTTGAAATGCAAAACAAGATAAAGACCTTCCTGGAAGCCCATGTTTCACCGAGATTGAAATAAAACTTCCAAGTGTTGAAACGTGAAAAGGCTTTCCTCAAAGGCACAACTCTTTGGAGGTACACGTTTCACCAAGATTGAAATAAAACTTCCAAGTGTTGAATCGTGAGAAATCCATCCTCAGAGGTACAACCCCCTCCCGGGGACACAATTAAAAAGGAAGACCTCTTCAGAAGCCCACGTTTCACCGAGATTGAAATAAAACTTCCAAGTGTTGAAACGTGAAAAGGCTTTCTTCAAAGGCACAACTCTTTGGAGGAACACGTTTCACCAAGATTGAAATAAAACTTCCAAGTGTTGAAACGTGAAAAAAATCTCTCCTCAGAGGCACAAATTTTTATTAAAAAAAAACAAAAAGAAAAAAAAAATCCTCATCAAGAGCGTACTTTAACTTTCAAAGGAAGAGCGATTTACCTATTCTAAAAAAAAAAGAAGGGGGAAAGAAAGTTAAAGTACATTCGGAGGTCCGCTTTACCACATAGAAGAATTCACTTGGCAAAATGTATACATACGCAAAAGGAAAAAGTGATTTCTTCGAAGGACAAAGCGTAGAAACTTATATGAAGGAAGTTGCACTCTACGAAAATTCTCTTCGAGAATGAAGTAATTATTCTTTAGAAAACGAGAATGCAAGTCCCCTCAAAGTATACGATATTGCAGTAAGCTCATGGTATAGGGGCAACATGGTATAGTTACATACAAGGTGGTATAGCTACGTCGGTAAAGTACGCTCAAACAACATACCACAAGCTCACCGCAATATCGTATAAATAAACTTGTGCAAAAATGAATAATAAATGCATTCTCAAATTCAAACAAAAGTTTGTACAAATAAAGAGTCATTTTATTGAATTGCAGATATTGCAGATACAAGTTTCAAAATAAAAAGCAGGGGCCGGTGCCTGCACAACATCCGACCATTACACAAAAAAGGAATCAAAAAGCTCAACTCTTCATTTCTTCTTGCCGCCTTTAGACCCTTTACCCGGCCGAATGGTTAGCTTTTCAGGTCTTTCAGGTTGGTCTGAAGGCATAAGGGAAGAAGGGGAGGGAGGTGCAACTGGTGCAATTTCCGGTTCCTCTTCAGTGGTGATAATTTTCTTCCCCCTCCTCTTCGATGTCCCATGCTTCTTTCTTCTCTTCGAAGAAGACTCACTCCCCGGAGTAACGAGAGCGGACAAAACTACGTCGTCAGAAGGAGTCCGCTCCGGAGAGATCTCGCCTCCTTCGAGTCCCTCATCTTTTTGCTCCTGCGAAGCAATAGGGTCATCCAAGCCATGAAGAGCCTCAATTTTCTCCTCTTGTGACCCAGGTAGTGAAGCAGAAGGAGTCACCTGAAGAGATGGAGGAGGAATAACCAGAGAAGGCGAAGTCTGCACGGCACTTGTTGTTTCAACTGCAGAAGAAGAGAAATTGAAAATGTTAGTATCTTCCCGAAAGAAGGGAGATATGGGTTCATCGAGATTCAAGAGGTAATCGAGAAGCTCATCAAATTTTTGAGGAATAAGCAGGTAATCCACCTGAATCGGACCAATGTCGAAATTACCTGAAGATGTTGGCTTCGTCAGTTCAATCTCATAATTCTGAGCCCCAATGTCCTCCAAAGCCTCTTCATCAGTAGGGGTAATTACCCCGGTTCTTGTAGGAGGCGGCGAATGAGCACTAGAGCCTGTAATGTCCACCTCGGGAGAAACTAGAGGACATTCAGAGGTAGTAGGCGGTACTTCTTTTTCAGAACGCTCCTCTTCCGCCGTCCCGGCCCGCGCTTTGGCAAGCTGCTCTTTTCCCTTGGCAAGAGCGGCGCGGGCTTCATCATCAAGATAATGCTCTTCAAGGGCTGACTCAGCATATCCAGCACCTTTACCATCGAGCATATCAAGTGCTGCCTCCCAAACTTCAGCCAGTGTGATTTCATACTTGGAGCCTAGAAAGGCAAGGCTGCCACGTCCCAAAATGCTGTGCAGATAAAAATCGAATAATGTGGAGCTAATATCAGCTTTGGTTGCTTGATGAGCCTCTTCGGCCGCAAGTTTACCAGCAACAGCTTCGTCGCGCTCCTTTTCGGCCATAGCAAGTCGAGTTTTTAACAACTCTATCTCCAAGCTTTGAGAGCTGGTCTGTTCTCGCAGTTGTACAGTTTCAGCACGATATTCTTCTATGACCTTTTCCTTGTGTGCAAGCTTATCTTCGACTGCTCTTTGACTGGCATGCGCATCTCGTACTTGTTGCTGAAGCATGCTCTCCTTTTGAGAATGGAAAGTAGATGAAGTAGCTAATTCTTCCTTAAGTTTTTCTACTTCCGCTTCCAGCTTTTCATTGTAGGAAGCAATACTTCTCATCTCGGTGTCATGTTGTTCGAGAGTCTTCTGCCACTCAGCCTTATCGTTCTCCATTGTTAGCATGGCCTCGCGATTGGCTCGGTTAACCCTCTGAAGTTCGTCGACAAGTTTTTGCCAGTTCGACATTCTTTCAATATCGGTCCTGACAGTATCAAGATTTCGCAGCATAGCCGGTTTGTCGAGAGGAACCAAGTCGAGATCAAATCGAACCCCTCTCAGGCACCACTGAGGAAATCGACTTTGAAGAGTGGGAGGACCTTGCCCGACTTGGTATGCGGGCCGGTTGATGATTGCTTGAATGTCGGAGCGAACGGGAGCAGGAGATTGAGCGGGGATATGTTCAGAAGCTGAAGGAGTTGTTTCTTCAGTAAGTCTAGCCCGCTTGCTAGAAGAATCGTCTATGTGACTCTTTCCTCTCTCATCATGAGCTTTTCTCTTTTGGGTATCATCATCTCTGTAGGGAAGATCATGTCTTTCTTGTTCACTTCGGCGACGTTCTTCATGTGCTCGTCTCTCGTCGGCTTTCCTGATGGCCCTCTCTTCATCCGATTCTCTGTAAGAAGGGAGGTAACGCCTGTAATCATACTGGCTACGCCTCCCGTAGCGCTGGAAATCATCATAGTACGAGCCGCTGTGCCCCATAGGAGAATCTGGAATAAAAATAATAAGCTTTATAAATCTTTAAAATACAAGAAGATAAGTGCGTAGAAGTGATGAGAAATCCAAAGTGTCGTGTAACGTGTAAACTACGCGCATCGAGTCACAAACCACTCTGTGGAATAGAGGTAGTGATAACTTGAGTAGGAGGAGTTGACATTTGTTGTAAAGAAGATGTCGCCTCGATTACAGAAGAGACAGTTTTAGAAACATCATCTTTGAAAAGTTCTGGAGATGTCACAATTAAATAGCTCAACCCCTCAAAAACATCATCGCCATCTTGTTTTTTGGAGCTTGCTTTCCTAACTCCTTCACTAGTAGATCGAGGGGGTTCTTCCTCTTCAGTAACTGGGGCAAGTACAGGCATGTCAGACGGCCCCGCAACATCTTTCGGAATTGAACACTTAACTAGTGAAGTTTCTATAGAGGTTCCTCCCTGCAAGTGCTCTTTAGTGGAGACTGGGGCATCAGGGGTGTTCGTCGGAGAATCAGGAACCTCCGTTGGAACTTCATGTATTTGAGTGGAACGAGAAGGATGTAGAAGCTCAAACTGATGAAGAAGTTCTTCTGTCAATAGAAATTTTGCGCTTCTTTCTTCAGCAGCCACAGTGCTTAGCCTTTCGAAAACTGACTTATGGCTGGAATCTCTAGAAGGAGGAGGAAGTGCTGTAAAAATAAGGAATGGAATCAGCATCTAGCAATACGAACCAGGTAAAACTTAGAATAAAATTAAAGAAAGAAGAGAAAAAAGATCTCACTTCCTACTCTCCAGTCTGCGTAAAATTCTGCGGGGCAACGAATGTAGAAGTATTGATTCAGGAAACCATGTGCATTCTCCGGCAAATCCAAAATAAGTTTGCGATTCCTCGCACCTCTTACAAGTACAATTGAAGGATGGTCCTTGTTCTTCGCAAAAGTGCACAAGTAACAGATTTCCTCAAAACTCGAAAGACGATCAAGAGTCCTCCTGAACAGAACACACAATCCCATCAAAATAGCATAGCCATTGGGGTGCAGCTGGAAAGGAGAGATCATCAGTCGAAGGAGGATTTGCCGGAGAAATTCATTAAAAGGAGGAATTGCTCCACTCAAGCACATTTGTCGATTAATGGCAACAAAACCGTAAGGTGGTCTATCAGCAGAATCATTTGGTCCAGGGAGTAAAACTTCTGCCTCGGCAATGCCAAATTGAACGCATAATTGATTAAGCGCCCGCTGTTTCAAGAGGGTAGGAGTTCTTTCCGGAGGATTCTCTAGTGGAATAGCAATTGGGAAAACCCCTTCAGCGTGTTCTATCATCTCTTCTTGTTGAGACATCATTCTACATAAGTGACTGGATGTTCAGATGAGAAGGTGCACGTTACCTAAAAAGTGTGAAGTGTTGTGCAGAACTAAAAAAAAAAAAAAAAAAAAAAGAGGAAAGCAAACATAACTGAAATCAAACTAGTTGACAATTAGTCGACTATGAGATTTCAGAACTTGTTAATATAGATCTCAAGTGTAGTGTTAATGCGAACGAATCAGCTTTAACTGGATATTTTAGTTTTGCTTTAACACTTCACTTGAATTCATTGGTTCACAGCATTTCGTTCACACAGTTCATTTAAGTTAATTACTCTTTATCGACTAATCTGCCATTCGATGTGGGCAGTCAACGGCAGTATATTCGTCCCAGTTTTCTGCAAATATTATGCTTAACAGGTTATTAGCATTAGAGATAATCTACAACAAAGTGCAACAAAATTCAAGTTCAAACAATTCAACCAAGTATTCACAAAATTTCACAAGTCTTAGGTCGTCCAGCGACCTAGCATAAGTCGGGGCTTCATTAGGACGCATTGTGCAAATAAAAGAGTTCAAGGCTTTATGTCAAAATGATGCGAATCGGTCAAGTCCTAACTCGGCCGCGACCTAAAGCTTATATCGCAAAAGATAGGTCGTTGATATGTTAAGTCCCTATGCAGTCATTCAAAGGTGATAAGTTGCTAAGCTGTTAAGTCGTTCGGTTTAAAGTTCATGTGCAAACCATCCAAGTACTAGGTCGGCAGTGACCTAACTTCTGTGTCACAGGAATTTAAGTCTAAGGTCGGCCGCGACCTAAAACCAATGCCGCAAAAACTTAGGTCATTACAAAGTTAGATCGCTAAGAAGTTAGGTCGCATGGTTCATATTCAAGCAGACCACCCTAAGGTCGATCCTCCACTCACACGCTGCCACATCATCTCCTCCATTACCCGTGTAGCTAAAAATCCATTAACCCGTTAACCCGTTGGAACCTTCCTCATCTCCTCCAAATTTGTAAGCCAATTAGTTCGAAACACCATAATTCACCATCTTCTTCCTACATCGTCACGAATTACCCAAGAATCCAACCCAAATCGCCTCAAATTCATCACAAATCCGGTATACTACCATGTTCACAGGAATCACGAATTCAACTCACTACTGTGCTTTCATGAAGTACAACTAATGACGATCAAAATCGACCACGACCTGACTCAAAAGATGAAACGCGACATACAAAATTGTTATGAGGTTCGGAGATGGAAATTCGTGGTTCAATGATGATCGCGAGATGGATAGAGATTAAGTATACTTACGCAATATGATAGCAGGAATGAATCAGTGGACGATTAAACTCAGAATTGCTCTCGAAATCACAAGATTCTGTTAATAGCCGAATGAGATATTAAAACAGATGAGATGAAGAAGGAACGACCTAAGCTATTTATACCCCAGAGGAGTAAAATGTGAATCGACACGCACGACCTAGTTTCCTCAATAGGTCGCTTGCGACCTAACAACTCATCAGAGCACGAGTTAAGAAGGTCGAAGCACACGACCTACGACCTACGCGTATACTTCGAGGGGCAAATGTTAACTCCCCTTCATTAGTGACCTAAGACCTAAAGACATGGAACGACCTAACTATAGGAATGGTCTAGCGGCTTATAGATGGCTCGACCTAAAGAGGAAAGCGACCTATCTAGCTTCGCGACCTAACAGAGAGCTGTGACCTAAAGGAGGTCGCGACCTAAGAGTAGCTGCGACCTAAAGTGTTGCGACTTAAGACTGTCTCGACCTAAAGGCAGCAGCGACCCAAAAAGGCCACGACCTAAAAGAACAAGCAACCTAAAAAAGGGGACGATCTAATTACTGAAGTAACCTGGCGAGCTAAGGATTGCCGCGACCTAACCAGATAAGCAAGCAAGCGACCTAAAGATTTTATGCGACCTAACTGTCCACCGACCTATGAAGCTCCGCGACCTAAGGAAGGCTGCAACCTATAGAATTCACACGACCTAGCGGAGTGCTTCGACCTAAGGAAGGTCGCAACCTAAGGAACTTAACGATTTAAGATTAACTATGGATGCAGGAAATTACTCACGACCCAGGATAGGTCGTTAGCGACCTAAATGCCAGAGTAAAGGAGTTGAACTATACTATGCCGTAGGGGGATAGGTCGCTCGCGACCTAGGACTTGTGCAAATCAGCATAAGGAAGGAAGCACCAATACTCTTCAGGTTGACTACAACCATACTTAGGTCGGTCACGACCTACGACCTTGCTTAGGTCGGCCACGACCTACGACCTAACTCTAAAAAATGCCTATAAATATGACCCTAACTCCAACTAGTAAAGGACTTTTGGCTCACTCTCTTCAAGCACCGATACTCTGCTGCATTCCGAACCAATCTAACACTTGAAGCTCTCAAGACACTAAGAACGCTACAAACAACTTCAAGAAGAGATCACATACATCCAACATGGATTCGAAAACTCTCATCTTCATCGAAGTTTAGGCTACTTGTTCTAAGTCTCTTGTAATTCAAAGTGTATTGAACTTGGGAAGAATTGTATCAGCTTGTAACGAGATCATCAATAAAAGTACTTAAAGTGGACGTAGGCTATACCCTTAAGCCGAACCACTATAAAATTGTTGTTGTTTACTGCTTTTCTACCATTATCTGCTTGTAATCTGTTCCCGAGCTATCGGGTGGTGCTTTCACAACTATAACTCATACACCGGGGTGTTAGCGTTCAAATTTCAGCGTTAACATATATTGAAAACATACTCGGCTTTCAGGGAAAATACATGTTCCATTCTAAAATGGTTCATTCAAATAAACTTATAAATCTTTCTGGATTTATTTTAATTTACGTCCCAAATCCGTAAATTCCTTCCACACTTTTAAAAATAAAACAATATTTATTTTTAAAACCAATTTCCCTTTCTTTTATAAAATTCCCATTTTGGATTTAAATTTTTAATTATCCATTACTTTACGATTTTCAAATCGATGCTCAAGTATTCACTTTCAACACCAAATCAATTTTCAAATTGATTTCTAAATTATTTCAATTACCATGTCCAATTCCAAATTGATTTCTAAATTTATTTCAGACAAAAATAAATTTTCATATCAATTTCCCAAAGGTTAATTTTTAATACTAAATTAATGTCAAATCAATTTCCCAATTTATTTCCAAAACACCAAATCAAATTTCCTTTCTAAATAGATTTCTTTATCTCTTTCAAATTTTTTAAATCTGTATTTTAAATAAATTCTTCAACTATCAATTAATATTACACGAAATCCATTTATAATACTTCCCATATTTGGAATTTATTTAATAAGTTTTCAAAATAAAACTTTATCTATTTAAATTTCTTTTTTTGAATAAATTTATTATAAATTTTAACCCAAATTTCAAAATCCAATTTTTTAATTTATTTCTGGTATCCTACGATACCAAAAATATATTCGGCTAAATTATAGCCTTCAACGGTTTCAATCAAAAATAATCACACATGGATTATAAATAGTCAACACACAATACTGAAACAAATTCAAATATTTGAGGAATCTAGTTGGATCCCTTCAACCTGTTTCCCTACATCCACAGACATTAGCACAACAACTAATACACATTCCACTTCGAGGTGGAATATCGTGGTATATGGGATTTATAAAATATTATCCGCCATTATGCGACGCATATGGTCTAAACTAATATAACTGATAATAAATTAATCATCCAAGCACACAATCAACAATTAAGTTTATCTATCACAATTCAACCATCAATCAATAACTGAAATTTTTAATAATTATAATTTGATGAGAAGATCTCACTTTTGCGCTTTCTTTCACAATCCATTCCCAATTTGACTTGTTTCTCAACTTTAGACCTCGTATCAAACAATTATATAATTTATTAATATTCGAAATAAATCGAAAAACTAATTCTTCCATTTACTAAATTTAATTATTAACGATTCAATTTAACTTAGTGATTTAATTTTAAAAATATATAAGATGTTCCTCTTTCAAACCAATTTCCTATTATTAAATAATATATTTAATTTCTTTCAATTGTAGCGACCCGACTTTCTATCACCAGAAAGACGCATCACTAAATAAGAAAGAAAGGGATAGAAGAAGAAAAGGAAGAGAAGAAGAAAAACAACACATCGGAATCTCACAGCGGAACGAACGAAATATAATATATAACATATACATAGTATCATATACACCAGAGTACTCAATTATACATCTCAATTTAGACAGTTATAACATTTCTATCTAATATAATATAAGAACAACTATACAGAATGACAACACAGCGGAAACTCTAACTATATATCTACACGCTGAAGCCTCCTGCTCCAAAGCTCCTCCAAATTCGTCAACAGATAACCTGAATCACTTGACTACTCATACATAATATGAGTTCCCAAGAGCTCAATAAACCAGAAAATAAACACTCGGGTCAGACAGGGGTCCGGTGTGAGTAAACGGTTAAAATTGTTTAACTTTAGAAAAATCCTTTGAAAAGAAAGGTATCACGTAAGACTTCCCACACATAAACATGGAAAAGTTTTTACCTTACGCTAACCAAAACATTTGATAGGAAATCCAGTGATATTATAATTGTGTCTACGGTTTTCAAGTAAATATAAAATAGCCGAAATTGTTACATTTATTAAATTCCAGCTACATAGTTATATAAACAAAACCGTAGGGTCTCGTAGGGAAAATGGGTTTCCATCAATGGCAGGGCTACTGGGGTACCGCCCATCACAGTACGTGGCCTAGATCACCGTACCGAGGAGCCACCCTAACTCCCCTACAACACATGGCTGGGACCATTCCTTACTGAACAGTCCCGAACCAGACCACCCCGCAGTTGGCTGCAGATCCAACCGCCCACAAAGCCGAATAAAAAGGGACATCTAGATAGGGATGAATCTCGTCCTACTTGGGCATGACCCACTTAACCTTGCTGTACCTCCCCAGTTTAAGCCATTCCCGGTTGATGAGGCTTGAGGCTGCGATTACCTTTGTAGGGCACATTTATCTTAGAATGCTCATCGTCCGCCTGACAATGTTCTGAAAGCATTCAATCCATACAAGTCCATTCCGGGTTCGAAAGGAACCGAAGGCACTATCTCGTTGCACTCATTTTGGAATCACCCTCAGAGTCAACGACCATAGCCCTTGCACTCTGAATCCCCATCTCGAATCTATAAGTACTATTCCGTCAAACTCATTACGGAATCACCCACAGAGTTATACTGACGTATAGTTCTTACACCTTAAGTCTTCACTTGGATTCATGACCTAACGTTTATTTTGGATCGGTGTTGTTTTCGAATATCCAAATATGGAAACCCGATCCCGGTCTCACCGAATCCAAACGCCATTTTAAATGTCCAAGTTGTGATTAAGGGATTTAAACAGTATATTCAAAATATCACTTAACATAAATGGATGATTCATAACACACAGATAGATAATTCACTATTATCACATTCATCCATACATATCACAAAGCAGCATATATATCACAACTCAGATATATCATATCCATATCATTACATATCAACCAATGACATTCAATATTGTCCAATATCATTGACTCATCCAATGATACTTATCAACCAATCAATAACCATCCATAAACAAGTTTGATCCAAACTTAATTAATTTAATTAATCCTTAAATTAAATTAATCCTTACTTAATCACTTGGATTTATCATCAATCCATCTTACTTATTCATTAATTAAACACAAATTAATTAATAAACATCACTTAATTATCCACTTTAATTAATCATCCTGGATTAATTATTACTTAATTACTTTAAGTAATTATTCCTTAATTACGATTTTTAATTAATCATCCTGATTAATTACTTCTTAATTATCTAAGTAATTACCTCTTAATTACACTTTTAAATTAATCAACCTTGATTAATTATTATTTAATTATCCTGATAATTATTTCTTAATTATTCCTTATAATTAATCGCACCTGATTAATCACCTTTTAATTAATCACACTTGATTAATTACTTTTAATTAAACCTACTTGATTAATTACTCACATTTAATTAATTACTTTTAATTAAACCTACTTGATTAATTAGTCACATTTAATTAATTACTTTAAATTAATTACTTTTAATTAATCCCATTTAATTATCACTTTTAATTAATCACATTTGATTAATTACTTTTTAATTAATCACCTTTGATTAATTACTTTAATTACATTCAGTAATTAAAACTTAATTATAAATTAATTATCCTTAAATTATTAATTAACAATTAATTAATTATTTCCATTAATTAATGATTACTTCCATTACTTAAATTCTTTCTTAATTAATTACTTTAACAAGTAATTAATTACTTAATTAAATTCTCTTAATCCTTTTATTAATTAACCATTAACTAAATAGTTTAAACCTTTAGTTAATATTAATTAATTCTTTAATTAATAACACAAGTGATTAACTCTTAATCACATTACTTAATTACTTTTCATAAAGTAATTATCTTTTACTTAATTACCTCCAGAAATCAATTACTTAATTACTTTCCAAGTAATTACACTAGATTAATCCTTAAGTGATTATCTTTAATTAATCACTAATAAATTTCTTAATTAATTATTTAACTAATCATTAAATTAAATTAAATAATTCTTTAACTTCTTATTTTTAAAAAAATTCTTAATTAAGGAAACCATTATTTAAATCAAATAATTTATAATAACCAATAACTTTTCAATGGTTGATAATTTAATTATCTTAATTATCTTTACAAATTTAATTATCTTTAATTAAATCGAAAATTCTAATTTACATAAGATAAATCTTTATAATAATTGATTATCAAATTCTTAATCATTAAGCTTAATTTAATTAAAATATAACATTTAGAAATCAATTATAATTAAACACATTTTAAATTGAACTTTTAAATCTTTAAAACCTTTCCAAAGTTCTTGAATAAAAATTTAATACAAACTTTATTTCAAAATCCACTTATTTTATTTTAAAGCTTCCATAATTTAATATATATAAATTTGTTTAAAACTTTAACTTTAAACAAATTAGTTTTATTGGTTAAAACTTGTTTAACGTTTTGTTTTAAGACTTTAATTATTTACAAAAATCAAATTTCTTTGTTTCAAACCTTTAAAAACATGTGCTGTCAAATACCCAAAACTTGCTCGACCTAAAACCCAAGACAAACTCAACTAATACCCGTGACTTCCTCGAGTAACCCCAACCTTCCACTTGCTTCGAGTAAAACTCGAATCCCTCCCGAACACATACCCGAGCTCCCACACTTCTCTTCCCAACCCAAAGCAGAGGAACGAAATCGTTCACGTAAACGTGCACGTCGCCGATAGTCGACGGCAAACTTCATGCCGGCTTCCCCAAGTCGTCTTCGACCCCTACGACACAACACATGACCCAGAAACTCAAATTCGATCGAAAATCGAAAATTCACCTTCAAACCCATCAGCTCGAAACACCATTGCCAAAAAATCCAACGCCCACGGCAACACAAACCTCGAGAAAACCCTCCGGTGCTACCAAAGCTTCGTCAAGATTCCCTAAACCCACGGCGACACACGCGATTCACGCCGGTAGCCTCACGATGCCGCAAAGACGCGATGAACCATGATGACAAAAACAAGGTACAAAACCCTACTTATCCAAATTCTAGTCAATCCCTTCATCTAAAAATTCCAAAATGATTTTTCTGATGATCATCTTTGCCCCCTCCACCTTCGAGCACAATCTCCTCCACAACCTCGCCGTCGTTTGCTGTAAATCGACCAATATACCCAAATCAGACGAAACCCAAATTCACATAGGTTACCCAACTAAAATTCGTAATTCAAGCTTCTAAAATCATGATTTCTTATTTGCAATATGATTATAAAATCAAAACTCAAGTTTGAATTCAAAAAGTTTTGACCCAAATTATAATTTTACTATAAATTTTGAAATTCCTGAGCCAAAATTCACTTTAAATTCCTGCAAATATTTTTAAGTGATAGATTACTTGTTTTCAATCAACTTCTACTTATACATCAAAGGACAATACGAATTCAATATGGGATAATTGATTTTAATATGAAATTGGAGCCTATTACTTTACACAGAACATGTGTTTAACTCCTCAGGCAAATCAAATATACCCAATTTAGACAAATTTAAATCAAATATTCCATCAACATCATGTTATTTGTGACGATCTGGAATTTTCGAGCTTTTAAAATCGAAATATTTAATTGATTGTAAATATTCAAAGGAGTAATTTTAAGCTATATTACGAATATCACAATTTATTTGATAATTAAATTATTGAATTAAATAATTCGAAGTTGGGTAAAATGTTGAATCTGGAGTTTTAAGCCGGTTAAAAATAATTTGAAGGCCTATAAAATTTATATTGATGATATTGAAGATAGTAAAAGAGTTAAAATTTAATTTAACAGTGATTTGATCAGTTTTAAAAATTTTGTATCGTTTAAATTGAATTTAAAAATAGTCTTGCGAGGCACAGTCTCGAAATTCGACGAAACTTGTTCCATCGGGTCTGTAATATTGAATTATTATCGAATTTCAAATTTCATATTGATCGGAGTTGTTGTGGAAGCGTTCGATGAGTAAACGCGTTGAACATTAAATAAAACTTTAATTGATCAAATCAATGTCATCGGTGCCTTCTTAAATAAGCTTCCCTTTTTGATATTTGCATTTGTATTTGTTTGACTTATCAAGATTTTCCATCAGCTGCCTTCTTTCAAATCAAACCTTACCCTTTCACTTCAGAAACACTGTAGCCGACCCATATTGTCTGTATCTTCTCTAACACGCAATTTTCTTTTTCCCTTCTTTTAAGAAATGGCTCGACCTTCCCATTTTCTTTCAGATTTAAACGAAATTGTTTCCGTTCCCAAATAAATCCATGGCCGATTATTTCGAATCGAATTCGAAAGAAATCGCGGTCTTGATTCTTATCTGTTCGAAGCCCAAACCTCATATTTCCCTTCTGTTCAAACTCATGCCCTAACCTTCAGAGGATAAAACGCGCATGGCTCAACTTAAGAAATTTATCACTCGGCCAAATCACGACGTTGTAGGCGACGACGATGCTGTAGGCTTCGAGCCGGCGTTACGAGTGCGACTGGATTTGGGGATGGGTGGTGTGCGAATCGAGTTTAGGGAAACTCGATTATCTGAGAAGCTGCAGTGCAAGCTAGGGCGGTGGTACTCTCTATGATGGTGGTCTCTGCGATGTCGTCAATATGCCTGCAGATCATCGTAGGGATGTGAGTTGGTGACGTGACTTTGTAGAGCGTGGCATTGGGGTTTGCGCACGGGGTTGAAAGATCGATTTTGGTTGAAGGCTGCATCGTGGAGTTCACCTAAGGTAGTGATTTCTTTTATTTAAGTGGATATTTATATATATATTTGAGAATTATTTTACAGAGGAGCAAGGTACTGTTCCTGTTAATTCAAAAAAAAAAAGAAAAGAAAAGAAATATATAGCTCAGTGTTGATTTTAGCAGTAGAGATAAGTTTGTTTAAACAGAAAATGATATATGCACTTAAGATTCAAGAAATAGAAATTATAAAATGGTATGATAGATGATTTTTATAGGCATATATGTATATAGATTTTCGAAATCTATACAAACTATTTCCACACGAGTATGTGTTTTCAAAAACAAATAAATATACATTCACATATCTTAATATATTAATTTATTTTAAATACTGAATTTAGGGATAAATTTTTCCAGGTCAACCTAGTTAAATCATTTTAGTCACTAAGTAATTATTTAAGAAAAAAAATTAAATTAAATTTATTAAATGGAAATATAATTATTCGAATGGTTCGAATATTAATAAAATCATCTAATGTGTGACAAGGTTTAAAAGTCATGGAAACGAGCCAGTTTGGATTGGAGTGCAAACAAAATCAAAGGTGAGTTAATCTCACTCAGCTGAAATTAAATTTAAATGATTAAATTTAAATAATTGTTAGAATTGTTGAATTGATTGATGTGTTATAGTATGGTATATTTTGGAATGGGCTGATTATATTGTGCTAACATATGTAGATGCAGGAAAAACAGGTTGGAGGGATCCAACTGGACCCCTCAATTTTTATTTAAATTATTTAATATTCTCTTTTCTGATTATTTGATATTCTATGATGAATTATGTGGAAGTATTGAATGCTACAGCTTGGTTGATATAGTTGGGTATAATGAATTACCAAAAATATTTGATTTTTTTGAGATGAAAATAAAAGAAGTGAAATTGTAAGTAAAATAATTATAGAATAAATTTAAGAATGACTTGGAAAAGAAATAAAGTGACTTTAAAATTCTAATAAATGAATCCTGAGAATGGAAAGGAAAATTTGAATAAACAGAAAGTTAATGAATTTTTAATCATAATTTTGAAATAAAGCAAGATTTTAAATTTAAATTGTTTAAAAACAACTTTTAATGTTTAAGTTAATTTAAAATATGATTTGTATTTTAAAATGAATGAGGGTTTAAATTTCCTTTAAACTTCTTTATAAAGTTAGAAATTATCTAGTATAAGTTTTAAAGGGTTTTAAAATGTTTTAAAACTTTGTTAAAGTTAAGTTTTATTTCATTTTAAATTTTAAATTTAAAAAGTAATTTGAAAACAAATTTTAAAGTTAGTTGTTTTAAATTACTTTGTTAATGATAATGTTTTATTTTAAAGTAAATCAAAGAATTTAATGATTTTTGAGTCATTAAATTAATAAGGTAATTTAAATAAGATAATTAATTAATTTATTTAATTAATTAAGAATTGGAATAAATTAATTAAGGTTAAGTTAAGTAATTTAGATTAATTAAATTTGTAATTAATATTAATTAATTTAAGTTAATTACTCAGAAAAATGATAATTAAGAATTTGTTAATAAGTTAATGAAGGTCATTAACTAGGGATTATTTATTAATTTATTGATGTAATTAATTTTGATAGTTAGTTGCATTAATTAACTTAGATAATCAATTATGGAACTTGATTAAGTATGATTACTTTATAGAAATAATTAAAGATATTAATTACTAAATGTAATTAATTAGTTAATTAGATTAGATTAGATTAGATTAATTAATTAAGTTTAATTAATTTAGGATAATCATTGGGTTGATAAGTAATCAGTGAAGGATAATTACTTAGAGAAGTAATTAAGATAAGTAAATTACTGGAAGTAATTAATTGAAGTATGGAAAAGTTTTTAGGATTAATTATTTTGTGTAATTAATATGAAGGGTAATTACTTTGTGAATGTAATTAATATTTAATTACTTGGTGTAATTAATTTAAGCATTAATTGATTAAGAAAATTGAAAATAATTAAGTGATGTAATTGATTAAGGGAATTAATTACTTATGAGATTAATCAAGGATGATTAATAAATGTAATTAATTATTAAATGTAATTGATTTAGGAGTAATTAATGAAGTAATTAAGGGTAGTAAATTACTAAATGTGATTAATCAAAAGTGATCAATAATTATGGTTTAATTAAGGTTAATTACTTAATGTAATTAATTAAAATAAAGTACTTAATTTAAATGTAATTAAGGATTATTGATTAATATAATTAGTGATGTAATTAAGGATTAATTAATTAAGATTAGTTAATCAATGATAAGTGACTAAGGAAGTGATTAATTAATGTAATTAATTAAGGATTAATGAAATTAATTATAATTAATGGAGTAACTAAAGGTTAATTACTGTTTTTGGTTAAGGATAATTGATTTGTGAAATTAATTAATGGATAATTACCTGAATGTAATTAAAGGATTATTAATCAAGGGCGATTAATTAAGGTGATTAATTTGAGGATAATTATTTAATTGATTTGTAATCAATTAAGGGTTAAGTAAGCAAGATTTAAATGATGAAGTAATTAATTTAATTCATTTTAAATTAATTAAAGATAAGTAATTAATTTAATTCACTTCAAATTATTTAGAGTTGGAAGTAATTAATTTAATTCATTTTAAATTAATTAAAGTATAATTAAGTAAATCCTTGCTTACATATGGATGATATGGTTTACCTTGAATTGCTTGAATCTCAGATATGAGATTAGTAATGTTGTGTGATATGGATGCATTGGTTGCATTGTGATGATGATATGAGTTATCTATTGGTGATGATAATGTAGATTATCAGTTGTGATGATAATATGGATTACCTGTTTGTGATGATAATGTTGATTATCTATTGTGATGATGTGAGTTATCTATCTGTGTGAATATAGATAATTAAATTGAATTATTTTAAACTTTAAAACAACTTGGACCTAAAAGAAAAGCTTTGGATTTCGATGAGACCGGGATCGGGTTTTCGTATTTGGATATCCGAAAACCATATCGATCCAAATTAACGATAGGTCGTGAATCTCAAGTGAAGATGAAGATTCAGAGTGCAAGGGTTATCGTCGTTAACTCTGAGGGTGATTCCAAAATGAGTGTAACGAGATAATGCCTTCGGTTTCGTTCGAACCCAGAACGAACTTGTATGGATTGAATGCTTTCAGAACATCGTCAGGAGGACGATGAGCATTCTAGAGATGTGTTATCTAAAGGTAATCGTAGCCTTAAGCCTCATCAACCGGGAATGGCTAAAACAGGGGAGGTGCAGCAAGGCTAGGTGGGTCATGCCCATTATAGGACAAGATTTTCCCCTGTCTAGAAGTCCCTTTTATATTCGGCTGTGCGGGGCGGTTGATTCGCGACAACTGCCAAGGTTATCTTTTTCGGAACTGTTAAGTAAGGAATGGTTCCGGCCTTGTGTTGTAGGGGAGCGGGCGTACTCCTCGGTACGGTGATCTAGGTCACGTACTGTGACGGGCGGTACCCCATCAGCCTTGCCATTGATGGAATCCAAAATCCAATAAGTGCCGTACGTTTTGATTGTGCCCAACTATGTTGGAACGTGAGATATAAGCATTCCAGCTATTTCTATATTTTACTTGTAACCCTAGACATTATTATAATATCACCGGATTTCCTATCAAATGTTTTGGTTAGCGTAAGGTAAAAACTTTTCCATGTTTATGTGTGGGAAGTCTTACGTGATACCTTTCTTTTCAAAGGTTTTCAAAAGTTAAGCAATTTTAACCTGTTACTCATACCAGACCCATGTCTGACCCAGAGTTTATTTTTGTTTTTCACAAACTCTAGGGTACTCAAATTTTTACGAGTAGCCAAGGTATTCAGGTTAGCTTTAACGAATTATGGAGGAGCAAATGGAGCAGGAGCTTCTGCGTTGTAGTTATCTAGCATTCCGCTACGTTGGTATCTCTGAGTCGTTTGTTTTAGTTGTTTTTGTCTTGTGTTGTATAACTAGACAGGTGTTTATAACTGTCTAGTATGTGATGTGTCTCTGTGTAACTCTGATAATGGTTGTATACTATGTAATACTTATGTTATCAATATAATTTATTCGTTCTGCTGTTTAGATTCAATGTATTGTTTCTTCTTTCTTCTCTTTCTTTCTATTTCTATCCCTTTCTTTCTTATTAATGATGTGTCATTCTGTGGAGATGAATGGCGGGTCATTACAATTTCGAAAGATTGAGGTACAAGAGAAAGAAGAAGGAAGTTCGGGCATTTCTATCTAAGCTTCGAATTTGATTTTGGGAAAAATTGAGGAGCACGGCCTGACTTATTTCCTCAGTTATAATTTCGTTCTGCCTTGCTTTCTTCTCTGAACTATTCTTAGTTAAGGAGAAGGAAGGGGACACGATTAGATGCTAGCGTGCCAGCTTCAACTTGCAATGGTCATTGGAAAAGATAGGGAAAAGTTGTGATGGTGAAAGTAGGCTGAAGTTGGCTAGGGAATATAAATATATTTTTAATTAGATTCAAATTCAAATTGTCTCGATAAACGCAACTTAAAATCTCAACATCCTATCGAGGAATGCTTCTAGGCATTTATAATGTTATACCCCTATTCTGAACGCATTGGAAAAGGTTTCGAATCCTAATTCGATCATATGGAGAAGATAGCTTTTTGAACCCAACTTTTAAATTAAACTGCGATTTAATTTTCAACGCGTTTGCTTATCGTGCGGCCGAACAACAACTCCAAACAATAGGAAAATTGAAATCCGATAATAATACAATATTACGGATCCAATGGAACTAGTTTCGTCGAAATCCGAGACTGTGCCTCGGAAGACTATTTTTAAATATCGAATTAAACGATAAAAATTCAAAACTGAACAAAACATTTCCAAATTAAATTCTGAAGCTTCCATTATCTTCAGTATTATCAATATAAATTTTCTAAGCCTTTAAAAAATATTTTTAATCAGCTTAGAACTGAAGATTCAAATTTTTTATCCAACTTCAATAAATTAAATTCAATAATTAAATTTCCAAATTCATAGTTAATTTTGAAATTCAAGTTAAACTAACTTCCAAATATTTAAAATCAATTAAATATTTCGATTTCAAATGTTCAAAATTCTAGGTTGTCGCATCCTTCCCCCCCTTAAAAGAATTTCATCCTGAAATTACTAGTTAAGAAGAATGACCCTCAACCCGTTTATCATTTTTTTTCCAATTCAAATAGTTTTTAACAACAACCAAAATAAATCTTTTTATCAAAGACTCATTTACTTCAAATAACTTTCCAAAGTTTTCCATAGTTTCCAATTAACATTGTTTATTTCACAATTCAAATTTAAATTTAAATTCACTTTTCAAAATTTCAAAATTTCTCAAAATTATTCTAACTCCCTAAATGTTCGAAAAATTTCGCCAGCGTCTCCTTTGCGCGGCTAGCTCGGTACGACTACAAAAATGGCACCACGGCCCCCAGATTCAAAAAGAAAACGAAAAGCCAAGCGGCTTGATAAGAAAATCATCAAATTTCACATGAAATTCAAATACATACCTTTTTGTCGAGCAATTCAATTTTATCTTCGAAATCGAAGTCCCAATTCCATTTCCTTTAGCACACCTGTATATCATGCATATCATTTTTGCACATTTCTTTACAATATTTTCAATATATACTTTTTATACCATTTTTACTTTACTATTGAAGTTATATATCCATTTTCATTCTATCTTGCATTTTCACTTTCAATTGAAGTCATTTATAATTTCAATTCTATTTGGATTCAACTTACCTTCTGAATATTGAATTATTTTTTTATCAATATTTTTTTATTGACAAATGATTCGTATCACTATTTTAAATTAGCTTCATTTACTAATGCATTACAAGTTCCAATTCATTTTATCTCAAACCATTTTTTTTATTTCCACCTTTTTTATCTTTAGTTCACTTCGAACTAAATTCTACAACTTCTTTTTATTTCGCACAATTCAAATTGGTTTTTAGTATTCAATTCCAATTCCAGTTTTATTCTTTTGCTCATTGCTAAAAATTTATTTTCAATTCATCATTTTGGTTTATAACCACTTATATTTAAACTGGATTTTAAATTCCACATGAATTTAATTTATCTTTCATTTATAAATATTGAATTCAATTCATTTCAAACCATATTAATTTGTCATTTCTTCAATTAGTTTCACTTACTAATTTTTATTTCAATACTTCACTTTGCTTATAACAAATCAAATTCAATTCCAATTCAATTCTATTTTCTTACAAATTCGAAATGAATTTCAACATTCAATTTCACTTTCATTTAATTGTAATTGTAAATTTATTCATTCATTCACAATTTTATTTTCCACCTTTATAGATTTTATTCCAATCATTTAGTGTTTAAAACTTCTCAAATTCACATTCATTCAAATTAACTCAAGCTAATTTCAGCTTAAATCTGAATTTTCTAAGTTTTAAAATTTGTTTATTATTCCATAACTAATTTTAATAAAATTCCAGAGCTTTTTCAGCCTCTTCAAACCATTTTTGAAATCAATTCAAATTATCCTTTGAATTTCCAAAACCAAACCCAGTTTTTTCCAAAAAACTTTAATTTAAAACAATTGGGTAGCAATTCCTATTTTGGAAACTCGAAAATGAAGATCGATGATGCTGCAGTCATCTACAAAATATTTTCCAACGACCAAAAAGAGTTTAGAGCTTTTATCCCTTCAAAACACTTTTTGAAAACCTTTGAAAATCATTTCAAACTCAAAAGGAATTTAATTTCCAAATTTCAAATCATTTCCAAATATTTCTCTGGAATTCTATTTCAAATTCTAAATCACATTTACAATTTATATTCTCAGATTCCATTTGTATGTGAATTTATTTCTTAACTTTGGAGTTACGATTTCAATTTCCTATTCAAATGATAATAAAATTATCCCTTCCTAACAATCAAGCAACCGTATACTTTAATAATTTACAAAGATTATTTCTTTTATCTACGAAAATGGTTTTGGGTAAAATTATTTCATTCACCTTATTTTAAAATAATATCGTGTATAATTATTCTGTACGAGTGTTTAGAGATCCCTATCGATAGAGTTGTATAGATTATATCAACGAAAATCCATATACCACTCAACAAACCAATCATCACAATATAAAACAATTTTATATTACTTAACGAATATGCACTAATATCTATTACTACCCTCAAACTCATTCTAGAGTACTACTGACTCTGTCTCTAATGAGTAATCCCCACCAGAGCCAAGGTTTTCGCTTAAACAAATGCTCTGATACCACATTAAACGACCCAATTTTTTCGAGGCCTGAAAGTCGACATCGATACGTCCACTGTATCCAATGTCGCACGGTCAAATGCCGAAAAACCGAAATGTTAGGGTTTAAGAAGAAGAGGATAGAAGAAGAAACATAAACAATTATAGAATCTCACATTTCGCAGCAGAATAAATATAATAGATAAATGAATAATCTTTAAAACAAAAACACTATATCAGTTTTTACGTACATCACATTATCAGAGTTACACAACACGATACCACACTGGCATTCATTAGAACTTGCTACATAGAAATTTACTTTACAACAAACCACACGCAGAGGATAATATATAGTATAAGTCATACGTCTCGCCATCCAGCTTGCTCCTGATCTCCACAGCATCTCTTGACTTCGTTTTCGAATAACTGATAAACTGATTTAGGCTGCCCGTGTGGAAAATTATGGGCACCCAGAGTTTAGAAAGGAAACAATAAACTCAAGGTCAGTCATGGGACTGGTGTGAGATCTTAAAAATAGTTAATTTCAAAAAGAAAAGAAAAGAAATCTGCTATGCTTTTTGAAAAATAAAATTAGGATAAGGCCTCCCACCACACACACAATGCAAACGCAGAATTGGAGGAGATTTCTCCTTGTGATAGTCAAACATGCTTGATATGCAAAATCCTTTAATATTATTATTATTAGTGCATACTGTGGAAAACATTTCGAAAGTATAATATTAATCTTAGCCAGCATAGTCATTTCGCACTTATGCCTACTATAGCAACCGTGTTCAATCGCAGGTTACCGCCACATTCCATGGCAGGTTATACAACTAAAACCATACAGGGCGCGTATTGTTTCTTTGGATTTCCAACAAATGGTCAGGCTAAGGAACTTCCTACTGCCACATGGGTGTGCTTCTGGAGGGACGTCCCGTGAACTTAACCAGCTCTCTGCCAACACAAGGCCGGGATACCTCTGTAACTAGGTAACTACTGCACGAGTATGCCATCCCCCGGTCGTTTGCGACCTTTATCCGAGGATCCTCAACCACAAAGAAACAACCACAAAGTATAATAGATTTGCAGCAACCACATAAGTTAAATATCGGGCTCCATACCATGATACCACCCTTTTCTAGAAGGAAATGACATACCTTAAAGTGCCTGACCCTCATAACCTTGCCGCATCTTTCCTGTTTCGACCATTTTCGGGGTATGAGGTCCGACGAAGTCTCGTCCACAAAGCTATACTTTTCACAAAGTCATGCTTCGATCAACAAATGATCTGGAGCACTTCTTATGCCGCATTACCAATTTGGGAATGTATCACTAGTAACCATCAACTACATAACCTCTGAGCTCGTACATTTCAGAGAAGGGTGTTGAGGTAAGAGAATAAATTCTTCGCCACCAACAGAAATGTATTTGATAGAAACTAGCTTTACATCTCAAAGTGTAACATCAGACACACATCCATACAAGTCCATTCCAAGATCGAACGGAACCGAAGGCACTTCAAAAAAACCCTTGCAAATCCGGATATTCACAAATCACGTCCGGAATCCCCGTCACAAAAGGTGATAAAATCTCTATACCGGAGCAACCCGGTGCAGGGACATTTGACAGGTAATCCTTTCGTTTTCGAAAATACCCGGTCTTCAACACCGTCTTCAAATGCAATCCCATTTCGTCGTATCATTATTCGAAATGGGTTTTATGACACAAGGTCCTCTCCCGGCTAGATCCGAATAATGAGCGCTTAGTTTTAAAAATAAGTGTTATATTCAGATTTCAAACAAATCACAACAATTTCACTTTGATCTTTTAAACAAAAGATCCATCACAATCACAAAGGTTCGATGTGGTTTTCGAATATCCATTTGGAATCCGACCCCCGGTCGCATCGAAATTCAAATGCCATTTAAAGGCCAATATTGATAGTCGGTTATTTAACTATCAATCAACATTCACAACAATTACTAGATTTCAAATAATTTTTCCCCGGTTATTTATTTTCAAAATATCTTCGCAAGATATATTTTTAACAATTCATCACTTTGAAAACAAATTTAAAATCACTTTTCGCCTTTCAATCCTTTGGAAACAAATTTTCAAAGCATTTTCCTTACACCGAATATATTTCCAAATATTTATTCATTTCCACTGAAAATTTGCCGAGTTCAAATATTTTAAAATAAAATAAAATACTTATCCAAAATATACTTGGAAACATTTAAAATAAAACTATTTTAAAATACTAACTTAAATATTTGTTATGAAAAATATTATAATAATATCTCATATAAAAATTGAAGTCCAAAACAAATTTTAAAAGAAAATTAGTAGATACGATATAACTATTTTAATATCCAATTTCTAAAACAAATATCAATTTAAAACTTTAAATAATCACTTCTATAATAGTTTAAATTATATTTTTACTTTAAAGATTCTCAAAATAACCTAAGTAAATAATTTTTCTAAACATTCTTTCCCTTAAACAACCTTTGCAACTTCAATTTATATTATAAACTATATTGAAAACATACTCGGCTTTCAGGGAAAATACACTTTCCATTCTAAAATGGTTCATTCAAATAAACATATAAATCTTTCTGGATTTACTTTAAATTTACGTCCCAAATTCGTAAATTCCATTCCACACGTTTAAAAATAAAACTACATTTATTTTTAAAACCAATTTCCCTTTCTTTTATGAAATTCCCATTTTGGATTTAAATTTTTAAATATCCATTAATTTACGATTTTCAAATCGATTCTCAAGTTTTCACTTTCAACACCAAATCAATTTCCAAATTGATTTCTAAATTATTTCAATTACCAAGTCCAATTCCAAATCGATTTCTAAATTTATTTCAAGCAACAAATAAATTTTGATATCAATTTCCCAAAGGTTTATTTTTAACATCAAATTAATGCCAAATCGATTTCCCAATTTATTTCCAAAACACCAAATCAAATTTCGTTTTGAAATAGATTTCTTTATCTATTTCAAATATTTGAAATCTGTATTTTAGATAAATTCTTCAACCATCAAAAAATATTACATGAAATCCATTTATTATACTTTTCCTATATTTGGAATTTATTTAACAAGTTTTCAAAATAAAACTTTTATTTGTTTAAATTTCTTCTTTTGAATAAATTCATTATAAATTTTTACCCAAATTTCAAAATCCAATTTTTTTTCATTTCTGGTATCCTACAATACCAAAAATATATTCGGCTAAATTATAGCCTTCAACGATTTCAATCACAAATAATCACACACAGATTATAAATAGTCAACACACAATATTGAAACAAATTCAATTATTTGAGGAATCCAGTGGATCCCTCCAACCTGTTTCCCTACATCCACAGACTTTAGCACAACAATTAAATACCCATTCCACTTCGAGGTTGAATATCGCGGTATATGGGATTTATAAAATATCATCCGCTATTATGCGGCGCATAGGGTCTAAACTAATATAACTGATAATAAATTAATCACCCAAGCACACAATCAACAATTAAATTTAACTATCACAATTCAACCATCAATCAATAACTAAAATTTTCAATCATTATAATTTGAGTAAGAAGATCTCACCTTTACGCCTTTGTTCACAATCTATTTCCAATTTGACTTGTTTCTCAATTTTAGACCTTGTATCAAACAATTATATAATTTATTAATATTCGAAATAAATCGAACAACTAATTCTTCCATTTACTAAATTTAATTATTAACGATTCAATTTAACTTAGTTATTTAATTTTAAACATGTATAAGATTTTTCTCTTTCAAACCAATTTCCTATTATTAAATAATATATTTAATTTCTTTCAATCCTAACAAGGACACAAATTTCTTTACTGTTAGTTTATAGTATTTCTAACATATATATATATATATATATATATATATATATATATTAAATAAAAACAGAAATGGTTTTTTTACTTTATTGCATATATATACATATATTTATAAATCTTTAAATTGAAGAAAACTTACTGTTATTCTATTTTCTAATCAATATATGCATATAAATTTTAAATTGAAGAAAAAGTAGATTACCAGTAGATACCTCACTGTTAAAACATGAATCTCGACTCCACCTCGAACAATGCCGAAGCTTCCACCATCACCAACAACCCACTGCACCCATCATATTGTGCGCATGAAGTCACCACCCCCATCGAACTCGAACTCGGGTTCGAGTCTCCAGATGCACGAAACAAAGTCACCTTGCCCTCGATCCTCATCTTAACCGAACACGTCGTGACTTCAGGCTCGCACGCCCATATCCGAACGCGAATCGATTGTCAGCGACGATTTCCAACCATCGCGGTCCACGTCTTACCCCCTATCGTCTCGACAGCGAAGGCCTCAGTCGTTTCGAACGTGATTTCAAATCACGTTATAATTTCTTTTTTTTGATATCCTATTTTGGTTTGATTTCGAATCGGCTGCGAACGAAGAAAAGGGACTCGCTATGAACTCGAATTGATTTCATTTGAAGATGGATTTCGAAAGATTGAGGTATAGGAGAAATAAGAAGGAAGTTCGGCCATTTCTATCCGAGCTTCGACTTTGATGTTGGGGAAAAATTGAGCAGCACCGACTGATTTATTTACAATTTTGTTCTGCCTTGCTTTCTTCTCTGAACTGTTCTTAGTTAAGGAGGAGGAAGGGGACATGATTAGATGCTAGCGTGCCAGCTTCAACTTGCAACAGTCTTTGGAAAAAATAGGGAAAAGTTGTGATGGTGAAAGAAAGTAGGCTGAAGTTGAATAGGGAATATAAATATATTTTTAATCAGAATACTCGCAGTGGAATTTAAAAATAATCTAGTGGTTCATGAAGCCACTATTAATAGTCTCAAAACAAATAGAATTTTACATAGTCTTTAAAACCAAATGAAGTTTGAAATAACAATAGCAGAACTCAACATCCAATAGTCTTGATTTCATAAATTCAAATAAAGAACTGAAGGAAAGTTTGCCAGCAGCTTGAAAAGTGATCTACAGAAATCTAGCTCCGGGAGGAAAACTGAACTACAACTCAGTTTGACCCGAGCGTAAAATAAAATATAAACACTCGAGTCAGGACATACATACTTATACAGTGTAAGAAAATTCAAGTGAACTGTAATATATAGCAAGTAACTTAAAGGATGCTTTGGACCGCCCATCCTCTAAGCATCCGTTAAACTATTTTCTATGTAGTAATATTTTGCTATTATAATAGTGTCTATTAGTAAAATAAACGTACTTTAAAATAGCGTTAAGGGGTTACCCATATAGCTCTTAACACGTAATAGTGCCAATAATCTACACAGTGCCATAATACCTCCTGATCGGGAGGCTACCAGAGGATACTCCATAGGTACGACACAAATCAAACTCATATGGGGCTCGGTAGGGTAGGTGACACGACACAACTAGGCAATGCTGGGGTAGATATACAATTACGCATCCGGAAAGGTGGAAATGCGTAGCGTCTACTGCCGCCCACCTCGAACAACACTCCCAAATCAAAGGTGCGCACCAAAGCAATCACAAAAGTAATAGAATGGCATACGAAGAAGTGCTCCGATCAGAGGTGTTACCTCATTAATCCGAGAATCGCTCCTGTTTTAGCCACCTAATGCTAACTCACAGGAGTCGGGTCCACGTATTTACCTCAAAGAAAACGTCACCACCATCCTACTTCATTCTGGAATCTCCACCGCGTACACGGTTTTCAAAGTGGTATCGGTATCGACAGAGAGTATGCCCTCCCGGTCTCTTTAACAACCAACGTTATTATTACCCGTTGTTAACTCCGCCCCGCCCATGACTCAGCGACTTAAAAGTTACTGACCCAAAAGGTTGCCGACCTAACATGGATGCCGATCAAACTGCCTAAGCCCTAGGAAGGTTACCGACCTAAGCCTTAACAGGGATGCCGACCTAATGCCTTAACAAGGTTACCGACCTAAGACTTAACAGGGATGCCGACCTAAGATTTAAGGGGATACCGACTCAAGGCTTAGGTAGGTTACCGATCCAACATGGATGCTGGCCTAAGATAGATGCCGATCTAACTATCTAAGGAGGTTGCCGCCCTAACTGCTCAAGACAGGGACAAGATCACGAACTACACTTAAGTCGCTACCGACTTACGACATATGCTAGGTCGTTTACGACCCAGGCAAAGGAAGGCAAGTCCGATGCAGCTACTTAGCACGCGGCCTCTTAACTCGTACACGGTTCAGGACTTGTGATATATCCAGAGTTCAGCAAGGAATGCCTTTTCGGAGTCTCGACCCAGCATTTAGGTCGCAACCGACCCACGACTTAGTTTAAGTCGCCCGCGACCCAACTTAGACCGGTTACGATTTAGGACTTGGTAATGTTTCCTGTCCAGAATTCTCTATAAATACATTGCCATCTCCAACTTTCAAGGGACTTTTGGATCATTTTCTTCAAGGCATCAAGACTCTGCTATCTTCAAGCCAATCTACACTCCAACATTCCAATCACACACAAGACGCTTAGATCAACTTCAAACAGAAATTCAAGACATTCAATCATGAATTCGAAGAACTTTCTCACATCGAAGTTTTTCTAGCTACTTGTCTTTTGAAGTAAATTGTACTTGAAAAATATTGTAACAAGTTGTAATCAAATCAGCAATAAGAAAGGATTGAAGTGGACGTAGGCTTGATTATAGGCCGAACCACTATAAACTCTGTGTTCTTTACTGCATTTTTGTGAATTACTATTTTTCCCGTGTTAACGGGTGGTGCTTTCACATCCACTACACTTACACTGAGGTGTTAGCGTCTGATTTTTACATTAACACTTTTGGTGCTTTCACTGAGAACCCAACTTAGGATACTTCCATCATTGCTCCGCAAAGGTCTGTTGAAAGGATTCCTTTTAAAACCAGAAGTTTATTGGAAATAATGGCTCCTGGGAGAAAACGAAGTTCTGTAAGATCCGACAATGTTCAAGAGAATACTGCTACCTCTCCTCCTTCAAGTCAAGCAGCTACAACTGTTGGAGTTACGCGAGCAGAATTGGACGCCGTAGTTTTAGGGTTGAATCAACAATAGAATGCCCAGAACGCCCTAATCTTAAGTAAGTTGAATGATCTACTAGGGGCAAACCGTCAACCGGTTAATAATGATGGGAACCCTACTGTGGGAGTTCAGGATGTTGAAGGGAACATTTCTCAAAGAGCCGCAGACCCTGTGGAAAGGACTCCTCCTCAAGCTGGAGGATCAGGGCCGCAGCCGACCCTCCGTGAACGATTGTTAAGACAGAATTCAGAGAGAGTGGTTGATGTTTGCCCTCCAGAACCTCTAAATGGTGAAGAATATTTTTCGGGTATGGTTCGCCAAATCATGAAGGAAAATATGCGAAGAGATGAAGATGAGAAAGAGTGGGGTTTTGCTCCAAGCAAAACTCCATTTACTGAAAAGATCTTGAAGGCGGAGTTCCCAATGAAATTCGTTCCCCCTACTATTCCGTCCTACAAGGGGACGAGTGGTCCTAACGAGTTTCTGTACAAGTACGACTGGCATATGACGGGTGCCAGAGCGTCTGATGAAATCAAATGTCGATATTTCCCAGTTTATCTGGAAGGTGTGTCTCTATTGTGGTTTACAAAGCTGCCGGTCAGGTCCATTGATCAGTTCTTCGATTTGACCAGGAAGTTCAAGGAGCAATTTCGATTGTATGCTTCAAAAGCAAAGGATATAATGTCGCTGTCAAGTCTAGAGCAAAATCCAGGAGAATCCATCAGATCATTTTTGAATCGTTTTAACATAGCATTGGCTGAGGTAGATAATGCTGAGCCACGCATGGTCCTAACATACTTGATGAGGGCGATTGACAAATCGAGTGAATTTGGAAATTGGTTGAAAATGAAAGAACCAAACTCACTTGACAAATTCTACAAGAAAGCGGATGAATTCATGCGCTTGGAGAGCCTCCAAACACCGGCTTAGGTGGTATCAGTGGAAGCCGGGAATAATGGTGCTGCTTCGAACAAGAAAGAACCTAACACTCAGAAAAGGGGAAATGATGGTGGAAAGAAACAGGGAGATGCTAAGAAAGGCCGTCCTTTCAATTTCACACCCTTGATCGATACCCCTGAGAACATCTTCTTTGCGACCAAGGATGGTGTCAATTATCTGACACCACCTAAAATGAGAATTGGGAATAAGATGGAAAAAAGTGGAAGGTTCTGCCGATGCCATAACCAACCCGGCCCATGACACCAACGAATGCCGTCAGTTGAAAGAGGTAATTAAACAACTCTTGAAGGAAAACAAACTCCAGCAGTATGTGAAAAGGAACAGAAATGCCCCAGCCTCGTCGACTCAAGGACAACAAGTTCCCACTCACCGTCCTGGCTCTAGTGAGAAGGCCGTAGAACATGAATCGGAAAGACCTGTCATCAATATAATAACTGAAGGACCTCACCCAGCAGGCAAAAGCTGGGGCGAGATGGAAAGGTATGCCCGGGCCTTGAGGCATGTACCAGCTGAAGAGAATGTTTTTGTTTTAGAAAATGATGCACCTTCAAAGCAACAAAAGACTTCCACAGATGATATTGTATTCCGTGCCAGAGATTCTTTGGGTATCGAGGCTCCGACCATAGATCCTTTGGTCATATCCGCTGGTATTGGGCTGGCAACTATGAGAAGAGTTCTAGTTGATTGTGGAGCTTCATGCAACATCCTCTTCAAGAAGACCTTTGATCAAATGAAAATTCCAATGGCTAACGTTCAAGCTTCATCACTTAAGATTGCTAGGTTTTCTGGAGAACCCAAACAGCCGATTGGGACCATAGATTTGTTTGTAGATCTTGGAAAAGGACTGAAGAGGGTGGCTCGAAAGCAAACCTTCATAATTGTTGAAGAATTCTCTACCTACAATGCCTTTTTTGGCCGACCAACTCTTGCTGCATTCAAAGTTGTTCTTGCTCCATGGTGTCTGACTATAAAATTCCCCACGGATAACGGAGTTGGTGTGATTAAAGGAGACCAAGATGCGGGGCGAGAATGTTATCTTACAGAGCTGCGTGAATCAAGGAAAAGAGAGATGGGAAAAGGTGCGGCGGCTCCATTCCGCACCAAAGAACCAACCTTGTAGCAATTACAGGGTGGACCCTGCACTGGTGAATGCAGTGGCGCACGAAGAGAGATGGATCCAAGGAAAGCCAGTGCGGGGTAGAATAGGGTAGTACTGGTAGAGGTAACGGTGCCGGTACCCGTTGACCCAAAGGACCCAAACAAAGTGCTTAATGTGGGTTCACAACTCAACATAACAGTTCAGAATGTTCTGATTTCATTTTTGAAGGCTAATTTGGATGTATTCGCTTGGACTCATGTTGACATGTGTGGAATATCCCCAGAGATTGTAGTACAAACTCTGAACATTGATCCATAGTTTACACCCGTGAAACAGAAATGAAGAACTCAGGGTCCTGAGAGGACGGCAGCGTTAAAAGAAGAAGTGGATCGGCTCATGGAGAACGGTTTCATCAGAGAATCTACTTATCCAAATTGGGTATCAAATCCAGTGCTGGTTAAAAAAGCCAACGGAAAGTGGAGAGTATGCATTGACTTTTCAGATCTGAACAAAGCCTGCCCCAATGACTGTTTCCCGCTGCCCAGGATCGATCAGTTGGTGGATGGGACGGCAGGGCATGAATTGTTATCTTTTATGGACGCATATTCCGGATATAACCAGATTATGATGCATGAGCCAGATCAAGAGGATACAAGCTTCATCACAGATGTTGGACTCTACTGCTACAAGGTCATGCCTTTCGGACTCAAGAATACAGGGGCAACTTACCAAAGGCTTGTCAATGCCATGTTTAAACCACAGATTGGCAAGACAATGGAAGTTTATGTTGATGATATGCTAGTGAAGTCTAAGAAAGCAGTGGACCACATGGATCACTTGGCAGAGATGTTCGCAGTACTCCGAAAGTACAAGATGAAGCTTAATCCCTTGAAATGTTCATTTGGAGTGGATTCCGGAAAGTTTTTGGGTTTCATTGTGAGTGCTAGGGGCATTGAAGCTAATCCATCTTAGATCACTGCTCTGAGAGAGGTCAAGGCTCCCAGAACGAAGAAGGAATTGCAAAGTCTCAATGGAAAGTTTGGTGCCTTGAGTCGGTTCATTTCGAAAGCCACTGACAAATGCATTCCATTCTTTGATGCTCCGAAGAAAGGAAGAAAAAACTTTGAGTGGACTCCTGAATGTCAAAAGGCATTCGATGAGTTGGTTCGTCATATGGAAGTGCCTCCGATACTTTCAAAGCCTGACAATGGTGAAGATCTCTTCGTATATTTGGCAATTTCATCTCATGCTCTCAGTGCAGTGTTGGTACGGGAAGACACAAGGATTCAACGCCCAGTCTATTGTATCAGCAAAAGATTCATTGGGGCAGAGATGAACTATTCAAGGTTGGAAAAGCTCGCCTATTGTTTGTTGATCACATCAAGAAAATTGAGGCCGTATTTCCAAGCTCATCCCATCAAAGTCCTCACTGATCAACCTCTAAAGCAAGTCCTATTCCGTCCTGAGACTTCGGGCCGTCTTTTGAAATGGAATATTGAACTTAGCCAATATGACTTCACTTATCATCCCCGGAAAGCAATCAATGGACAAGCTTTAGCAGATTTCATCGCAGAATGTACGGATAAAGGTGATAGTGAGGAAGAAGTCACTGATAACGTCCCAATCCAATGGAAATTGTATGTCGATGGCGCAAGAAATGATTACTGTTCCGGAGCAGGGGTTGTCCTTGAAACCCCAGAAGGGCAATGGCTATGTTATGCACTGAGACTAGAATTTCCTTCGACAAATAATGAAGCAGAATATGAAGCCCTCATCGCTAGTTTAAGGATCGCTAAAGAACTACACATCAAAGCATTGCAGATCTTCAGTGATTCTCAGCTTATTGTCTGCCAAGTCAAGAAGGAATTTACCCGCTTATTTATCAAAAGCCTGGGAGCTTCTTCAAAATTTTGACCGTTATTCAATAAACCATATACCCCGAGAAGAGAACATGAAGGCGGATTCTCTCGCACAGTATTCGAGTACTGGTGAAGCTCAACTATTGGGATTAGTTCCCGTCAAAGTCTTGTCAGCTCCAAGCACAGATGAAATGGATGTTAATTGGATTATGAATGTATACCAAGAGCAAGAATCATGGATGACTCCGATACTTGAATATTTACTCAATGGTTCTTTGCCAGAAAGTTCAAAAGAACAACAGAAGCTGATGAGGAAAGCCTCCAGATATATAGTTCAAGATGGTCGTTTGTACAGACGAGGATTTTCAATGCCATTACTCCGATGCATGACAAAGGAAGAAGCTAAGACAATTCTGACTGAAGTACACGGAGGGGAATGTGGGGATCATACAGGTGGTCAAACTTTAGCAAAGAAAATCCTCCGTTATGGATACTTTTGGCCAGAAATTAATCAGGATGCTGCTGACTATTCCCGAAAGTGTGATAAATGCCAGAGATTCGCTAAAATTCCTAGAGCACCTTCCACTGAGCTAACACAAATGGTCGGTCCATGGCCGTTTGCCATCTGGAGAATAGATCTCATTTAGCCTTTGCCGACTGCCAAATCGGGAATTAAATATGCTATCGTTGTTGTTGATTATTTCACTAAATGGGCTGAAGCTGAACCATTGGCTACTATTACCTCTAAGAAAATGATAAGTTTTGTGACTAAAAATATCATTTGCAGGTATGGTGTGCCTCAGAAGATAATCACAGACAATGGTATCCAGTTTGAAAGTGAGGAGTTCCTAGATTTCTGCAAACGATTCAAGATCCGAAAAAGCTTCTCAGCAGTGGCTCATCCGCAGGCAAATGGGCAAGTGGAAGCAGTAAACAAAATCATCAAATCAACCATCAAAAAGCAGCTGGAAAAAGCAAAAGGTGGTTGGGTCGATAAGTTACCGCTTGCACTATGGGCATACAGAACCACCCACAAAACTGCGACTGGGCATACTCCATTTTCATTGGCATACGGATCAGAAGCGATGATTCCAGTGGAAACTGAAGTCCCCTCACACAGAAGGATCCATTTTGATCAAGATGAGAATGAAAAATTGCAATTGGAAGCACTTGACCCCCTTGATGAAAGAAGAGAAGAGGCTAAGCTTAGAATTGCAGCTCATCAGCAAAGAATAGCCAGGCACTTCAATTCCAAAGTTCGTCAGCGCAGCTTTGAAGTTGGGGACCTAGTCCTGAAGAGAATTATGACAGCCACAGGTGTGTTTGGGCCAAACTGGGAGGGGCCGTATGTTATGAACACGAAACTTCTTGATGGCACGTTCAAACTCACAACTGTCGAAGGAGAACCAATCCCAAGAGCTTGGAACAACAATCATTTGCGTCCATATTTTACTTAAAAGCTTTGCTGAAATGTTGTAAAAGAATTATGAATATATGATTCTTGTATTGAAAGCAATTGTAAAGCAAATGAATAATGAAAAGCTATAAAGTGGATGTAAGCCCAGCTTTTGGCCGAACCACTATAAATCTTGTGTTCTCTACTACTATAAACTGCTTTGTTTTATTTCGACATATAAAATACATTAATTGTGTTACTAAAATGTCGATTTAATAATGCAGGCCATAAAAACAAAGCTTACCCATCGCAAGACCAAGCGATCTCCGACATCACCCAGCAAGCAAACGCTAAACCATTCAAAATTTTCATACTCAAATCCTACAAAAGAAGTGCTCGAACAAAAGTTAGCGATGTGGATGGAAGTGGACCATTTCTAACTAACTGTGAATGTTTGTACAAACAAGCATCCAACTAAATAGCCTGTGTCTACCACCACCAACTCGCTTAACTATGAGGTATATTTCTTTGGATAAGGAAAATTATTGGCAACTAAAACGGGATGACACTTGCAAAAGATAACGGGGATCGCTGACATGAATAGATGGCAAAGAGACATGGACGAGCAAGCATCAAACAGCAAAAGACCTCTTTGGAGGCACAAGCCCTCTTCAGAGGTACAACTCTTCGGAGGATAAAGACCTCGTGCGGGCCTCGCCAGAAAAAGAGAGTTCTTTCTCGACATAAAGTTGTGGACTGATCGGTGATACCCTCCCTTGAATCCATCCAACTAAGAGAAAGAAACTCCAAACTTCCAGGCAAAAGCACTACTTAGAGGCACACGTTTCACCGAGATTGAAATATAACTTCCAAGTATTGAAACGTGAAAAGCCCTCTTCGGAGGCCCATTTCACCACAGTTGAAATGCTAAAAGACCTCGAGCGGGCCTAACCAGAAAAAGAGAGTTCTTTCTCGACATAAAGTTGCGGACTGATCGGTGGTACACTCCCGTGAATCCGTCCAACTGAGAGAAAGAAACTCCAAACTTCCAGGCAAAAGCCATACTCAGAGGCACACATTTCACCGTGATCGGTGATACACTCCCGTGAGTCGAAATGTGAAAATCCCTCTTCGAAGGCCCGCTTCCTAGCGAACAGGGAAAAAATAAAAGCCTCTTCCATGGGGCAGAAACAAAAAGACCTCTTCCCAGAGGCACAATCGAACAAAAAGGCCACTTCCCAGGGGCACAATCAAACAGAAAGACTTCTTCGGAGGCACAACTCTTCGGAGGCACACGTTTCACCGAGATTGAAATAAAACTTCCAAGTGTTGAAACGTGAAAAAGCCCTCCTCAGAGGTACAACTTTTCAAAGAAGCATTTCATCAGAAATGCAAAACAAAGATCAAAAGCCCTCCACCGAGGCGCAATATAATAATAAAAAAAAATCCCTCTTTAAAGGCACACTTTAGCTTTCAAAGGAAGACTGGTTCATCTATTCTTGAAAATACTCTTCCTCAAAAAGAAGTTAAAGTGCCCTTCAGAGGCCCGCTTTACCACATAGGAGAATTCACTTTGTAAAAATGTGTGTATGCACAAAAGAAAAAGTGATATCTTCGAAGGTTGAAGCGTAGAAACTCATGTGGAGCGAGCTGTACTCTATTTTGAGCAGAATAATATTCCTCCAAGTATAGAATAATTATTCTCCAGAAAATAAGAGTACAAGTCCCCTCAAAGTATAAAATATTGCAACGAGTTTATGGTATAGGGGCAACATGGTATAACTACATTGGTAAAAATTACGCTCGAACAACATACCACAAGCTCACTGCAATATCATATAAAGAAACATGTACAAAAATGAAGAGTAAATGCATTCTCAAATACAGATAGAAGTTTGTACAAACAAAAAGAATCATTTTATTCAATACTGTCAAGATTTTGTACAGGTACAGGTTTCAAAATAAAAAGCGGAGGCCGTTACCCGCACAATCTCCGGCCAGTACATGCATAAAGCAAAAAGTAAAAACAAGTCGAAGCAGGGCCTGTTACTTCTTCTTGCCACCACCCTTAGAGCCATCACCTGACCTAATAGGTAGTTTTTCAGGACGGCTTAGGAGAGTTGGGGATGAAGGAGAGAGGGTTACTGCCAGATCAACCATCGTTTCCTCTTCAGAAACAAGAATGCTTTTCCTTGTCTTCTAGGAAGTAGTACGCTTCCTCCTCCTTCTTGAAGAAGACTCACTTCCCGGAGTAATAAGAGCAGCCAGTTTTATGTCATCGGAAACAGTATGCTCTGGGGATTTGTCGCCTACTTCAAGACCTTTGTCCTTCTTCTCTAGCGAGGCGATTGGATCATCCAAGCCTTGAAGGGCTCCTATCAATTCTTACTGTGATCCCGGCTGGGAAATAGGAGTGATTTGAGGGAATGGAGGGGGGACAGCTGGAGGAGGAGAAGTCTGTGTGGCACTTGGCGTTTGTGCTATAGAAGAAGAAAAGCCAAAAATATTAGTATCTCCCGTGAAGAAAGGAGATAGCGGCTCATTGAGATTTAAGAAATAGTCAAGAAGCTCATCAAACTCATAAGAAGCAAATGAGAAATCTATTTGAGCAAGATCAGCATTAGGATTACCTGGCACAGTAGACTTTGCTACGTCAATCTCAAAACCCAGCACTTCATCGCTCTCTTGGCTTTCATCTCCGTTATGGACAGTTGCACCTTCTGTAATAGCTTTAGTAGGGGGTGGAGAATGAGAGCTGGAGCCGAAAATGTCGATTTCGGCCGAAGGTGAAGGCTGAACTGGATCAGTTGAAGTAGTTTTTCCTAAATGTTCCACTTATGCCATTTCGGCTCTTAATTTCGCAAGTTGTTCTTTTCCCCTGACAAGAGCGGCTTGAGCTCTGTCATCTAGATAATGTTCCTCAAGCTCTTATTCGACATAGCCAGCACCTTTAGCACCAAGCATATCAAGTGCGGCCTCCCACACCTCAGCCAGAGTAATTTCATATTTGGGACCTATAAAGGCGAGACTACCGTGCCCCAAGATGCTATGCAGGTAGAAGTCAAATAATGTCGAGTTGATGCTGGTCTTCGTTGCCTCATGAGATTCTTCAGCTGCAATTTTACCGGCAACGGCCTCATCACGCTCTCTTTCAGCTTTGGAGAGTTGAAGCTTTAGCATTTGAATCTCCGCTTCTTGGGAGCTGGTTTTCTTCCGAAGCTCTGCAATATCAGTAATATAGCCCTCATTGATTCTTTTTTGCACATCGAGCCTGTCTTCGGCGTCTCTTTGGCCGGCATGAGCATCTCTCACTTGTTTCTGAAGCACTTCTTCTTTTTTAGTATAGGAAGTAGAAGAAGTGGCGAGCTCTTCTTTGAGCTTTTCAACTTTCGCTTCAAGCTCTTCATTATAAGTAGTGATGCTCCTCATCTCGGTATCATGCTGCTCAAGAACCTTCTGCCATTTAGCTTTGTCATTTTCCATAGTAAGCATGGCCTCGAAATTTGCACGGTTTACCCTTTGAAGCTTGTCAACAAACTTTTGCCAGCCCGACATTCTTTCAGTATCAAGTCTGACGGCATCAAGATTTCGCAGCATGGCAGGCTTGTCAATTGGAACTAAGTCGAGATTGAAGCGAACCGCCTTCAATCACCATTGTGGAAACCGGCTTTGGGGAGTAGCTGGACCTGGCCCAACTTGATATGAAGGCCTATTAATGATTGTCTGAATATCAGTACGGGAAGGGGCAGGAGATTGAGAAGGAATGTGAGTAGTGTTCTTCTCAGAAATTGCTGGCACAGATTGCTCAATAATTTTAGCCCGTTTGCTTGGGTCATCAGCCATGTGGCTCTTCCCTCTGTCATCAGGGGATTTACGTTTATGAGAATCAACCTCTTTATTGGAAGAATCGTACCGCTCATCCACTCTTCCATAGAATTCTTCATAAGAACGTCTCTCCTGAGCCTTTCGAGCAGCCCTCTCTTCATCAGTTTCCTATAAGTGGGAAGATAGCGTCTATAGTCATACTGACCACGCTTTCCGTATTGCTTGAAGTCGTCATAATATGAACCACTTCGCCTCATTGGGAAATCTGAAATAAAAAAAAGACAAGTCTTAAAAGTCTTCAGAGAAAAGAAGCGTAACTTTAGAATCTTCAAAGTACAAAGAGTTAGGTGCATGAAAGTGCCGGAAGGTTCTAAGTGTGTGTGATGTGCAAACTACGCGCATCAAACTACGAACCACTCTTTGATTGCGGAGTAATCGTGGGGGTAGTAGTTAACGTCAACTCTTGGGTCGACGGAGCTTGTTGCAAAGAAGAAGTCGCTTCCACTACTGAAGAAGAAACCCTAGTAGTGACAGGGTCGTCTTTAAAGAGCTCCTGTGAGGTGAGAAAGAGGTCTCTCAACCCTTCGAAAGTGTCGTCCCCGCTCTACTTGACAGGGCTTGTTTTCCCGACTTCTTCACCAGACTTCTGTGAATGTTAGGGAGATCCATGAGGCTCTTCTTCCTCAATGACAGGGGCAAGTGCGAATTTGCCAAACGACCCTGCAACATCGACAGTAGTAGAGCACTTCACCAGAGATGCCTCGGAGGCAGGTTCTTTTGGTATGGGTTCGTCAGTGGAAAGTGGGGCATCTAATGCTTTAGATGGGGAGTCTGGAACCTCATGGGGGTGTGTAGAGCGAGAAGCATGTAAAAGTCCATACTGATGCAAAAATTCGTCCCTCAATAAAATTTTTATACTTCTCTCTCTAGCAGTCACATCACTTAATGTTTCAAAAACTTGCTTATGGCTTGGATCTCTAAAAGGGAGAGGAAGTGCCGAAAAGAGCAAAGAATGAAATTAGCAATTGGTAGTTCGGATCTCGAAAATGTTTGAAAATGGAGAAAATAGAAACAGGTAATCTTACTTCCTACTCTCCAAATGGCATAAAACCCAGGGGGGCAGCGAGCAAAGAAAAACTGGTTTAAAAATCCATGAACACTCTCGGTAAGATCAGAAATAAGCTTGCGGTTTCTAGCACTTCTCACAATAATAAGGGAAGGATGGTCTTTACTCTTTGCAAATGAGCATAAGTAGCGAATTTCTTCAAAACTTGGCAAGCGATCAGGAGTTCTCCTAAACAAAACACACAACCCTATCAAGATGGCATTGCCATTAGGATGAAGTTGGAACGGAGAGATTGTCAATCGAAGGAGAAGGGTTCGAAGGAAGTCGTTAAAGGGAGGAATCGCCCCGCTTATGCACATTTGACGATTGACTGCGACAAAACCGGGGGGAGGACTGTCGGCAGTATCATTTGGCCCGAGAAGTAGGGCATCATTTTCAGCAAAACAAAATTGAGTACGTAGCTGAATAAACACTCTCGGAGTTAGGATAGTCGAAGTTCTCTCTGGAGGATTCTCTATGGGAACAGCTGTCTGAAAGGTCTCTCTCGCTTGAGCTACCACTTCTTCTTCTTGGAGGGAAGTCATTCTACACAAACAACTGGATATTCAAACATGAAGGTGCACGTTTCCTAAAATGTGTGAAGTGTTGTGTAAAATTAACAAAGCAATAAGCGAATATTACTGGAATAAAAACTAGCAAGCATTTGTCAGTTATAAAGTCCAGGGTTTGTTGTTTTAAATATGAAAGTGAAATGTAGATGCAAACAAATCAGTTCAAGATAGAGATGCTTTGCATTGATATTTCACTTTAGTTGATTGGTTCACAGCATTTCATACAGTGTGTTTAAGTTGATTAATGTCGACTAATCTGTCATTTGATGTGGGCAGTCAATGGCTGTATATTCGCCTTGGTTTTCTGTGATTGTTGTTTTCAGCAGGTTGTTAGCCTATAAGTTAATGTGATTTGTGAAATAAGGCAACAAAGTTAAAACAATCTAGGATTTAAGCAATTCAGTCCAGCAGATCAAGTTAAGTATTCAAGTTGGAATTATGCTTTTAAGTGAGAATTCGAGTTGGGCATCCAAGTGTTAACTCGGCTGCGACCCAAGGAATCTCTCGCGAGTTAAGATTAAGTTTCTGATTCCTTAAGTCGGTGGTTCTTTAGGTCGTAAGGAGTAGTAAGGAGAAAGGCTCCGGTTCAGAAAGTGGTGCAAGATTCCCCAAGTGCTAGATCAGCCATAATTTAAGGATTAGGTCGGCAAATTTCCCCGAGTGCTAGTTCGGCCACGATCTAAGGTTTAGATCGAATCAAATAAGGTCGGCCAAAAGATAAGTCGCCCAAAAATTGCTGGGTCGAATCCAGGCCGACATCTCAATCCACTCGACCCGTTAGCTCGATAGCCGCTCCATCCACAAAAAACCCTCATCCCATTGATGTTGTTTCATGTTATCGGATCATCCATAAAACCAGTTCGAAACCACTACGAGTTCAACACCTTGCAATCCTAACGCAAATCAAAATCGACTAGCCTGAAGCGGTAAACCATCTTCATCGTCTCATCGGTCATTTAAAGCCAAACTGAGCAACCTAAGCTTCATCAACTATAGATGTGATGGGATTCGTGATGAAGCATTATACAAGGAGGCGGTTTAAGTATGAGTGATGGAATTCATGAACCAACAATAATCTATGATCGAGGAAGAAGAAGGTTTATTTACGCGATGAATAACAAAGGTTGTCAGTAATTGATTGGAGTGAAATCGCCTTTGGAAGCTTAGGAGAATTTTAATGGCCGAATCAAGCGAAGGAGCAAGTAATGAAGAGGAATAAGAAGATGAATGACTTATACCTTACAGTGGTGAGAACTGAAGTGGCGTGTGTGATCTAACTTTTAGGTCGTACACGACCTACCGGCTTAGAGAGTGGACGGGTTAGAGGATATCGAAGCACACGACCTAACCATTAGGCATATACTTCGAGGGGAAAATGTTAACTCCGCCCGCCCACGACTCAGCGACTTAAAAGTTAGCGACCCAAAAGGTTGCCGACCTAACATGGATGCCGATCCATCTGCCTAAGCCCTAGGAAGGTTACCGACCTAAGACTTAACAGGGATGCCGACCTAATGTCTTAACAAGGTTACCGACCTAAGACTTAACAGGGATGCCGAGCTAAGATTTAAGGGGATACCGACTCTAGGCTTAGGTAGGTTACCGATCCAACATGGATGCTGGCCTAAGATAGATGCCGATCTAACTATCCAAGGAGGTTGTCGCCCTAACTGCTCAGGACAGGGACAAGATCACGAACTACACTTGATTCGCTACCGACTTACGACCTATGCTAGGTCGTTCACGACCCAGGAAAAGGAAGGCAAGTCCGATGCAGCTACTTAGCACGCGGCCTCTTAACTCGTACACGGTTCAGGACTTGTGATATATCCAGAGTTCAACAAGGATGCCTTTCCGGAGTCTCGACCCAGCATTTAGGTCGCAACCGACCCACGACTTAGTTTAAGTCGTCCGCGACCCAACTTAGACCGGTTACGATTTAGGACTTGGTAATGTTTCCTGCCCAGAATTCTCTATAAATACATTGCCATCTCCAACTTTCAAGGGACTTTTGGATCATTTTCTTCAAGGCATCAAGACTCTACTATCTTCAAGCCAATCTACACTCCAACATTCCAATCACACACAAGACGCTTAGATCAACTTCAAACAGAAATTCAAGACATTCAATCATGAATTCGAAGAACTTTCTCACATCGAAGTTTTTCTAGATACTTGTCTTTTGAAGTAAATTGTACTTGAAAAAGATTGTAACAAGTTGTAATCAAATCAGCAATAAGAAAGGATTGAAGTGGACGTAGGCTTGATTATAGGCCGAACCACTATAAACTCTTTGTACTTTACTGCATTTTTTGTGAATTACTGTTTTTCCCGTGTTAACGGGTGGTGCTTTCACATCCACTACACGTACACTGAGGTGTTAGCGTCTGATTTTTACGTTAACACCCGTGGTTATAAATTCCAAAATAGTTATATTTAAATCAATTGCTATATTGGAAAAGTGAAGTTATAATAAAACCCAATATACATCCCAAGGTTATACCTTAGTTCATTTAAAATTTCAACTTAAATATGGTTTCAACAGAATTTAAACCAATTTAATTTATAAATTATATTTTCACCTTTTGAATAGTCATTTAATTGCTCGATAAATTATGATTTTTACAAAGTTTATTTCATAAATAAATATCTAACTTCTCTTATACTTTACTTAATAAAATCAAGTGCAAAAATTTCTATAAATTTACTTATGATTTAGTTAAATTCCCATATCCAAAATAAACAAATTTCCAATTAATTCCTTACCTTACCTTTGTTTCAAAAACAGCCTTCCAGTTCTAAATCAAGTTAAATTTCAATTTCCATATTTTACAAATCTAACTATTTAATTCATAGAAAACTTAACTTATATTTATCTGCTTTATATTCAAGTTATACCAAATTTCATAATTTATTTCTTAACTTAAATTCCACTTGATTTACAAATCCAAATTTTCAAGCTAAACGCATACCTTAATTTCTAATATTATTTACATATTTGACTAGTATAATATTATACATATAAAAATCATTTAAATCCAATTTTAAACAAAGAATTATTTAAACATTTAATATTTCCAAAAATACATACATACATATATATATATCCATGGGTCTGTATAATATTTTCTAACCTTGGTTAAGTGATAGGTATACTATATCATTTCAATCCATAAATTTCAAAGAAAACCGGGTTTTATCATATCAAACCCGCAATCCTAAGTTAAAATGACTAAACAAATGAATCAAATATAAATGTTGTTCAGGCCTATCATTTCAGCCTGTAATGATCTCTATTTTTTTCAGGGAGCTTGCAGCGTGATTAAACAGTAAATAATAATAAATAGTATAACTGCAAAATATAACAATAGATAATACAACAGATGATGTGTCAATTAAATAATGGGGCTCTAACATCATAAGTTTATATCACAGGCAGATAAAATTAAATAAAATAAATTTACAATTACACTTGTGATTAATTCACAGATATACAAGTGCGTTTGTCTGGTGAGAAATACTCACTTTTTCGAAGCTGAAGATTTTTGATTCAAACTACGGTACCCACCAGAAGACAGTGTGCAATAGGTATGATAAAAAATTTGAAGATGAGACAAACTGATTTCGATCTTTAACAATAAAATAAATAAACTCGGTACGCGAATGAAATTACGGATAAATAATTTTTTTTTAAATTGGACGAGCTATAACCCAAAGGATAAATTTTTTTCAAAATGCTCGACCACTCCTCTCCAAGACTTCGACCAATCATAAAAAATGGCTCGGCCTGTTCATTTCATTTTATTATTATTATTTTTTATATAAAAGGAAGCTGTGCACTTTTCTTTGGTATTGAAGGCACGACCTACTTGCTCATGCACAAGGGTGCATGCACCCGTACACGTTTCCTTCTCTTTGTTTTTTTATAAACTGAAAAGCAACGAAATTATGGTTAAAAGGTTGAACACTCACCCCTCGGCTGCTTGGTCAGGCATATTCTTCTACTTCTCCAAAAAACAGAATTTTTTTCCTTTTTTCAACCAAAAGGTTGGCCACAAAACTCCAGGTGGCAATATATTTGTTTAATCTTTGGCCAAAAGCATTTTGGGATGCTCGACCATACTATTCAAGAGACGAGGCAAGGTCGGCATCTCTGAAGCTGGAGGGGTTGCGGCTGATGGTGGTGGGAAAAGCATAGGGTGTGCTCGGGTGTGCTTCCATTTTTGAGGAGGAGTAGCCGAGCAAATTATAAATGAAACACACGAGTATAGAAAAAAATAAAAATAAAAGAGAGAAACAAATATGTAGTAGAAGACACGGTGAGGCCATTACCTAGAGAGAAGCTTGCGCAAGAACAAAGGCTGAAGCTAAAATGAGTTGAAAAAAAAAAGAAAAGAGGTACGTGGGTTTATATTTCAGCTGAGTCGCGTGATTAAGTGAGAAAGAAACGTAGTAATAAAAGATTTAACACAAAAATCAAAGATTTATTTCATATTTAAAGGAGGACGTAAATGAAAGGTGGCAAGTTATACATGGCAAGAAACTTGATTTGAACAGTAAGGGAGAATGGAACTTTGAACGTGTTTTGGTATGTAAGCAGATAGGTTGCATAAATCAGGAGGTTAACTGGTTAAGAAATATTAAAACCAGATGTTATCGCAGTGGTATATTCATACGTGACCGAGTATTCAAAAGGAAATCTTGAATTGATTGAGTGGAGAACGGCATGCAATAATAGGTTCTGGAAGGCTATGCGAATTCAAGGAGAATAAAAAGTGGCAACAAATATTTGGATTGGGAACGGTTATTTGGTGGATTACGTCCTTATCAAATCAGAAGAACAAAACGTAAGTGAATACTTACACGTGAATGGTGAGGTACGTTTCTAAATTCCTTCCATTAAAAGTGCACGTTTGATAAATTAAACCAATTTCAGTTAAGGTATATATTTTTGAAATGCGCGTTATAGACACACAATTTATGCCTAAAAATATAACGAAAATAACGGATAAAATTTTTATACATTTTCCTATACGTTATCTATCCCATTAATTAACGCGCCCTTTAAATGCGTGATCCAACAGTTTATTAATACACTGTAAATTTTGAAAGTTATTACTTAACTAAAAATAGAATTGGTTTACATTCTTCGGATTTATATTACCATTCTCTAAGAAAAACAAAAAGGGAAATAAATGTTATTACAATATGAGTAAACATCCTCACAAAAAATTTTGTACATTAAAATTCTTATATAAAAGATTCAGAAATTTAAAAATTTAAAAATTCCAATTATAGTTATCTTTAACCCAAGTAAAAGTTTCAGAACTCATGTCTTTTTATTTAGAATTCTGGGAAATGATTTACTCAAATTAAAAATTTATATTATAATAAATTCCAAGGTTTTATAAATAAAAGAATAAAGTGCTTGTAAAAATCTTGGGCTGTTACACTCTCCCCCACTCAGAACTTTTCGTCCTTGAAAAGGAAAGAAGGAAGGAAAACAAAGGAAGATAAGATAATTGAGCAAATTGCCTGAAATAAATAATTCCGGATTCGAAGAACGAATGCTCTCCTCCATTTCCCACGTGAAATCCCGTTCATCTGTGCTCCATTGCACTTTGACCAGGCGGACAGATTTTCTTCTTAGTTGTTTCGTACCTCGATCGACGATACAAATCGGCTTCCTTTCAATAGTTAGGTCAGGCTCGATGTCCAAACTATCAAGAGTAGTAGGCTGGATAATAAGAGATGAATCATGAAGAGAGCGACGAAGGTGAGACACATGGAATACATTGTATATTCCAGCAAATTTCTCGGGCAATTCTAGTCGATAAGCAAGAGACCCCATCCTCTCTAAGATGCGGAATGGACCGATGAACCTAGGAGCAAGCTTTCCTCTACGCCCAAAACGAACCATGTTTCTAAAAGGAGAAATCTTAAGAAAAACCAGATCATCGTCAACGAATTCCAAGCTCCTTCTACGACGATCAGCGTACTTCTTTTTCCTATCCTGAGCAATCCTTAACCTCCTCTTTATCTCCTCAACCTTTTCCGGAGCTTCCGTAATCATCTCAGGACCGAGAACTAAGCGATTACCGGATTCAATCCAGCAGGATGGAGATCTACAGGGTCTCCCGTACAGTGCAGAAAATGAGGACATCACAAGACTAGCCTGAAAAGGTAGAATGAGATAGATAGGGAATACGATAAGATGAGAACAGAGGATTGGAATTTATACCTGATAACTATTGTTATAGGTGAATTCCACATGATGGAGATGATCTTCCCAAGATCCTCCATAATCCAAAATGCAAGCACGGAGAAGATCCTCCAAAATCTGATTCACCCTTTCTGTTTAACCGTAAATCTGTGGGTGGTAGGCAGTCCTCAGATTCAGACGAGTACCCAAGGATTCTTGGAATGCTTTCCAAAACTGACTAGTGAAAATAGGGTCTCGATCGCAAACAATGTTAAGGGGAACGCCATGGAGGCGAACGATCTCCCTTATATAAATCTCAGATAAGCTCGAAGCAGTACGGGTAGACCAGACTGGAATAAAATGGGCGGACTTAGTCAGTCTATCCACAATAACCCAGATGCTCTCATTTTCCCTCCTAGTTCTTGGTAATCCATCGATGAAATCCATAGAAACTTGCTCCCACTTCCAATTTGGAATCTCCAGAGGCTGCAATAAACTCGGAGTCTTCTGATGATCCGCCTTGACTTGCTGACAAGTCGCACACCTACTAACAAAGATAGAGACATCACGCTTCATACCCTTCCACCAATAAAGTTTCTTTAAATCCTGATACATCTTCGCTACACCAGGATGAATGGAAAGTCGGGATTGATGATGTTCCTGAAGTAGCTCCTGCCTCAAACCATCAACATTCGGGACACAAATCCGATTATTAATCCTTAGAATCCCTTTATCATCAATATGAACTCCACTATAATCAAGACTACTATTCCTTCCATCTCTGCTACGAACACTTTCCTTCATATGCCTAAGCATCTCGTCTTCATCCTGCTTAACCTTGATATGATCCACAAGAGGAGAAGAAACAATAAGCTGACATAACAAAGATTTCTTCCTGCTCAACGCATCCACCACTACATTTTCTATCCAAGGAGTATAGTTTATGTCGAGATCGTAAGAAGCAAGGAACTCGAGCCACCATACTGTCTCTGATTCAAATCTTTCTGGGTAAAGATGTATTTCAAAGACCGATGATCGGTGAAGAGGTGAAATTTAGCCCCCAAGAGATGATGTCTCTAAAGCTTCAGAGCAAAGACAACAGCCAGCAATTCTAAATCGCGAGCAGCATAATTAGCCTCATGGGTCTTCAACTGACGACTAGCATATGCAATTACCTTCCCATCTTGCATTAATACTGCTCCCAAACCCTCTCGACAAGCATCAGTAAATACCGTTAATCTCTCATTTCCATTCAGGACGGTAAGCACTGGTGCGGAAGTCAGCTTGTCCTTTAACTCTTGGAATGCCGCTTTACACTTATTGATCCAAATAAACTTAACATTCTTCCGAGTTAGAGCAGTGAGAGGTGCATAAATCCAATCAAAGTTCTCAATGAACCTCCGATAGTAATCGGCAAATCCTAGGAAACTGTGAATATCAGTTGGAGTCTTAGGTTCTTTCCAATCTTTGATCGCAGCGATTTTGACTGGATTAACAGAAACTCCTTCACTAGAGACAATATGTCCGAGGAATCGGACTTCCTCTTCCCAAAAATGACATTTAGAGAACTTAGCCTTTAACTGGTGATTTCTTAGGGTCTCTAAAACATACTGCAAACGGGCCCTATGCTCTTCCTATGACTTGGAGAACACAAGAATATCATCAATAAGACTAGGACAAATTTATTGAGCAAATCGCGAAAGATCCGATTCATCAAGTTGAAAAAGAAGGCAGGAGCGTTAGTCAATCCAAAAGGCATAACTAGCCATTCGAAGAAACCATTCTCAGTACGGAAAGCAGTTTTGGGAATGCTCTCCTCGGCAACTCTAAGCTGGTGGAAACCCGTGGTTAGATCAAGCTGAGAGAAAACAGACGCTCCAAAAAGCTGTTCGAACATATCATTGATGCGGGGCATAGGATATCTGTTTTTCATAGTGAGCTTGTTTATCTCCCTATAATAAACAAACATACTGAGAGAACCGTCAGATTTTGTGACGAAAACTACGGCTGCTCCCCATTCCGAGATACTAGGTCTGATCAGACCTTTAGAGGACAAGTCTTGAATTTGATTCCTTAATTCGCTCTTCTCCCATGGTGCCATTCTTCTGGGTGGAAGAACTACAGGTCGTGCTCCAGGAATGAGGTCGATGCGGAAATCAATTTCCCGCTTCGGAGGTAGAGAGATGACTTCACCAAATACATCGGGAAATAGTTTGACTACCAAAGTCGAATGGATATCATCCGGGAAAGTATCGAGGGAATAAATGAAACTACCAGCGAACTCCTGAGCCAATTTACACTGGATCTCTAATGGATTTCCAAAATCATCTTTAAAGGCAACAGTTCTGGAACTATAAGAGACATTGGCATCATGCCTATCGAACCAATCACCCCCAAGCAAAATATCGAAAGCGTCAAACCCCAAAACATAGAACTCAACAGTGAAACGGTGTTCTAAATATATAAGCTTCACTTGCTTACAAATCCTACTAAGATTTGCAGGGCCTCCAATGGGATTCGAAACACATAAAGGCACAGAAGTAAATTCGGGAAAAAGGCGATGCTCGAATTTATTACAAAGGTCCAAAGAAATGAGGCTATGTGAAGCTCCAGTATCGAATAAAATGCGAACAGGTGATTTAAACAAAGTAAAAGAACCTTGAAGTGTACCTTGAGAATCGCTAGGAGCTGGAGCGGGTGCAGGTGCGGTTGCAGGTGCAGGTTGTGGGGCTGGGGAGGATGCATAAGTCACCGCAAAGATCCCTGATGTCGTGCCCTTCTTCTGGGTAGGGCAGTCCTTCTTGAAGTGTCCCGGCTGAAGGAAGATGTGGCAGAGGCCTCGTCTAGCCAACTGAGAAGGAGGTGGAATAGCAGCGCCCAAAGTAGGACAGCTATTTGCGTAGTGTCCCTTCGGGTGGCATCTATGGCAAGTGATGGTAGAAAGATCTACCGTCGGCCTCTGAGATGCAGAAGACGATGATCCTAGCCCTGGAGTCCTATTCCTCTTATGGTGGTAGAAATTTGACTTCCTTTTCTTAGAATTTCAAAAAGACTGAGCCGATGCAGATTGGGCAGCTGGAGTGGCCCTAGAGGTAGGGTTCTCATACCGGAGAGTCATGTCCATCAAAGCTGTAAACGTACCATCCATGTGGGTAATGCGGCCATCTTAAAACTCGGGGCGAGCACCAGCGATAAATTTCTCGTTCTTCTTAAGAGGGGTGTCTATCAGATTCAGGCCATATTGCGAGAGCTCAGTAAATTTTCTCTCGTATTCCGTGAAGGACATATCGCCCTGCTTCAAATCCATAAAGTCTCGATATAGCTGAGACTTGCCCGCTTCGGGCATCCATTTGATGAGAAAGGCCTCCCTAAAGCACGATAAGGGGGATAAGACAAATTTCAATAAATGGAGGAATTTAATCTCAAATTTGATTAACCGAAGAAGATACCTAAATTGCTCCCAAGTGATGTCAGCCTCATTGGTGTGAGCAGTAACTGACAGCCACCAATTCAAAGCGGCTCCTTTCATCTGCCAGGCCGCCAATTGCCTCTGCTGGGCATTAGTGATTTCGAGACAGGAGAAGATTCTCTTCAAGTCTCTCAACCATTGTTGAGATTCTATTATGGTTTCAGAACCAGTGAACTTAGTGCCACCAAGCTCGGTATAATCTTTTCATAGCTTAGTAAATCTAACAGGGGAAGCGGGTGGAGGAGCTGGGGCAGCAGCCCGTCCCCTACCTCTAATATTTCCTCGATTCATCCTGAGAAATCAAGAATTAATTTAAGGACAGAGGAAAATATCGAGGACAAGATGTTCTAGATAAGATAAAGTTTAACTTGAACAAGCATTAACAAATCTCTAATTATATAAGATGGAAAAAGGAAAGAAGTAATTGGAAATTTTTTATTTTAAAACAGGAAAGTTTTATGTCAAAATACTTCTTTAAAAACCCTTTTATACTTTTAAAATCCATTCTCTCACGAGGAAGGGATTCTAAGATTTGACTTCACTCATTCTAGGGTATTTCTACCCTATCTCTAATGAGTTTTTGCTCCTCGGGCCATGGTTAAACCAAAGCTCTGATACCAACTGTAACGAACCACTATTTTGTACCATTCAAATTCGATGATAAATTAAAACTTGTCAAACGTGAACAGTTCAAACAATAGACTGTAAATAAAATTGGACCAAATGAAATCAAATCACAGAATCACAAACACAGAAATCAGAATACTCGCAGCGGAATTTAAAAATAACCTAGTGGTTCATGAAGCCACTATTAATAGTCCCAAAACAAATAGAATTTTACATAGTCTTTAAACCCAAATGAAGTTTGAAATAACAATAACAGAACTCAATATCCAATGGTCTTGATTTCATATATTAAGATAAAGAACCGATGGAAAGTTTGCCAGCAGCTTGAAAAGTGATCTACAGAAATCCTAGCTCCGGGAGGAAGACTTAACTGCAACTCAGGATGACCCGAGCGTAAAATAAAATATAAACACTCGAATCAGGACATACATACTTATACAGCGTAAGCTAATTCAAGTGAGCTGTAATATAGAGCAAGTAACTTAAAGGATGCTTGGGATCGCCCATCCTCTAAGGATCCGTTAAACTATTTACTATGTAGTAATATTTCGTTATTATAATAGTGTCTATTAGTAAAACAAACTTACTTTAAAATAGCGTTATGGGGTTACCCATATAGCCCTTAACACATAATAGTGCCAATAGTCTATACAGTACCGTAATACCTCCTGATCGGAAGGCTGCCAGAGGATACTCCATAGGTACGACACAAATCAAACTCGTATGGGGCTCGCTAGGGTAGGTGACACGGCACAACTAGGCAATGCCAGGGTAGATATACCAATTACGCATCCGGACCGGTGGAAGCGCGTAGCTGCTACCACCGCCCACCTCGAACAACACTCCCAAATCAAAGGTGCGCACCAAAGCAATCACAAAAGTAATAGAATGGCATACCATGAAATGCGTCCGATCAGAGGTGCTACCTTATTAATCCAAGAATCGCTCCTGTTTTAACCACCTTATGCCAACTCACAGGAGTCGGGTCCACGTATTTACCTCAAAGAAAACGTCACCACCATCCTACATCATTCTGTAATCTCCACCGCGTACACGGTTGTCAAAGTGGTTTCGGTATCGATAGAGAGTATGCCCATATCCAATCCCGATGTCTTTAACAACCAACGTTATTATTACCCATGGTTATAAATTCCAAAATAGTTATATTTAAATCAATTGCTATATTGGAAAAGTGAAGTTATAATAAAACCCAATATACATCCCAAGGTTATACCTTAGTTCATTTAAAATTTCAACTTAAATATGGTTTACACAGAATTTAAACCAATTTAATTGATAAATCATATTTCCACCTTTTAAATAGTCATTTAATTACTCAATAAATTATGATTTTTATAAAGTGTATTTCATAAATAAATATCTAACTTCTCTTATACTTTGCTTAATAATATCAAGTGCAAAAATTTCTATAAATTAACTTATAATTTAGTTAAATTCCCATATCCAAAATAAATGAATTTCCAATTAATTTCTTACCTTACCGTTGTTTCAATAACAACCTTCCATTTCTAAATCAAGTTAAATTTTGATTTCCATATTTCATAAATCTAACTATTTAATTCATAGAAAACTTAACTTATATTTATCTGCTTTATATTCAAGTTATACCAAATTTCATAATTTATTTCTTAACTTAAATTCCACTTGTTTTACAAATCCAAATTTTCAAGCTAAACCCATACCTTAATTTCTAATATTATTTACATATTTGACTAGTATAATATTACACATATAAAAATCATTTAAATCTAGTTTTAAACAAAGAATTATTTAAAAATTTAATATTTCCAAAAATACATATATATATATATATCCACGGGTTTGTATAATATTTTCTAACCTAGATTTAGTGATACGGATACTATATCATTTCAATCCGTAAATTTCAAAAATTCCGGGTTCTATCATTTCAAACCCGCAATCCTAAGTTAAAATGACTAAATAAATGAATAAAATATAAATGTTGTTCATGCCTATCATTTCAGCCTGTAATGAACTCTATTTTTTTCAGGGAACTTGCAGTGTCATTAAACAGTAAATAATAATAAATAGTATAACTACAAAATATAACAATAGATAATACAACTGATGATGTGTCAATTAAATAATGGGGTTTTAACATCATAAGTTTATATCACAGGCAGATAAAATTAAACAAAATAAATTTACAATTACACTTGTGATTAATTCACAGATATACAAGTACGTTTGTCTGGTGAGAAATACTTACTTTTTCGAAGCTGAACATTTTTGATTCAAACTACGGTACCCACCAGAAGACTGTGTACAATAGGTACGATCAAATATTTGAAGTTGAGACAAACTGACTTCGATCTTGAACAAGAAAATAAATAAACTCAGTACGCGAATGAAATTATGGATAAAGCAATTTTTTTTTAAATTGGACGAGCTATAACCCAAGGATAAATTTTTCAAAATGCTCGACCACTCCTCTCCAAGACTTCGACCAATCATAAACAATGGCTCGGCTTGTTCATTTCATTTTATTATTATTATTATTATTTATAAAAGGAAGCTGTGCACTTTTCTTTGGTATTGAAGGCATAGCCTACTTGCTCATGCACAGGGGTGCACGCACCAGTACGCGTTTCCTTCTCTTTGTTTTTTTATAAACTGAAAAGTAGCGAAACTATGGTTCAAAGGTTAAACACTCACCCCTCGGGTACTTGGTCACGCTTACTCTACTACTCTAAAAAACAGAAAAAATTTCCTTTTCCCAACCAAAAGGTCAGCCACAAAACTCCATGTAGGAATATATTTGTTCAATCTTTGGCCAAAAGCATTTTGTGACGCTCAGCCATACTATTCAAGAGGCGAGGCAAGATCGGCATCTCTGAAGCTGGAGGGGTTGCGGCTGATGGTGGTGGGGAAAAGTATAGGGTGTGCTCGGGTGTGCTTCCATTTTTAAGGAGGAGTATCCGAGCAAATTATAAATGAAACACATGAGTACAGAAAAAAAAGGGAAACAAATATGTAGTAGAAGACACGGTGAGGCCATTACCTGGAGAGAAGCTTGCGCAAGAACAAAGGCTGAAGCTAAAATGAGTTGAAAAAAAAGAAAAGAGGTACATGTGGTTATATTTCAGCTGAGTCGCGTGATTAAGTGAGAAAGAAACGTAGTAATAAAAGATTTAACGCTGAAATCAAAGATTTATTTCATATTTAAAGGAGGACGTAAATGAAAGGTGGCAAGTTATACATGGCAAGAAACATGATTTGAATAGTAAGGGAGAATGGAAATTTGAACGTGTTTTGGTGTGTAAGCAGACAGGTTGCATAATCACGAGGTTAACTAGTTAAGAAATATTAAAACTAGATGTTATTGCAGTGGTATATTCATACATGACCGAGTATTCAAAAGGAAATCTTCATTTGATTGAGTGGAGAATGACATGCAATAATGGGTTCTGGAAGGCTATGCGAATTCAAGGAGAATAAAAAGTGGCAACAAATATTTGGATTGGGAACGGTTATTTGGTGGATTACGTCCTTATCAAATCATAAGAACAAAAAGTAAGTGAGTACTTACACGTGAATGGTGAGGTACGATTCTAAATTCCTTCCATTAAAAGTGCACGTCTGGTAAATTAAACCAATTTCAGTTAAGGTATATATTTTTGAAATGCACGTTATAGATGCACAATTTATGCCCCAAAATATAACGAAAATAACAGATAAAATTTTTATACTTTTTCTTATACGTTATCTATCCCATTAATTAACGCGCCCTTTAAGCGCGTAATCCAATAGTTTATTAATACACTGTAAAATTTGAAAGTTATTACTTAACTAAAAATAGAATTTGTTTACATTCTTCGGATTTATATTACCATTCTCTAAGAAAAACAAAAAGGGAAATAAATGTTATTACTAATATAAGTAAACATCCTCACGAAAAGTCTTGTACATATAAAATTCTTATGTAAAATATTTAGAAACTAAAAATTTTAAAAATTCCAATTAGAGTTATCTTTAACCAAAGTAAAAATTTCAGAACTCTTGTCTTTTTATTTAGAATTTTAGGAAATGATTTACTCAAGTTAAAAATTTATATTATAATATATTCCAAGGTTTTATAAATAAAAGAATAAAGTGCTTGTAAAAATCTTGGGCTGTTACATATAGAATTATAAATGTTATCAAAGTTATTAAAACTTATATTGTTTTGCTTCAAGAAACAAAAATAAGTAATCTTGATTATAAACTATCTTTATTATTGGGCGGTGTTATGTTGGATGGTTGGAGTTTCATTGATGCAAATGGTAGTGCTGGAAGAACCTTCATTGGATGGAATAGTGATAAATATACTCTAATGCAAGAAGTGAAGAATAAATTTTGCCTACATTTGGTGTTTAAGTGTAAAATGACTGGAATTTTATATTTTGTCACAAGTGTATATGGCCCTAACACTAGAATTGTGAGGAAAAAGCTGTGGGAAGAATGTACTGATTTTAAAATTTTAATTCAAGGTCCTTGGATAATAGGGGGTGATTTTAACACAACCAGATTCATTGATGAGAGAAACAAGAGAATGGAGGATTATGTAGATGGTGTTGAAGATTTCAAAGAGTTTGTTAGAAAATGTAATCTGATTGATCTTCCTCTTACTAACAGAAAATAGACTTGGAGTACTGGTAGGGAAAATCCAACTTTAGTGAAACTTGATAGATTCTTTATCAATCCTGAATTTGAAGATACACCCATCAAAGAGGTTTATCATCTACAATTTCGGATCATTGTCCTATTATATTTGATTCTGGTGAAAATAACCCTAGGAAATCCTTATTTAAATTTGAGAAAATGTAGTGTCTTGAAGAGGGTTTGATGAGACGGCGAAGAGGAAATGGAATGAATATTGGTAAGCAGGAGAAGCAGCTAATATCTTTAATAAGAAATTGAAATATTTGAGGAAATTCCTTAAGAGGTGGAATAAAGATGTCTTTAGTGATATAAAATTGAAGAAGGAGAAATTGATGAATGATATTCTTGAACTTAATATTAAGGTTGAAAAAAATTCTTTGTGAGAATGAGAAATTTTTGCTTAAAATGAAGGAAGATGAGTTAATATAGGTAATTGATCAGGAGGAATTTTTTTGGAGAAAAGATCGAGAATACAGTGGTTGAAGGAAGGAGATAAAAATTCAAGGTATTTTCGTAGAGTTGCAAATGGGAAAAGGAGATCTAATATGGTTTGTGGTGTTTTGTGTGGTGATATTGAGATCGGTAAGCAAGATGATTTGAACAGTGCTTTTATTGACTATTATAAGTGTTAACGTTAAAATTTGAACGCTAACACCCCGGTGTATGAAGTGAGATCGTGAAAGCACCACCCGATAGCTCGGGAACAGATTATAAGCAGATAGTAGTGAAAAAACAGTAAACAACATCAATTTTATAGTGGTTCGGCTTAAGAGATAGCCTACGTCCACTTTGAATATCTTTATTGACGATTTGATTACAAGTCAATGCAGTTACACTTTGATTACAACACACTTTGAGTTTCAAGTGACTTAGAACAAGTAGCCTAAACTTCAATGTCGATCCAAATCTTTGAACACATGTTTGACATGTTTGATTTCTTCGTGAAGTTCCTTGAAGGTGTTGAAGTAGTTCAGAATGCAGCAGAGTAACGGCGCTTGAAATGAATGAGCCAAAAGTCCTCTTTTGGTTGGAAATAGGGTTGTATTTATAGGCATTTCTCGGAGTTAGGTCGTAGGTCGTGACCGACCTAAGTTAGGCCGTAGGTCGTGACTGACCTAAGATGCACTGGCTTCTCTTTCACAAGAACACGCTTGCTAGTTTTCACAAGTCCTAGGTCGTGAGCGACCTATCATAGGTCGTAGGTCGCAAGCTTTTTCCTGAAGATGGTTGGATAGCATTGCACTTAACTCTGTAACGAGGTAGTAAGCAGTAGGTCGTGGTCGACTTAACAGATCAGGGTATAAGTGAAGCGGCATAGGGATTTTATTTCATCTGCTTAGGTCGCAAGCGACCTATTATAGGTCGTTAAGTCGTTATCCTTTTTAAGTCGGTCCATACTTTAGATCGGTACATATCTTTAGGTCGTGTTGAACTTTCTGTAGTTAGGTCGTTCCACCTTTAGGTCGTAAGGTCGCTAAGACAATTATGTCATTAGGTCGTTGAGGCTATTAGGTCGTCAAGTCCTCTTAGGTCGTTGGGCTGCTGAGTTATAGGTCGCAGAGTTTTAGGTCGTTATGTTTTAGGTCGCGGCAGAAGTAGGAGTTAACATTTGCCCCTCGAAGTGCAGGCCTATGCCATAGGTCGTGTGCTTCGACTTAATTTTGCTAGGTCGTGAGCGACCTAAAACATATGCTAACTCGCGCGTCTGCTTGTCTTCTTCTTTCAGCCCCATATAAATTCGTTAAGTCGCTACTCCCTCTTTACACACCTGCTTCAATTTCCTGTGCCACCATTAACAGAATTCTACGATTTTAAAGACAAATTCAAGTTAATCATTCAGCGATTCATCCTTGCTATCAAATTACGTAAGTATCTTCGATCTTTATCCATTCCATGGTCACCATCGAACCACGAACTCTAACTTCCAAACCCCAGACCAATTTTGTGCGTCGTGCTTCACTTTGAATCAGGTTGTGATCGATTTTTGATCGTCTCTGGTTATTGTTGTTGTTGTGATTCACGAACGCACAGTAGTGAGTTAGATTTATGATAGATCGGAGATATGTTGAATTGGTTTTCGAGTGATTTGGTGGTATGAGAAGATGACGAACTTCATGAATAGGATGATGGATTTCGTGATGTTGGCGTTAACGGGTTAATGGATTCTCAGCTACACGGGTAACGGAGGAGATGACGTGGCAGCGTGTGAATGGAGGATCGACCTTAGGGCTGTCTGCTTGAATACTAACCATGTAACCTAACTTCTTAGCGATCTAACTTTGTAATGACCTAAGTTCTTGCGGCATTGATTTTAGGTCGTGGCCGACCTTAGACTTGAATTCCTTTGGCACAGAAGTTAGGTCGCTGCCGACCTAGTACTTGGATGGTTTGCACATGAACTTTGAACCGAACGACCTAACAGCTTAGCAACTTATCACCTTTGAATGACTGCATAGGGACTTAACACATCAACGACCTATCTTTTGCGACATAAGCTTTAGGTCGCGGCCGAGTTAGGACATGAACAGATTTGCATTGAGCGACTTAAGTTAACCCCGACCTAGGTTAGGTCACCAGACGACCTAGGACTTGACAAATTTGCACATGAATTCCAAGCAGCACGACTTAACAAATTAACGACCTAACGCCTTTGCGGCATAGGCTTTAGGTCGTGGCCGAGCTAGGACTTGAACAAATCTGCATTGCTTTGAACTCCTTTAACTTGCACGGTGCGACCTAATATAGCTTTGACCTATGCTAAGTCGCAGGGGACAGTCTGGATGACCTATGACTTGTAAAATTTTGAGAGAATTTGATTGAACTGCTTGGACTCGAGTCATTTGAAATTCATTACATTCCTTTGCAGATTGCTCTAACTTTTAATTTAACAACCTGTTTAAACATAACATTTGCAGAAAAGTGGGACGAATATACTGTCACTGACCGCCCACATCGAATGACAGATTAGTCGATAAAGAATAATCAACTTAAATGAATTGTGTGAGTGAAGTACTGTGAATCAACTGACTTAAATGAAGTGTTAAAGCAAAGCTAAAATTTTGTTTGAATTAACACCGCACTCGAGTTTTAAATTAACAAGTCCTGAAATCTCACAATCAATCAGTTGTCAACTAGCTTAATTTCAGTTATTTTGCTTGTTATTTTTATTAGTTTTGCACAACACTTCACACTTTTAGAAAACATGCACCTTCACGTCTGAACATCCAGTTGCTTGTATAGAATGACGTTTCAACAAGAAGAGATGATAGAACACGTCGAAGGGGCTCCTCTGATTGCTATTCCACTAGAGAACCCTCCGGAAAGAGCTCCTACCCTTCTGAAACAGCGGGTGCTTAATCAATTATGCGTTCAATTTGGCATTGCCGAGGCAGAAGTTTTACTCCCTGGACCAAATGATTTTGCCGATAGACCACCTTCCGGCTTTGTTGCCATTAATCGCCAAATGTGCTTAAGTGGAGTAATTCCTCCCTTTAATGAATTTCTTCAACAAATCCTTCTTCGACTGACGATCTCTCCTTTCCAACTGCATCCCAATGGCTATGCCATTTTGATGGGATTGTGCGTTCTGTTCAGGAGAACCCTTGACCGTCTTCCGAGTTTTGAGGAAATCTGTTACCTGTGCACTTTTGCGAAGAACAAGGACCGCCCTTCGATTGTACTTGTAAGAGGTGCGAGGAACCGTAAACTAATTTTGGATTTGCCGGAGAGTGCACATGGTTTTTTAAATCAATTCTTCTATATTCGTTGCCCTGCAGGATTTTACACAGACTGGAGAATAGGAAGTGAGATCTTTTTTCCCTTCTCTCCTCAATTTCATTTTAAGTTTTTCACGGTTCGTATTGCTAAATGCTGATTCCATTCCTTATTTTTACAGCACTTCCTCCTCCTTCTTGAGATTCCAGTCATAAACCAGTCTTTGAGAGGCTAAGCATTGTGGCTGCTGAAGAGAGGAGCGTAAAATTTCTATTGACAGATGAACTTCTTCATTGGTTTGAGCTTTTACATTCTTCCCATTCTACTCAACTTCATGAAGTTCCGACTGAAGTTCCCGATTCTCCGATGAAAACTCCTGATGCCCCAGTCTCTATTAAAGAGCACATGCGGGGAGGAACCTCTATAGAAACTTCACTAGTAAAATGTTCCACTCCAAGGGATGATGCGGAGCCATCTGAAAAGCCTGCACTTGCCCCCATAACTGAAGAAGAGGAGTCCCTTCCTCATACTGATAAGAACGTTGATCTTGGAGTTCATATTTTTGGGAGTTTAAGTGACATAATGGTCACTTCTCAAGAACTTTTTAGGGATGATGTTTCCAAAACTGTCTCTTCTGTAATTAAGGCGACATCTTCTCGACAACAAATGTCAACCCCTTCTACTCAAGTTATCACTACCTCTACTCCACAGAGTGGTCTGTAACTTGATGCATGTAGCTTACACGTTACACAACACTTAGGATTTTTCAGCACTTCTACGCATTCATCTTCTTATACTTTAAAGATTTCTAAAGCTTATTATTTTTATTCCAGATTCTCCAATGGGGCGCAGCAGTTCATATTATGATGATTTCCAGCGCTACGAGAGGCGTAGCTAATATGATTATAGGCGTCACCTCCCCTCTTAGAGAGAATCGGATGAAGAGAGGGCCATCAGGAAAGCAGACGAGAGACGAGCATATGAAGAACGTCACCGAAGAGAACAAGAAAGACATGACCCTCCCCACAGAGATGATGATACCCAAAAAAGAAAGACTCACAATGAGAGAGGTAAAGGTCACATGGAAGATTCTTCTAGCAAGCGGGCTAAACTTACTGAAGAAACAATGCCGACAGTTTCTCAAAATGTTCCTGCTCAATCTCCTGCCCCCGTTCGTTCCGACATTCAAACAATCATCAACCAGCCCACATACCAAGTTGGGCAAGGTCCTCCCACTCTTCAAAGTCGATTCCCTCAGTGGTGCCTGAGAGGGGTTCGATTTGATCTCAACTTGGTTCCTCTCGACAAATCGGCTATGCTGCGAAATCTTGATACTGTCAGGACCGATATTGAAAGAATGTCGAACTGGCAAAAACTTGTCGACGAGCTTCAGAGGGTTAACCGAGCCAATCTCGAGGCCATGCTCACAATGGAGAACGATAAGGCTGAGTGGCAGAAGACTCTCGAACAGCATGACGCCGAAATGAGAAGTATTGCTTCCTATAATGAAAAGCTGGAAGCTGAAGTAGAAAAGCTTAAGGAAGAATTAGCTACTTCGTCTACTCTCTATTATCAAAAGGAGAGCATGCTTCAGCAACAAGTACGAGATGCGCATGCCAGTCAAAGGGCAGTCGAAGATAAGCTTACACACAAGGAGAAGGTCATAGAAGAATATCGCGCTGAAACTTTACAGCTGCGAGAACAGACCGGCTCTCAAAGCTTGGAGATAGAGATGTTAAAAGCTCGACTTGCTATGGCCGAAAAGGAGCGTGACGAGGCTGTTGCTGGTAAACTCGCGGCCGAAGAGGCCCATCAAGCAACCAAAGCTGACATTAGCTCCACATTATTTGATTTTTATCTGCACAGCATTTTGGGGCGTGGCAGCCTTGCCTTTCTAGGCCCTAAGTATGAAATTACACTAGCTGAAGTTTGGGAGGCAGCACTCGATATGCTAGGTGGTCAAGGTGTTGGCTACGCTGAGACAGCTCTTGAAGAGCATTATCTCGATGATGATGCCCGCGCCGCTCTTGCCAAGGGAAAAGAGCAACTCGCCAGAGTACGGGCCGGAATGGCGGAAGGGGAACGTTCTGAAAAAGAAATACCACCTACCACTTCTGAACGTCCTTTAGTTTCTTCCGAAGTTGACATTACAGGTTCCAGTGCTCATTCGCTGCCTCCTACAAGAACCGGGGTAATTACCCCTACTGATGATGAGGCTTTGGAGGATATCGGGGCTCAAAATTATGAGATTGAACTAACGAAGCAAACATCTTCAGGTAATTTTGACATTGGTCCGATTCAGGTGGATCGCTTGCTTGCTCCTCAAAAGTTTGATGAGCTTCTCGATTACTTCTTGAATCTCGACGAACCCATATCTCCCTTCTTTCGGGGAGATACTAATATTTTTAATTTCTCTTCTTCTGCAGTTGAAACACCAAGTGCTGTGCAGACTTCACTTCCTCCGGTTATCCCTCCTCCGTCTCTTCAGGTGACTCCTCCTTCTGCTTCACAGCCCAGGTCACAAGAGGAGCAGATTGAGGCTCTTCATGGCTTGGATGACCCTATCGCTTCGCAAGAGCAGAAAGACGAGGGACTTGAAGGAGGCGAGATCTCTCCGGAGCGGACTCCTTCTGATGACATAGTTTTGTCCGCTCTTGTTACTCCAGGGAGTGAGTCTTCTTCGAAGAGAAGAAAGAAGCACGGAACATCGAAGAGGAGGGGGAAGAAAATCATTGCTACTGAAGAAGAACCGGAAGTTGCACCGGTTGCACCTCCATCTCCTTCTTCCCTTATGCCTGTAGATAGACCTGAAAAGCTAATCATTCGGCCGGGCAAAGGGTCCAAAGGTGGTAAGAAGAAGTGAAGAGTCGGGCTTCGGGCTTTTTGATTCGTTTTTTGTGTAATGGTCGGGTGTTGTGCAGGCACCGGCCCCTGCTTTTTCATTTTGAAACCTGTATCTGCAATTGAATAAAATGATCCTTTGTTTGTACAGACTCTTGTTTGAATTTGAGAATGCATTTATTATTCATTTTTGCACAAGTTTATTTATATGATATTGTGGTGAGCTTGTGGTATGTTGTTTGAGCATACTTTACCGATGTAGCTATACCATTTTGTATGTAACTATACCATGTTGCCCCCATACCATAAGCTTGCTGCAATATTGTATACTTTGAGGGGACTTGCACTCTTATTTTCTGAAGAATAATTACTTCATTCTTGAAGAAATTATTCGTAGAGTACAACTTCCTTCATAAAAGTTTTTACGCTTTGTCCTTCGAAGAAATCACTTTTTTTTTTTTTTGCTTATGTACGCATTTTGCCAAGTGAATTCTTGTATGTGGTAAAGCGGGCCTCTGAAGGGTACTTTAACTTTCTTCCTCTTTTTTTTTTTTTTTTTTGAGGAAGGTTATTTTCTAGAATAGGTAAATCACTCTTCCTTTGAAAGTTAAAGTATGCCCTTGATGAGGATTTTTTTTTTCTAAAATAGAAATTTGTAGCTCTGAGGAGGGATTTCTCACGTTTCAACACTTGGAAGTTTTATTTCAATCTTGGTGAAACGTGTACCTCCAAAGAGTTGTGCCTTTGAAGAAAGCCTTTTCACGTTTCAACACTTGGAAGTTTTATTTCAATCTCGGTGAAACGTGGGCTTCCAAAGAGGTCTTTCTTTTTTATTGTGTCCCCGGGAGGGGGTTGTACCTCTGAGGAGGGATTTTTCACGTTTCAACACTTGGAAGTTTTATTTCAATCTTGGTGAAACGTGTACCTCCAAAGAGTTGTGCCTTTGAAGAAAGCCTTTTCATGTTTCAACACTTGGAAGTTTTATTTCAATCTCGGTGAAACGTGGGCTTCCGAAGAGGTCTTTCTTTTTGATTGTGTCCCCGAGAGGGGGTTGTACCTCTGAGGAGGGATTTTTCACGTTTCAACACTTGGAAGTTTTATTTCAATCTTGGTGAAACGTGTACCTCCAAAGAGTTGTGCCTTTGAAGAAAGCCTTTTCACGTTTCAACACTTGGAAGTTTTATTTCAATCTTGGTGAAACGTGGGCTTCCAGAAAGGTCTTTATTTTGTTTTGCATTTCAACTTTGGTGAAGTGAAATTCCGAAGAGCGGCTGTTACACTTCAACTCCTGGTGAAATGGGCCTCCGAAGAGGGCTTTTATTTTGTTTTCATTTCAACTCTGGTGAAGTGAAATTCCGAAGAGCGGTTGTTACACTTCAACTCCTGGTGAAATGTGCCTCAGAGAGGGTTTTCATCGCCTGGAAGTTACTCTCTCATGGTTGGAGGGTCATGACTCCTCCAATCTTTTTTGTTGAGTAGAGAACTTTCTTTTTTTTGTGGCGTATGACCCATTAGAGGTCTTTATCCTCCGAAGAGTTGTGCCTCCGAAGAGGACTTGTGCTGCCGATGATGGCTTTGGTTGTTCCCTTGTCCACTTTCTTATGCCTTTTCAGCGATCCTCTTTTTTTTTTTTTCAAGTAACTTGTTTAATCCAAGGAAGTGTACTTCATTGTCAGGCAAGTTCGTGAGAACGAGCATCAGCCTCTTAATTGGATGTTTGTTTGTTCAAAGGATCACAATTTATTAGCAGAGGCCCGTTTCTGTCGAAATCATAGGCCGTTCAATCGAAGTACTTCCTATCTAGGATTTGAATTCGGAGCTTTTGTGACTTGAAATTTGGCGAGAATCACTTGGTCTTATTATGTGCAAGTTTCACTTCCATTGTCTGCAAAAATTTAAATCGACATTTCAGCAATACATTCTATGTACTTTTTATATCGAAAATAAAGCAAACATGTAATAATAATAAGGAACACAAGATTTATAGTGGTTCGGCCAGGAAATTGGGCCTACATCCACTTTATATTTTTTATTATTTACTTTCATCAGTTTTACAATTGCCTTCAATTACAAGAATCATACATTTATAATTCTTTTTACAATATTTCAACAAAATTTTCAAGTAAAGTATCGACACAAATGATTGCTGTTCCATGCCCTTGGAATTTGATCTCTTTCGACAGTAGTGAGTTTGAATGTGACGTCAAGAAGCTTCTGACCTATGACATACGGTCCTTCCCAATTTGGCCTAAACACACCTGTCGATGTCATAATTCTCTTCAGGACTAGGTCTCCAATCTCAAAGTTGCGTTGGCGAACTTTGGAATTGAAATGTCTGGCTATCCTTGGCTGATGAGCTGCAATTCTGAGATTAGCCTCATCTCTTTTTTCATCAAGGAGATCTAGCGCTTCAAGCTGTAGCTTTTCGTTTTCTGCTTGATTGAAATGGATTCTTCTATGTGAAGGGACCTCTATTTCTACCAGAATCATTGCCTCTGACCCGTACACTAATGAAAACGGGGTGTACCCAATCGCAGTTTTGTGAGTGGTTCTGTATGCCCATAGTGCCAGTGGTAGCTTATCGACCCAACCACCTTTTGCTCTTTCAAGTTGCTTTTTGATGGTTGACTTAATAATTTTTTTCACGGCTTCCACTTGCCCGTTTGCCTGCGGATGAGCCACCGTTGAGAAGCTTTTCCGGATTTTGAATTGCTTGCAAAAATCTTGGAATTCTGCACTTTCAAACTGAGTACCATTGTTTGTAATTATTTTTTGAGGCACACCGTATCTTCAAATGATGTTTTTAGTCACAAAACTTATCATCTTCTTTGAGGCGATAGTAACCAATGGTTCAGCTTCTGCCCACTTAGTAAAATAATCTACAGCAACAATGGCATATTTAATTCAAGATTTGGCAGTTGGTAACGGTCCTACAAGGTCTATCCCCCATATTGCAAACGGCCATGGACTGACCATCTGTGTGAGTTCAGTGGAAGGAGCTCTAGGAATTTTGGCGAATCTTTGGCATCTGTCACATTTTCGGGAATACTCTGCTGCATCTCGATTAATTTCTGGCCAAAAATATCCGTATCGGAGAATTTTCTTTGCTAATGTTTGGCCACCCGAATGATCACCACACTCTCCTCCGTGTACCTCTGCTAGGATTGCTTTGGACTCTTCCCTGGATACACATCGAAGTAATGGCATTGAGAATCCCCGTCTGTATAATCGGCCATCCTGGATTATGTATCGAGAGGCTTTTCTTAGTAGCTTTTGTTGTTCTTTTGAGTTCCCTGGTAAGGATCCATTGAGCAGATATTCTGTTATCGGAGTCATCCATGATTCTTGCTCTTGAGACATGCTCATGATCCAATCAATGTCCATCTCATCAATTCTAGGAGTCGACAGGACCTCCACTGGAGTTAACCCCAGAAATTGAGCTTCGCCTGTGCTAGAATACTTTGCGAGAGAATCTGCTTTCACGTTTTCTTCTCGAGTAATGTGACTTATCATGTAATGATCGAAATCACCCAGGAGTTCCCAAGCCTTTGACAAGTAGGCGGGCAGATTCCCCCCTTTTGCTTGGAATTCCTTTTTGACTTGGCATACAATAAGCTGAGAATCACTGAATATCCACAACGCTCGGATGTTTAATTCTTTAGCAATCCTTAAGCCAGCGATAAGGGCTTCGTATTCTGCTTCATTGTTTGTTGAAGGAAATTCCAATCTTAGTGCATAGCATAATGATCGGCCTTCAGGGGTCTCAAGTACAACTCCGGCTCCAGAACAGTAGCCGTTTCTCGCACCATTGACATATAACTTCCATTGGATTGGGGAATCGTCGACCGTTTTCTCCTCACTGTTACCCTTATCTATGAATTCTGCGATGAAATCCGCTCAAGCTTGTCCATTGATTGCTTTTCGGGGATGATAAGTGATGTCATACTGACTGAGTTCAATATTCCACTTTAGAAGATGACCCGAAGACTCAGGGCGAAACAGGACTTGCTTTAAAGGTTGATCAGTGAGGACTCTGATAGGATGAGCTTGAAAATATTGCCTCAGCTTTCTAGATGCAATTAGTAGGCAATAGGCGAGTTTTTCCAACTTAGAGTAATTCATCTCTGCCCTAGTGAGTCTTTTGCTGATATAGTAAACTGGATGTTGAATCCTTTTGTCTTCTCGTATCAGCGGTGCATTTAAAGCATGAGATGATACTGCCAAGTATATAAGAAGATCCTCGCCATCGCCAGGCCTAGAAAGTATTGGAGGCGTTTCCATATGGCGAATCAATTCATCAAAGGCTTTTTAGCATTCGGGAGTCCAATCGAAGTTTTTCTTTCCTTTCTTTAGGGCGTCAAAGAATGGGATGCATTTATCTGTGGCTTTGGAAATGAACCGACTCAAGGCGGCAACTTTTCCATTGAGACTTTGCAATTCCTTCTTTGTTCTAGGGGCTTTGACTTCTTTCAATGCAGTAATTTGAGCTGGACTGGCCTCAATGCCCCTAGCGCTCACGATGAAACCTAAAAACTTGCCGGATTCCACTCCAAATGAACATTTCAAAGGATTGAGCTTCATTCCGTATTTTCGGAGGACTGCGAACATGTCCGCTAAGTGTTCTATGTGATCCACTGCTTTCTTAGACTTTACTAACATGTCATCGACGTAGACTTCCATAGTCTTGCCTAATTGCTGTTTGAACATAGCATTAATAAGTCTTTGGTATGTTGCCCCTGCATTCTTTAGCCCGAAGGGCATAACTCTGTAGCAGTAAAGACCAATGTCGGTGATAAAGCTCGTGTCCTCCTGATCTGGCTCATTCATCATAATCTGGTTATATCCGGAGTAAGCATCCATAAAAGATAACAATTCATGTCCCGCTGTTCCGTCTACCAGTTGATCGATTTTAGGTAATGGGAAGCAGTCTTTGGGGCAGGCCTTGTTTAGATCTGAAAAATCGATGCATACTCTCCATTTTCCGTTGGCTTTCTTAACCAGCACTGGATTTGAAACCCAATTCGGATAGGTAGATTCTTTGATAAAATGATTCTCCATGAGCCGATCAACTTCTTCTTTTAATGCCGCCGACCTTTCTGGACCTTGAGTTCTCCTTTTCTGTTCAGGTGTAAATTTTGGATCAATATTTAGAGCATGCACTGCAACTTCTGGGAATATTCCGCACATATCGGCATGAGTCCAAGCAAAAACATCCAGATTTGCCTTTAAAAAAGATATTAAGATATTCTGAATTGACACATTAAGTTGTGAACCCACATTCAACACCTTGTTTGGGTCCTTTGGGTCAACAGGTATTGGTATTGTCGTTTCCACTGGTACCACTCTATTTTCCCCTGCACTGACTTTTCTAGGGTCCATCTCTTTCCTTGCTCCGTTGTGCTCGCCAGTGCAGGGTCCGCCCTGTAATTACTACAAGGCTGGTTCTTTGATGCGGACTGGGGCTGCCGCATTCTTTCCCATTTCTCTTTTTCTGGTTTCTCGTAGCTCTGTCAGATAACACTCTCACCCAGCATTTTGATCCCCTTTTATAACTCCTACTCCATTGTCTGTAGGGAATTTAATAGTGAGGCACCACGGGGCAAGAACAGCTTTGAACGCTGCCAGAGTTGGACGACCAAGGAAAGCATTGTAAGCAGAAAATTCGTCGACAATCACAAAAGTTTGCTTGCGGACCATTTTTCTCTCTCCTTCTCCAAGTTCCAAAAACAAATCAATGGTTCCTACCGACTGTTTTGGCTCCCCAGTGAAGCCAGCGATTTTCTGCGATGAGGCTTGCACATCAGCCATAGGGATCTTCATTTGGTCGAATGTTTTCTTGAAGAGGATATTGCAGGATGCGCCACAATCAATGAGAACTCTTCTGACAATAGCTGGCCCGATACCAGCCGAGATGACTAAGGGATCCAAGGTAGGAGCTTCAATACGTGCGGAATCCCTAGCTTTGAACACAATATCATCATCAAGAGTTCTTTGTTGCTTCAAGGGCGTAGCACCTTCCAAAACGAATACATCTTCCTCGGTCGGTACATACTTTAAAGCTCGGGTATACCTTTCCATCTCACCCAAGCTTCTGCCTGCTGGGTGAGGTCCTCCTGTAATGACATTGATAATGGGCCTTCCAGATTCATGCCCTGCAGCCTTCTCACTCGTCCTAGGCTGATGAGTAGGAGCCTGTTGCCCCTGACTAGATGAAGCAGGATTGTTGCTATTCCTTTTCACAAATTGCTGCAGTTTGTTTTCCCTTAGCAACTCTTCAATCAGATTTTTCAACTGGCGGCATTCGTCGGTCTCGTGACCGGGTTGATTATGGAAGCGGCAGAACTTCCCACTCTGTATAGCCTTTTTCCCGGTCCTTAGAGGACGAGGTTTAGGAAAGTCAACAGAATCTTTAGTGGAAAGGTAGATACGCTCCGGCGTATCTGATAAAGGAGTATATTCTGATGGCTTGAAGGATCGGGGATTCTTCAGATTACTCTGCTTCTTTCCATTGTTATTTTCCCTTTTTTGCCCTACAGATTCATTCTTGCGTGGAGCAACAGTGTTACCTTCATCTTTTTCCAACACTGCCTTTACCAGTACGGGACGGCTTTCTAAGCGTATGAATTCATCTGCTTTTTTATAGAATTTTTCAAGGGAATTTGGTTCCTTCATGTTTAGCCATTTCCCAAATTCGCTCGACTTGTCAATACCCTTCATCAGATAAGTCAATATCATTCGCGGTTCTGCATTGTCCACCTTAGCTAGCGCTATATTAAAGCGGTTTAAGAAAGATCCGATAGTCGCTCCTGGATTCTGCTCCAAACTTGACAGTGACATGATATCCTTGGCTTTTGAGGCGTATAGTCTGAACCGCTCCTTGAATTTCCGGGTTAAGTCAGAAAACTGATCTATAGATCGGACTGGAAGTTTGGTGAACCAAAGCAGAGCTACACCTTCGAGATACACAGGAAAATATCGGCACTTTATTTCATCAGAGGCTCTGGCACCTGTCATGTGCCAATCATACTTGTATAAGAATTCGTTCGGATCACTTGTCCCCTTGTAAGCTGGAATGGTTGGAGGGACAAACTTCCTTGGGAATTCAGCCTTTAAGATTTTCTCAGTAAACGGAGTTTTACTAGGGGAGAAAACCCATTCTTTCTCGTCTTCAACCCTCTGCATACTCTCATTCATAATTTGTCGGACCATTCCAGAAAGATACTCCTCATCATGTCGAGTTCTAGATCCACCAACCTCTGGAAGTGTTTGTTCAAAGGGGCTAGCAGCCCTTTCAGGAGCATTTCTTTCTTTAGCATCATGAATGTTGCCAGCAAAATTCCTTTCATTACCTGCCGGTTGACGGTTTGCCCCAAGCAAATCGTTCAACCTATTCAGAATTAGGGCATTCTGGGCATTCTGAGCCTCGAATTGTGCATTTTGGGCATTTACCTGTTGGTTCAGCCCTAAGATTGCAGCATCCAGCTCTGCCTTTGTAACTCCGACAACTGGAGTGGTTTGATTCAATATAGGGGAAGCGGAGGTTCCCTCTTGAATATTCCCAGATCTGACAGATCTACTTTTCCTTCCAGGAGCCATAACCTCGGATAGACTTCTGGTTTTCAAGGAAATTCTCTCTACAAACCTCTGTGAAGCAATGATGATAACTCGCCTGAGTTCGATTTCTCAGTGAAAGCACCAAAAATGTTAACATTAAAATTTGAACGCTAACACCCTGGTGTATGAAGTGAGATCGTGAAAGCACCACCCGATAGCTCGGGAACAGATTATAAGCAGATAGTAGTGAAAAAACAGTAAACAACAGCAATTTTATAGTGGTTCGGCTTAAGAGATAGCCTACGTCCACTTTGAATATCTTTATTGACGATTTGATTACAAGTCAATGCAGTTACACTTTGATTACAACACACTTTGAGTTTCAAGTGACTTAGAACAAGTAGCCTAAACTTCAATGTCGATCCAAATCTTTGAACACATGTTTGACATGTTTGATTTCTTCGTGAAGTTCCTTGAAGGTGTTGAAGTAGTTCAGAATGCAGCAGAGTAACGGCGCTTGAAATGAATGAGCCAAAAGTCCTCTTTTGGTTGGAACTAGGGTTGTATTTATAGGCATTTCTCGGAGTTAGGCCGTAGGTCGTGACCGACCTAAGTTAGGCCGTAGGTCGTGACTGACCTAAGATGCACTGGCTTCTCTTTCACAAGAACACGCATGCTGGTTTTCACAAGTCCTAGGTCGTGAGCGACCTATCATAGGTCGTAGGTCGCAAGCTTTTTCCTCAAGATGGTTGGATAGCATTGCACTTAACTCTGGAACGAGCTAGTAAGCAGTAGGTCGTGGTCGACTTAACAGATCAGGGTATAAGTGAAGCGGCATAGGGATTTTATTTCATCTGCTTAGGTCGCAAGCGACCTATTATAGGTCGTTAAGTCATTATCCTTTTTAAGTCGCTCCATACTTTAGATCGGTACATATCTTTAGGTCATGTTGAACATTCTGTAGTTAGGTCGTTCCACCTTTAGGTCGTAAGGTCGCTAAGACAATTATGTCATTAGGTCGTTGAGGCTATTAGGTCGTCAAGTCCTCTTAGGTCGTTGGGCTGCTGAGTTACAGGTCGCGGAGTTTTAGGTCGTTATGTTTTAGGTCGCGGCAGAAGTAGGAGTTAACAATAAGAGAATTTTTGGAAGATGTAGAGATAAAAGAGTTGATGTTGATAGGAAATTGCTATACCCTAATAATGTTGATCTTTCAGATTTGGATGGTAAGTTTACACAAGAAGAAGTTTTTTGTGCTTCGAATGAAATGCCCTGTGACAAAGCTCCTGGGCCAGACGGTTCCCAAATTTCTTCTTTAAAAAATACTGGAGTTGGATGAAGAGAGATATTATGAGTCTTTTTAAAAGTTTTGAAGATGAAATCTAAATTTGGAAAAACTGAGCTATAAGAATGTAGTTTTTATCCCAAAAAAGAAGGTGATTAAGTCTTGCTGATTTTAGACATACTAGTTTACTAAATAGTACTTTCAAATTGATCACTAAAGTACTTGATAGTAGATTAAAGAATAAGATGAATTTGTTAATTGATAAAGCACGGAGTTCGATATTAGAGGGACCTGCACTTGTTTAGGAAGTTGTTTCTTTCTGTATCATGAAATCTATTTCATATATTTTGCTTAAGCTTGATTTTGCTAAGGCATTTGATGCAATAGATTGGAGATTTGTAATTGACTTGTTAAGAGCCAGAGGTTTCAGTGAGATATGGATTTCATGGATTTTGAAATTTTTTCACTCGAGTGATTCTAATATTTTTGTTAATGGTGTAGCCGGCAAAACTATTAGTTCTCAAAGAAGGTTGAGATATGGAGATCCTCTTTCTTCTTTGTTGTTTTATTTAGCTACTGATGGATTTACATAGATTTTGAAAGTTAGTTGTAACAAAGAATTGATTAAAAGCTTTGGGGAGGAGTTTGTGATGGGAGGTATTAGCCCTTTGCACTATGCAGATGACATAATTATATTTAGCGAGTATAGTTGTAAATATATAACAGCTTTGAAATTTATTTTGTATGCTTTTGAAAGTCTTTCTGGCATGCAAATTAACTTCCATAAGAGTTTTATTATGGTTTTAGGGAAGGATAGTGATGATGCAAAGTTATTTGCTAATATGCTTAATATGCTTAATATGCTTAATTGTAAAACCCGTGTATTTGAGTTAGGTGGATAGCCTATATATAAATACTATGCGTTTGTTTATCAGATTATACTCCTAGATATTAGTGCCGAGAGAACTAGACCAGGCTAGCATCCATTATAACAGCCCGACCTGGGGGTCGCACCTCGGATGCATGACACACTATGGCTTCTACATCAGGGTGGTTAACCTTTAGGGTGCGTTTGGCATAGGTTTGAAAATACACAAAACATTCCTTCGTTTTTTCAATAAGTTTCCAGTCCCTGTTTTCAAATTCACGCATGCATAAAGACCCAAATACCCTTTACGTTTCTAACATTTTTGTAACGACCCAGAATTTTTGTTAATTAAAATTCATATATTTGATTGAATCTAAATATTAACAAGTGGAATTAAACAGTTAAATAAATTTTATTTCGAATAATTGGATTTAATTGGATAATTTAATAGTTGAAGTCACAGAAATTACAGATAATTGGGTTTAATATGATTGAAAATGATTTGTAAAATTTTATTTTATCATATTGGAGTTATAATAATGTTATAGAACTTTTAAAATCGAATTTAAAGATTAATTGTGAAAATTGAATATTTTAATATTTAATTGACGAGTTAGAATAGCCATTTTTCAAACAGTCTCGTATTTCGACGAAACAAGTTTCATCGGATCCGTAATGTGATATTATTGTATGGTTTCAAATTTCGTGTCAATCGGATTTACCATTTGTCCGGGGCAAGCCAAAACGCATAGAAAATTCGTTAAATCGATTTAGTTTAAAATCGATCGTTTATTGCCGTAACTCGCACAGATGATCGAATTAGCTTCCGAAACCTATTCCATTGTGTTCGGAACGCAGGGTAAACCCAAGAGACGCCAGCCGACATGCTTCGTTTGGAGGTTGGAAAATTTGGAATGAATAGTGTTCGTCGTTTTTTTTATAAAAGCCCCTTGAAGTTCATATTTGCAAAAATAAAAACCCAAGGGTTTCAAGAAAGCTTCAGCCGCCTATGTTAAATTTAATGGCCGAAAATCCTTTTCAATCTTCCTCAATTCTCTCTCGATCTGTTAATCAATTCAAAATGGTTCCAACTACAAAATTGTAGATCACATCCTCCTCTACAAATCCAACGGTGATGATTGAAGATGGAGCGGTGGATCAACGACAATTCGAGAGCAAAGTCGTGCCGTTCACGCACGAAATTCTAGGCTGAGATGGTGCCGAGTATGGTCGGCCTATGGCCGTGGATAGCATTCGAGTGGCGCTTCGCAATGGAGGTTGCTGATCGAGTTGAAGATGCGTGTAGGTGGTGCGGTTTGGAGCCCTAGGTCGGCTTCTATGGGTTTCTCGAACGCGTATTCACCTAGGAAGAAGATGAATGCGTGCATGGCCTTGATCTGCAGAAGGAAAACGTGTGGCCAGGATTTGATTTAGGTTATATAATAAAAGAAAATTGTAAATTAAGTTATATATTAATTTGTTCAACCTTTAAAATTGCATAACCTTTTGCTACGAGGTCAGATTTTGACGAATTGACTTGAGTCGGGTTCGTTTCGTCAAGCACTACGCTGTGGAACTGGATTGGAGTCATTGGGAGCTAGTGAAAATTTCAGGTAAAATTAAACGCACGTTTAATTTTATTCGAAATAAAAGCTGAAAACGGAATTGAAAGCAAGGTGAGAACTTCTCACTCAATCGAAATTGTTCGATGTAAATTTTGAATAGTTAGATTTAAAATTGTTGATCGTATGTTTGAATGATGATTGTCATCTATTGATTGTTAAATAGACATTATGCGTCGTTAGTAAGCGGAGGTTATTTATTAAAAACATATACCGTGAATGTTTCGCCGTATAGTGAAATTGGTATTATTTATGTACTTGGAGTTGATTTTCCCGCATTATATAGCGAATGAGACCCTATTGCGCCGCCTATTAAGCGGATAATAATTTTATAAATCCTATATACCGTGATAATTCCGTACTGGAACGGAATTGGTATTGTGCTAACATCTGTGGATAAAGGGAAATAAGTTGGAGGAATCCAACTGGATTCCTCAAAGGATTGAATTGGTTTCAATGTTGTCTGTTGATCTTTTATAATCTTTGTGATTATCTTTGTGATTGAGATCGTTAAAGGCTAAAATTTAGCTAAATATATTTTTGGTATAGTTAGATGCCGAAAATCAATAAAATTGGATTTTTGAAAATTTAAGTTGAGATTTCATAATAAAATTTAATTTTGGAATTGATTCATTCTTAAATAAATAAATGTTAAAATTTTAATGTTATAAAGATTATGATTTTTGTGAAATATAACCAAAATGTGATTTTTGAAATAAATAGTTGATAAATTTGTAAAATGGTTTAAATTGGGATTTTTGAATTATTATAAACGGTTTATATAAAAGGTTTATGAAATTGATATTTATAAATAAAAATATTGGAATTATAAAACGATTTTTTATAAGTGTTAAAATGAAGTATAAACGGATTTCATAAGTGAATGAAATTTATAGATTTATAAATTGTGAAGTTATAAACTGAATAGATTTTGTAAAATAAATGATTTATAAGTAATTCAATTATTAATTGGATTTTGGCATTTAAATGAGATATAAATAGAATTTGTCCATTAAGGGATTTTATAATTGGAAGTTTTTATAAAATAAATATAAGTGGAATATATAAACGTTGTTTTATAAATCCGAAATCAACTTATTTTGATAAGTTAATTATTATAGCTTATTAAAGGAAGTATATCCACGATTTTGGATAGTGGAAAATACTTTAGATAAAATGTGTAGAAAATGTTGAATTTGGTTAATAAAGTATATTCATGATTTTGGACAGTGAATATATATTAAAGAAATGTTTCGGGAAAGTGACATTAAAAATGAAGTTAATTGTTTTAACGATGTTTTAAAACGTGTTAAATATCGAAACCATAGATTTCAACATTCATTGTTGAAATAGACGTTTTCGAGAAATAGAAGAAAATGGTGGACTATAACACTGTTATTATAGTAAATGATTTCCTAAAGGAAATGTTTTATATAGTATTGGGATTTATTTATATCTATCTTAATTTCGAATCCCTATACTAGTGATTTTGGGTCGTCGTAACTATGTTTTATGCAATGTTCGTTTTGGCCCAAATAAATGTGTTTAAGTGATTGTTTTCCTTAAAGAATGAAATATATACTTAATTTCTATTTAAGTATATCGAATATTTTCCAAGTGTTGAAAATAAATGGATTTGTGAAATACTTATTTTTAAATAAGTATGGAAATGTATTTCCAATATGAAGTGAATGTTTTGAGATTTTAACTTTTGAAGATAAATTGAAAATGAATATTAGAAATGATTTGGAAATCGTATATTCATAGATATTTTTGAAAGGTAAATTCACTAAGGAATTTATAAAAGAAAGAGAAATTTGTTTAAAAATAAACATTGATTTATTTTTAAAGTGTGGAAATGAATTTACAAATTTGGGACGTAAATTTAATAAATCGGTAAGGATTTATTTAATTGGTTTAAATGAACCATTTTGAAATGAAAGTTGTAAAGTTGAAAATTGATTTGAAATTGGTTTTCAAATGGTTGAAGTGTGGAATATATATATATTGTAAAGATAATTTGAAAAATAAATAATTTGGAAAGATTATTTATAATCTGATGATGTTGTGAATATTGATTGATAGTTAAATAACCGGCTATCAATATTGACCTTTAAATAGGTATTTGTTGTAAATTGGTTGAAATTGAATGCTACACTTATTTTTAAATTATTGTGCTCGTTATTCGGATTACCCATTCCGAATAGTGATACGACGTAATGGATAGCATTGAAGACCGGTGTTGAAGATCGGATATTTTTGTGATATCCCGGAATTTTGACCCTAGTATTATAATAAGTTTTTAATCTAATTTTAAATAAAATACAAGATTTTCATTTATAAATAAATAAGATTTTTGGACATTATTAGTTGTATATGTGTTATAAAGGAGTTTATACTTTCAAGATGTAAAATAGACTCTTTCAACAATATTCAAAATTAAATCTGTTTTATTCAATTAAATTAAAAGTTATGTATTAATGACATTTAATATTAGTTATCTGAATGCAGTTAATAATAATAACAAGTACAATAACACAATTATATTCATATTAAATATAAATACATTAATGCAAATATAGGTTACAAATCAAATATTGGAAAGATTTAACTTTAGATAAACAAAAAAAGAAATAAGATTTAAAGTGTTTCTAACAATAACTTTTATAATTAAAATAAAATAAGCTTATAAATATTTAGCTTAAGTATAACATAAAAATATGGATATTAATATAAGTATGAAGACATAAGAAACCATAATACATAAACATAAGTACAAAACTATAATATGAGTAAGATGTAAATAAAAATGTAACTATGTTAAGATCAAATATCTTTAAACAAAATTAACTTGTCTACAAACATTATTTATATGTTAACATAAGTATGAAGACAAAATGGAACATGCAAGTAAACTGTATATGCATAAGAAAACAAATATTCACATCTTAGTTCAAACATAAGGAGCTGCAAATATATTTATAAAATCCATGTGTCAGCAACAAATAATAAGTTACACCTATATGAAAACATTTTAGTACAAACACAAACCTGCAAATATCTTTATATATATTGTAGTGTCAGCAAATACTAATTAGTGTATACAAATACAAAGACATAAACATTTAATTAGCCCACCTTTATATCTGGAAAAAATATCTTCCAGCCGAATAATTGATTCATCTCAGGTTTTAGTACTAAAAAATAATAATAATAAAGCAAGATATTATGCCAAGTTAAAGCTTGTTCCAGAAGACAGCTTGTTCAAAGTTATATATATGTATATTTATCATTCTATCTGTCTTATCTTTCAATTCATTTGTAAATTAAGCAAAATCTGAAAAGCAAAAGAAATGTAAACAAATTTCATATTTTCAAGATCAAATAAAAGTCAGGAAGCATGAAAGGTTTACAGCAATTCAAAACTTCAACTGCAGTCTTCTTTCACCATTAACAAACATCCTTTGTTTCAAGTTTCAAAGGTATAGAGTGAGTAAACTTATTTAAAATCTAACTTCTAATAAGTAGTTCATTCAATGTTTTGGAATGTTTACTATAAATTCTGCATATGGTTGTTCTTCGGTTTTCAAATTTCTGATGAGGCAAAGAAATTAGAGAATATATCACACTTTTATAACAATTCATTGTCTTTAAGTAGTAACTTAATTAAATAAATTTGTTTAAGTTTAAGATTAAGGTTTGGGAAATTTTTTTGTATAGCAGTGAATTGTAAAACACTATAAACTAAATTTTATAGTAAAAATAAAATAAGGATCAAAATTTGAACAACTCGAATTGTAAACTTGAATTGATATATTGTAACTACATATGAAAGTATGATTTTTAAGAAAAAATTTATAATTTTTAGTTAATTATTTTTAGAGCAGTTTGACAGTTAACCATAAATGCTTTTCTATGAAATTCTGATGATTTCTTCAATTATAATTGTTGTAATTTGACATGGAGCTTGAGTATTGATGCATGAACAACAGAAAAATGTCAGAAAAAATTTTAAATGCAAGATTTGTGGGGATTGATCGAGAACAGGGTTTACGGGTTCATAGTTTTCGAGTTCTATTCGTTGATGCTCACGTCGACATGGCGCAACCAAGTGCTATGAAATTTTGGGAGGTGCTAGAGTGCGTTGTCGGCATGGTACGTCCGAAGCCACGTCATCTCAGGTGATCGAGATAGCGAGAATGAGGTGATTTTGTCCATCGTGTTTATGGAACAGTTCTACTTTTTAAGCATATTTCGATTCCGAGTCTTACGTGTTTTTCTGGGCTGCGATGTCAAGTGAGGGGAAGCTGTGTGGTATGTTAGTGGCGGCGTATGGCGCCGGAGCGGTGGCGAACCGCCGTGCACGTGCACGGCGGCGGGGAAGGTTCTGGTTAGTGGCGGCGTATGGCGCCGGAGCGGTGGCAAACCGCCGTGCACGTGCACGGCGGCGGGGAAGGTTCTGGTTAGTGTCGACTCATGAAAATCTCGAGTTTGATTGCCAGCTACTTCGAGTTTTTCTTTGGGTCAAGTTTTGAATAGGCGCGTGTGTATTAATAAGTTTTAACAGTTTTTAAAATTAAGCTTTTAGAAAATAAGAAACATAAGAGTAAGAACAGGGTAAGAAGAAGAGAAGACAAGGAGGAACGCGAGAGAGTTTCTGGGTGGTCTAGAGTTCAACCCGATTTACTCATGTTGTTGACTTGGGATTTAATTCCCAGGAATTAGTTAACTGTAATATGAAATTAAAGGTATATAAGCTAAGTATTAATCAAGTTAATAATTTTTACAAATTGTTTTAAGCCAAGATGAACTGTAAGCTTTACTAATATAAAGATGAGTAATTTATTTAAAATCAAAGTTAATTATGCATGTAATAAACTTTATAATTGTAATTTTAGAGTAGTTCAAAGTATAATCAAATTTGTAATTAAAGATTTTAATAATCTTGTGTAATCTTATTTGTAATTAAGAATTTTATTAATCATTGGAGGTTAATAATTTAACAAATTGCAGTTAACTAATTAATTAACTAATTAATGATTAAACAATTGATTTAATTAATAATTAATGATTAATTAAGCAATTAGTAGTAATTAAATGTGTAATTGAGTTTTATAAATCAATAATTAAGGTTATTGATTAATAATCAATTAATTAATTAAGTGAATAATTAATAAGTAATTAATGAATTGAAATAAGTTAATTTATTAGTAATTGATTAGGCAAGAATAAAATATAGTTTACTCTTAAGTATGCAAATAAGTTTAAAATAAATCAAACTAAATGTTGATATGAATCAATGATTCTATTTGATTGCCTCTGATGTTTATTTATATCCTGTGATGTTCTGTGATATTCTGGATATATCTGTGATGATTGTGTATAATTTATCTGTGTTAATTCCTATATGATTTATCTGATGTTATTTATCTGTGTTAAATTGCTATATGAATTCAATTGTTGAATTTAAACTATATATGTTAATTAGACAACTTGGCCTTGAAAATGGCGTTTGGATTTCGATGAGACCGGGATCGGGAATCAATTGATATTCCAAAAACCACATCGATCCAAATTAAACGTTAGGACGTGTAATCTGAAGTGAAGATCGAGATGGTGTTTTCAGAATGCAAGGGTTATTGTCGTTGACTCTGAGGGTGATTCCAAAATGAGTGTAACGAGATAATGCCTTCGATTTCGTTCGAACCCGGAACAAACTTGTATGGATGAAATGCTTTCAGCACATCGTCGGACGGACGATGAGCATTCTAAGAGATATGTTCTATAAAGGTAAACGCAGCCTCAAGCCTCATCAACCGGGAATGGCTAAAACAGGGGATGTGCAGCAAGGTTAGGTGGTCATGCCCAAGCAGGACGAGGTATACCCCTGTCTAGATGTCCCTTTTATTCGGCGGTGTGGGCGGTTGGTCTACAGCAAACTGCGGGGTTATCTTGTTCGGGACTGTTCAGTAAGGAATGGTTCCGGCCTTGTGTTGCAGGGGAGTTAGGGTGGCTCCTCGGTACGGTGATCTAGGCCACGTACTGTGACGGGCGGTACCCCAGTAGCACTGCCATTGTATTGGATCCAATTTCCAATAAGCGCCGTACGTTTTGATTGTGCCCGACTACGTTGGAATGTGAGATGTAAGCATTTCAGCTATTTCTGTATTTTACTTGAAAACCCTAGACACTATTATAATATCACTGAATTTCCTATAAAATGTTTTGGTTAGTGTAAGGTAAAAACTTACCCGTATTTATGTGTGGGAAGTCTTACGTGATACCTTTATTTTAAATGATTTTCAAAGTTAAACAACTTTAACCCGTTTACTCATACCAGACCCATGTCTGACCCGGAGTTTATATTTTGTTTTTCATAAACTCTTGGGTACTCAAATTTTTATGAGTAGACAAGTGATAGGTATTCGAAGTATAGAGTTTTCTGAAGGAGTTGGAGTAGAAGACCAGACATATGTATCTATCTATATACTTCCGCTGTGTTAGTTAGTTTATGATATTTGAGATATGTATGTTCTGACAGATATGTATATGATAGTCATGTTGTATGATATTGTATAACTCTGATGTATATATAACTGTGTAATAGTTATGTTGATGTATTATATTTTATTCCATTCCGCTGTGAGATTCTGATGTTGTTATTCTTTCTTTCTATTCTTTTCTATTTCTATCCCTTTCTTTTTTATTGATGACATGTCTTTTGGAGTTAGAAAGCCGGGTCGTCACAGCTGGTATCAGAGCATTAGGTTGAGCGAGTACCTAGGCTCTGGAGTAATATTTATCTTGAGAGTGCGTATTTGTAATTTCATATAAATATATATATACCTATCTAAATTTGTTGGCCACCTGAACAGGTAACTTGAAAGGATTATGTACTTCGATTGATAATGGTCAACATGAGTTCTGGAAGAAGAGGCAAAGTTAGGGCTAGTACTTCGATGGATAATGGTCGAAGTCAAATCGCTAGAGAGGCTATAAATCCAGTACCGCCTCAAGTTAGTTTTGCAGCCTTATGTAAAGATTTCATCGATCTCGGAGGCCAACCATTTAAAGGTTCAGAATCGATAATTGAAGTTCAAGCCTGGCTACGCTCTTGTGAGTGCATTTTTAAGAGGATGAGATTGTCGGATGATCAAAAAAGGGAAATGGCATCGTGGCAATTGCAGGGAGGCGAAGCAGCATGGTGGGATGCAACAATTGCTAATGTTCATAAAAAAGATATTTCATGAGAAAGATTTAAGGAGTTATTTAAGGAGAAGTTTATGCCAACAGCAAGGAAAACTCAATTGTATCAGGATTTTCTGAATTTGAAGCAGGAAAGCATGACCGTTTCTGAGTACAAGACCAAATTCAATGAACTTTCGTGTTATGGATCAGGACTCATTGATACTGCCCTCAAGAAGAATGAAAAGTTTGTGCAAGGATTGAGGTCTAAATTTCACGATAAGATGACGGTGCTCTTGAAAGGATCTTTTGTTGATTTAGTTGATATGGCTTTAAGGTATGAAAATTTGATGAGCAAGAAATCAGAGGCAACAACAACAGTTTCGAGAGGGAATTCCGTTAACCCAAATAAAAGGAAGTATAATCCATTTGGAAAAGACAAGCTAAGGGAAAGAAATCGGGAGGAAGCAATAACGGACCCCGCAAGTGTTATAATTGTCAGCAAATTGGACATTTGGCAAACCAGTGTTCTCAAGGAGGATCTCAGCAACAGCAACGACAGAGTGGCCCAGGATTGGTAGTAGTTCAGAGACCGTTGTGTTTTAATTGTCGTCAGTCCGGTCATATGATTAATAATTGTCCACTTTTGCAGAGGACACTGCAGGATAAAGTTTTTGCTTTGGAAGTAGGTCCATCTTCTTCTTCTCAAGGAAAAGGAGTTTTGGAAGGCACCTTACTCTTAGATTGAAAATATATTAAAGTTTTGTTTGATTTGGGTGCATCTTTGTGTTTCATATCTCTGGAATCCGTAGAAAAGTTTTCTCTTAACCTTAGTACCGTGGATAGACCCACTATTGTATCTAATCCTATAGGTGGAGCAACAAAATTGGATACAATCTGTAAGGACTTGAAGCTTTCTTATTTGTCCCACGGTTTCTCTTGTGACCCGTATGTGTTAAATTTTAAGTGATTTGATCTTATTTTGGGAATGGATTGGCTCGATAAGTATAAAGCAGTCCTTAATTGTGATGAGAGGACAGTTTCATTGGAGACTGATTTGGGTACAATTGCCAAAGTGTCGTGCGATAGTTCGGGATTTCACTTGAGTAGTCTTTTGCTAGGAGTTGAGACTTCTCAAGAGAAAGTTGAAGAAATCGATGTGGTTCAAGATTTTCCTGATGTTTTCAAAGGAGTTAAGTGTCTGCCTCCACATCGGGAGATTGAATATCGTATTGATTTGATTTCAGGAGTAGTGCCGGTGATTCAACCCAGTAGGAGAATGCCTCCTAGAGAGAGAGAAGAGTTGATTAAGCATACAGAAGATCTTTTGGAGAAGGGTTTGATTAGACCCAGTTTTTCTTATTGGGGCTCTGCTGTGATGTTTGTCACCAAATCGGATGGTTCGCTAAGGTTCTGTGTTGATTATAGAGAATTGAACAAAGTGACCATTCGAAATAAATATCCTTTTTCTCACATCGTTGATCTTTTTGACCATCTGCATGGAGCTTCTATCTTTTCTCAACTAGATCTAGCTTCAGGATTCCATCAATTGAAAGTAGCTAAAGATATTATTCCCTTGACAACATTTAGGGGACCAAATTGTTTTTATGAGTGGTTGGTTATGCCTTTCGGGTTAACCAACGCGCCTGCCTATTTTGTTGACCTCATGAACCGAGTCTTTAGAGATGTGTTGAATAAGTTTGTGCTAGTATTCATTGATGATATCTTGGTCTACTCCAAATCGGAAGAAGAGCACATGCAACATTTGAGAATTGTATTGGAGACTCTGAAGAAGCATGTGTTGAAGGAAAAATTGTCAAAGTGCCATTTTTGGAAATCAGTACTCAATTTTTTAGGGCACATTGTTTCTGGTAAAGGCATTTCTGTAGATCCAGCAAAGGTTGAAACTATTTTGCAATGGAAACAGCCGGAGACACCGACTGAAGTTCGCAGTTTTCTGGGTTTGGCTGGCTACTACAGAAAATTCATTAAGGATTATTCCAAGATTTCTTCGCATTTGACCAAGATGACTAGGAAAGGAGCCAAATTCAAATGGACACCTCAGTGTGAAGAAGCTTTTCAGGAATTGAAGACAAGGCTAACCAGTGCACCAGTACTTGCTATTCCTGATGGGAAGAGCAAATTTAAATTATATACGGATGCATGTTTAGTTGGATTGGGAGCAATTCTAATGCAAAACAGCAGAGTAATTGCGTATGCTAGTCGGCAATTGAAGTCACATGAGAAGAACTATGCTACGCATGATCTAGAACCGTTAGCTATTGTTTTTTCTTTGAAGATCTATAGACATTATCTTTTGGGAGAAAAATTTGAGTTGTTCACGGATCACAAACCATTGAAATATATTTTCTCTCAAAAGGATCTTAATTTGAGACAGCAGAGATGGGTCGAATTTTTGGCATCTTATGATCTGGATATTTTGTATACTCCTAGGAAAGCAAATGTCGTGGCTGATGCTCTTAGTAGAAATGCGGTCTTATCTCTTTTAGAAGTCGTTCCATCTCTCCAAGAAAGAATCGCTAGTAAGCAAATGGAGGATAAATCTTTGGTGGAGATAATTCTTGGAACTAAGGACGGGCGATATTTAGATTTCAAGGTGGACGATCAAGGTGGTTTAAGGATTAATGGTCGTTTGTGTGTGCCTAATATTGATTGACAGAGGCAAGAAGTCTTAGCTGAGTGTCATCGCTCCAAATTGATTATTCACCCGGGAATGTCGAAGATGTATATAAATATGAGGAGAGTTTTCTGTTGGCCGAATATGAAGAAGGATGTAGCTGCTTTTGTAAATAGTTGTGCCATCTGCCATCAAGTGAAGGGAGATCAACAAAAGTCTACCGGACTATTGCAACCTTTGGAAATTCCAGATTGGAAGTGGGAGATGATCTCGATGGACTTCATCGACGGTTTGCCTAGAACCAGAAAGGGAAATGAAGGAATATGGGTTATTGGGGATCGTTTAATGAAGAGTGCCCATTTTATTCCATTAAGGCAACTCGTACTGCAGTTTCCCTAGTAGAAATTTTCTTGAAGGAGATAGTCAGATTGCATGGTGTTCCTGTCAGCATAGTAAGTGACCGTGATCCTATTTTCACTAGTAAATTCTGGGAAGCTCTGCAATTAGCAATGGGAACAAGTTTGAGATTAAGTACAGCCTATCATCCTCAGACGGACGGACAAACGAAAAGGATTAATCGTATTCTGGAATATATGTTGCGAGCTTGGGTATTGGATTTTGGTGGATCATGGGAAGTCCATCTTCATCTAGTGGAATTTTTCCTATAATACAGTTACCAAGCGAGTATTAAGATGGCTCCTTATGAAGCTCTGTATGGAAGACCGTGTAGATCCCCATCTTGTTGGATTGAATCGAATGATCGACTTGTACTCGGACCCGATCTAATTCGTGAAGCTTCTGCGAAGGTTGAGCTTATCAATAAAAGGATTAAAGCTGCTCAAGATCGTTAGAAGAAATATGCAGATAAGAGACGAAGACCATTAGAATTTGAGATCGGAGATTTAGTTTTTATCAAAGTTTCCCCAATCAAAGGTGCTATAAGATTCGGAAGGACGGGAAAACTTGCTCCAAGATATATTGGTCCATTCCTAGTGCTGGAAAGAATTGGAACCGTAGCCTACAGGATTGAATTGCCAGAATGAACGTCTGGGATTCACAATGTATTTCATGTGTCTCATTTAAGGAAATTTGTTCATGACCCACCACTGTGGTAGAGCCAGTTGTTCAGGAAGATTTAGAAGTAGAACCCAACCTGACTGTGTTTAGAGAACCTATTCAGATTGTAGATGAAGACGAGAAGCAACTCAGGAAAAAAGTAGTGAAACTCGTCAAGGTGCAATGGAGTGAGGATCCCAGAGATTGTACCTAGGAAACTCTTGATAGTTTTAGAAAAGCTTATCCAGATTTATGTCCGGATAGCTAGTAATGTTGTTGGAATTGACTATTTGATTGTTTTTTTTTGTATGGAAGATATGTATGGAGTGTTAATATTAAGCTTTTGAATTTACTGTAGTTTAAATTTCGAGGACGAAATCCTTTTAAGGGGGAAGGAATGTGATATCCTGGAATTTTGACCCTATTGTTATAATAAGTTTTTAATCTAATTTTAAATAAAATACAAGATTTTCATTTATAAATAAATAAGATTTTCGGACATTATTAGTTGTATATGTGTTATAAAGGAATTTATACTTTCAAAATGTAAAATAGACTCTTTCAACAATATTCAAAATTAAATCTGTTTTATTCAATTAAATTAAAAGTTATGTATTAATGACATTTAATACTAGTTATCTGAATGCAGTTAATAATAATAACAAGTGCAATAACATAATTATATTCATATTAAATATAAATACATTAGTGCAAATATAGGTTACAAATCAAATATTGGAAAGATTTAACTTTAAATAAACAAAAAAAGAAATAAGATTTAAGAAGTGTTTCTAACAATAACTTTTATAATTAAAATAAAATAAGCTTATAAATATTTAGCTTAAGTATAACATAAAAATATGGATATTAATATAAGTATGAAGACATAAGAAACCATAATACATAAACATAAGTACAAAACTATAATATGAATAAGATATAAATAAAAATGTAACTATGTTAAGATCAAATATCTTTAAACAAAATTAACTTGTCTGCAAACATTATTTATATGTTAAACTAAGTATGAAGACAAAATGGAACATGCAAGTAAACTGTATATGCATAAGAAAACAATATTCACATCTTAGTTCAAACATAAGGAGCTGCAAATATCTTTATAAAATCCATGTGTCAGCAACACATAATAAGTGTACACCTATATGAAAACATTTTAGTACAAACACAAACCTGCAAATATCTTTATATATATTGTAGTGTCAGCAAATACTAATTAGTGTATACAAAGACATAAACATTTAATTAGCCCACCTTTATATCTGGAAAAATTATCTTCCAGCCGAATAGTTGATGCATCTCAGGTTTTAGTACATAAAAAAAATATAATAAAGCAAGATATTATGCCAAGTTAAAGCTTGTTCCAGAAGACAGCTTGTTCAAAGTTATATATATGTATATTTATCATTCAATCTGTTCTTATCTTTTAATTCATTTATAACTTAAGCAAAATCTGAAAAGCAAAAGAAATATAAACAAATTTCATATTTTCAAGATCAAATAAAAGTCAGGAAGCAAGAAATGTTTACAGCAATTCAAAACTTCAACTGCAGTCTTCTTTCACCATCAACAAACGCCCTCTGTTTCAAGTTTCAACAGTATAGAGTGAGTAAACTTATTTAAAATCTAACTTCTAATAAGTAGTTCATTCAATGTTCTGAAATGTTTACTATAAATTCTACATATGGTTGTTCTTCCAGTTTTCAAATTTATGATGAGGCAAAGAAATTAGAGAATATATCACGCTTTTATAACAATTCATTGTCTTTATGTAGTAACTTAATTAAATAAATTTGTTTAAGTTTAAGATTAAGGTTTGGGAAATTTTTCTATATAGCAGTGAATTGTAAAACACATTATCTAAATTTTACAATAAAAATAAAATAAGGATCAAAATTTGAACAACTCGAATTGTACACTTGAATTGATATATTGTAACTACATATGAAAGTATGAGTTTTAAGACAAAATTTATAATTTTTAGTTAACTATTTTTAGAGCAGTTTGACAGTTAACCATAAATGCTTTTCTATGAAATTCTGATGATTTCTTCAATTATAATTGTTGTAATTTGACATCGAGCTTGAGTATTGATGCATGAACAACAAAAAAATGTTAGAAAAAATTTTAAATGCAAGATTTGTGGGGATTGATCGAGAATATGGTTTACGGGTTCATTGTTTTCGAGTTCTGTTCGTTGATGCTCACGTCGACATGGCGCAACCGAGTGCTATGAAATTTTGGGAGCTGCTAGAGTGCGTTGTCAGCAAGGTACGGCCGAAGCCACGTCGTCTCTGGTGATCGAGATAGCGAGAATGAGGTGATTTTGTCCATCGTGTTTATGGAACAGTTCGACTTTTTAAGCATATTTCGATTCCGAGTCTTACGTGTTTTTCTAGGCTGCGATGTCGAGTGAGGGGAAGCTATGTGGTCTGTTAGTAGCGGCGTGTGGCGCCGGAGCGGTGGCGAAACGCCGTGCACGTGCACGGCGGCGGGGTAGGTTCTGTTTGGTGTCGACTCGAGGAAATCTCGAGTTTGATTGCCAGCTACTTCGAGTTTTGCTCTGAGTCGAGTTTTGAATAGGCGCGTGTGTATTAATAAGTTTTAACAGTTATTAAACTTAAGCTTTTTTTAAAAAAAGAAACAAAAGAGTAAGAACAGGGGAAGAAGAAGAGAAGACAGGGAGGAATGCGAGAGAGTTTCTGGGTGGTCTCGAGTTCAACCCAAGTTACTCATGTTGTTGACTTCAGGATGATTCCCAGGAATTAGTTAACTGTAATATGAAATTAAAGGTATATAAGCTAAGTATTAATCAAGTTAATAATGTTTACAAATTGTTTTAAGCCAAGATGAACTGTAAGCTTTACTAATATAAAGATGAGTAATTTATTTAAAATCAAAGTTAATTATGCATGTAATAAACTTTATAATTGTAATTTAAGAGTAGTTCAAAGTATAATCAAATTTGTAATTAAAGATTTTAATAATCTTGTGTAATATTATTTGTAATTAAGAATTATATTAATCATTGGAAGTTAATAATTTAACAAATTGCAGTTAACTAATTAATTAACTAATTAATGATTAAACAATTAATTTAATTAATAATTAATGATTAATTAAGCAATTAGTAATAATTAAATGTGTATTTGAGTTTTATAAATCAATAATTAAGGTTATTGATTAATAATCAATTAATTAATTAAGTGAATAATTAATAAGTAATTAACGAATTGAAATAAGTTAATTTATTAGTAATTGATTAAGCAAGAATAAAATATAGTTTACTCTTAAGTATGCAGATAAGTTTAAATAAATCAAACTAAATGTTTATATGAATCAATGATTCTATTTGATTGCCTCTGATGTTTATTTATATTCTGTGATGTTCTGTGATATTCTGGATATATCTGTGATTATTGTGTATAATTTATCTGTGTTAATTGCTATATGATTTATCTGATGTTATTTATCTTTGTTAAATTGCTATATGAATTCAATTGTTGAATTTAAACTATATAAGTTAATTAGACAACTTGGCCTTTAAAATGGCGTTTGGATTTCGAGGAGACCGGGATCGGGTATCAATTGATATTCCGAAAACCACATTGATCCAAATTAAACGTTAAGACGTGTAATCTTAAGTGAAGATCGAGATGGTGTTTTCAGAATGCAAGGGTTATTGTCGTTGACTCTGAGGGTGATTCCAAAATGAGTGTAACGAGATAGTGCCTTCGGTTTCGTTCGAACCCGGAACGAACTTGTATGGATTGAATGCTTTCAGCACATCGTCAGGCGAACGATGAGCATTCTAAGAGATATGTTATATAAAGGTAAACACAGCCTCAAGCCTCATCAACCGGGAATGGCTAAAACAGGGGATGTGCTGCAAGGTTAGGTGAGTCATGCCCAAGCAGGACGAGGTATACCCCTGTCTAGATGTCCCTTTTATTCGGCTGTGTGGGCGGTTGGTCTGCAGCCAACTGCGGGGTTATCTTGTTCGGGACTGTTTAGTAAGGAATGGTTCTGGCCTTGTGTTACAGGGGAGTCAGGGTGGCTCCTCGGTATGGTGATCTAGGCCACGTACTGTGACAGGCGGTACCCAGTAGCCCTGCCATTGTATGGGATCCAATTTCCAATAAGCGCCGTACGTTTTGATTGTGCCCAACTACGTTGGAATGTGAGATGCAAGAATTTCAGCTATTTCTGTATTTTACTTGAAAACCCTAGACACTATTATAATATCACTGAATTTCCTATAAAATGTTTTGGTTAGCGTAAGGTAAAAACTTACCCGTATTTATGTGTGGGAAGTCTTACGTGATACCTTTATTTTAAATGATTTTCAAAGTTAAACAACTTTAACCCGTTTACTCATACCAGACCCATGTCTGACCCGGAGTTTATATTTTGTTTTTCATAAACTCTTGGGTACTCAAATTTTTATGAGTAGCCAAGTGATAGTTATTCAGAGTATAGAGTTTTCTGGAGGAGTTGGAGCAAAAGACCAAACGTTTGTATCTATCTATATAGTTCCGCTGTGTTGGTTAGTTTATGATATTTGGGATGTATGATCTGACAGATATGTTTATGATAGTCATGTTGTATGATATTGTATAACTCTGATGTATATATAACTATGTAATAGTTATGTTGATGTATTATATTTTATTCCATTCCGCTGTGAGATTCTGATGTTGTTATTCTTTCTTTCTATTCTTTTCTATTTCTATCCCTTTCTTTCTTATTGATGATACGTATTTCTGGAGTTAGAAAGCCGGGTCGTCACATTTTTTGAAAACGGAAGGATTACCGTCGGATGTTTCTGCATCGGCTGATCTCCGATATAGAGATTTATTACCCTTTGTGATGGGAATCCGGACGTGATTAGTGAATATATGGATTGCAAGGGCTTCTTTGGAAGTGCCTTTGGTTCCGTTCGATCCCGGAACGGACTTGTATGGTTACGTGTCTGACATTACATTTTGAGATATAAAGAAAATTTCTTTTAAATACATCTCTGTTGGTGGCGGAGAATTTATTCTCTTAGCTTAACACCCTTCTCTGAGACGTACGAGCTTAGAGGTTTTGTAGTTGAAGGTTATCAGCGATATACTCCCAATTTGGTAATGTAACATGCTGAGTGTTGCTGTGTGATGATTATTTATTGATCGTTTGTAGATCAAAGCGTGGCTTTGTGAAAAAGCGTTGCTTTGTGGACGAGACTTCGTCAATCCTCACAACCCGGAAATGGTCGAAACAGGAATGTTGCAGCAAGTTTTTTTTAGGGCTCGCGCCCCTAAGGTATGTCCATTTTCTTCTGGATAGAGGTTGTATCACGGTGTGGAGCCCAGATATTTAACCTATGTGGTTGCTGCAAATTAATTACTTTGTGGTTGTTGGTATTGAGGATCCTCGGATAAAGGTCGGTAACGACCGGGGAATGGCATACTTTTTGTGGGAGTTATCAAGTTACAACTTCATTGCACCCAGAAGCGTGTGGTTACTCGGCCTTGTATCAGCAGAGATCTGGTTAGGTTCTCGGAGCGTCTTTCCAGAGGCGTACCCATTTCGGTGTAGGAAGTTCCTTTGTCTGACCATTTGTTGGAAATCCAAAGAAAAAATATGAATCCTGTACGGATTTAGTTGTATAACCTGCCATGGAATGTGGCGGTAACCTGCTATTGAACATGGTAGCTATAGTAGGCATACGGTAATGGTCGTATGTTGGCTAAGATTTATATTATACTTTCGAAATGTTTTCTACACTATGCACTAAAATAACAAAAATCAAATGATTCTGCGTAGTACGCATATTTGACTATCATAAGGAGAAATCTCCTCGAGTTTTGCGTTTGCATTGTGTGTGTGGCGGGAGGCCTTACGATAGTTTCAATTTCCAAAAGCATAGTGAAATTCTTTTGATTTTCTTTGTGAAAATAACTGTTTTAGTTCTCACACCAGTCCCATGACTGACCTGGAGTTTATTGTTTCCTTCCTAAACTCTGGGTGCCCACCAATTTCCACACGGACAGTCTAGAGTTAGGTTATCAGGATATTCTGGTATTCAGGAGTTGCTGGAGGCAAGCTAGTTGGCATGGCGTATTACTAGTATATAGTATTTCTTTTGTACTGTTTGTTGTTGTATTCTCTGATGATGTAATACAATGTAATATGATGTAATGTAATAACTTATATAGTTCTTGGTTTAAAGATTATTCATTTATTTATTATATGTTGTTCCGCTGCAATTGTGAGATTCTGATATTGTTCTGTTATTTCTGTTATGTTCTACATTTTTTTCTTTCTTCTTCTATCGTTTTCTTCTTCTTTTACCATAACGGTACAGTTTTCCGGCATTCGATTGCTCGGCAGTTGATACAGTGGATGTATTGATGTCGGTTTTCGAGCGTCGAAAAGTCGCAAGCGTTACATTTGGTATCAGAGCATATGGTTAAGCGACAACTATGGCTCTGTTGGGAATTACTCATTAGAGATAGAGTCAGTAGTACTCTAGAATGAGTGTGAGTGTAATAATAGCTGTGAGCACGTATTTGTTAGTGAATATAAAATGTTTTATATTGCTTTGCTTATCCGTTGAGCTGTTTGTGAATTTTGGTTGGTAGATGGGACGCCATATTATCGATAGGGGTTTCTAAACTCTTAAACGAGATAAACCGACATAGTATCATTTTAAATTGGGTAAATGAAATAATTTTATCTCGATTATATTTTTATATATAAAGGAAATAATTTTTCAGAATTATTAGTGTATATAAATTGATTGTTGATTGTTGAAAATGTAAGAATGTATGCAAGTAAACAAAAGTTGTTTGAATAAGTTAAATTAAAACAACAATTGTAAAAGGATGAATTGTGTAATCTAAGAATTACAAACTATGGAATTATAATTAATATGATTTACAATTGTGAAATAATCTTACATATAAGAAGTGAAACTATATGAATATATTTATAAATATGGGTTGTAATTAAACTGAATTTGAAAATTTTGGAGATTTGGAAAGTTTAAATTCCTTTTGATTTTGAAAATGAATTTCAAAGGATATGGAAAAGTACCTTCCATTGAAAATTTGTGAAGGTGTTGGAACTCGGTAAGAGTGTCCATTTGAATTGGAATCCTGCGTGATGGGATCATGTTGATTGATCATGATGTATGCTAGCGTAATTTGAGGGCCGTGATGCCTACAGTTACAAGCGATTCCACTGGGATAGTGGCGCAACCGCCGTGTAAACTGCGATCTAGATGCCATAGCGAAATTCGAGGGGCGAGATGCCTACGGTTACAAGCGATTCCACTGGGATAGTGGCGTAACCGCCGTGTGAACTACGATCTATGGCAACAACCATGGCGAAATTCAAGAGATGTGAAATCTACAGATTACAAGCGATTCTACTAGGATAGTAGCATAACCGCCGAGTAACTGTGATCCATGGGGGAATGTGCTTTCCATATCCATTTTTAAAATGGAATGTAACTTAAGTGAAGTTGAATAAAGTTGATTTTGGTGTCAAAGTAAATTAATAAGTGAATTAATGAAATGAAGTCATTAAAAATATGAACTTGAGTTGTATAAATGAAATTCAACTTTAATTGTAAAATGAATTAGCAATTGAATTAATAGATGGATTGAATGCAAATCAATTGAATGTAAATCAATCTAATGTAAATAAATTGATATAAAATAATGGATGTAAGTGTTAATTCATTAAAGCAAATTGAATAATTGAATGGAAGTCAATTTATTGTTAAACCAATTGGAATTAAATGTGTTGAACCGAATTGAATGTAAATTTAATAATTTGGTTATGTTGAATATACATTGGTTGTTATTTGATTGTTAGTTGATTGTATATAAATTCATTAAGTGTTAATGAAATTAAATTAGTGAAATTAAAAGCTATGTAATTGAATACAAATTGGAAGAAAATGAATGAATGAATGTTAGTAAAAACATTCCATGTTAATGAATCAAATGTGATTAAAATAAAAAAACCAATTCATTGAATATTAATAAGAAATGAAAGAATATTGATTTGGTTATGAATTGATTTGGATAGACATTGATTGCTGAATGTTTATTGGTTGGATAGTTGTTTGATTGTTGCATTTGTTGATTGAATGCATAGCTCTGTTGGCACATGTAGTTGTTATGTTGCTATATGTCGTATATTGATATTATTTTCATATATGCATGTTTCTTATTGTTTGTTGAGTGTTTAGTAGGTGCGGATTGCGCTTGCTTCACATTTGGAGCTCGCTTTCGCGCTATATTAGTCGTATATGCTCGCTAATAAAAATATAAGGTACATATCTCGGATTAAATATCGTACTTTTACACTTTTTTCCATATGGGATGCCTCATCACTTGATGAGATGTATACTTTTGATATATATATACTGTCATTTTTTTTGGATCGAGCCGCGCAAAGGAGACTCTAGAAAATTTTTCCGAAAATTTAAGGCGTTAGAATATTTTTGGGAAAATTGGAATTTTTTTGAAAACTAAGTTGGATTTGGAAACTTAGTAAAGATTTTGTAAGAAGTTTAACTATGAATTTTTGGAAAGTTAAACACTTAAGAGATTTGAAAAATCCAATTTGAATGGTTTGTTTTGGAAAGAATAACGGATTTTGTAACTTTTTCTTACTTGGTAATTTCGAGGACGAAATTCTTTTAAGGGGAGAAGTTTGTAACGACCCAGAATTTTTGTTAATTAAAATTCATATATTTGATTGAATCTAAATATTAACAAGTGGAATTAAACATTTAAATAAATTTTATTTCGAATAATTGGATTTAATTGGATAATTTAATAGTTGAAGTCACAAAAATAATTGATAATTGGGTTTAATATGATTGAAAATTATTTGTACAATTTTATTTTATCATATTGGAGTTATAATAATGTTATAGAACTTTTAAAATCGAATTTAAAGTTTAATTGTGAAAATTGAACATTTTAATATTTAATTGACGAGTTAAAATAGCCATTTTTCAAATAGTTTCGGATTTCTACGAAACCAGTTTCATCGGATCCGTAATTTGATATTATTATATGTTTTCAAATTTCGTGTCAATCGGATTTACCGTTTGTCCGGGGCAAGCCAAAACACATAGAAAATTCGTTAAATCGATTTAATTTAAAATCAATCGTTTATTACCGTAACTTGCACAGATGATCGAATTAGCCTCCGAAACCTATTCCATTGTGTTCGGAACGTGGGGTAAACCCTAGAAACGCCAGCCGGCACGCTTCTTTTGGAGTTCGGAAAATCCGGGATGAATAGCGTTCGTCGTTTTTTTCTATAAAAGCCCCTTGAAGTTCACATTTGCAAAAATAAAAACCCTTGGGTTTCAAGAAAGCTTCAGCCGCCTACGTTAAATTCAATGGCCGAAAATCCTTTTCAATCTTCCTCAATTCTCTCTCGATTTGTTAACCAATTCAAAAAGGTTCCAACTACAAAATTGTAGATCACATCCTCCTCTACGAATCCAACGGTGATGATTGAAGATGGAGCGGTGGATCAACGGCAGTTCGAAAGCAAAGTCTTGTCGTTCATGCATGAAATTCTGGGCCGAGATGGTGCCGAGTATGGTCGGCCTCTGGCCGTGGATAGCATTCGAGTGGGGCTTCGCAATGGAGGTTGCTGATCGAGTTGAAGATGTGTGTAGGTGGTGCGGTTTGGAGCCCTAGGTCGGCTTCTATTGGTTTCTCGAATGCGTATTCACCTGGGAAGAAGATGAACGCGTACGTGACCGTGATCTGCAGAAGGAAAACGTGTGGCCAGGATATGATTTAGGTTATATAATAAAAGAAAATTGTAAATTAAGTTAGATATTAATTTATTCAACCTTTAAAACTGTATAACTTTTTGCTGCGAGGTCGGATTTTGACGAAACGACTTGCGTCGGGTTCTTTTCGTTGAGCACTACGTTATGGAACTAGACTGGAGTCATTTGGAGCTAGCGAAAATTTTGGGTAAAATTAAACGCACGTTTAATTTTATTCGAAATAAAAGCTGAAAACGGAATTGAAAGCAAGGTGAGAACTTCTCACTCAATCGAAATTGTTCGATGTAAATTTTAAATAGTTAGATTTAAAATTGTTGATCATATATTTGAATGATGATTGTCATCTATTGATTGTTAAATAGACATTATGTGACGTTATTAAGCGGTGGTTATTTATTAAAAACATATACCGCGAATATTTCACCGTATAGTGAAATTGGTATTGTTTATGTACTTGGAGTTGATTTTCCCGCATTATATAGCGGATGATACCCTATTGCGCCGCTTATTAAGAGGATAATAATTTTATAAATCCTATATACCGCGATAATTCCATACTGGAACGGAATTGGTATTGTGCTAACATCTGTGGATGCAGGGAAACAGGTTGGAGGAATCCAACTGGATTCCTCAAATGATTGAATTGGTTTCAATGTTGTTTGTTGGTCTATTTATAATCTTTGTGATTATCTTTGTGATTGAGATCGTTAAAGGCTAAAATTTAGCCGAATATATTTTTGGTATCGTTAGATGCCAAAAATAAATAAAATTGGATTTTTGAAAATTTAAGTTGAGATTTTATAATAAAATTTAATTTTGGAATTGATTCATTTTTAAATAAATAAACGTTAAAATTTTAATGTTATAAAGATTATGATTTTTGTGAAATATAACCGAAATGTGATTTTTGAAATAAATTTGTAAAATGGTTTAAATTAGGATTTTTGAATTATTATAAACGGTGTATATAAAAGGTTTATGAAATTGATATTTATAAATAAAAATATTGGAATTATAAAACGAGTTTTTATAAGTGTTAAAATGAAGTATAAACGGATTTCATAAGTGAATGAAATTTATAGATTTATAAATTGTGAAGTTATAAACTGAATAGATTTTGTAAAATAAAAGATTTATAAGTAATTCACTTATTAATTGGATTTTGGCATTTAAGTGAGATATAAGTAGAATTTGTCCATTAAGGGATTTTATAAGTGGAAGTTTTTATAAAATAAATATAACTGAAATATATAAACGTTGTTTTATAAATCCGAAATCAACTTGTTTTGATAAGTTAATTATTATAGCTTATTAAAGGAAGTATATCCACGACTTTGGATAGTGGAAAATCCTTTAGATAAAATGTGTAGAAAATGTTGAATTTGGTTAATAAAGTATATTCACGATTTTGGACAGTGAATATATATTAAAGAAATATTTTGGGAAAGTGACATTAAAAATGAAGTTAATTGTTTTAACGATGTTTTAAAACGTGTTAAATATCGAAACCATAGATTTCAACATTCATTGTTGAAATGGACGTTTTCGAGAAATAGAAGGAAATGGTGGACTATAACACTGTTGTTATAGTAAACGATTTCCGAAAGGAAATGTTTTATATAGTATTGGGATTTATATTATCTATCTTAATTTCGAATCCCTATACTACTGATTTTGGGTCGTCGTAACGATGTTTTACGCAACATTCGTTTTGGCCCAAATAAATGTGTTTAAGTGAACGTTTTCCTTAAAGAATGAAATATATACTTAATTTCGATTTAAGTATATTGAATATTTTCCAAGTGTTGAAAATAAATGGATTTGTGAATTACTTATTTTTAAATAAGTATGGAAATGTATTTCCAATATGAAGTGAATGTTTTGAGATTTTATCTTTTAAAGATAAATTGAAAATGAATATTAGAAATCGATTTGGAAATCGTATATTCATAGATATTTTGGTAAGGTAAATTCACTATGGAATTTATAAAAGAAAGAGAAATTTGTTTAAAAATAAGCATTGTTTATTTTTAAAGTGCGGAAATGAATTTACGAATTTGGGACGTAAATTTAATAAATCGGTAAGGATTTATTTAATTGGTTTAAATGAACCATTTTGAAATGAAAGTTGTAAAGTTGAAAATTGATTTGAAATTGGTTTTAAAATGGTTAAAGTGTGGAATATATATCTTGTAAAGATATTTTGAAAAATAAATAATTTGGAAAGATTATTCATAATCGGATGATGTTGTGAATATTGATTGATAGTTAAATAACCGACTATCAATATTGACCTTCAAATAGGTATTTGTTGTAAATTGGTTGAAATTGAATGCTACACTTATTTTTAAATTATTGCGCTCGTTATTCGGATTAGCTCGTTATTCGGATTACCCATTCCGAATAGTGATACGACGCAATGGATAACATTGAAGACCGGTGTTGAAGACAGGATATTTTTGAAAACGGAAGGATTAGCGTCGAATGTCTCTGCATCGGCTGATCTCCGATATAGGGATTTATTACCCTTTGTGATGGGAATCCGGACGTGATTAGTGAATATCCGGATTGCAAGGGCTTCTTTGGAAGTGCCTTCGGTTCCGTTCGATCCCGGAACGGACTTGTATGGTTACGTGTCTGACATTACATTTTGAGATATAAAGCAAATTTCTTTCAAATACATCTCTGTTGGTGGCTGAGAATTTATTCTCTTAGCTTAACACCCTTCTCTGAGACGTACGAGCTCAGAGGTTTTGTAGTTGAAGGTTATCAACGATATACTCCCAATTTGGTAATGTGGCATGCTGAGTGTTGCTGTGTGATGATTATTTATTGATCATTTGTTGATCAAAGCGTTGCTTTGTGAAAAAGCGTAGCTTTGTGGATGAGACTTCGTCGAGCCTCACAACCCGGAAATGGTCGAAACAGGAATGTTGCGGCAATGTTTTTTTAGGGGTCGCGGCCCTAAGGTATGTCCATTTTCTTCTGGATAGAGGTTGTATCATGGTATGGAGCCCGGATATTTAACCTATTTAGTTGTTGCAAATTAATTACTTTGTGGTTGTTGGTATTGCGGATCCTCGGATAAAGGTCGGTAACGACCGGGGGATGGCATACTTTTTGTGGGAGTTATCAAGTTACAGCTTCATTGCACCCAGAAGTGTGTGGTAACTCGGCCTTGTGTCAGCAGAGATCCGGTTCGGTTCTCGGGGCATCTTTCCAGAGGCGTACCCATTTCGGTGTAGGAAGTTCCTTTGCCTGACCATTTGTTGAAAATCCAAAGAAACAATATGAACCCTGTACGGTTTTAGTTGTATATCCTGCCATGGAATGTGGCAGTAACCTGCTATTAAACATGGCAGCTATAGTAGGCATACGATAATGGTCGTATGTTGGCTAAGATTTATATTGTACTTTCGAAATGTTTTCTACACTATGCACTAAAAATAACAAAAATCAAATGATTCTGCGTAGTAAGCATATTTGACTATCATAAGGAGAAATCTCCTCCAATTCTACGTTTACATTGTGTGTGTGGCGGGAGGCCTTACTGTAGTTTCATTTTCCAAAAGCATAGCGAAATTCTTTTTATTTTCTTTGTGAAAATAATTGTTTTAGTTCCCACACCAGTCCCATGATTGACCTGGAGTTTATTGTTTCCTTCCTAAACTCTGGGTGCCCACCAATTTCCATACGGGCATTCTAGAGTTAGGTTATCAGGATATTCTGGAATTTAGAAGTTGCTGGGGGCAAGGTGGATGGCATGGCGTATTACTAGTATATAGTATTTCTTTTCCGCTGTTTGTTGTTGTTTGTTGTTGTGTTCTATGATGATGTAATGTAATGTAATATGATGTAATGTAATAACTGATATAGTTCTTTGCTTAAAGATTATTCATTTATTTATTATATGTTGTTTCGCCGCGATTGTGAGATTATGATATTGTTCTGTTATTTCTGTTAAGTTCTATCTTTTTCTTTCTTCTTCTATCCTTTTCTTCTTCTTTAACCATAACGGTACGGTTTTCCGGCATTCGATTGCTCGGCAGTTGATACAGTGGACATACTGATGTCGGTTTTCGAGCGTCGAAAAGTCGCAAGCGTTACAATTTTAAACGCGTATAACTTTCTGTTGAAACATCGAATCAGCATACCATATTTACAAAAAATAAAAAAATTATGATCTTTAAAACGAGACCCATTGTTGATACCAAAAAATCATATTTGTAGTAAAGGTGCAATTATTCCATATATTTGCAAACATTCTGCAAATTTTAAACAACTTCGATTTTTTCTTGGAATCTGCAATTATTGTAGACATTTCTACAATTATATGAAAGAATTACAGACATGTTTTCAATTATTGCATATATTTGCAAAAATATCTGCAACTATTGCTTATAATTGTAGACATTTCTGCAATTATATGGTGTAATTGCAGACATGTCTGCAATTATTGCATAAAATTGCAAATATTACATATAATTGCAGACATTTCTGCAATTATATGCATACAGTTGAACTACTACATACAATTGCAGACATATATGCAATTATATGATATATGTAACGACCCACTATTTTGGACCAATCAAATCGACAAAAATCCACACATGTCGGACTTGAATAATTCAAAATAACAGATTGTAATAAAATTTGGAGCAAATAAAATCAAACACAAAATCACAGACACTGAAATATCAGAATAACTCGCAGCGGAAAAAAATACCATAGTAGTTCATGAAGCTACTATCTACATACTCTCAAAACATATACAAAATATGATAGTTTAAAAATGGATACAATATAAGTCTGGATACATAGATCACTAATGTTGAAGCAATACCGAATAGGAAATAACTGGATCAGAAGTAGACTAATAGATAGTCAGATAAACTCCATCAATTCTCTAGCTACAGAAGGTGAATCCAAAGCTATGACCCTCAGGTTGACCCGAGCATAAAGTAAAACAAAACACTCGAGTCAAGACATACACACTTATACAATGTAAACCAACCCAAGTGAGCTGTAATAGCAATACACAATAACTTAAAGGATGCTTAGGATCGTCCATCCTTTAAGGATCAGTCAAACCACCAATTAAGTAGTACTAAACATTATCCTTGTGTGATGTCTCGGAAATTTAGGTAATATTTATTTAATAATTTCCATTAATAATTATTTCACAAATGTGTAATATTGATTTAATAATCTAATTATGTTTTCATAAAAAACTAATAATTGTTTAATTTGACAAATGTTATCTATTCAAAATTTATAATGATAATAATTTAATTTAGAGATTTTATTCTTTTCAAAGTTGATAACATATTTAATTGATAAAATTTATGTCTCTAAGCTAATTAAAAATATACTATATTTATAAAGTATATATGAGTGTATACATTGTGGAAAGGAAATTTGGGTTTAATTTAAATTTAATAAAAATTGTTTTTCAAATTTACAATACATATATGTATATATATTATGATTGAATTTAATATAGAAACTTTTCAATAGCTTATTTAAAAATCTATCTTATTTTCATAAGTAATTAAAGTAAATATTTATTTTGTTAAAATATAATAGCTTAAATAATATATTATAATAAAAGTCTAATTTGTTTTCTATAAAAATTGGCTTTTGGAATAAATTTAGTTCATATATTAAAGTACAATAATTTAGTTTGAAACTATGAAATAAGGTTTAATTTCATATTCTTTTCTTTTTAAATTTTCTTTCTTTTTAAATTTAGCTAGAAAATATATATTTAAAATATATCGATGAACTAAGCATAGTTTATAGTTAATAAAGATAATTGCATATAAACATTAAAGCTAAATTGAAATAAACATTTAAACATGTTAGTATAATTAAGAAATCAATTTAAAAACATTTATAAAAATATGTAAATATTATAATATTTGGAAGTGTAACATGTGTAAGGATATTAGATCATACAAAAATACTTGGAATCATTCTAATAACTTAAGATAACAAGTGGCATTTTCTAGATTATTTTTGAAAACATTTTATTAATAAATGTATTTCAGTTCAAACCTTTCTTCTCTTCTAAAAAAAACTGCTGAAATAGATTTTTAAAAAGAAGTTTCAAAGCCAAAATCAAAATGTAAAATCAGTTCATAAACCAGTAAGGCAAGTCTGCATTCAAAAATTTCAAAGTTGTAACAAAGTTTTACTTCTAATACAACCTGGAATCAAAAAATTTCAACATTCAAATTTCCAGTAATCAAATAGCAAATTCAAAACAACAAGATGCGAATCAAAATTTAACTGTTCCTGGAAACAAGAATGCAACAGAATAATGTCCTCTGCTCTACATGTTAGGTGAGTAAATTAAACCTTAACTATGTTTAAATTCTTGTGCATGCAGTGATTTCTTAGGGAAAACTAGGATAATTGTTTGTATGTTTGTCTGGTATGAATTTTATGTGTATATATGTGGGTATATTGGATGTGAATGCAAAATGAACACTCTGTTCTTTTTACAGGATTAAGATTCAGAAGAATAAAATTCAAATATCCTTCTGTAATTTTCTTTAGGCTGTGAAACGCAAATAAGATATGTGTGTTTATGCATAATCAAAGTTTTAAAATTTTATTTAAGCATTTTAAGTTGGAAACTATTTGGGAATTTATAAAGAACAATGAAAAAAAAACTAAAACATGTAAATTTCAAACATCTCAATCCTTTATTTCATTTATACAATTTGATTTCCCTGCTGACATCATGATTTTTAAAAGTTAAACCACAATTTTTAAAATTGGATCGTGTGAGTAATTCGTAGTTGATCTAATAATGGGTTTCATGCTATTATGGGTGGTCAACGAGGTTAGGATTCTCAGGGTAGTAGATGAAGCTAGCCTTAAGGTGAACGATGTCGGCGAAATTGACTTTTGGATCTTTCGATTACCATAGCGACGACGAGAGTTCGAAGTAGGGTTTAGTTAGTTTGTTTGGTCGATGCTGAGGTTGGGCACTTTCGTCGTCATGATCGATCTAGAGGCTATCGGTGGTGGGTGAATAGATGGAGGCAAGTGAGGCGAACTTGTAACCGGTATCTCATGATCATCAGTGGTCTGTGATGGTGGTATGGGTGGCCGGTGGGTCGATTGTTCGAGTTCCAGTTGAGGATGAATGGTTTATTTCTAATTTATGGCTTGATCGAGAGAACTGGAAGGTAGGAGTGTTTGAGAGGGTCAATAGCGGCCAGAAGGAGACAGCGAAGTTGATTGGAAGGCTGACGTTGACACGTGCACGTATATCCTCAAGTATCTGAAGCATGGTTGTGAATTTTGCTTCGTGGAAAATGATGGGTTATCTCAATGCCATTTTCGGGTTTTGTATGATAGTAGGAGCAATGCGTTGATAGGGGAAAAGTAGGAAATCTCGAGTGATCATTCGGGAATATTTGGCCTTGGCTCCGGTTACTTGGCCTGCTGTTAAAATAAAAGGAATTGTGTAAGAAACAAACCAGGGTGTTTGCAAGTTTTTAAAATAATGTAAAGTATTAACCTAGCTTTTCAAGAAATTTAAAATCTATAAAGTAAATGTGTTTTGAATTCAAATTGTTGATTTGAAATAAATTATGTTTACAGAATTGATAATAAATCAATTCATAAGTATTTTAAAATGTGATTTAACTAAGTAGATGTTTTAAATAAGTGGTATTATACTTAATTAATTAAGGATTAATTGTTAAGGGTTAATTAATTGAGAATAAATAACCAATGGGATAATTACTTAATGAAGTAATTAGGGAATTATTAGTTACTTAAAGGAAATTACCTGATGCAAGTAATAGAAGATGATTACTTGATAATGAGATTAAGTATAATTACTTAATGTAATTAATGAAGTGTAATTACTTAGTAAAGTAATTAATGAATAATTACTGGATGTAATTAATTAAGGGAAATTACTTGATGGATATTAATTAAAGGATAATTACTCGTGGGAAGTAATTAAGTGGTGATTACTCAGTGTAAATAAAGGATTAATTAATGAAATTAATTAAGGGGTTGATTTAATTAATATAAGTAATTAAAGGAAGTTAATTACTAAGGTGATAAATCAAGGTTGAATAATGAATGTAATTAAAGTTAAATATTAATTATTAAATGTAACTAGAAGAATAATTAATCAATGAAGTAATTTAAGGTTAATTACTGTAAATGGTTAAGAATAATTAATTTATGTAATTAATTAAGGGTTAATTACTTGATGTAATTAAAGGATAATTAATCTAGGGTGATTAATTAAGATGATGATTAAATAATTGGTTTTGTGATTAATTATTGTTAAATAAGCAAGATTAAAAGCGATTAAAGAAATTGATTTGATTTAACTAGGAATGGGTGCTAATTAATCTTGCTTATAAATGATTGGTTGATATTTCTGATACGAAATGTTTGAGACATGATATGTTTGTCTTGAATAGTGATTATGTGGTTATCTGTCGATGATGAATTGTTGTGTAAAAGAGTGACATCTTGTGATTAAAGGTTGATTTGTGTCTCACTTGAATAGTGTGGGTTAGGATGGCATTGAATTCGAAGGGACCGGAGTCGGGTATTTGTAAATACACGAAACCACTTCGATTTATGATCTATAAAAATTCTGTACAGATTTGATATGTGGAATCAATAGGCTAAAATGGAATGATTTAAGTGAATTGGACCATTTTATCTAAGTTTTGGTACTTAGAAATTGATATATGAAATAAGTGATGTCTATAACAACTTGTGAAATTGTAAATTGATACAAGTTACCCGGGTTTATATAAGTTGTATGCTTTTGTATTCCATGTTAAATGGGTTTACTCACGCTGGTTTGCAGCCTAACCCGGGTGTTACTTTGATGTAATGCTCGAGTCAGTCTGAGTATTACATATTTTCAGGTAAGGACGTTCTGGAGCTCTGGAGGTGAGCTGGATGGCAGGAATGTATGGTGTGTTTGCCGCTGTAATATATTGTTGTATATCTGAGACAAGTTATTTTAACTGTCCAGTGTTTATATATATGTTGCAACTCTGATGTATTTAAAATGTAATTGACTGATATAGTTTCCTTTGTGTAAAGAATATTATTTGATATTATATTCTACTCCGCTGCGAATGTGAGGTTTCTGTGACTTGTTTCTGTTTCTTCTTCTTTCTCTCGTCTTCTTTCCTAACTATCTGCAATTTTCTGGATCGAAAATTCCAGGTCATTACATTTGGTATCAGAGCGGAAGTTTAAGCGAGAACCTTGGGTCTGGTGGGTTTATTCATTAAGGATAGGTTCAATAGTACCCTAGAATGAGTTGAGTGTATATTTGTATGAGAGCGTACTTGTTATTTTCTTATATAAAGATTTTAAATGATTTTATATAAGAATATATCTTGAACTATAAAGAAATATATTTTCCTAATAAATATTCAAGTAATTGGTTGTTAAATTATTGGAATTAAATTAAGTGGTAACAGAAATACAACCAAATTGAAATTAGATAAAGATAAGTTTGAAATGGATTCAAACTGAAATTAAAATCTTGAATTTGGGAAGGAGTTTCAGTTTAAGATAACAATAAATTGGTTTCCAGATATGATAATCTTGATTGTTATCATAAATGATTGTTGTGTTTAATAATAAAGTGTGAATTAATGAGTAAGCAAAATGAAATGTTTTAGGGAAGTAAAACATTTAGGCAAGTATGAATTATAAATTGGAATTGAAGATGATCTAAATTGTGAAGTTTTAAATCTATTTCCAGAAATTTGAAAATTTGTTTCAAGGTAATAAAGAAACAATAAATAACATTATTTAATGTATTTGAATGAAAGGGTCCTATTTCAAACAAGAGTTGTTTGAAAATTAAAGAAATTTGTTTTGAATTAAAACCAAAGGTGGTTTAAAATTTAAGGATAACTTGGTGTGTAAAGGAAATAAATATGTATAGATGAGGGATATACATAATATTAAAGGAGATTTAAAATAAACTCTAAGGTTGAGTTTTGAATTTTACTTGGACTGTGATGTAAATATCCAAAGTGATATAAATTTTGAACTTATAAATGGGAAAGAATTTTGAAATTTGAAATGGAGAATTCAAATTTTGAGTGAAACTAATGAGATTAAATTAAATTTAACTTAGAAGAAGTTAAATGAGTTTGAATGATCTCAAAATGGGTTTGAGATCTGGAAATTGGAAATGGATGGATGTTTTAAAATAATTTGGATAATATTACCCTATTGTTATTAATAATCTTTAAACTGTGAATTGGATTTTTTTAAATGAATGAAGAAATGGACTGTGGTAATATATCCATTATTGAGATAAAAGGGAAATTTAATTTAATTTGAAATTAAGAATATGGAATCACTTTGGACTTAAGATTTGAATGCTTAAGATAAAGTTTCAGAGGTTTGGCTTCAAAATTGAAATTTGATGATAAATTGAATTTCAAAGATCTAGTTGTTTAAAAAGGATTGAATTATTATTCAAACTTTGAAATAAGTTAAAAATGTAGTTTGAACTCAGAATTAAATGGTTTAAAGATATAAGTTGATTTGATTTAAAGGATTAAATCAACATTTAAAATTTTGACTCGAATTTATATAATTCAGGATGATTTAAATTTGAAATTTGAATTGAATTAGTTCAAATTGAATTTGATTCGAATTAATTGGAATTGTGATTGAAAATGGACAAGTTTAAAAATTCTAATGGAAAATTTGAATTGGATTAATTTGAAATGAAATTGAAGTTGAATGAGTTCAAATACAAATGGGAATTGGGATTAATTCAAACTGAGAATTGATTCGAAATTTGAAATGGGTGCAAATTGAAATTAGTCCAAACTGATTTGAATAATTTGAAATTGTTATTGAATTTGAATAGGTTTAAAAATACAGCTAGAATTTGATTTGAAAATGGGAAAGAAATTGAGAATTAATTCAACTTGAATTGGGGATAAATCAATTTCAATGGAAATTGAAGTTGTTTAAATTTGGATTGAGTCAATTTAAACGGAAGTGGGAATTTAAATTAAGTTGATGAAAATGGAGGTTGGGAATTGAACAGTTTGACTCTGTACTATTTTCAAAATAAATTGTCTTAATATAAATCTATTTTTCCAAACTATTTACTATACAACTTTTCTTTTAAAACCTAAAACTATCTTATACTTGTTTTACAAATATTTTGGAATTATTTAACTATTTTGCAACTGTTTTATAAACTAATTACTATTTTTCAACTATTTTACAAAGTAATTACTACTTTACAACTATATTGCAATTATTTAAAATTTCTGTAACTATTTGACTATTTTCCAAATATTTTGCGATTACTTAACTATTTTATAACTATTTTACAACTAATAATTATATTTCAACCACTTATCTATTAGAAAAAGTTCAAGCTATTTTCTAAATTTAAACTGGACAGATTTCAAACTGATTATGATTAAATACCCATTTGAGGTAAGAATTGAGATGATAATCCAAATAAGGATTTAAGCAATTGTGAGTAAGTGAATGAAAATCAAAGTGAATGTGAATAGAAAGAGACTTGATTTAGCTAAAAATCAATAAAGTTAAATACGTAGGATGTACGTATATTATTCTATTCGCATAGTGATTTGATCCAGATTCGAGGACATAATTTCGAGATAGTATTTCGATCCGTGTTGGGATTTTTCACTCAATTTTCGATGGCGAACCTGGGTATGGATTTTAGATTGGTTCTGTATATTCTCTATCATAGTTATCGCTATGCAAGGAGAATGACGGTTTCTGATCAAGAAACTAGATCTGAGTCCGCACTATGAAGTCGAGTGGACGATACTAGTTCGGAAGTGAAATTGTGTGATCAAGTGAGCGATCAGATTGGTATAGCGTACGAATGATATGTGTACATCGTACGGATTTGTATGAAATTGATACTGGGAATTTGTGGATAAGAAATGTGAAATGGTTTTTGAAGTGGAAAAATATATTTTGGGAAATATATGATGAAGTAAGTGGAAATTGGATATTTCTGTGGTAAAAATTTACTTTATGGAAGTATGCAAACTGGTAAGTGACTTTATAGAGTAATCAAATTTGAATATTTGATTTGGCATAAGCAAAGTTATGTATCTTTGTTATATATATGATAAACTTCCCTTCTTGAATCTTTTGCCAGAAGAAAGGGGTTTTGAAAATATTTGAAGTATAAAAGGGATTTTATACAGGTTTGAAGTGATCCAAATATTTTTAAAGTTATACACACACACACACATATATATTTGTATATATATATGTATGTAAAGGATCTTATGAGAATAATTTTGAGGAAAGGTTTTCGAAACCTTTGAATTTGGAAAGGCTTATTGATTTTTGGGTAAAATCAATATTCGAATTTGGAAAGCCTAGTTTGAGAAGTATCGATTTCAGGATAATCGATTTTGTGAAAAGGAGATTTATATGAGATTCATATTAGGCATATGATTTGGAAGATACTATATGTGTATAGTACAAAGTGTTTTGAAAATGGATTTGGAGAAAAATCGCTCCCTTGAATAAACTTCTTAGGGTTACCATAGGTTGGTACTGCCTTGAGTCTCAAAGAGAGGGAGGTTCTAAAGTTGATCCTGTAATGAGTCCGGACAAAACTAGTTCCTGAGGATTTTGTGTAAAGTGTAGCGAAAGTCAAGGGCGCTGAGGCCTACTGTAACGACCCAGAATTTTTAGAAATTTAAATTTGAATATTTAATTAATTTTAAATATTTATAAGTGAATTGATAAGTCAAATAAATTTTTATTTGATTTATTAGATTTAATTAAATAATTAAATCAATAATTTAATATGTTAAATTATGAATATAATTGAAAATGAGGTTAAATATGATAGAAATTAATTTGTAAAATTTTATTTTATCATATTGAAGTTAGAATGATATTTTAGAACTTTTAAAATCGAATTAAAAGTTAATTTGTGAAAATTGAATATTTTAATATTTAATAATCGACTGTAAAATAGCCAATTTTTGAACAGTCTCGGAATTGAACGAACCCAGTTTCATTGGATCCGTAATAGTTAGTTATTACCGGATTTCAATTTTCGTGTCAATCGGAATTATCGTTTGATCGTGGCAGCTCGAAACGCATCGATTTATTTTTTAATTTAAATTTGGCGAGTCAAAATAGCCATTTTTCAAAAAGTCTCGGATTTCGACGAAACCAGTTTCATCGGATCCGTAATGTGATATTATTGTAAGGTTTCAAATTTCAAGTCAATTGGATTTACGGTTTGTCCGGTACAAATTAAAACGCCTAGAAATCGACTTAAATCGGTTTAATTTAAATTGAGCGTTTTCAGCCATAACTCGCACATACTTCCGAATTAGCTTCCGAAACCTGTTCCATTGTGTCCGGAACGCGGGATAAACCCTAGGTACGCTGGTTACGGCGCGTAAATCGGAGTTCGGAATTTACGGATGAATAGTGTTTCGTTTTTCTCTATAAATATGCACCCTACCCCCTTCATTTATAAAAAAAAAAAATATAATAAAACCCTAGCCAGCCGCCACCCCATAATCAAAGGCCGAAATCATCCCAACTTCCCCCTCCAATTTCTCAAAATCCATGCGTCAATCCGTGAAAGTATCAACTACAATATCGTTAAGCATGATGAGAACTTCGATGTGAACGGCTGTGATGGGTTTTCGTTGAGTAAATGGACGGCAATTCTCAATTAAACGTCACGAGTTCGGCCTCGAACTGCGTGCGAGGGGGGAAACCGAGCTCAGTGCCATTTGGGCCGAGCGTGGAGTGGAGGGAGGCGCATCTCGTGGGGTTTCTTGATCGTGGTGGAGGTCGATGTTTTGCACGCGTAAATAAACCCTAATTTCTTATATGGGTTTCGGCTATAGCTGTAGCCGTGTGCGCGAGAGAGAAGGAGGGGAGCAGTTGCGTTCAAGGGCCAGATGCAAGCAAGAGTAAATCCTACGGCTACTGTTTGATGTGGGTTTAAAATTGGTTAATTTAGTTGTAAATTATATATATATAAATTGTATGCAAACTTGTAAATTACATAACTTTTTCATACGAGGTCGAAAAAATGCAAACTCAGTTGCGTTGGAATCGTATGGACGAGCACTACGCGATGGAGTTGGTTTGGAGTCGTTTGGAGTTAGTGAGAATTTCGGATAAAATTAAACGCGCGTTTAATTTTATTCGAAATAAAAGCTAAAACGGAAATTAAAACCAAGGTGAGAACTTCTCACTCAATCGAATAGATTTCGATTTTATTTTAAATAGTTAGATTTAAAATATTTGAATGCATGTTTGAATGATGACTGTAAATTATTGATTGTTAAAATAGACATTATACGCCGTTAGTAAGCGGATGTTATTTATTAAAAACATATACCGCGAATATTTCATAAACAGTGAAATTGGTATTATATATAATATCAATATATATATATTGGCATATGTATATATTGCAGTTGATTGATTTCCCATATTTTTTTTGCGGATGAGACCCTATTACGCCGTTATTAAGCGGATAATATTTAATAAAAACATGTACCGCGATAATTTCGTACTGGAGCGAAATTGGTATTGTGCTAATGTTTTTGGATGCAGGAAACAGGTTGGAGGGATCCAACTGGATTCCTCAACAGTATTTATTTTATTTCAGATATTTTGATATTTGATGGATTATCATATCGATATATGATGGATCGTTGTAGTCGTGATTGACTATTTGGTGTGTAGCATCATTGGACCCAGATTTTGGGATTTTAAAATGATTTTAAAAGTGATTTTGAAAATATACTATATTTTTGGAATTGATCCATTATAAATAAATAAACGTTATAATTTTTAAAGTTATAAAAATTATGGTTTTTGTGAAATATAGTTAAAAAGCTGATTTTTAGAAATACGATTAAAAGTCGATTTTTGAGAAATATGAACTAATGATTTTATAAAATAATTTAGATTGGATTTTTGAATATATGATAAAAGTTTAAATATAGGATTTATAAAATTTGATTATTTTATAAATCGAAATGATGAAATTATAAAGGAATTTAAAGACGTTTTAGAATAATAATATAAACTGATTTATATTAAGAGATTTATAAATGGATATTTATAAATTGAAATATAGACATTATAAAACGAGTTTTTATAAGTGTTTGAATGTAGTGAAAATGAATTTCCTAAATGAATGAAATTTATGAAATTATAAACTGTGAAGTTATAAATGAAATTTTATAAGCAATAGGTTTATAAAATTTATAAAGTTATCGAAAGAATGAATTTTGGATAAATAAACAATCTTATAAGTTAAGATTAATAATTTGGGAAGTTAAATGAACGATTTTGTAAAATAATCGTTTTATAAGTAATTGACTTATAATATGAACGTTTAGTTTATAATTTAGTTATAAACTGGAATATGTTAATAAAGGAATTTATAAAAAAGAAGTTTTTATAAATAAATAGAAATGGAATTTATAAACGTTGTTTTATGAATTCGCAAACGACTTATTTTGATAAGTTAATTGTTATAACCTATTAATGGAGTTATATTCACGTTGTAAACAGTGAATAATCCTTTAAGTTAAAAAGTATAAAAAGGACGAAATTTGTTAACATAGTATATTCACGTTTTTGAATAGTGAATAACATGTTAAAGAAAATGTTTAGAATGTGATATTTTAAACAGAATTAAAACGATCTAACGATGTTTTAAATGTGTTGAGATTCGAAACCATAGATTTCAACATTTATTGTTGAAATAGACGTTTTCGAGAAATAAAAGGAAATGTAGACTATAACACTGTTGTTATAGTAAAGGATTTCCGAAAGGAAATGTTTTTGTATAGTATTGGAATTTATATATCTATTTTAATTTCGAATCCCTATACTAGTGATTTTGGGACGTTGTAACGATGTTTTACGCAACATTCGTTTTGGCCCAAATAAATATGTATAAGTGAATGATTTCCTTAAAGAATGAAATATATACTTAATTCGATTTAAGTATATTGAATATTTTCTAACTGTTGAAAATAAAAGAGATTTGTGAATTACTTATGAATAAATAAGTATGGAAATATTTTCCAATATGAAGTGAATATTTTGAATTTATCTTTTTGAAGATAAATTGGAAATGAATAATTGAAATCATATATGCATGAATATTTTGAAATATAAATTCATTATGGAATTTATATGTGAAAGTGGAATTTGTGTGAAAATAAATATTGATTTATTTTTGAAGTGTTGAAATTATATATATCTTGTAAAGATATTTTGGAAAATAAATAATTTGGAAAATTTTTTGGAATCTGGTGATGTGTGCATATCCAGTGATAGTTCAATAACCGACTATCAGTATTTCCCTTTGAATGGGTATTTGATGTGAATTGATTGAATTTGAATGCACACTTATTTTTGAATAAGCGCTCACTATTCGGGTTAACCGGGAATGGACCATGGGGTCGTATAACCCACTCCGAATATGTGATACGTCGTTGTGAATCGCATTTGAAGATCGGTGTTGAAGACCGGTATTTGCGAGAGTGATAGGATGAACTATCGATTGACTCTGCACCGAGTAGCTACGGTATTGAGTTCTCCATATGTGATGGTGAATCCGATCAGGATTGTGAATATCCGGATTGCAAGGACTTCTTTGTAAGTGCCTTCGGTTCTGTTCGAGCCCGGAACAGACTTGTATGGATTGTATGTATGACATTACAATTTGAGATATAAAGCCGATTTCTTTCAAATATATTTCTGTTGGTGGCGGAGAATTTATTCTTTGCTTAACACCCTTCTTTGAGACGTATGTGCTCAAAGGTTATATAGTTGAAGTTATCAGCGATATATTCCCAATTTGGTAATGTGACATGCTGAGTGATGCTGAAATGATCATTGTGTTGATTATTTGTGATAGGATCATTTATTTGATCGTCTATCCTTGTGATCATTGTGTTGATCATTTGTTGACCCAAAGCATGGCTTTTGTATAAAGTATGTTTTTGTGGACGTGAATTCGTCGAGCCTCACACCCCGTGAATGGTCAAAACAGGAAAGAAGCAGCAAGGTTATGAGGGGTAGCACCCTTTAGGATGTGTCCATTTCCTTATGGAAAAGGGTGGTATCATGGTATGGAGCCCAGATACTTACTCATGTTGAAAACACTTTATGATTGTGTGAATTGATTACGAGCGCTCGGTGAAAAGGTCCCAAAGGACCGGGGGATGGCATATTCGGTCAGTTGTTACTCAGCTAGGAGTAACCCGGCCTTGTGTTGGTAGAGATCCGGTTTGGTTCTCGGGGATGTCCATCCAGAGGCATTCTCATGTGGCAATGGGAAGTTCCTTGGCCTGATCATTCGTTGGAAATCCAATTCCCAATACGAAACTTGTACGGTTTTAGTTGTAGAACCTGCCATCTAATATGGTAGCTATTAGTAGGCATAATATAATGGTACCTATGCTGGCTAAGATTTATATTCTACTTTCGAAAGAATTTGTTCTACACTATGCACTAATAATAATATCAAATGTTATTTTAATGCGTATCAAGCATCTTTGACTAACATAAGAAGAAATCTCCTCCAAGTCTGCGTTTGCATTGTGTGTGTGGTGGGAGGTCTTATGGTAGTTACATTTTCAAAAGCATTGCGAATTGATTTTAAAAATATTCCTCTATTTTGATTTTAAAGATAAATAAACTGTTTTGAGTTCTCACACCAGTCACATGACTGACTCGGAGTTTATTGTTTTCTTTCCTAAACTCTGGGTGCCCACCAATTTCCACACGGGCAGTCAAGAGTAAGGTTTATCAGGATATTCTGGATATTCTGGATTTGCTGGAGGCAAGCTGGATGGCATGGAGTATTACTTGTATATAGTATTTCTTTTTCCGCTGCACTGTTATTGTTGTATGTTGTTGTACACTCTGATGATATGATGTGATGTAATGAAATGTATAAAATGTAATAACTGATATAGTTCTTTGTTTAAAGATTATTCATTTATTATTATATGTTGTTCCGCTGCGAATTGTGAGATTCTGTTGTTGTTCTGTTATTTCTTTCTGTTCCGTTCTATTTTAAAAAAAATTCTATCTTCTGTTTTTCTAATTCTCTGTTTTCTAAAAAAAATTGTCTATCTTCTTTTCCCTCTATTTTTCTTTTTCTTTCTTCTTTTTCTCTCTTCTTTCTTTTCTTAAATTCTTCTTAAAACCCATAACTATTCGGTTTTTCGGCAACGAAAATCCGCGTACGTTACATTTGGTATCAGAGCTGATGGTTAAGCGACAACCATGGTTCTGTTGGGTATAATTCATTAGAGATAGAGTCAGTAGTACTCTAGAATGAGTTTGAGTGTAATAATAGCTATGAGAGCGTATTTGTTAGTGAATATAAAATTGTTTTATATTGTGATGATTGGTTTATTGAGTGGCATATGAACCTTCCTCAGCACGGTATGTACAACTTTGCCGAAGGGGTTTCTAAACACTTGAATAGAACAATTCGACATAATATTGTTTTAAATTGGGTGAATGAAATAATTTTACCTTGATTATATTTTATATGAAAGAAATAATTTTTCAAAATTATCAAAGTGTATAAGTTGATTGTTAGGTTGTTTGAATAATCTAAGTAAAAGAATAATTGTATAAGCAAAAGAATTATAAGAATTGAATTATAATTAATGTGAATTACAATTGTGAAATAAACTTATATATATAAGAAGTGAAACTATATGAATGTGAGTTGTAAATAAAAGTGATAAATATGAACTTGAGTTATATGAATGAAATTCAACTTATGTAATTGAATTAAATGGATGGATTAAATGTTAGTCAAATTGAATGTTAAATAAAGTTGATATGGAATAATGAATATAAGTGTTAATTCATTAAAAGCTAATGTTATTAGAGGTTGAATAATTGAATGAATATCAATTTAATTAAACCAATTGAAAAGTGATGGTGTTAAACCAAATTGAATGAATATAAGCAAAGGAATTTGGTTATAATTAATATACTTTGGTTGCTATATGATTGTTGATTGATTGTATGTAATTCATTAAGTGTTAATGAAATTGAAAGCTAATGCAATTGAATTCAAATTAGGAGTAAATAAATTTGAATAGAATTGAAAGTGAATTGGATTTAATTAGTAAATGTAAACTAATTGAATTGAGAATGAATGTTAGTAAATCCAATGTAAATGAATCAAATATGATTTAAAGTGAAAACCAATTCATTGAATATAATGAGAATATGAATGAATATTGATTGGTTATGGATGATAATTGGTTGATGGTTGAATATATGTTGTTTTACTACATGTGCTATGTTGACATATAAGTTGTTATGTTGCTATATGTTGTATATTGAGATTATTTGCATATGTGCATGTTCTCATATTGTTTGTTAAGTGTTTAGTAGGTGCGGATCGCGTTTGCTTCGCATTTGGAGTTCGCTTTCGCGCTATATTAGCCGTATATGCTTGCTAATAAAATATAAGGTACATATCTCGGATTAAATATCGCACTTTTACACTTTTTTCCCTGCGGGATGCCTCATTACTTGATGAGATGTATATTTGTGATATATATATATACTGTCATTTTTTTTTCGGACCGAGCCGCGCAAAGGAGACTATGGCGAATTTTTCCGGAAATTTAAGGCGTTAGAATTTTTTTTTGAGAAAATGGGAAAATTTTGAAAACTTTAAACTTTATTTTGGAATTGAAAGTTAAACAATAATAGTTGTTTTTGAAAAGATAACTAAGTATGATTTGAAAACTTAGTAAAGATTGTAAGAAGTTTAATTATGAATTTTGGAAAATTAATAGATTCTGTAACTTTTCTTACTTATAATTTCGAGGACGAAATTCTTTTAAGGGGGAAAGATTGTAACGTCCCAGAATTTTTAGAAATTTAAATTTGAATATTTAATTAATTTTAAATATTTATAAGTGAATTGATAAGTCAAATAAATTTTTATTTGATTTATTAGATTTAATTAAATAATTAAATCAATAATTTAATATGTTAAATTATGAATATAATTGAAAATGAGGTTAAATATGATAGAAATTAATTTGTAAAATTTTATTTTATCATATTGAAGTTAGAATGATATTTTAGAACTTTTAAAATCGAATTAAAAGTTAATTTGTGAAAATTGAATATTTTAATATTTAATAATCGACTGTAAAATAGCCAATTTTTGAACAGTCTCGGAATTGAACGAAACCAGTTTCATTGGATCCGTAATAGTTAGTTATTACCGGATTTCAATTTTCGTGTCAATCGGAGTTATCGTTTGATCGTGGCAGCTCGAAACGCATCGATTTATTTTTTAATTTAAATTTGGCGAGTCAAAATAGCCATTTTTCAAAAAGTCTCGGATTTCGACGAAACCAGTTTCATCGGATCCGTAATGTGATATTATTGTAAGGTTTCAAATTTCAAGTCAATTGGATTTACGGTTTGTCCGGTACAAATTAAAACGCCTAGAAATCGACTTAAATCGGTTTAATTTAAATTGAGCGTTTTCAGCCATAACTCGCACATACTTCCGAATTAGCTTCCGAAACCTGTTCCATTGTGTCCGGAACGCGGGATAAACCCTAGGTACGCTGGTTACGGCGCGTAAATCGGAGTTCGGAATTTACGGATGAATAGTGTTTCGTTTTTCTCTATAAATATGCACCCTACCCCCTTCATTTATAAAAAAAAAAAAAATATAATAAAACCCTAGCCAGCCGCCACCCCATAATCAAAGGCCGAAATCATCCCAACTTCCCCCTCCAATTTCTCAAAATCCATGCGTCAATCCGTGAAAGTATCAACTACAATATCGTTAAGCATGATGAGAACTTCGATGTGAACGGCTGTGATGGGTTTTCGTTGAGTAAATGGACGGCAATTCTCAATTAAACGTCACGAGTTCGGCCTCGAACTGCGTGCGAGGGGGGAAACCGAGCTCAGTGCCATTTGGGCCGAGCGTGGAGTGGAGGGAGGCGCATCTCGTGGGGGTTCTTGATCGTGGTGGAGGTCGATGTTTTGCACGCGTAAATAAACCCTAATTTCTTATATGGGTTTCGGCTATAGCTGTAGCCGTGTGCGCGAGAGAGAAGGAGGGGAGCAGTTGCGTTCAAGGGCCAGATGCAAGCAAGAGTAAATCCTACGGCTACTGTTTGATGTGGGTTTAAAATTGGTTAATTTAGTTGTAAATTATATATATATAAATTGTATGCAAACTTGTAAATTACATAACTTTTTCATACGAGGTCGAAAAAATGCAAACTCAGTTGCGTTGGAATCGTATGGACGAGCACTACGTGATGGAGTTGGTTTGGAGTCGTTTGGAGTTAGTGAGAATTTCGGGTAAAATTAAACGCGCGTTTAATTTTATTCGAAATAAAAGCTAAAACGGAAATTAAAACCAAGGTGAGAACTTCTCACTCAATCGAATAGATTTCGATTTTATTTTAAATAGTTAGATTTAAAATATTTGAATGCATGTTTGAATGATGACTGTAAATTATTGATTGTTAAAATAGACATTATACGCCGTTAGTAAGCGGATGTTATTTATTAAAAACATATACCGCGAATATTTCATAAACAGTGAAATTGGTATTATATATAATATCAATATATATATATTGGCATATGTATATATTGCAGTTGATTGATTTCCCGTATTTTTTTGCGGATGAGACCCTATTACGCCGTTATTAAGCGGATAATATTTAATAAAAACATGTACCGCGATAATTTCGTACTGGAGCGAAATTGGTATTGTGCTAATGTTTTTGGATGCAGGAAACAGGTTGGAGGGATCCAACTGGATTCCTCAACAGTATTTATTTTATTTCAGATATTTTGATATTTGATGGATTATCATATCGATATATGATGGATCGTTGTAGTCGTGATTGACTATTTGGTGTGTAGCATCATTGGACCCAGATTTTGGGATTTTAAAATGATTTTAAAAGTGATTTTGAAAATATACTATATTTTTGGAATTGATCCATTATAAATAAATAAACGTTATAATTTTTAAAGTTATAAAAATTATGGTTTTTGTGAAATATAGTTAAAAAGCTGATTTTTAGAAATACGATTAAAAGTCGATTTTTGAGAAATATGAACTAATGATTTTATAAAATAATTTAGATTGGATTTTTGAATATATGATAAAAGTTTAAATATAGGATTTATAAAATTTGATTATTTTATAAATCGAAATGATGAAATTATAAAGGAATTTAAAGACGTTTTAGAATAATAATATAAACTGATTTATATTAAGAGATTTATAAATGGATATTTATAAATTGAAATATAGACATTATAAAACGAGTTTTTATAAGTGTTTGAATGTAGTGAAAATGAATTTCCTAAATGAATGAAATTTATGAAATTATAAACTGTGAAGTTATAAATGAAATTTTATAAGCAATAGGTTTATAAAATTTATAAAGTTATCGAAAGAATGAATTTTGGATAAATAAACAATCTTATAAGTTAAGATTAATAATTTGGGAAGTTAAATGAACGATTTTGTAAAATAATCGTTTTATAAGTAATTGACTTATAATATGAACGTTTAGTTTATAATTTAGTTATAAACTGGAATATGTTAATAAAGGAATTTATAAAAAAGAAGTTTTTATAAATAAATAGAAATGGAATTTATAAACGTTGTTTTATGAATTCGCAAACGACTTATTTTGATAAGTTAATTGTTATAACCTATTAATGGAGTTATATTCACGTTGTAAACAGTGAATAATCCTTTAAGTTAAAAAGTATAAAAAGGACGAAATTTGTTAACATAGTATATTCACGTTTTTGAATAGTGAATAACATGTTAAAGAAAATGTTTAGAATGTGATATTTTAAACAGAATTAAAACGATCTAACGATGTTTTAAATGTGTTGAGATTCGAAACCATAGATTTCAACATTTATTGTTGAAATAGACGTTTTCGAGAAATAAAAGGAAATGTAGACTATAACACTGTTGTTATAGTAAAGGATTTCCGAAAGGAAATGTTTTTGTATAGTATTGGAATTTATATATCTATTTTAATTTCGAATCCCTATACTAGTGATTTTGGGACGTTGTAACGATGTTTTACGCAACATTCGTTTTGGCCCAAATAAATATGTATAAGTGAATGATTTCCTTAAAGAATGAAATATATACTTAATTCGATTTAAGTATATTGAATATTTTCTAACTGTTGAAAATAAAAGAGATTTGTGAATTACTTATGAATAAATAAGTATGGAAATATTTTCCAATATGAAGTGAATATTTTGAATTTATCTTTTTGAAGATAAATTGGAAATGAATAATTGAAATCATATATGCATGAATATTTTGAAATATAAATTCATTATGGAATTTATATGTGAAAGTGGAATTTGTGTGAAAATAAATATTGATTTATTTTTGAAGTGTTGAAATTATATATATCTTGTAAAGATATTTTGGAAAATAAATAATTTGGAAAATTATTTGGAATCTGGTGATGTGTGCATATCCAGTGATAGTTCAATAACCGACTATCAGTATTTCCCTTTGAATGGGTATTTGATGTGAATTGATTGAATTTGAATGCACACTTATTTTTGAATAAGCGCTCACTATTCGGGTTAACCGGGAAAGGACCATGGGGTCGTATAACCCACTCCGAATATGTGATACGTCGTTGTGAATCGCATTTGAAGATCGGTGTTGAAGACCGGTATTTGCGAGAGTGATAGGACGAACTATCGATTGACTCTGCACCGAGTAGCTATGGTATTGAGTTCTCCATATGTGATGGTGAATCCGATCAGGATTGTGAATATCCGGATTGCAAGGACTTCTTTGTAAGTGCCTTCGGTTCTGTTCGAGCCCGGAACAGACTTGTATGGATTGTATGTCTGACATTACAATTTGAGATATAAAGCCGATTTCTTTCAAATATATTTCTGTTGGTGGCGGAGAATTTATTCTTTGCTTAACACCCTTCTTTGAGACGTATGTGCTCAAAGGTTATATAGTTGAAGTTATCAGCGATATATTCCCAATTTGGTAATGTGACATGCTGAGTGATGCTGAAATGATCATTGTGTTGATTATTTGTGATAGGATCATTTATTTGATCGTCTATCCTTGTGATCATTGTGTTGATCATTTGTTGACCCAAAGCATGGCTTTTGTATAAAGTATGTTTTTGTGGACGTGAATTCGTCGAGCCTCACACCCCGTGAATGGTCAAAATAGGAAAGAAGCAGCAAGGTTATGAGGGGTAGCACCCTTTAGGATGTGTCCATTTCCTTCTGGAAAAGGGTGGTATCATGGTATGGAGCCCAGATACTTACTCATGTTGAAAACACTTTATGATTGTGTGAATTGATTACGAGCGCTCGGTGAAAAGGTCCCAAAGGACCGGGGGATGGCATATTCGGTCAGTTGTTACTCAGTTAGGAGTAACCCGGCCTTGTGTTGGTAGAGATCCGGTTTGGTTCTCGGGGATGTCCATCCAGAGGCATTCTCATGTGGCAATGGGAAGTTCCTTGGCCTGATCATTCGTTGGAAATCCAATTCCCAATACGAAACTTGTACGGTTTTAGTTGTAGAACCTGCCATCTAATATGGTAGCTATTAGTAGGCATAATATAATGGTACCTATGCTGGCTAAGATTTATATTCTACTTTCGAAAGAATTTGTTCTACACTATGCACTAATAATAATATCAAATGTTATTTTAATGCGTATCAAGCATCTTTGACTAACATAAGAAGAAATCTCCTCCAAGTCTGCGTTTGCATTGTGTGTGTGGTGGGAGGTCTTATGGTAGTTACATTTTCAAAAGCATTGCGAATTGATTTTAAAAATATTCCTCTATTTTGATTTTAAAGATAAATAAACTGTTTTGAGTTCTCACACCAGTCACATGACTGACTCGGAGTTTATTGTTTTCTTTCCTAAACTCTGGGTGCCCACCAATTTCCACACGGGCAGTCAAGAGTAAGGTTTATCAGGATATTCTTGATTTGCTGGAGGCAAGCTGGATGGCATGGAGTATTACTTGTATATAGTATTTCTTTTTCCGCTGCACTGTTATTGTTGTATGTTGTTGTACACTCTGATGATATGATGTGATGTAATGAAATGTATAAAATGTAATAACTGATATAGTTCTTTGTTTAAAGATTATTCATTTATTATTATATGTTGTTCCGCTGCGAATTGTGAGATTCTGTTGTTGTTCTGTTATTTCTTTCTGTTCCGTTCTATTTTAAAAAAATTTCTATCTTCTGTTTTTCTAATTCTCTGTTTTCTAAAAAAAATTGTCTATCTTCTTTCCTCTCTATTTTCTATCTTTTCTCTCTTTTTCTTTTCTTAAATTCTTTTTAAAAACCCATAACATCCCGGTTTTTGACCTTCGAATTCTCGGCAGTCGATAAAGTGAGTGTCGATGTTGAATTTTCGAACAACGAAAATCCGTGACGTTACACCTACAGAGGCATTTGGGTTATGCTGTGAGACAGTGTAACTCGATGTCACTACGATCTACTGCACACCATAGCGAAAGTCGTGTGTGCCGCTGAGAGCCAACAGTCTGCGTTTGGTTTTATATCGGCAGACTGCGACCTATGGTAACATAGAATAAGTCGTGTGTGCTGCTGAGAGCCAACAGTCTGCGTTTGATCTTACATCGGTAGACTGCGATCTATGTGTGAGTAGAGAAGTTTCATTTTTGATAGCGGAAATCGAGGGCGCTGATGCCTACAGTTACATGGACTTTTTCTGCGATGGCAACGTAAACCTAGAATGTAACTGCGATCTGTTGTGGGTTCCATGGCGTAATCGAGGAGCGCGGAGTGCCTACAGTTACATGGACTTTTGCTTCGATGGCAGCATAACCCAGGATGTAACTGCGACCATGGATGGGGGTGATGATTTCCAGAGCATTCTCACCAAAGATATTTCCTCGAATTTCAAAATGTTTTCCATATTTTCAATAAAATTATTTTCCAAGTATTTTCACTAGAAGTTGAAGAAGGGTCTACTAAGTACTTATAGATTTTCAGTCTTACGCCTTATCAACGTATGACCGAATTTCTGTGAGAACAAGGATGGACTTGTGAAAACATCGAGTTATAAAATGATATTTTTATAAAACTATTTTGGCAAGATTTTTAAAGTGTTTTAAAAATGATCAAAGAAAATTTATCTGATTTTAAGCATTTTATAATTCAGGCTTCATTCCTTTTCGAGGACGAAAAGATTCAAAGGGGGGAGGAATGTGATGTCTAGGTAATATTTATTTAATAATTTCCATTAATAATTATTTCAAAAATGTGTAATATTGATTTAGTAATCTAGTTATCTTTTTAGAAAAAAAACTAATAATTGTTTAATTTGACAAATGTTATCTTTTCAAAATTTATGATGATAATAATTTAATTTAGAGATTTTATTCTTTTCAAAGTTAATAACATATTTAATTGATAAAATTTATCTCTCTAAGCTAAATAAAAATATATTCTATTTATAATGTATATATGAGTATACATATTGTGAATAGGAAGTTTGTGTTTAATTTAAATTTAATAAATTTCTTTTTCAAATTTGCAATATATATATATGTATATATATTGTGAATTGAAAGATTGTGATTGAATTTAGTATAGAAACAGAAACTTTTCAATAGCTTATTTAAAAATCTATCCTATTTTCGAAAGTAATTAAAGTGAATATTTATTTTGTTAAAATATAATAGCGCAAATAATATATTATAATAAAAGTCTAATTTGTTCTCTTTAAAAATCGGCTTTTGGATTAAATTTAGTTCATATAGAGTACAATAATTTAGTTTGAAACTTTGAAATAAGTTTGAATTTAATATTCTTTTCTTTTTAAATTTTTTTCTTTTTAAATTTAGCTTGAAAATATATTTTTAAAATATATCAATGAACAAAGCATAGTTTATAATTGATAAAGATAATTATATATAAACATTAAAGCTAAATTGAAATAAACATTTAAACATGTTAGTATAATTAAGAAATCAATTTAAAAACATTTATAAAAATAAGTAATTATTATAATATTTGGAAATGTAACATGTGTAAGGATATTAGATCATGTAAAAACACTTGGAATCATTCTAATAACTTAAGATAACAAGTGGCATTTTCTAGATTATTTTTGAAAATATTTTATTAATAAATGTATTTCACTTCAAACCTTTCTTCTCTTCTAAAAAAAATTGCGGAAATAGATTTTTAAAAAGAAGTTTCAAAGCCAAAATCAAAATGTAAAATCAGTTCAAAAACCTGTAAGGCAAGTCTGGATTCAAAAATTTCAAAGCTGTAATAAAGTTTTACTTTCAATACAACCTGGAATCAAAAAATTTCAACATTCAAATTTCCAGTAATCAAACAGCAAATTCAAAACAACAAGATGAAAATCAAAATTTAACTGTTCCTGGAAATAAGAATGCAACAGAATAATGTCCTCTACTCTGCATGTTAGGTAAGTAAATTAAACCTTAACTCTGTTTAAATTCTTGTGCCTGCAGTGATTTCTTAGGGAAAAGTAGGTTAAATGTTTGTATGTTTGTCTCGTATGAATTTTATGTGTATATATGTGGGTATATTGGATGTGAACGCAAAATGAACACTATGTTCTTTTTACAGGATTAAGATTTAGAAGAATAAAATTCAAATCTCCTTCTGTAATTTTCTTTAGGCTGTGAAACGCAAATAAGATATGAGTGTTTATGCATAATCAATGTTTTAAAATTTATTTAAGCATTTTAAGTTGGAAACTATTTGGGAATTTAGAAAGAACGGTGAAAAAAATCTAAAACATGTAAATTTCAAACATCTCAATCCTTTACTTCATTTATACAATTTGATTTCCCAGCTGAAATCATGATTTTTAAAAGTTAAACCACAATTTTTAGAATTGGATCGTGTGAGTAATTCATAGTTGATCTGATAACGGGTTTCAGGCTATTATGGGTGGTCGGCGAGGTTAGAATTCTCGAGGTAGTAGATGAAGCTTGCCTTGAGGTGAACGATGTCGGCAAAATTGACTTTTGGATTTTTTGATTACCATGGCGACGGCGAGAGTTGGAAGTAGGGTATTAGTAGTTCGTTTAGCCGATGCCGAGGTTGGGCATTTGCATCGTCATGATCGATCTAGAGGCTACTGGTGGGTGAAAAGATGGAGGCGAGTGAGGCGAAGTTGTAACTGGATTCTCGTGATCATCAGTGGTCTTTGATGGTGATATGGGTGGCCGGTGGGTCGATTGTTCGAGATCCAGTTGAGGACGAATTGTTCGTTTTTGATTTTTGGCTTGATCGAGAGAACTGGAAGGTAGGGGTGTTTGAGAGGGTCATCAGCGGCTAGAAGGAGACGTCGAAGTTGATCGAAAGGCTGACGTTGACACGTGCACGTGCACGTATATCCTCGAGTATCTGAAGCATGGATGTGAATTTTGCTTCGGGGAAAATGATGGGTTATCTCGATGCCTTCTTCGGGTTTCGTATGAAAGGAGGAGCAATGCGTTGGTAGGGGAAAAGTAGGAAATCTCTCGTGATCATTCGAGAATATTTGGCCTTGGCTCGAGTTACTTGGCCCGATGTTAAAATAAAAGGAATTGAGTAAGAATCAAACTAGGTGTTTGCAAGTTTTTAAAATAATGTAAAGTATTAACCTAGCTTTTCAAGAAATTTAAAATCTATAAAGTAAATGTGTTTTGAATTCAAATTGTTGATTTGAAATAAATTATGTTTATAGAATTGATAATAAATTAATTCATAAGTATTTTTCAAATGTGATTTAATTAAGTAGATGTTTTAAATAAGTGGTATTAAACTTAAGTAATTGAGGATTAATTTTTTAGGGTTAATTAATTGAGAATAAATAACCAATGGGATAATTACTTAATGAAGTAATTAGGGAATAATTAGTTACTTAAAGGATAATTACCTGATGTAAGTAGTTAAAGAGGATTACTTGATAATGAGATTAAGTATAATTACTTAATGTAATTAATGGACTGTAGTTACTTAGTAAAGTAACTAATGAATAATTACTGGATGAAATTAATTAAAGGAATTTACTTGATGGATATTAATTAGGATAATTACTCGTGGGAAGTAATTAAGTGGTGATTACTCAGTGTAATTAAAGGATTAATTAATGAAATTAATTAAGGGGTTGATTTAATTAATATAAGTAATTAAAGGAAGTTAATTACTAAGGTGGTAAATCAATGTTGAGTAATGAATGTAATTAAAGTTAAAGATTTATTATTAAATGTAACTACAAGAATAATTAATTAATGAAGGTAATTAAAGGTTAATTACTGTAAATGGTTAAGTATAATTAATTTGTGTAATTAATTAAGGGTTAATTACTTAATGTAATTAAAGGATAATTAATCTAGGGTGATTAATTAAGATGATGATTAATTAATTGGTTTGTGATTAATTATTGTTAAATAAGCAAGATTAAAAGCTATTAAAGAAATTGATTTGATTTAATTAGGAATGGTTGACTAATTAATCTTGCTTTTAAATGATTGGTTGACATTTCTGATATGAAATGTTTGATACATGATACGTTTGTCTCTTGAATAGTGATTATGTGGTTATCTGTCGATGATGAATTGTTGTGTAAAACAGTGACATCTTGTGATTAAAGGTTGATTTGTGTCTAACTTGAATAGTGTGTGTTAGGATGGCATTGAATTCGAAGAGACCGGAGTCGGATATTTGTAAATAACCGAAACCACTTCGATTTACAATCTATTAAAATTCTGTATAGATTTGATATGTGTAATCAATAGGCTGAAATGGAATGACTTAAGTGAATTAGACCATTTTATCTAAGTTTTGGTACTTAGAAATTGATATGTGAAATAAGTGATGTCTACAACAACTTGTGAAATTGTAAATTGATACAAGTTACCTGAGTTTATATAAGTTGTATGCTTTTGTATTCCATGCTAGATGGGTGTGACGACCCGAGATTTTCGAGCATTCAACATAGGAATATTTAACTGATTTTAAATATGCAATAGGGTAATTTTAACATGAATCTCGAATATCACAATTTATTTGATAATTTAATTATTAAATAAAATAATTTGAAGTTAGATAAAATATTGAATCTGGAATTTTAAGCTTGTTAAAACTTGAAGGCTTATAAAATTTATATTGATAACATTGAAGATAATAGAAGTGCTAAAATTAAATTTAACAGTGATTTGTTCGGTTTTGAAATTTTATCGTTTTAAATTGAATTTTAAAATAGCCTTCCAAGGCAAGTCTCGGAATTTGACGAAACCAGTTCCATTAGGTCCGTAATATTGAATCATTATCGAATTTCAAATTTCGGAGTGTTTGGAGTTGTTGTGTGAGCGTACATTATATAAACGCGCTGAAATCTATATCGAATCAAATTTAATAACTAGGTACCTAAACAAGATATTTTGAATATAAAAATTTTAATTTTACATCAGCTGCTACCTGTAATCCCTTAAGCCTACAAATCTATGTTGTAGCCGACAATCTTCTGAAGCAAGCCGTTTCCCCTCATTTTAAAATATCACTTCTTTCCCCTTCGTTTCGTTTCAGCCGAACCTCTAAAAAAAAATTGGCTGAAACTTTAACAAATCAAAGCGATTAAAAGAAAAAAAGGGGAATAGGGGGAACTCGCGTGCTCGAGCACGCGAGGTAATCACGTCATCATCATTGATGACCGCGAGATGAGGGTTCAAAGGGGCCTAGGGTTTCGCACTACAGATTCTGGAAGTACTGTGCTCGAGCTCGAATTCAAGCTGCAGTGTGATGTCGGGCGCAAGTAGGGATTGTGGCGGGTTTGGTTGTGGACTTCGAGGCTGAGTGCGTGCGAGCGATCTGGGGTGGTACGGTAGACGTCGTGATGAGCAAGGGGTGGATCGCGTTCAGGATTGTGGAGCTTGGTGGTTCAGTGAGGTATAAGAATAATTGTTTTTAATTTAAATTTAAATACTTATGAAAGTATGAATATATAGGTTAGGAATATTTTTTACAGCAAAATTATTACTGTTGTGTTTTATAAAAAATAAGGGTTTTACTGTTTAGTTTTACAATTCCAGAGTCTAAAGATATGTATCATGGTATTTGGTTTTACAGTAAAGAATATTTGTTGTTTTGAATAAATACATATATATAGATTAGAGGGAATTTAGTATATATAGTTGGATAAAACAGAAATGTTATATATATGTATAAGATTACGGAAAAATAATAATAATAAATACATAGAAAATTGTGAAAGATTAGATTTTGTCTATACAAATTATCTCTTATGAGTATATAAAAGTTTCAAAATAATATATTCATTTGCCATTCTAATTCACTGTTTGTATTTGGGTGGTTAACTCATCTAATAAAACTTATTTAATTTTCATTTGCCAAGACTAATTTATTAAAGGAGAATTTGTTTAAAATAAATTGTTAATTTATTAAATGGTAATGAATTGACTGATTATTTCAAATATTAACAAATCCATATAATATCTATACAAGGTCAATAATCGTGGAATCAAAATCGAGAATAAAGTGGATTTGCAAATTTAAGGGAGCAAAGGTGAGTTAATCTCACTCGGTAGTATAATTTGAAAAGTGGCATATTATGTGATGCTAACGTCTGTGGATGCAGGGAAAACAGGTTGGAGGGATCCAACTGGACCCCTCAACTTTTATTTAAATTATTTAATATTCTCTGTTCTGATTATTTGATATTCTGTAATGAATTATGTGGAAGTATTGAATGTTATGGCTTTGTTGATATAATTGGGTATAATGAATTACCAGAATAATATATATAAAAATTGTATTTTTAAAGGAAAATAAAAGTAGTGAATCTGTAAGTAAAGTAATTATAGAATAAATTTAAGAATGAATTGGAGGAGAAATAAAGTGACTTTAAATTTCTAATAATAAATTGTGAGTATAGAAAGGAAAATTTGAATAAACGAGAAGTTAATGAATATTAGGTCTTCAGTGATATTAATTAAAAGAAGAAAACATTTATTTAAAATTTAAGATTTAAATTATTGTAAAGAATAAGGAAGAAATTGGGAAAATCTTGAATTTGTATATTTCCGTTAAAGGATTTAAAATCAAACGGAAGATAATAACAATAATAATAAAATCCATAATTAATGAATTTTGAAATGAACTGAGTAAGTAAATAAATTTATTTCAAATGGAATAAATTGGAAATCAATTTGGAAAATTGATTTAAGTGATTGAAGTTAGAATTTTTCTCTGAATAACCAAGTACGTTTTTAAAGTAAATTTTTAAATATAAATTAAATGTTTTAAAGTTGTTTTTAAAGGAAGCAAGTTTCGTAAAATTTATTATTTCTATTATTTAAAGCCTAAAGTAAGTATTTTCTTTTAATCTATTTTAGCAGTAATTATTAAGAAGTAACTTAGTATTTTGTTTTTAAAAGTAGAAATCTAGTTTTATATTTTATTAAGTAACCTTATTTTCAAACATTCATATAGTATGTATTTTCAACAAATTATTAAAGTAATTTTAACTTGAATGTTTTAAAGTATATTTTTAAATGTAAAGTGTTTTAAATTAATTTAGAAAAACTAGTTTTGTTCTTGGGATTCCAGTGGAAATAGAGATACTTAGAATTTATCGTGAGAAAGGCAGATAGTTTTGAAGCTATTTTCAAAGGAATTTGAAAAGTGAAAATATATCTTGTGAAGATATTTTTGAGATAAATAAATAATATGGGAAATTATTTATTGGTTGATGGTTGTTTGTGAATATTAATTGATAGTTAAATAACCGACTATCAATATTGGACAAATACACTGATCATTTCGAAGAGACCGGGATCGAGAATTATTTCTCGAAAACCACTTCGATCCGGTTTGTACGTTTCGTGAAAAAGATTTTGGATTCGAAGATAGAGCAGTGAAGTGCAAGGGCTAGTCGCTACTAATTCTGAGGATATTTCCAAAATGGATGTAGTAGGAATAGTGCCTTCGTGTGACGCCCCACCTCTATACCCACGCTAGCCATGAACATTACGGTGAATGCTGTCGACTAGCATGGAGAATAAGGCTGTTGAGGAGCGACCATCAGTGTAATTTCTTTGCGCGAGCACCGATATGTCAGATAATATAACATGCATTCTATTTCAAGAGGAAATCCGACATACCAACACAAACTCAAAGCTACTACACGGTGGCTATATAAATCCTTCAGAAACAAATATAGAAATAAACATAACACAAATCAGTCACAGACAATTCATATCACAAAGGCGGAATAAGATATGAATATTACACTAGGAAGTGTACATCAAAGTAGTGGTCTAAAAAGATCCACAATATCACAAAAGAATAGTTACACGAACTACACAAAAGAATAAGTATACATTAAGGAGTCTATATCTCAAATGTATACAACAAAATAACTACTAATCTAAGTAGTTAACCCAAAAGTCAAGGAGTTAATCCCGGATGAGAAGTCAAGCAGAAGCACCTGTAACATCTCGGTCTGACCCGAGTATTATTTAATAAGAAAATAATAAATGGATCAGTCTAACTATAAATATCAGATGAAACGATATAGAATAAGAGATATGACTAAACACATAATAATCACAATGCCAAGATGTGATATATATGTATATACTTAGTTGATAATCATCAAGAGATTAATCACTGTCACCAAATCTACACAAGAATCAAAGAAACGTCATACTCCTAATTTCGTTCACCATACCATAACTATTGACGATAATATCAATGTCAATCACAAAAGTCAGTGACACACAAATTGCAGAAGACTACACAAGAAATCCAGAAACCACTAAAGTCAATGACACACAGATTCACCAATGCAGAAATATTGATAAAACTTATCAATGGAAATCACTAAAAATTGGTGAAACACAAATTCTAGAAATCTACACAAGAAATCCAGAAATCACAAAAATAGAGGGGGGGAGGCCTATCACAAACGGGAGCATAAAGCTCACCAACACGTGTATCACAAACGGAACGCTAATTCCATGGTCGCTAACCATCACAAATTGAGCCGAAGCTCCACAAACGGCCCGAAGACCATGGGTTGCTACCCCATCACAAATTGAGTCGAAACTCAACAAAACGGGGTTTAGTCTCCCTCGCAGACAAAGAGACATCGCACATTGCTAGTCTAAATCACAATGATGATCGTCATGATCATGGAGAAGTGTCGATTACACTAAGCTAGTAAATATATGAGTTTAGCTTCATGTCCCATAACCACTTGCTTAACTTAAATATTTACGAACAAACTGTAAATCTCCACTAGAAAATTGTCACAAGAGGTTCAATCGAACAAGTCCAAGAATTAATCGACAAAGTGAACGCAAGCGTTTCATACCACTTGTTTTACTAAGCCGTTTAATTAGATTTCTCATACGAGTGAGGTAAAGGTTCGTATATACTAATAGATTGGAAAACGTTTTTATAAACGAATTTGGTATTAAAATAGTATTGAAATCGTTTGAGTAAAGAGTTTTGATATTTACTACTAGTATAGGAAACCTTTATATTTTTAAAGTGACAAATCACGAAGAAGATTGTAAGAACAATCAATCACAAAAATTCACATACGAAGACGTGAATAAAATCCAACGAAATCGATAAAGGATCCATCGAAATGGATATTCAAAAATCCCTAAAAAGAGTCATCAAAGTCAATGATAACAACAAATAGGATTATCACGAATCGATTCAAATTAGAATTTCAATCCAAAAAGGCAAATTAGACTCAAACAGCAGGTTCAGTCGACTGAACAGAGTTTTTCAGTCGACTGACCCTGTACATGGAAATTTTCCAGGTTCAGGAAACTTTCTGTTTCCAGGTTCAGTCGACTGTGCAGAGTTTTTCAGTCGACTGAATCATGCCTGGAAACTCTCGGGTTTCAGGTTCAGTCGACTGAACAGAGATTTCAGTCGACTGAATCATGCCTGGGTTGTTTTTCAGCCTTATACAAATGAAGAGCAAACTCTTCCAAAATGCAATCGGACGAACATTGGCTCTAAGGGTTTATGCCAATCGGCAACCCGACCCTATATGCTCCTCGATGCATCACCAAAAGCATGATCAAACATCCATAAAAGGATTTTACACAAATTTGACTTAAAAACCCAAAAATTGGAATATTTACAAAACCAATCCAAATCAAGAGCAAATTCTCATGAAGAAGTGTTAGGAATTCATACCTAACAAACAAAGATAATTATAGTCATAGATGTGAGATAAAAATCTCACCTTTTCACAAAATCGAACAAGAAGAAGCTTGAAAGCAAATGGAGAATCAAGCTTTCTTCAATCACAACCCAAATGAGCTTGAATCTAAGCTCAAAAACAAGAACATTCCCGAAATTAGGTTTAGGAATTTCTGAAATTGGGAAGAGAATAAGTTGGAGAAGAAGAAGAGAAGCTTACCAATGGGTTCTTCTTGAGTTTTGAGCAAGGAATTTGATTTGCAAGAGAAACTAGGGTTTTGGAATTTTAATTTCCAATCTGTCCCACCATTAACACTCTAAAAACTGAAATGAGAAGAGAATGAGGGTGAGTGGGGAAGAGTGGCTCAGATTTGAGCATAAGTTAACATAGGGTTGAGCCCAAAAAACCAAACCCAAAGTAAAAAGTAGCAGAAATCAACTTTCTCCAAACATATCGAAGCTTATACTCAAAAAGGTCGCAAACGGCATTTTAAACTCAATGGGAGTGGTCCCGAGCCCTAATTCGACCGTATGCAAAAAGTAGCTTTTCGGACTAAAATCCGACTAACGATAAAATATTTAAATAAAATATTTAAATATAAAATCGACAAATATGCGGGTTGTTACAGACTCCCCTCCTTAAAGAAATTGCGTCCTCGCAATATTACAAGAAGAAGATATATAGTAACAACCATAGAAGCATATTCAACACAAAAGAAGTTTGAAATAAGAAGCTCACCTCAAAGAGCACGAGAAAGTAAGTCCGGATGTGTACGCTCGATGTACTCTCTAGATTCCCAAGAACAATCCTTAGGATTTGAAGACCATTGAACTTTAACAAGCGGAACATCTTTATTTCGAAGTCGTTTGACTTCCGAAGCAATGATACGAATAGGATGTTGCTCATAAGTTAAATTAGGCGAAACTTCAATCTCTTCCACAACACCGGGCTCAAGAATAGAATCGGAATTTCGAAGATATTTCCGAAGTTGAGAAACGTGTAACACGTCATGCATAGCAGAAAATTGAGCCGGTAATAAAAGGCGATAAGCCAAAGAACCAATACGTTCGGTGATAGGAAATGGCCCAATATATCGAGGCGCTAACTTTCCCGATCAACTGAAACGTACAACACCTTTCATAGGTGAAACACGAATGAACACAAGATCTTCCACAGAAAATTCTAACTTCCTTCTCCGGTTATCGGCATAGGATTTTTGTCTACTTTGGGCTTCTTTCATCCTATGACGAATAAGATCAATCTTTTCTGTGGAATCACGAATAAAATCTGGACCTAAAGACAGCTTCTCACCGGCCTCAAGCCAACAAGAAGGAAATCGGCATGGCCTACCATAGAGTGCCTCGAAAGGTGCCATACCAATACTAGATTGGAAGCTATTATTATAGGAAAATTCAACAAGTGAAATATGATCTTCCCAACCTCCACCAAAATCAAGAACACAAGCACGAAGAAGATCTTCAAGAGTTTGATTCACACGCTCGGTTTGTCCATCGGACTGGGGATGATAAGCGGTGCTAAAATTAAGCTTCGTTCCCAAAGCTTTTTGAAGACTCTTCCAAAATGCACTAGTAAACAATGGATCACGATCACTAACAATAGAAGTAGGAACACCATGCAATTTAACAATTTCTTTGATAAATATTTTGGCCAAAAGAGGAACAGTTCGGTTAGACCGAACGGGAATAAAATGGGCGGATTTAGTAAGTCTATCAACAATTACCCATAAGCTATCATAACCCGATCAAGAACGGGAAAGGCCATCTATAAAATCCATGGAAATTTGATCCCACTTCCAAACTGGAATTTCTAAAGGTTGCAATAACCCTACGGGCCTTTGATGTTCGGCCTTAACGAGTTGGCAAGTCATGCAACGTTTAACGAAGTTAGCGATGTCAAGTTTCATTCCCTCCCAATAATAAAGTCGCTTCATATCCGCGTACATTTTTCTACAACCAGGATGAATGGTAAATTTAGAACGATGTGAATCTTCTAAAATATCTTTACGAAGATCACCAATATTTGGCACGACAAGTCTACCAAATTTCCGAATGCCGCCACGAGAATCGATATCAAAGTCTTTCAAACCTTCAATATCCATTTTATCCCTAATATTTTGGCCAAGAAGAGCCAAGTCGGGATCTAGCCCTTGAGCTTCAAGAATGCGGTCTAAAAGAGATGGATGAGCCACAAGGCTACATAAAACAAACGATGAGCATAAATCGGAAACACGGTCTCGAATTTCGCAAGTGGATAAAATCTTGAGATCGTTCCATTCGGATATCATCATAGAAACAACAGCTTGTTGTTTACGGCTAAGAGCATCAGCGACAAGATTACCCTTACCGGGAGTATAAAGAATATCAAGATCATATGGTGCAAGAAATTCGAGCCAACGCTGTTGACGCAAATTAAGTTCCTTTTAAGAGAATAAATATTTCAAAGACTTATGATCTGTTTAAAGAACAAATTTCTCTCCTAAGAGATAATGACGCCAAATCCGAAGAGCAAAAACAATAGCCGCGAGCTCTAAATCATGAGTGGCATATCTAGTCTCAGCAGACTTTAATTGCCTAGAAGCATAAGCAATAACGCGTTCCTTTTGCATAAGAACGGCACCCAAACCAATGCGGCTAGCATCGGTATAAACAACGAAATCTTGATTCCCATCGGGAATAACAAGAATAGGAGCATCAGAAAGAAGTTCCTTTAATTTCTGAAAAGAAGCTTCACATTTGTCCGACCAAATGTATTTAACACCTTTCTTCGTCAAGCTAGTGCGAGGCACGGAAATCTTAGAAAAGTCTTTGATAAAACGACGGTAATAGCCCGCCAATCCAAGAAAACTACGAATCTCTGTCACACTCTCCGGTCTCTTCCAATCTTGAATCGCTTCAATCTTTGAAGGATCCACGGAAATTCCAGATTCGGAAATGATGTGACCGAGAAACTTCACACGAGATTGCCAAAAATGGCATTTAGAAAATTTTGCCTTTAATTGATTACTCCTAAGAGTTTCCAACACAATCCGAAGATGTTTTTCATGCTCCTCCTCGGTTTTAGAATAAACAAGAATATCATCGATAAAGATGAGAACAAACCGGTCGAGAAAGTCTTTAAAAACTCGATTCATTAAGTCAACGAAATAAGCCGGGGCATTTGTTAATCCAAATGGCATAACAAGCCATTCATAAGATCCATACCGAGTACGGAACGATGTCAAAGGAATGCTATCCTCTGCAATACGAAGCTGATGAAAACCAGCAGCCAAATCCAATTGTGAAAAGACTCTAGCACCACTAAGTTGATCGAATAGATCATCAATCCGAGGTAAAGGATATTTATTTTTGATAGTAAGATCATTAAGCTTGCGATAGTCAACGCAAAGCCTAAGTGTACCATCGGATTTCTTCACAAAAATAGCTGAAGCTCCCCAAGGCGAGGAACTAGAGCGAATAAATTGCTTCGTTTCCAATTCAGATAATTGTTTACGCATCTCCTCGTTTTCTTTATTGGACATACGATAAGGAGGACGAGTGATAGGTTGAGCTCCCGGAGTAAGATTAATTCTGAACTCAATTGCTCGTTTATGTGGTAATCCTAAAACGGGCTCGAATATGTCGGAAAATTCACAAACGACGTGAATAAGAGAAATAATATCACCCTCATCATCATCATCATCATCACGAGGATTTAAAGAATATAAAGGTGCAACCAAAGCAGAATCTGAATCTTTAAGAATAACAGAAACCTGATTAACAGATTGAGGATATCGAAGATGAATAGTCCGCTCAGGACATAGGATATGAGCTTCATAACGGTTAAGCCAATCCATTCCCAAAATCATTCCAAAGCCTAAATAACGCATGACATGCAAATCGGCTCGGAAAGATAAATCACACAAAATAATCTCGACATCTTTACACAATAAACTGATTGTTGCGGATCCACCAACCGGATTCGCAATTCTCAAAGAAGTCATTAAACACAAAACATCCAAAGAAAAAGCATCAACAAGTTCTTTTGATATAAAAGAATGGGACGCACCCGTATCAAAAAGAACTCGAATAGGATGATCACGAAACAAAATAATTCCATCTAGAATAAAATGAGAAATACCTTGGCCACGAGATGTGTTGCCAGGGGCTTGAGCAACATTTAACTTTCCCTCCTTCCTGCCCTGAAGCTTGGGGCATGAAGATATAACATGACCGGGAACTTTGCAGTAGCGAAAAAAAAGAGACTTTGGGCACTTGTTCGCATAATGGTCTTTCGAACCACAATTATAGCATTCCCCACGACCAAAGGAAGAAGTCTTTGCCACGGAGGTTGCTTGCTTCCCTTTCTTATTGGGATAAGGGCCTTTAAATTTGTTTGACCTCTTTCTGTTGTTGAAGTTTGGTTTGGAACCCACCACTTCAACATCATTCTCTCTATCCGCCTCTTCAAGACGAAGAGCGATATCAACGAGTTGGTCGAAAGAAACTTCTAACTTTAAAAGTAATGGCTTCTTGAGGCTTTTGTTTAAGCCATAAACAAATCTCTGATTCTTCTTCAGAGGGGTGTTGATGTATTCAACCCCATATTTGGAAAGCGACTCGAAGGAGGCGACATAATCAGTCACGGAGGACTCACCTTGAACAAGGTCTATAAACCGTCGAGCCAATGTCACTTTTTCAGCTTCCGGTACGAATTTCAACTCGAAGCGTTCTCGGAATTTCTCCCAAGTGAGATCCGCTTCATTAGTTTCAGAAATAAGAAGCTCGTACCAGTCCAATGCTCTTTCTCGGAGCATACTAGAGGCCACCTGAACTCGGTGAAGGTCAATAAGATTCATGCGCGAAAAGATGTGATCGCATGTTCTTAGCCAAGCCTGTACTTCAATAACAGTTTCGGAACCTTTGAATGATTCCTCACCCAAATTAGTGTAATCGCTGCACAAGCATGCAAATCCCGACTTTGGGTGAGTAGGTTCCGGGTTAGCTCCAGCTGCTTGAGCATTTGTTACCAAATCAAGAAGCTGTTGAGCAGTCATAAAAACTCCATCCTGGGGCGGAGTGCTAGATGGTACGGCTCTGGGACGGCCTGGTCTAGACATTTCTCTTCCTTAAGAAAGAAAGAAGAAGAAGAAAAGGTTATTCACCAAATTGAATATCAAGCAATCTTGATAGACAAAACAAGAAATCATAAGGAAAATAGGATGAATCGGTACTAAGGCTCGAATTAAATCCTAAAGCACGACTCCTAAGAAAGACTTAGGACGATGATCCTTGTTATAATATTCCATATTGTTCCGAAGTTTGGCTCTGATACCAAGCTGTGACGCCCCACCTCTATACCCACGCTAGCCAAGAACATTACGGTGAATGCTGTCGACTAGCATGGAGAATAAGGCTGTTGAGGAGCGACCATCCGTGTAATTTCTTTGCGCGAGCACCGATATGTCAGATAATATAACATGCATTCTCTTTCAAGAGGAAATCCGACATACCAACACAAACTCAAAGCTACTACACGGTGGCTATATAAATCCTTCGGAAACAAATATAGAAATAAACATAACACAAATCAGTCACAGACAATTCATATCACAAAGGCGGAATAAGATATGAATATTACACTAGGAAGTGTACATCAGAGTAGTGGTCTAAAAGATCCACAATATCACAAAAGAATAGTTACACGAACTACACAAAAGAATAAGTATACATTAAGGAGTCTATATCTCAAATGTATACAACAAAATAACTACTAATCTAAGTAGTTAACCCAAAAGTCAAGGAGTTAATCCCGGATGAGAAGTCAAGCAGAAGCACCTGTAACATCTCGGTCTGACCCGAGTATTATTTAATAAGAAAATAATAAACGGATCAGTCTAACTATAAATATCAGATGAAACGATATAGAATAAGAGATATGACTAAACACATAATAATCACAATGCCAAGATGTGATATATATATATATATATATACTTAGTTGATAATCATCAAGAGATTAATCACTATCACCAAATCTACACAAGAATCAAAGAAACGTCATACTCCTAATTTCGTTCACCATACCATAACTATTGACGATAATATCAATGTCAATCACAAAAGTCAATGACACACAAATTCCAGAAGACTACACAAGAAATCCAGAAACCACTAAAGTCAATGACACACAAATTCACCAATGCACAAATATTGATAAAACTTATCAATGGAAATCACTAAAAATTGGTGAAACAAAAATTCTAGAAATCTACACAAGAAATCCAGAAATCACAAAAATAGAGGGGGGAGGCCTATCACAAACGGGAGCATAAAGCTCACCAACACGTGTATCACAAACGGAACGCTAATTCCATGGTCGCTAACCATCACAAATTGAGCCGAAGCTCCACAAACGGCCCGAAGACCATGGGTTGCTACCCCATCACAAATTGAGTCGAAACTCCACAAAACGGGGTTTAGTCTCCCTCGCACACAAAGAGACATCGCACATTGCTAGTCTAAATCACAAAGATGATCGTCATGATCAGCGAGAAGTGTCGATTACACTAAGCTAGTAAATATGTGAGTTTAGCATCATGTCCCATAACCACTTGCTTAACTTAAATATTTACGAACAAACTGTAAATCTCCACTAGAAAATTGTCACAAGAGGTTCAATCGAACAAGTCCAAGAATTAACCGACAAAGTAAACGCAAGCGTTTCATACCACTTGTTTTACTAAGCCGTTTAATTAGATTTCTCATACGAGTGAGGTAAAGGTTCGTATATACTAATAGATTGGAAAAACGGTTTTATAAACGAATTTGGTATTAAAATAGTATTGAAATCGTTTGAGTAAAGAGTTTTGATATTTACTACTAGTATAGGAAACCTTTATATTTTTAAAGTGACAAATCACGAAGAAGATTGTAAGAACAATCAATCACAAAAATTCACATACGAAGACGTGAATAAAATCCAACGAAATCGATAAAGGATCCATCGAAATGGATATTCAAAAATCCCTAAAAAGAGTCATCAAAGTCAATGATAACAACAAATAGGATTATCACGAATCGATTCAAATTTGAATTTCAATCCAAAAAGGCAAATTAGACTCAAACAGCAGGTTCAGTCGACTGAACAGAGTTTTTCAGTCGACTGACCCAGTACATGGAAATTTTCCAGGTTCAGGAAACTTTCTGTTTCCAGGTTCAGTCGACTGTGCAGAGTTTTTCAGTCGACTGAATCATGCCTGGAAACTCTCGGGTTTCAGGTTCAGTCGACTGAACAGAGATTTCAGTCGACTGAATCATGCCTGGGTTGTTTTTCAGCCTTATACAAATGAAGAGCAAACTCTTCCAAAATGCAATCGGACGAACATTGGCTCTAAGGGTTTATGCCAATCGGCAACCCGGCCCTATATGCTCCTCGATGCATCACCAAAAGCATGATCAAACATCCATAAAAGGATTTTACACAAATTTGACTTAAAAACCCAAAAATTGGAATATTTACAAAACCAATCCAAATCAAGAGCAAATTCTCATGAAGAAGTGTTAGGAATTCATACCTAACAAACAAAGATAATTATAGTCATAGATGTGAGATAAAAATCTCACCTTTTCACAAAATCGAACAAGAAGAAGCTTGAAAGCAAATGGAGAATCAAGCTTTCTTCAATCACAACCCAAATGAGCTTGAATCTAAGCTCAAAAACGAGAACATTCCCGAAATTAGGTTTAGGAATTTCTGAAATTGGGAAGAGAATAAGTTGGAGAAGAAGAAGAGAAGCTTACCAATGGGTTCTTCTTGAGTTTTGAGCAAGGAATTTGATTTGCAAGAGAAACTAGGGTTTTGGAATTTTAATTTCCAATCTGTCCCACCATTAACACTCTAAAAACTGAAATGAGAAGAGAATGAGGGTGAGTGGGGAAGAGTGGCTCAGATTTGAGCATAAGTTAACATAGGGTTGAGCCCAAAAAACCAAACCCAAAGTAAAAAGTAGCAGAAATCAACTTTCTCCAAACATATCGAAGCTTATACTCAAAAAGGTCGCAAACGGCATTTTAAACTCAACGGGAGTGGTCCCGAGCCCTAATTCGACCGTATGCAAAAAGTAGCTTTTCGGACTAAAATCCGACTAACGATAAAATATTTAAATAAAATATTTAAATATAAAATCGACAAATATGCGGGTTGTTACAGACTCCCCTCCTTAAAGAAATTGCGTCCTCGCAATATTACAAGAAGAAGATATATAGTAACAACCATAGAAGCATATTCAACACAAAAGAAGTTTGAAATAAGAAGCTCACCTCAAAGAGCACGAGAAAGTAAGTCCGGATGTGTACGCTCGATGTACTCTCTAGATTCCCAAGAACAATCCTTAGGATTTGAAGACCATTGAACTTTAACAAGCGGAACATCTTTATTTCGAAGTCGTTTGACTTCCGAAGCAATGATACGAATAGGATGTTGCTCATAAGTTAAATTAGGCAAAACTTCAATCTCTTCCACAACACCGGGCTCAAGAATAGAATCGGAATTTCGAAGACATTTCCGAAGTTGAGAAACGTGTAACACGTCATGCATAGCAGAAAATTGAGCCGGTAATAAAAGGCGATAAGCCAAAGAACCAATACGTTCGGTGATAGGAAATGGCCCAATATATCGAGGCGCTAACTTTCCCGATCAACTGAAACGTACAACACCTTTCATAGGTGAAACACGAATGAACACAAGATCTCCCACAGAAAATTCTAACTTCCTTCTCCGGTTATCGGCATAGGATTTTTGTCTACTTTGGGCTTCTTTCATCCTATGACGAATAAGATCAATCTTTTCTGTGGAATCACGAATAAAATCTGGACCTAAAGCCAGCTTCTCACCGGCCTCAAGCCAAGAAGAAGGAAATCGGCATGGCCTACCATAGAGTGCCTCGAAAGGTGCCATACCAATACTAGATTGGAAGCTATTATTATAGGAAAATTCAACAAGTGAAATATGATCTTCCCAACCTCCACCAAAATCAAGAGCACAAGCACGAAGACGATCTTCAAGAGTTTGATTCACACGCTCGGTTTGTCCATCGGACTGGGGATGATAAGCGGTGCTAAAATTAAGCTTCGTTCCCAAAGCTTTTTGAAGACTCTTCCAAAATGCACTAGTAAACAATGGATCACGATCACTAACAATAGAAGTAGGAACACCATGCAATTTAACAATTTCTTTGATAAATATTTTGGCCAAAAGAGGAACAGTTCGGTTAGACCGAACGGGAATAAAATGGGCGGATTTAGTAAGTCTATCAACAATTACCCATAAGCTATCATAACCCGATCAAGAACGGGAAAGGCCATCTATAAAATCCATGGAAATTTGATCCCACTTCCAAACTGGAATTTCTAAAGGTTGCAATAACCCTCCGGGCCTTTGATGTTCGGCCTTAACGAGTTGGCAAGTCATGCAACGTTTAACGAAGTTAGCGATGTCAAGTTTCATTCCCTCCCAATAATAAAGTCGCTTCATATCCGCGTACATTTTTCTACAACCGGGATGAATGGTAAATTTAGAACGATGTGAATCTTCTAAAATATCTTTACGAAGATCACCAATATTTGGCACGACAAGTCTACCAAATTTCCGAATGCCGCCACGAGAATCGATATCAAAGTCTTTCAAACCTTCAATATCCATTTTATCCCTAATATTTTGGCCAAGAAGAGCCAAGTCGGGATCTAGCCCTTGAGCTTCAAGAATGCGGTCTAAAAGAGATGGATGAGCCACAAGGCTACATAAAACAAACGATGAGCATAAATCGGAAACACGGTCTCGAATTTCGCAAGTGGATAAAATCTTGAGATCGTTCCATTCGGATATCATCATAGAAACAACAGCTTGTTGTTTACGGCTAAGAGCATCAGCGACAAGATTACCCTTACCGGGAGTATAAAGAATATCAAGATCATATGGTGCAAGAAATTCGAGCCAACGCTGTTGACGCAAATTAAGTTCCTTTTAAGAGAATAAATATTTCAAAGACTTATGATCTGTTTAAAGAACAAATTTCTCTCCTAAGAGATAATGACGCCAAATCCGAAGAGCAAAAACAATAGCCGCGAGCTCTAAATCATGAGTGGCATATCTAGTCTCAGCAGACTTTAATTGCCTAGAAGCATAAGCAATAACGCGTTCCTTTTGCATAAGAACGGCACCCAAACCAATGCGGCTAGCATCGGTATAAACAACGAAATCTTGATTCCCATCGGGAATAACAAGAATAGGAGCATCAGAAAGAAGTTCCTTTAATTTCTGAAAAGAAGCTTCACATTTGTCCGACCAAATGTATTTAACACCTTTCTTCGTCAAGCTAGTGCGAGGCACGGAAATCTTAGAAAAGTCTTTGATAAAACGACGGTAATAGCCCGCCAATCCAAGAAAACTACGAATCTCTGTCACACTCTCCGGTCTCTTCCAATCTTGAATCGCTTCAATCTTTGAAGGATCCACGGAAATTCCAGATTCGGAAATGATGTGACCGAGAAACTTCACACGAGATTGCCAAAAATGGCATTTAGAAAATTTTGCCTTTAATTGATTACTCCTAAGAGTTTCCAACGCAATCCGAAGATGTTTTTCATGCTCCTCCTCGGTTTTAGAATAAACAAGAATATCATCGATAAAGATGAGAACAAACCGGTCGAGAAAGTCTTTAAATACTCGATTCATTAAGTCAACGAAATAAGCCGGGGCATTTGTTAATCCAAATGGCATAACAAGCCATTCATAAGATCCATACCGAGTACGGAACGATGTCAAAGGAATGCTATCCTCTGCAATACGAAGCTGATGAAAACCAGCAGCCAAATCCAATTGTGAAAAGACTCTAGCACCACTAAGTTGATCGAATAGATCATCAATCCGAGGTAAAGGATATTTATTTTTGATAGTAAGATCATTAAGCTTGCGATAGTCAACGCAAAGCCTAAGTGTACCATCGTATTTCTTCACAAAAATAGCTGAAGCTCCCCAAGGCGAGGAACTAGAGCGAATAAATTGCTTCGTTTCCAATTCAGATAATTGTTTACGCATCTCCTCGTTTTCTTTATTGGACATACGATAAGGAGGACGAGTGATAGGTTGAGCTCCCGGAGTAAGATTAATTCTGAACTCAATTGCTCGTTTATGTGGTAATCCTAAAACGGGCTCGAATATGTCGGAAAATTCACAAACGACGTGAATAAGAGAAATAATATCACCCTCATCATCATCATCATCATCACGAGGATTTAAAGAATATAAAGGTGCAACCAAAGCAGAATCTGAATCTTTAAGAATAACAGAAACCTGATTAACAGATTGAGGATATCGAAGATGAATAGTCCGCTCAGGACATAGGATATGAGCTTCATAACGGTTAAGCCAATCCATTCCCAAAATCATTCCAAAGCCTAAATAACGCATGACATGCAAATCGGCTCGGAAAGATAAATCACACAAAATAATCTCGACATCTTTACACAATAAACTGATTGTTGCGGATCCACCAACCGGATTCGCAATTCTCAAAGAAGTCATTAAACACAAAACATCCAAAGAAAAAGCATCAACAAGTTCTTTTGATATAAAAGAATGGGACGCACCCGTATCAAAAAGAACTCGAATAGGATGATCACGAAACAAAATAATTCCATCTAGAATAAAATGAGAAATACCTTGGCCACGAGATGTGTTGCCAGGGGCTTGAGCAACATTTAACTTTCCCTCCTTCCTGCCCTGAAGCTTGGGGCATGAAGATATAACATGACCGGGAACTTTGCAGTAGCGACAAAAAAGAGACTTTGGGCACTTGTTCGCATAATGGTCTTTCGAACCACAATTATAGCATTCCCCACGACCAAAGGAAGAAGTCTTTGCCACGGAGGTTGCTTGCTTCCCTTTCTTATTGGGATAAGGGCCTTTAAATTTGTTTGACCTCTTTCTGTTGTTGAAGTTTGGTTTGGAACCCACCACTTCAACATTATTCTCTCTATCCGCCTCTTCAAGACGAAGAGCGATATCAACGAGTTGGTCGAAAGAAACTTCTAACTTTAAAAGTAATGGCTTCTTGAGGCTTTTGTTTAAGCCATAAACAAATCTCTGATTCTTCTTCAGAGGGGTGTTGATGTATTCAACCCCATATTTGGAAAGCGACTCGAAGGAGGCGACATAATCAGTCACGGAGGACTCACCTTGAACAAGGTCTATAAACCGTCGAGCCAATGTCACTTTTTCAGCTTCCGGTACGAATTTCAACTCGAAGCGTTCTCGGAATTTCTCCCAAGTGAGATCTGCTTCATTAGTTTCAGAAATAAGAAGCTCGTACCAGTCCAATGCTCTTTCTCGGAGCATACTAGAGGCCACCTGAACTCGGTGAAGGTCAATAAGATTCATGCGCGAAAAGATGCGATCGCATGTTCTTAGCCAAGCCTGTACTTCAATAACAGTTTCGGAACCTTTGAATGATTCCTCACCCAAATTAGTGTAATCGCTACACAAGCATGCAAATCCCGACTTTGGGTGAGTAGGTTCCGGGTTAGCTCCAGCTGCTTGAGCATTTGTTACCAAATCAAGAAGCTGTTGAGCAGTCATAAAAACTCCATCCTGGGGCGGAGTGCTAGATGGTACGGCTCTGGGACGACCTGGTCTAGACATTTCTCTTCCTTAAGAAAGAAAGAAGAAGAAGAAAAGGTTATTCACCAAATTGAATATCAAGAAATCTTGATAGACAAAACAAGAAATCATAAGGAAAATAGGATGAATCGGTACTAAGGCTCGAATTAAATCCTAAAGCACGACTCCTAAGAAAGACTTAGGACGATGATCCTTGTTATAATATTCCATATTGTTTCGAAGTTTGGCTCTGATACCAAACTGTGACGCCCCACCTCTATACCCACGCTAGCCAAGAACATTACGGTGAATGCTGTCGACTAGCATGGAGAATAAGGCTGTTGAGGAGCGACCATCCGTGTAATTTCTTTGCGCGAGCACCGATATGTCAGATAATATAACATGCATTCTATTTCAAGAGGAAATCCGACATACCAACACAAACTCAAAGCTACTACACGGTGGCTATATAAATCCTTCGGAAACAAATATAGAAATAAACATAACACAAATCAGTCACAGACAATTCATATCACAAAGGCGGAATAAGATATGAATATTACACTAGGAAGTGTACATCAGAGTAGTGGTCTAAAAGATCCACAATATCACAAAAGAATAGTTACACGAACTACACAAAAGAATAAGTATACATTAAGGAGTCTATATCTCAAATGTATACAACAAAATAACTACTAATCTAAGTAGTTAACCCAAAAGTCAAGGAGTTAATCCCGGATGAGAAGTCAAGCAGAAGCACCTGTAACATCTCGGTCTGACCCGAGTATTATTTAATAAGAAAATAATAAATGGATCAGTCTAACTATAAATATCAGATGAAACGATATAGAATAAGAGATATGACTAAACACATAATAATCACAATGCCAAGATGTGATATATATATATATACTTAGTTGATAATCATCAAGAGATTAATCACTGTCACCAAATCTACACAAGAATCAAAGAAACGTCATACTCCTAATTTCGTTCACCATACCATAACTATTGACGATAATATCAATGTCAATCACAAAAGTCAATGACACACAAATTCCAGAAGACTACACAAGAAATCCAGAAACCACTAAAGTCAATGACACACAAATTCACCAATGCACAAATATTGATAAAACTTATCAATGGAAATCACTAAAAATTGGTGAAACAAAAATTCTAGAAATCTACACAAGAAATCCAGAAATCACAAAAATAGAGGGGGGGAGGCCTATCACAAACGGGAGCATAAAGCTCACCAACACGTGTATCACAAACGGAACGCTAATTCCATGGTCGCTAACCATCACAAATTGAGCCGAAGCTCCACAAACGGCCCGAAGACCATGGGTTGCTACCCCATCACAAATTGAGTCGAAACTCCACAAAACGGGGTTTAGTCTCCCTCGCACACAAAGAGACATCGCACATTGCTAGTCTAAATCACAAAGATGATCGTCATGATCAGCGAGAAGTGTCGATTACACTAAGCTAGTAAATATGTGAGCTTAGCTTCATGTCCCATAACCACTTGCTTAACTTAAATATTTACGAACAAACTGTAAATCTCCACTAGAAAATTGTCACAAGAGGTTCAATCGAACAAGTCCAAGAATTAACCGACAATGTAAACGCAAGCGTTTCATACCACTTGTTTTACTAAGCCGTTTAATTAGATTTCTCATACGAGTGAGGTAAAGGTTCGTATATACTAATAGATTGGAAAACGGTTTTATAAACGAATTTGGTATTAAAATAGTATTGAAATCGTTTGAGTAAAGAGTTTTGATATTTACTACTAGTATAGGAAACCTTTATATTTTTAAAGTGACAAATCACGAAGAAGATTGTAAGAACAATCAATCACAAAAATTCACATACGAAGACGTGAATAAAATCCAACGAAATCGATAAAGGATCCATCGAAATGGATATTCAAAAATCCCTAAAAAGAGTCATCAAAGTCAATGATAACAACAAATAGGATTATCACGAATCGATTTAAATTAGAATTTCAATCCAAAAAGGCAAATTAGACTCAAACAGCAGGTTCAGTCGACTGAACAGAATTTTTCAGTCGACTGACCCTGTACATGGAAATTTTCCAGGTTCAGGAAACTTTCTGTTTCCAGGTTCAGTCGACTGTGCAGAGTTTTTCAGTCGACTGAATCATGCCTGGAAACTCTCGGGTTTCAGATTCAGTCGACTGAACAGAGATTTCAATCGACTGAATCATGCCTGGGTTGTTTTTCAGCCTTATACAAATGAAGAGCAAACTCTTCCAAAATGCAATCGGACGAATATTGGCTCTAAGGGTTTATGCCAATCGGCAACCCGGCCCTATATGCTCCTCGATGCATCACCAAAAGCATGATCAAACATCCATAAAAGGATTTTACACAAATTTGACTTAAAAACCCAAAAATTGGAATATTTACAAAACCAATCCAAATCAAGAGCAAATTCTCATGAAGAAGTGTTAGGAATTCATACCTAACAAACAAAGATAATTATAGTCATAGATGTGAGATAAAAATCTCACCTTTTCACAAAATCGAACAAGAAGAAGCTTGAAAGCAAATGGAGAATCAACCTTTCTTCAATCACAACCCAAATGAGCTTGAATCTAAGCTCAAAAACAAGAACATTCCCGAAATTAGGTTTAGGAATTTCTGAAATTGGGAAGAGAATAAGTTGGAGAAGAAGAAGAGAAGCTTACCAATGGGTTCTTCTTGAGTTTTGAGCAAGGAATTTGATTTTCAAGAGAAACTAGGGTTTTGGAATTTTAATTTCCAATCTCTCCCACCATTAACACTCTAAAAACTGAAATGAGAAGAGAATGAGGGTGAGTGGGGAAGAGTGGCTCAGATTTGAGCATAAGTTAACATAGGGTTGAGCCCAAAAAACCAAACCCAAAGTAAAAAGTAGCAGAAATCAACTTTCTCCAAACATATCGAAGCTTATACTCAAAAAGGTCGCAAACGGCATTTTAAACTCAATGGGAGTGGTCCCGAGCCCTAATTCGACCGTATGCAAAAAGTAGCTTTTCGGACTAAAATCTGACTAACGATAAAATATTTAAATAAAATATTTAAATATAAAATCGACAAATATGCGGGTTGTTACACTTCGGTTTCGTTCGAACCCGGGACGGACTTGTATGGATGAATTCTTGCGAAACATCGTCAGGTGGACGATGGGCATTGTAAGGGATATGTTATAAAAAGGTAACGCTTAGCCTCAAGTCTCATCAAATGGGAATGACTGAAAATCAGGGGTTATGCAGCAAGGCTAGGTGGGTAGCACCCAAGTAGGGTGAGGTCATTCCAACCTAAATGTCCCTTTTTATTTCGGCTAAGTGGGCAGTTGCTGATCCCAACCGCGGGGTGGTCTCACTTGGGATTATCCAGTAATGGGTAGTCCCGGCCTTGTGTTGCAGGGGAGCGGGCGTACTCCTCGGTACGTTGATCTAGACCCCGTACTGTGACAGTTGGTACCCTAGTGCCTAGTCATTAGTCGGAAATCCATTCTCCCTACGAGCCTTGTACGAGTTTTGTTTGTATTACCCACTCTGTGGCTAGTAGCTGCAATTTAATAGATGTAACAATTTCAGCTATTTTATAAGTATTTGTATATAGACCCTATTATAATATCAGAGGATTTCTATAAAAATCGTTTTAGCTATCGTAAGGTAAAAACCTGACATGTTTATTTGTGGCGTGGTCTTACGAGATGCTTTTGTTTTTCAAAGGATTTTTGAAACTTTAATAATCAATTGGGTGTGATTTTCTCACGATGGTATTCCAGACTGACTCGGGTGTTATTTAACTGTAATGCTCAGGTCAGACCGAGTATTATAGGATACTGGATATGATGCTATAGAGCTCAAGAGAACAGGATGACGATACGTACCCCCGTACTTGTTTATCTATATATTTTCCGCTGTGATTGAGGTGTATTCATTTGTATGTTGTTGTTGAACTGTTGATTGATGTACTCTGATGATGTAATATATAAACAGATATATTTGATTTTGAGTAAAGATCATTTATTATATATTATATTTTGTTTCGCTGCGATGGTTAGATTTTGATGTTGTTTTCTACATTCTTCTTCTACCTCTTCTTCTTAAACCCTAATGGTTCGTATTTCTATACAACTTGAGTTGATTTAGGTAGAATAGTGTTAACTCAAGAGGTACGGATTTGCGGGTTGTTGCACTTGGTATGGGAGCTTAGGTTGGAGATAACCTTGGCTCTGGTGGGAATAACTCATTTAAAATGGAGTATGTAGTACTCTATAATGAGTTTGAGCGTATTAATAAATATGAGCGTGTATTTGTTAGTGAATATAAATTATTTTAATATTGTGTTGATTGGTTTATTGAGTGGCATATGAACCTTCGTCGGCATAGTCTCGACAACTGTATCGAAGGGGTTTCTAAACACTTGAATAGAGCAATCGACACGGTATTGTTTTAAATATGGGTAAATGAAATAATTTACGCAAAAACATATTTTGATATAAAGAATAGGTTTTGAAAACTATTTAGCTAATATGTGGTTGCTTGAACGTTAGAAATGATGATATTAAAGTATTATCATTGTTAAGTGAAAATTTAACTAGAAATTAAAATATAACTAAAATTTAAGGGAGTAAATTCCTTATAAAATGGAATTTATAAATATAAATTGTAAATGTAAATTATAAATTGAAATATATTTAAATGGGGATTTGTATGAGCATAAACTATGCAAATGAATTATAGCTAAAACTGATTTAAGCACGATTTGAAAATTTAAATCTCGGAGATTTGGAAGTGTTCTGGGGATAAACAATAGCATTATTCTTTTGAAGGTATTTTTGAAAGGAAATTGTTTCAAATAAATTTTGGGAAGTGATATAGCATTGAAATCATTTGGATTATTGGAAAATAATTCTCATGATGACGGCCGCATCATCAGTATTCATTTTCGAATTTCTAAGTGATGGATTGCTGCCAAATGATTTGTACAGAAGAACAAGTTTTTTTTATGAAATTTCAAAGGAAATTTGTTGGGAATAAAACCAGGATTGGTTTAACTTTTGAGAAATGTGATTTGAGATGTTGGAGATATCAAAATGATTCGGACTCAAAAGTTGGGTGTTTAAAAATCCTGGTAAGATGGGTTGTAAGCTTATAAATTGAGATGATTTTAAATCCGGAAGGGAATATAAGCTTTGAATGTTGGAATTTAAATTTAAAGAGAAAGGTTAAAAATGAAATTAACTTAGACTGGGAAAAAAATTTGACTGGATCGACATTAATTGGATAGGCTGAAATAATATCCAGTTGTATTCGAATCAAGTTGGAATCGAATTGAGTTAAATAAAACTGAGTTAAAATAAAATTGGATTGGAATAAGAATTCAATTGAATTAATGAATGGAATTAAATTCTTACCTGAACGAATGGGAAATAAATTGAATAAGGATTGGAATTGAAGTAAATAAATTAGAATAACTCATAACAAAATCAGAATTAAATGGCATGGAATAAAAATATGCTTGGGATATAAATAAGCGTAAGGCTTGAGTTAAAATAAAAGAATAATATATTCAAGCCTATGATGAATGGAATTGTGTAAATGATAAGTTGTGACTTATAAATTTTGAAAGTGGAATAGAAAATCCAAAATAAATATTGTTTGATGTTTTGGATAATGAAACGAAAATCTAAACTTGAATTATATAATAAAATTGAACTAGAAAATAAAATGAAGTGGTATTTGAAATCAAAAATTAAGTATTGAACTATAAATAAGAGAGAACTAATTTTATAATGAATTAGTTAATAAAATGTGTAAATGGGGACGTAATGTTGTGAAGCGACCCGCTATTTTGGACCATTCAAATTGACAATAAAACCATACATGTCCGACTTGAATAATTCAAAATACCGAATTGTTAATTAAAATTTGGCAAAACTTAAGATATATAGTAAATAAATCATCACAGATCACAGACACAGAGTAATATAATGCAGCGGAATAGATAAAGAATAGTAGTTCATGAAGCTACTATATACATTGGAGTTAGAAATAAAATACAACTGAATATATTAGATGTAGTGGAGTCTCCAGTATGCGCAGATGACTTCTCTGAACAAATCAATAGGATGACTAAAAGGATAGATAGCTGGATCTTCAAGCAAGGCTCCAACTTCTAAGGTGAGTCTCAAATGCTGTATCACTCAGTCTGACCCGAGCGTAAAGCAAAACACAAAACAATGGAGTCGGGATTAACATTCTTATATCAATAAATCCAACTTAAGTGAAATATCAACTGAAATACAAATAACTTAAAGGATGTTTGGAATAACCATCCTCTAGGGGTCCATAGAACTATCTACAAGGTAGAAATATACACTATAACACCGTGGTTCTTTCATCTTAATTTATACCTCAAAATCAAATATCATTTCACTTCAAATATAGCTATTTTCCAAAATAGTATTTAGATATATTAAATAATTTATACCGTAAAATATTTTCAATTCCCTCAACTTAACAAATTGTTTCAACATCAACCCGACCTTCCCATTTAAATTAAATTCAATCTCAATTTATCAATTTAAATTCAACTCAATTCCTAAAATAACCACTTCAATTTTATCGATCTCAAATTCGGATTTGTAATCACAAAATACCCCTTTATATTCAATATTTTTAAACCTTTAAGTATTCAACGTTTCAACTAAATTTTTATTCAATTTAGTTTTCTAAATAATAAATTCAAATTTAGTTCAACCTAAATTTTCATTTTAATTCAATTTTGTTACTAAATAACAAATTCAACTATATTGATTTCAAATACAGATCCGAATCTCAAATTTAAACCATTTAAATTCCAATATAGTTTAAGGCTTAAAAATGTAAATGTTCAATTTAACCGTTTCATATAGATCTCGATTTAACCTCGTTATTATTTAGTCTTGAAATACTTCCTCATTTGATTCAAGATTATTTAATTAACCTTAAATTCCATTTTTCTCAATATTTTCTTTAATTTACTTAAACATGAAATATGCATTTAATCGCTTAAATAAAAAATCCAGTTATAAAATCCTACCTTTTTAAAATTTCCCATTTAAAATTTTAGATTGATTAAATTAAATAAATCCTTATTTAGATACCATTTAATAAACTCAAATTTATCTCCCCATCTTAATTTATCCTAATTTATCCTAATTATTTCAAAAATCTATTTGAAATATAATTTACATAAATATTAGCATTATGTATTAATCAAACTTAATTAAATTAAATATTATTAAATCTATATATATAGAAATTTAAGAATTAACATTTATTAAGACCAAATATTTCTTTCCAAACAAAGAATTTGTTTCCAAAATATTTATATATGAACCACGGTGTTTGTATATATTCCTTATAATCTGGTCAAGTGTTACGGATATTTATCATTTAAATCCGTACATTAAATATATACGGGTGGATATCATTCCAATCCGTAATCCCAAATTTACTTAAATGAAATTCGCTTGGGTCTATCATTTCAACCCATAACGAAATTCTCCTATTCTAAAGTCTGTTCTGGTATGTATCATTTCAACCCATAGTGAATTCTAAACTACAGGGAACTTGCAGAGTGATAACAGATAACAAAAATATAGCAGGATATGATAATAATATACAACAGGAATATATCCTCAGTAATTAAATAAAGTATAAACAATAGGATATGGTGTCATATCCTGTAGGTGAACAGATACAGGTAATAGCATAAATATAACAATTTAAATAACTACAGCAACATATTTCAATTGTCGTTTCAATTGAAATCAAATTTAATAAATAAAAGAATGCAAATCGTGAGTGATTGCTCACCTTTCAAGGTTAGAGAGATAGACAATGAAGTTGAGTTATGAAATGCAAGCACGACTCCCAAAGAAAAGTTAGATGGTACTGTAACAACCCGAAATTTTCGTACCCGAAAACTCCAGATAGTCACGAAAAAGAAGAAAGGGGTAGAAGAAGAAGAAAAAGAAAACAACAACATCAGAATCTCACATCGCAGCGGAATAAAATATAATATATAGAATACAGTTTTAAATACAAGAAATCTGTACAGTATACAAATACACACATACCATATCAAAGTACATCCATCAATCATACATGTCCATACAAAGCGAAAATAATAGACAAATACAGAAATACGCTCTGTCACCAGCTCGTCTCCTGAGCTCCAGCATATAACCTGAATCCTGTTTAACTCGGTCTGACCCGAGCATCATATAAGACAACACCCGAGTCAGTCTGGAATACCAGCGTGAGAAAATCACACTCAACTGGATTATTAAAGTTTCGAAAATCCTTTGAAAACAAAAGCATCTCGTAAGACCACGCCACAAATAAACATGTCGGGTTTTTACCTTACGATAGCTAAAACAATTTTTGTAGAAATCCTCTGATATTATAATAGGGTCTATATACAAATACTTATAAAATAGCCGAAATTGTTACATCTATTAAATTCCGACTACTAGCCACAGAGTGGGTAATGCAAACAAAGCTCGTACAAGGCTCGTAGGGAGAATGGATTTCCATCAATGGCTGGGCTACTGGGGTACCGCCCGTCACAGTACCTGGCCTAGATCAGAGTACCGAGGAGTACGCCTGCACCCCTGCAACACAAGGCCGGAACATTCCTTACTGAACAGTCCCGAACAAGATAACCCCGTGGTTGGCGCGACCAACCACCCACTAAGCCGAATATAAAGGGACATCTAGACAGGGGAAAATCTTGTCCTGCTTGGGCATGACCCACCCAACCTGTGACGCCCCACCTCTATACCCACGCTAGCCAAGAACACTACGATGTAGTGCTGTCAACTAGCACGGAGAATAAGGCTGTTGAGGAGCGACCATCTGTGTAATTGCTTTGTGCGAGCACCGATATGCCAGATAGTAAAGACGTGCATTTGGAAATCCGACATGCCGATGCAAACTCAAAGCTACTACATAATGGCTATAATAGTCTAGGACAAAAATATAAAATAATAACACAGATAATATAAATGCGGAACACAGATGAAACAGAAAGTCTCATATATATATATATATATATATATATATAATAACTGATGACAGTTACAATACATTTGACACGGTACATGTGATGCAACTACAACAGTCGACTCAGGAAGTTATATATACAAGTACATTATCGACTAATATACATGAATACATATCAACCTATACTATGACACGACAACTCCAAAAGATATGAAAAGTCTTCATAGCTCGAGCAGCATCCCAAAACAGAATATCTACAACCTGAAAATACTCGGGTCTGACCCGAGTATTAAATTCAAAAGAAAATAATACTCGGGTCAGTCTAATTCAAACTCGGTTATTCGTGCACAGAAGCAATAATAATTAAATAGAAATTAGACGACAGTCAAAATAAATTTACCTATCCGATTCTCAAGTAAAGAAATCAGATAACGGTAAATACAACGCGAACCAATTCAAACAATTGGAAACATCAATTAAGATGTCAACTCGAGTAGGGCTGCAGTATATGCAAGCGTGTACTGCCATGCCACTACAACATATGGAATACGAAATAGATCCATAACTCAAAAGCAAAAGAAATAACAATAAAACCAATACCGTGTGGCTGCAGTTCACGCTTGCGTGCACTGCCTTGCCACTTACAGTGATGATGTACCCAATAAATAACATGTGGCTGCAGTTCACGCTTGCGTGCACTGCCTTGCCACTATAGTGATGATGTACCCAATGAAAATTCACAAGCATCGCCGTGAAGGTCATAAGGCCGAGTGTCGATTAAATTGCAGAGACAAATGCGAGGTCAAGCCTAATGAATTTAGGCTCAACACAAGGCGATGAGCAAAGTAGCAAGTCATGTACACTAAAACAAAAACCAAGAAACATATAAATGCACATGAATAAGTACTGTGCATATACAATTGCACATAAACAAGTGTAGTTCAATGACTAGACTAGCAAATGTAGTAAACAAGTGATGCAGGCAACAAGTGCACCAGCAGAACAAGTTGAAACAAAGTGCACAAGCATCTCGACCTAAAACAGAAACAAGGGGAACAAGTGCAACACAGTTCAGTACATGCACAAAAGGCAGTGAAACAGACATGTACAACCAAGCAGCAGTTAACAAGTATCATAAAAATTTAGTTCCAAGTCAAGTATTAACGATCTGGACAGAACAAGGTACCAAATGAAATTACGTACCTACATACCTAAATGTTTGTACACAAGTGGATGGATACATATGATGAACTAATGTGCAAGTGAATACAACGTGAACACAACAGTGCCCAGATGAGTCAAAACAGCAAGGCACTGCAACAAATTCTAGTAACATCTAAATGAAAATCAAGGCTACATTTGCAAATGAATCAGGTGAAGCAAAATGCACCAGTGGACAGGGTCACTGCTACAATTCAAACCCATGTATAAATGGAAATAGGCAGTGGCCACAACAACCAAAAAATATATAAGTGCAGACAAGCTAATTGAGTGCCAAACTTCGAGTCAAGCAGCAGACAGGGAAGTGCAGCCTCAACATGAAGTTTAACAGTGCCAACAAATGCAAGAAGCAAGTGGAAGTAGTTTAAAACTTCCACAAGTGAATGTAAAATATGTATACAAATGAATGTACATAACAAACTGCACATGGCTAAACAATTCAGAGGTGCACGAGAAGCAACATAACTCAAATGAGAAAGTGCACAATGCTGTGTGCAATATAAAATTGCAACTGCAAATTACATGGGGGATGACACTGTAAAATGAACCAAAGTTCGACTGAGAAATGAATAAGGCAAGCCGACATCAGTGACACAGGTACGAAGATTGACCAGAAATGCAACTCCCAGCAAATGCATAAATATGAATCAAACTCATATACACTGCAATAATACCAAAGAAACATGACAAATGCATAACGAGTATGCAACTACAAAAATAGGAGGAGGGTGAGGGCACCAAGGGTATGGCACCACAACACACACACTCATGAATGCAATGGTACAGTAGATACAAACTGCAACAATCAATATACTGCAAGTACGACAGGTAAGAGATGGACACAGAGATGGTCAGAGCCGAGGCTCACAAGGGCCGAGAAATCAAAGCCATAATCCAAAAATCAAGCAGCAAAAGACGTAAATTCGAACAACCCAGAAATCATCAACATCAACAAAGTCGAATGGCCGAGATAAAGAGAGCATCGATACCCAAAACAAATCGAATGGCCGAAGTCAGGTATCAAAAATCACAAATTAAACAAGCCAAGAAAATCGCGACCGAAGTCAGGTACCAAAACTTCAAGGCCAAAACACAAAACCACCTATTTATGAATTCGAATTAGATGTGAGTATAATACTCACCTTGTTGACGAATTGAAGCTATCAACCGAAGCCCAATCGAGCACGAGCACGTCGAATTGAAAAAGCCAGCATCATAAATTTTGAACGCGCCCTAGCTTTAGACGAACGAAGACGAGATGCCGCCATTTATTTTCTTTTGAGGGTTTTAGGGTTACGAACGAAAATGAATAAAAGGAGGGAAAAAGAAACCGGTTATATGCTTTAGTGAATTATCACGGCCCAATAAAGAAAATGGACCACCATTTAATTTTCAAAGCCCGTCAATCTCTTTAACAATTTATAGAAGAATTTTAATTCAAATTTAAAAACTTCAATAGGCAATTTGCAACAATATTTATCGTTTAATGTCGATTATCAATTGATGCGAAATAATGGGTTGTTACATACTCCCCTCCTTAAAGAAATTGCGTCCTCGCAATCCTAAGGAATAAATGGTCAAAAGGTAACAACCATAAGAGCATATCATCACAAGATAAAGAAATTTGAAAATAGGAAGTTCACCATATAGAGCATGAAAGTGTAAGCATGAACGTGTTTGCTCGATGAATTCTCTGGATTCCAAAGTGAAATCCATAGAACTAGAGAACACTGAACTTTCACGAAAAGAACAACTTTATTTCGAAGGTGCTGAACCCCCGAAACATTGATGTGAATAGAATGTTGCTCAAAGTCAAATCTGGTGAAACTTCAATTTCTTCAATAATACCGGGCTTATGAATAAAATCGGAATCCCTAAGGCATTTCCGTAGAAGGAAGACGCGTGAAACACGTCATGAATAACAGAAAATTGAGCCGGTAATAAGAGGCGATAAGCCAAGAAACCAATACGTTCAGTGATAGGAAATGGCCCAATATATCGAGGCACTAACTTTCCCGACCGACTGAAACGCACAAAACCTATCATAGGTGAGACACGAGTAATTTGGAACAACAGCGTAGTACAATAACCATACGCCAGATGAATCAAAGCTTCATTAATTCGGAACGCCGACGTAGTACAACAACAGTACGTCCAATGAACCGATCACCATAAAAGAACATCAGACGCAAGTCTATAAAAGGAATGAGACGAAGCTCAATAAAACGAAGTACATCGAAATGTCTGATGAACTTGGTAAAAAGATGATTCCATACGGACATCACCAAAGAAACAACCACTTGTTGCCTACGACTAAGTGTATCGGCAACACGATTTCCCATCCGGGAGTGGTAAATAATATCAAGATCATAAGATGTAAGGAACTCGAGTCAACGTGGTTGACGCAAATTAAGTTCCTTATGAGAAAATAAATATTCCCAAGATTCATGATCAGGGTAGAGAACAAATTTCTCACCCAAAAATAATGATGCCAAATTTTGAAGAACGAAATCAATAGCCAAGAGCACTAGATCATGAGTGACATATCTAGTCTCAATAGGCATTAATGATTTAGAAACACAAGAGACAGCACGTTCTCTTATGCAAGAGAATGGCATGCAAACCAATACGATTAGCATTGGTACAAACGATGAAGTCTTGGTTCCTTTCGGGAATCGCAAGAATAGAAGTATCGGAAAAGAGTTGTTTTAAATAATATTCTTTCCCGAAAAGCTAAAACTTTCAAAATTTACGATTTACTTTATGTAATTATCTTTTCAGAAAAATTTACATTTTGAAATTCAATTTACTGTGTCTGATTGTCTCATCAAAGCATCTAGGAGATTCCTATCGATAACGTTGATCAAGTGCATCGACCAGAATTCTTAAAGCACTAAATGGGCAATACAATCACAAAATATTCTTTTAATTTCATAAAAGGAATTCACAAATTTTCAACCACAAATGGACAAGTCCGGAATTAAACGAATCAGTAAAAGAAAGGGGGTCATAGTCCTCGATTTTGCTGAAACGTTTAAATCGCTTTCTCATTCTTTTGAAAGCGTAAACTATAAAAAATTTGAAAACAATTTTTATTTTGAAACAATTTTTTAAAATACGTGATTAAAACAGCGATATCAGTAGCAACTTCGATAAGTGGATTTTTATTCATTAAAAGGGTCACAAGAATCGTCTCAAAGATAGAAAGGGGTATCATACCCAAAACTTGTATTCATAACAAGTCAATAACACACGAGTTCACCAATGCACAAAAATTGATAAAACTTATCAATAGAAATCACGAAAATTGGTGAAGCACAAATTCTAGAAATCTACACAAGAAATCCAGAAATCACAAGATGAGAGTATGAAAACTCGAACTGGAGTATGAAAACTCAAACCCGAGTATGAAAACTCATACCGGAGTATGAAAACTCAAACGGGAGTATGAAAACTCGAACGCGAGTATGAAAACTCGAACCGGAGTATGAAAACTCGAACGGGAGTATGAAAACTCGAACCCGAGTATGAAAACTCGAACCGGAGTATGAAAACTCGAACGGGAGTATGAAAACTCGAACGCGAGTATGAAAACTCGAACGGGAGTATGAAAACTCGAACGCGAGTATGAAAACTCGAACGGGAGTATGAAAACTCGAACGGGAGTATGAAAACTCAAATGGGAGTATGAAAACTCAAATGGGAGTATGAAAACTCACCTACACGCGAGCATGAAGACTCATCAGCACATCTAACGCAAAGCGAGAACGGGAGAATGAAAACTCACCTACACGCGAGCGTGAAAACCCATCAGCACATGTAACGCAAAGCGAGAACGGGAGCATGAAAACTCACCTGCACGCGAGCTTGAAAACTCATCAACACGTGCAACGCAAAGCGAGAACGGGAGCACGAAAACTCACCTACATGCGAGCATGAAAGTTCATCAGCACGTGCAGCGCATAACGAGAACGGGAGCACGAAAACTCACCTACATGCGAGCATGAAAACTCACCAACACGTGCAATGCAAAGCGAGAACGGGAGCACGGAATCTCACCTACACGTGAGCATGAAAAATCATCAACACGGGCAACGCAAAGCGAGAACGGGAGCACGGAATCTCACCTACACGCGAGAATGAAAATCACCAACACGTGCAACGCAAAGCGAGAACAAGAGCACAGAATCTCACCTACACGTGAGCATGAAAAATCATCAACACGTGCAACGCAAAGCGAGACGCTATCTCATGGTTGCAAGCCATTAATTTTGACACACGAATGGCCCGAAGACCGTGGGGCGCTACCCCACATGTGTGAGTCGGAATCACACAGATTGATGTCTGGACTAACCAAAAATCAAAAAGGTATGTATGAGTGGAATCACACAAGTGGTGTCTAGTCTAACCTCGCAAACAAAAGAAAAGTATGTGTGAGTGGAATCACACAAGTGGTGTCTAGGCTAACCGAAAAGGTATGTGTGAATGGAATCACACCGGTGGTGTTCTAGCCTAACAAAAAGGAGACATCGCACAATTGCTAGTCTATATCATAAGAATGATCGTCATGATCAACGAGAAGTGTCAATTACTCTAAGTTCGTGAATATAAAAGTTTAGCTTCATGTCCCATAACCACTAGCTTAACTTAAATATTTACGAACAAACTGTAGATCGTCACTAGAAATTTGTCACAAGAGATTCAATCGAATAAGTCCAAGAATTAACCGACGAAGCAAATGCAAGCGTTTCATACCACTTGTTTTACTAAGTCGTTTAATTAGATTTCTCATCCGAGTGAGGTAAAGGCTTGTATATAGTAGTAGATTGAAAAACGGTTTAGGAAAAGAGTTTGATATTGAAAATAGAGTTGAAAACATTTTGATAAAAGAGTTTTGATATTTACTACTAGTATTGACACCTTTATAAAGTGACAAATCACAAAAATGATTGTAGAAACAATCAATCACAAGAATTTCACATACGAAGACGTGAATAGAATCCAAAGAAATCGATACCAAATCCATTAAGATAGGAATACCCAAAAATTCCTGAAATAGAAGTTATCAAAGTCGACAAAAGTGATAACAACTAATCGAAAAAGAAGAATCGATCAACAATTAGAAAAACGAAGCAAAACGAGCATAAATGCATGAATGACTTTAACAAAAGTAAAAGTCAAGTCAATGTCGATATCGACAAGGCAAGGACCAAGACAATTTCTTTTATACCAAAGAAATTTTAAACCATCAGAGAGAGGCAAATGAAAGCCAACAAACCATGGATAAACAGACAGAGTCGTCAATTGAAATTCAATTTGTCGGATAAACAGACAGAGTCGACAATTGAAATGCAATTTGTCTCAAAGATTGATACCCAAAACCCAATTGTATGGGGACTGCATTAAGTACACGAATCAGAGATAAGAATGCATATATACAGCAGTTCGAATAAACAATTCGAGTTCAAATCGAATTGGGTACGTGTTGCAGCAATATACAACTTGGTAAAGCATATACACAATGATACTTAGCAGTGCATACTGAAATGAGCAAGTGCAACAGAGAATAGCAGCAATGCTCATGAATAAGAGTTAGGAATTCATACCTAACAAATCAAAGATGATCTTAAGCAAAGATGAGAGAGAAAACATCGACAAATAGTTGTAACACATGTACTATCTAAGTTATGTTTTATATTTGTTCTAAACCCCAAGCTCTGATACCAAGCTGTGACGCCCCACCTCTATACCCACGCTAGCCAAGAACACTACGGTGTAGTGCTGTCAACTAGCACGGAGAATAAGGCTGTTGAGGAGCGACCATCCGTGTAATTGCTTTGTGCGAGCACCGATATGCCAGATAGTAAAGACGTGCGTTAGGAAATCCGACATGCTGATGCAAACTCAAAGCTACTACATAGTGGCTATAATAGTCTAGGACAAAAATATAAAATAATAACATAGATAATATAAATGCGGAACACAGATGAAACAGAAAGTCTCATATATATATATATATATATATATATAATAACTGATGACAGTTACAATACATTTGACACGGTACATGTGATGCAACTACAACAGTCGACTCAGGAAGTTATATATACAAGTACATTATCGACTAATATACATGAATACATATCAACCTATACTATGACACGACAACTCCAAAAGATATGAAAAGTCTTCATAGCTCAAGCAGCATCCCAAAGCAGAATATCTACAACCTGAAAATACTCGGGTCTGACCCGAGTATTAAATTCAAAAGAAAATAATACTCGGGTCAGTCTAATTCAAACTCAGTTATTAGTGCACAGAAGCAATAATAATTAAATAGAAATTAGATGACAGTCAAAATAAATTTACCTATCCGATTCTCAAGTAAAGAAATCAGATAACGGTAAATACAACGCGAACCAATTCAAACAATTGGAAACATCAATTAAGACGTCAACTCGAGTAGGGCTGCAGTATACGCAAGCGTGTACTGCCACGCCACTAAAACATATGTAATACGAAATAGATCCATAAATCAAAAGCAAAAGAAATAATAATAAAACCAATACCGTGTGGCTGCAGTTCACGCTTGCGTGCACTGCCTTGCCGCTTACAGTGATGATGTACCCAATGAATACCGTGTGGCTGCAGTTCACACTTACGTGCACTGCCTTGCCACTATAGTGATGATGTACCCAATGAAAATTCACAAGCATCGCCGTGAAGGTCATAAGGCCGAGTGTCGATTAAATTGCAGAGACAAATGCGAGGTCAAGCCTAATGAATTTAGGCTTAACACAAGGCGATGAGCAAAGTAGCAAGTCATGTACACTAAAACAAAACCAAGAAACATATAAATGCACATGAACAAGTACTGTGCATATACAATTGCACATAAACAAGTGTAGTTCAATGACTAGACTAGCAAATGTAGTAAACAAGTGATGCAGGCAACAAGTGCACCAGCAGAACAAGTTGAAACAAAGTGCACAAGCATCTCGACCTAAAACAGAAACAAGGGGAACAAGTGCAACACAGTTCGGTACATGCACAAAAGGCAGTGAAACAGACATGTACAACCAAGCAGCAGTTAACAAGTATCATAAAAATTTAGTTCCAAGTCAAGTATTAATGATCTGGACAGAACAAGGTACCAAATGAAATTACGTACCTACATACCTAAATGTTGGTACACAAGTGGATGGATACATATGCTGAACTAGTGTGCAAGTGAATACAACGTGAACACAACAGTGCCCAGATGAGTCAAAAGAGCAAGGCACTACAACAAATTCTAGTAACATCTAAATGAAAATCAAGGCTACATCTGCAAATGAATCAGGTGAAGCCAAATACAAAGTGGACAGGGTCACGGCTACAATTCAAACCCATGTATAAATGGAAATAGGCAGTGGCCACAACAACCAAGAAATATATAAGTGCAGACAAGCCAATTGAGTGCTAAACTTCGGGTCAAGCAGCAGATAGGGAAGTGCAGCCTCAACATGAAGTTTAACAGTGCCAACAAATGCAAGAAGCAAGTGGCAGTAGTTTAAAACTTCCACAAGTGAATGTAAAATATGTATACAAATGAATGTACATAACAAACTGCACATGGCTAAACAATTTAGAGGTGCACGAGAAGCAGCATAACTCAAATGAGCAAGTGCACAAGGCTGTGTACAATATAAAAATGCAACTGCAAATTACATGGGGGATGAATCTGTAAAATGAACCAAAGTTCGACTGAGAAATGAATAAGGCAAGCCGACATCAGTGACACAGGTACGAAGATTGACCAGAAATGCAACTCCCAGCAAATGCATAAATATGAATCAAACTCATATACACTGCAATAATACCAAAGAAACATGAAAAATGCATAACGAGTATGCAACTACAAAAATAGGAAGAGGGTGAGGGCACCAAGGGTGTGGCACCACAGCACACACACTCATGAATGCAATGGTACAGCAGATATAAACTGCAACAATCAATATACTGCAAGTACGACATTTAAGAGATGGACACAGAGATGGTCAGAGCCGAGGCTCACAAGGGCCGAGAAATCAAAGCCATAATCCAAAAATCAAGCAACAAAAGACGTAAATTCGAACAACCCAGAAATCCTCAACATCAACAAAGTCGAATGGCCGAGATAAAGAGAGCATCGATACCCAAAACAAATCAAATGGCCGAAGTCAGGTACCAAAAATCACAAATTAAACAAGCCAAGAAAATCGCGACCGAAGTCAGGCACCAAAACTTCAAGGCCAAAACACAAAACCACCTATTTATGAATTCGAATTAGATGTGAGTATAATACTCACCTTGTCGACGAATTGAAGCTATCAACCGAAGCCCAATCGAGCACGAGCACGTCCAATTGAAGAAGCCAGCATCATAAATTTTGAGCGCGCCCTAGCTTCAGACGAACGAAGACGAGATGCCGCCATTTATTTTCTTTTGAGGGTTTTAGGGTTACGAACGAAAATGAGTAAAAGGGGGAAAAAAGAAACCGGTTATATGCTTTAGTGAATTATCATGGCCCAATAAAGAAAATGGACCACTATTTAATTTTCAAAGCCCGTCAATCTCTTTAACAATTTATAGAAGAATTTTAATTCAAATTTAAAAACTTCAATAGGCAATTTGCAACAATATTTATCGTTTAATGTTGATTATCAATTGATGCGAAATAACGGGTTGTTACATAACCTTGCTGCACCTCCCCTGTTTTAGCCATTCCCGGTTGATGAGGCTTGAGGTTAAGCGTTACCTTTCAAGAACGCATCACTTAGAATGCTCATCGTCCACCTGACGATGTTTTGAAAGCATTCAATCCATACAAGTTGCCCTGGGTTTGGACAAACCGAATCACCGTCTTCAACTCTTCACGGTCTTCATTCGTAATCGTTCAAACCGGATCGAAGTTGTTTTCGGATAATTAAATCCAATCCCGAACTCTTCGAAACGATTAGCGTGTTGTCCAATATTGATAGTCGGTTATTTAACTATCAATTAATCATTCACAAGCAACCGTCAAATAATTTCCACAAATTATTTATCTCAAATATCATTTAAGATATTATTCCCAATTTAAACCATTCGAAATAAACTTCAAGTCCTTTATTCCCCTGAAATCACTTAACTCGATCTGATTTAACCCTTGAAAATATTTCTATTTTTCTCATTCCCTTCTCAAAATCAATTTATACTTTGCTTATAAATTTCAAACTCAATTCCTTCACTTAATAAGATTTTCCCTAAATCTTATCTCATTTAATAACTCACTTATCATCACAAGAGGATTATTAATTGATTTTAAAAGCATTTGAAAACATTTAGATTTATAAAATAAGAAGTATACAACTTACTATTTAAAAGAAATATTTAACATAAAAATTAGAGATCATATCCAGTTAATGATAAATTGTAAAACTGGTTTTAGAAAATCAAAGTTTATGATAAATATTTGCCTATCCTTTAAAAATAACTAATTCAAACATTTTAAATTCAAGTAATAGTTTACAAGAAAGTTATATAGTGTGGTAAATTAAAATACTCCTTTTAAAATAATAAGTTTATAATTTTAGAAAATCCAATATCCATCTATCATGCCTCTTGTCCAAATTCATACTTCTTACTTCCGGAAATATCCAACTATTTCCCTCCAAAACCAATTCCCATAACTCAAATCAAGTCCTTACCATGACTTATCTCATTACATATTCGCTAATATTTTCTATCTCATTTATAAACTCCATTTATAAATTTATAACTCCTTGAGTTTTCCCTTTTTCATTTAGTTATGAAGACAATTTATTCAACAATCCTATTTTTAAAATTTTATTCTTCAATTCAATTCCATATTATTTCTTAATAAAATTTCATTTCATTTCTTAATAAAATTCCCTTATTTTATTTCTTAATATAGTTCTCTTATTTTATTTTATTTTAACATAATTTTGCTTTGCTTCAAATCCATTCATCGATTACAATATTTTAATTAAGTCTTTAGTATATAATTTAATTTTTCCCAAACTAAACTTTAACTAATTTTTAGTTTAACTAAAGTAATAATTATTCTTCAAATTTTACTTTAGTCTCAACAGGAGTAAATTCAAATCCTAAAGAAATATCCTTTTAATTTAAATTTCATTCAACTTTCTTCAACTGGATTATTTATAGTAAATTCCAATTTCCATATAAATTTAATTCGCATGCAAATACATATCAATATCATTCATCCTGTCATATGGCAACAATATATATATATATATATATATATATATATATATATATATATATATAACAAATAATATCTTTGAGTAATCGTGTTGGATCCCTCAAACCTGTTTCCCTGCATCCACAAATGTTAGCACAATAACATATCAATTCCACTTTCAAATGGATATTACAGTATATGGGTTATGATATTAACCAGTGAACAAATTATTATCAATCAATCAAACACATCCAATAATTTAAATTTCACATTTAAATTTAATTCAGGGCATCCAAATGAGTGAGAAAATCTGATCTTTGCTTTTAAGTTGCAATCCATTCCAATATTGCCTTGGTTTCTCGATTTTTGACCTTGAATAACAATTATATGATTTTATTAATATTCGAACAATCGAATAATAAATTTATCGTTTAACATTTTAATTGACTTACAAGTTATTTAAGCTATTTATTTTCCCACTTTAAACCTTATATACCAATTTATATGAATTTTATAAATATTCAAAATAATCGATTGATAAATTTCCATTTTATAAGTTAATGAACTGATACTTCAAAAATTGAATTTTATAAATATTTGGAACAATTTAAACATTATTATCTGTTAATAAATTTCATTTACTAATTACTTAGTTTTTAAACAGAAAACATTTTCTTCTAAAAAAATCTTTTTATAAGCTGAAATAATTGAAATAAGCTGACTAAACAATTTTTCTTTTTAAATTTTCAAAAAGTTAAAAAAACTACTTACTGTCGCAATTTTAAAATTTCAAAGAAAATACTCAAATTATACCTACTGTATTACTGAAAAAACAAAAACTACCTCAAACTCTAAAACTTAAATTATCAAACTATAAAACTTATACCTCACTGCGTGACCTTCCATAGACGAAAATCACATGCCCTAGCTTCCCCCATCGCCACCGCACCACCATTCGCGTGCGCGAGCTCGTCCTCCTCACGTTGCTATCGTCGCGAACGACCTCACGTTGGAACATCAGCGCCGCTGCACCACCTCTTCGCGCGCGCGGCCATCAACTCACGATCGAGCTCGAGAATCACGTCGCACCCCACCCTCGACTCGAGCTCCATTAACACAATCACGACATGGCCAAATTCGAACGCGAAACAATTCGCGTGAGCTCCCCCCGATTCAATCCTCGAGCTAGATTTCCATTTTTTTTTATTGTTGCCGATGAATCGGCTTTGAGCTGTGAACAAAAAGGCAGAGGGTTCGGTAATTAATTAAAGGAGGGAGGTTTTTTTTGATTTCGATCGAAGATTACTTTGAAGTGGCAGCTATGAAATTTGACTTTTTTCCCTTAACGAAGGTATAAACAAGAAGCATCGAGTATTTAACAGGTGAAGTAAGCGTCTTTGAGAAGCTGAAGGTAAAAATACGGCTACGATTTGATGTAAGATATTTTGAATTTTAAAACGATTATTTATTTCCGAAGCGTTTTCCTCTCGTACGATCATACGATCACTCCAAAAATTACGAAATTTGAAATCCGACAATAATTCAATATTACGGATCCAACGGTACTGGGTTCATCGAATTCCGAGACTATGCCTCGGAAGGCTATTTTCAAATGTCAATTTAAACGATGTAAATTTAAAATTAAACGAACAACAGTTAAATTCAATTTTAATCCATTTATTATTTCCAGTATTATCAATATAAATTTATAAGCCGTTAAAATATTTCCAACAAACTTACAATTCTAGATTTAAAAAATTTACCCAATTGTTAATTACTATTTAATTTATTCAATTAATGATTATATTTAAATTCTGAGTTCTTTTTATTAAATCAAACCAACATTTCATATTGAAAACAAATTATATTTCAAATTAATTTGTTAAATTCATTTTAAATATCACAAATTAACTGTTGAAAAAGCCGGGTCGTTACATTCCTTCCCCCTTAAAAGAATTTCGTCCCCGAAATTACTAGTTAGGAAGAATGGTCCAATACCCGATACTATTACTTCACAATCAACAATTCAACATCCTACCAAACTACCTTTTTAATAAAAAATGCATCACCCTTCTTAATAACTTTCTAAACTTTTTCCCTAGTTTCAAACTATACTATATGTTTGACTATTCAAGTTTCAATTTAAAATCAAATTTTGACTTATCAAAATTTTCTCAAAATTTTTCCAACACCCTAAATTTCCAAATTTTTTTGCCAGCGTCTCCTTTGCGCGGCTAGCTCGGTACAACAACAAAATGGCTCTACGGCCTCTCAAAAACCCAAAAGAAAACAAAAAGCCAAGTGGCTCAATTAAAAACCCAATCAATTTCCATATATAAATTTAAACACATACCTTTATGTCGAGCATTTCAATTTTATCTTTTGAAACCAAACTCAATTCTCTTTACCTTTATATTACCTGCATATCTTACACAGCAATATATCCAATCACAATATTCAAAAACATTTTATCGACATTCTTACAAATGTCCATATCCATTCATTCACATATTATTATAGATTATATTTGAAATATCAGTTCACAATAGAGAATGCATCATTCCATACTTAGTTAGTATAAGCATTTATGTGTTTCTTGTTATTTATTTTCATCTTACCACTTTAGTTTATATTCATTCTTATTCAATTGATTCTTCCATGTCCATATGAATTCAATTTATCTTTAATTTCGAATATTTAAATTTTATTTTTCATTCATAACAAATTCATGTCATTATTTTAAATAATTGCATTCACTAATTTATTTCCATTTCCAATTTGAAAACATTTGTCGTTAACAAAATTTTCACATACTTCAAAAATTTTCAAACTCCCAAAATTTCTGAAAATTTTTGGCAGAGTCCCCTTTGTACGGAGGAGCTTTTGCAATTTGACAATAGATATAAATATGTATACATCGACCCACACGGTCGGAAAAACCAAAAACAGTTCATATTTCCTACTTGTATTGTGTAGGCGTACCTTATTTAGCATTTTAAGCAAGCGGCTTACTTAATTTTAGCATTTACGCGCCCAAAATCCCGCTATACAGTCTTCTGGTACCTGTACTTACTCAGTTTAAACTCACGAGTAACATATGTATGAAATTTATAACATTGCATTCATTTAAACAGCTACAACAATCAATAACATAAGTAATGCAATATAAATAACTTCATAACAAATTTATATAGTTTCCAAACTAGCTCCATTTGTTTATAACTGACACAAACACCATTTGCACTCAACTTCAAGTGGGTTACAACACATTTACTTATTTCCAATTCATAATTATCCCTAAACAAACCCATTTCAATTTAATTGATTTCCAAAAATCAATTTCTGCTTCTTATCAATTCAACACCATATTTTATAAACAATGTATACAAGCATTTTGTATAAACAATTGATAAGGTTCCAATTAAATCCAATTGCTTTTACTCAATTTATAACACCATATTCAATTCAGAATGATTTTCACATCATTCTTTTATTCAATTCATTCTTAACCCGAACTATTTTGTATTCATGGCAATTGATGAAAAACAAGTTTATTTACTCCTATCATTTCCATAGAACTTTATTTAATCTTGTTTACGCCAACAACAATTATTTCCATACAAATTCGACAATATTCATTCCAACGAACAATTACTTTAGTTTTACAACTGTTTTAAAATTGATTCCAACTCAAGTTATATGAATTTCATTCCATCCTAATTTATTTTTAAATCATATCTTTGCATTGACTTTATTCAAAACCATTCTTATTAAGCTCGACATCTTCAATGCTTAAAATTTAACAGTCATGTCCCAAATTATATAAGTCATGCCTCATTGAATTTTAGACTTAAGTTAAGTTACTTCAAATTATCCCATTTTCATAACTTAAGTTTATTTCATTTGCCCATACATTCTTTTCCCAATTTAATTTGATTTTATTAAAATAAAATCTCTTTCATTTGCTTCTTAATTCAATTAATTATTTCATTTTAAAATTTCAATTCCCATGTTCGATTCATTCTCGAACTTATTTAACTTATCACAAGACCATTTTCACTTTATTTATTCTCAAATGGGATTTTGTTTGCACTTCTAACCATTATACTTAATCCAATTTCATTTTATTTACCAACCAATCCAAATTGAATTTTAGATATATAGCTCAAGTTCTCTTTCTACCATTCACTTAAATTCACTTTTATTTATTCACCATTCAACTTTTATTTAACCAATTCAAAGTTTATCCACATATTCAAATTACTAATTTATCCCAAATTAGTTTATTCCAAATTTATAATTCAAAACTTGATTTTTAGCTTCAAAAATCTCTTCATTTAAATTTATTTGGTTCAATTCTAATTTGAAATTCAGGTTTGGATTTCTATTCATCTTCCAGATTCAAACAATTCTATTTGACTTATTTATTCCATCTTAATTTTATAAGTCCACTTCTTATTTATCTTCACACTTCCATTTATTTACAGTTAACCACTTTCCCATTTTTATTTTACTTCGGGTTTATACATCCTCACTTAGCCAAGTATATATTTTTATTTCAACGCTACTCACTTCTTTTACAAGCTATCGAAGACTTATTTATTCAAATTTCACTTAGCTTACATTATATTCAACCTCATTTCATTATTATGAATTTTTACTCAAGTGAGAGTTTTATTACAATATTATATATATTTCAATTTAATCCATCTTCATTCAAATCCCAAAATTACCCTAGCTTAAGATAATTCCAGTAAAATCAAAGTTTTCAATCCAAATAAATTTGCTATTCACTATCCATTTACATCACTTTACCAATCCATTTTATTCAATGAACTTTCACTTTCTTCGAAATCACCTTTCCATAAATTTTAAATCTTAAGTTAATTTAATTATCGCAACTTCTTATTTAAATTCATTGCAATAGATTTGATACTCATCTTGATCAAATCCCATGTAATTTAATTAACCATCTAAATTTGTTAAGATAACATCCAAGGCCACTTTATTCCATCCATACTTAATTTGGATCTTATTTGTAAATTCAAACTATCTTTACTTTAATCCAATTCATAATAATTGAGATTCATACTAAATTTTACTTACCATTCAATGGAATTTCTATTTTTAACTCAGGTTTCATCACTAAATTCCATTTTTAATTCAAATTACAACTTAATTCAAATACAACTGAATTTTATTTTCCAGTTTAATTCAATTTACTTCCATTCACATAACTTACATTAATTTCAATCCACTTTAAGTTTTATTTCTCATTTCAACTTCACTTAAAATCTACTAATTTATTCCTTCCAAATCATTTATTAAATTTCAAGTTTTAAATTTTAATCCAAGTTAATGTTGCATCTTTAACTTTTTTCTTTAAATTTTAAATTCCAAAATTCAACATTTAATGTTTTCCTCGATTTGATAACTATTTTACATTTAATTATCTCATTTTCAAACATATTATCATCCAAACATCCGTGTTATAATAATTTCAGAAAAATATTACTTTTATATCAAAATATATTTTAGATGAAATTATTTCATTCACCCGCTTTTGAAAATGAATATTGTGTCGAATTGCTCTATTTAAGTGTTTAGAAACCCCTTCGATACAGTTTTCGAGGCTGTGCCGACGAAGGTTCACATACCACTCAATAAATCAATCAACACAATATAAAACCATTTTATATTCACTAACAAATACACGCTCATATCTATCTATATATATATATATATATATATATATATATATATATATATATATATATATATGCCCAAACTCATTCTAGAGTACCATTGACTCTATTTCTAATGAGTAAATTCCCCACCAGAGCCAAGGTTCTCGCTTAACCTTTCAGCTCTGGTCCCAAATGTGACGACCCGGAATTTCCGTACCCGAAAACTCCAGATAGTTATGAAAAAGAAGAAAGGGGTAGAAGAAGAAGAAAAAGAAAACAACAACATCAGAGTCTCACATCGCAGTGGAATAAAATATAATATATAGAATACAGTTTTAAATACAAGAAATCTGTACAGTATACATATACACACATACCATATCAGAGTACATCCATCAATCATACATGCCCATACACAGCGGAAATAGTAGACAAAGACGGAAATACGCTCTGTCACCAGCTCGTCTCCTAAGCTCCAGTATATAACCTGAATCCTGTTTAACTCGGTCTGACCCGAGCATCATATAAAAAAACACCCGAGTCAGTCTGGAATACAAGCGTGAGAAAATCACACTCAATTGGATTATTAAAGTTTTGAAAATCCTTTGAAAACAAAAGCATCTCATAAGACCACGCCACAAATAAACATGTCGGGTTTTTACCTTACGATAGCTAAAACAATTTTTATAGAAATCCTCTAATATTATAATAGGGTCTATATACAAATACTTATAAAATAGCCGAAATTGTTACATCTATTAAATTCCAGCTACTAGCCACCGAGTGGGTAATACAAACAAAACTCGTACAAGGCTCATAGGGAGAATGGATTTCCATCAATGGCTGGGCTACTGGGGTACCGCCCGTCACAGTACCTGGCCTAGATAAGAGTACCGAGGAGTACGCCCGCTCTCCTGTAACACAAGGCCGGAACCATTCCTTACTGAACAGTCCCGAACAAGATAACCCTGTGGTTGGCGCGACGAACCACCCACTAAGCCGAATATAAAGGGACATCTAGACAGGGGAAAATCTTGTCCTGCTTGGGCATGACCCACCTAACCTTGCTGCACCTCCCCTGTTTTAGCCATTCCCGGTTGATGAGGCTTGAGGTTAAGCGTTACCTTTTAAGAACACATCACTTAGAATGCTCATCGTCCACCTGACGATGTTTTGAAAGCATTTAATCAATACAAGTTGCCCTGGGTTTGGACAAACCGAATCACCGTCTTCAACTCTTTACGGTCTTCATTCGTAATCGTTCAAACCGGATCGAAGTAGTTTTCAGATAATTAAATCCGATCCCGATCTCTTCGAAACGATCAGCGCGTTGTCCAATATTGATAGTCGGTTATTTAACTATCAATTAATCATTCACAAGCAACCATCAAATAATTTCCATAAATTATTTATCTCAAATATCATTTAAGATATTATTCCCAATTTAACCCATTCGAAATAAATTTCAAGTCCTTTATTCCCCTGAAATCACTTAACTCAATCTGATTTAACCCTTGAAAATATTTCTATTTTTCTCATTCCCTTCTCAAAATCAATTTATACTTTGCTTATAAATTTCAAACTTAATTCCTTCACTTGATAAGATTTTTCCTAAATCTTATCTCATTTAATAACTCACTTATCATCACAACAGGATTATTAATTGGATTTTAAAAGCATTTGAAAACATTTAGATTTATAAAATAAGAAGTATTGTTTTATACAACTTACTGTTTAAAAGAAATATTTAACATAAAAATTAGAGATCATATCCAGTTAATTATAAATTGTAAAACTGGTTTTAGAAAATCAAAGTTTATGATAAATATTTGCTTATCCTTTAAAAATAACCAATTCAAACATTTTAAATTCAAGTAATAGTTTACAAGAAAGTTATATAGTGTGGTAAATTAGAATACTCCTTTTAAAATAATAAGTTTATAATTTTAGAAAATCCAATGTCCATCTATCACGCCTCTTGTCCAAATTCATACTTCTTACTTCCGGAAATATCCAACTATTTCCCTCCAAAAACAATTCCCATAACTCAAATCAAGTCCTTACCATGACTTATCTCATTACATATTCGCTAATACTTTCTATCTCATTTATAAACTCCGTTTATAAATTTATAACTCCTCGAGTGTTCCCTTTTTCATTTAGTTATGAAGACAATTTATTCAACAATCCTATTTTTAAAATTTTATTCTTCAATTCAATTCCATATTATTTCTTAATAAAATTTCATTTCATTTCTTAATAAAATTCCCTTATTTTATTTCTTAATATAGTTCTCTTATTTTATTTTATTTTAACATAATTTTGCTTTGCTTCAAATCCATTCATCGATTACAATATTTTGATTAAGTCTTTAGTATATAATTTAATTTTTCCCAAGCTCAACTTTAACTAATTTTAAGTTTAACTAAAGTAATAATTATTCTTTAAATTTTACTTTAGTCTCAATAGGAGTAAATTCGAATCCTAAAGAAATATCCTTTTGATTCAAATTTCATTCAACTTTCTTCAACTGAATTATTTATAGTAAATTCCAATTTCCATATAAATTTAATTCGCATGCAAATCCATATCAATATCATTCATCCTGTCATATGGCAACAATATATATATATATATATAACAAATAATATCTTTGAGGAATCCTGTTGGATCCCTCCAACCTGTTTTCCTGCATCCATAAATGTTAGCACAATAACATATATCAATTCCGTTTTCAAATGGATGTTACAGTATATGGGTTATGATATTAAACAGTGAACAAATTATTATCAATCAATCAAACACATCCAATAATTTAAATTTCACATTTAAATTTAATTTAGGGCATCCAAATGAGTGAGAAAATCTCACCTTTGCTTTTAAGTTGCAATCCATTCCAATATTGCCTTGGTTTCTCGATTTTTGACCTTGAATAACAATTATATGATTTTATTAATATTCGAACAATCGAATAATAAATTTATCGTTTAACATTTTAATTGACTTACAAGTTATTTAAGCTATTTATTTTCCCACTTTAAACCTTATATACCAATTTATATGAATTTTATAAATATTCAAAATAATCGATTGATAGATTTCCATTTTATAAGTTAATGAACTGATACTTCAAAAATTGAATTTTATAAATATTTGGAACAATTTAAACATTATTATCTGTTAATAAATTTCATTTACTAATTACTTAGTTTTTAAACAGAAAACATTTTCTTCTAAAAAAAAAATCTTTTTATAAGCTGAAATAATTGAGATAATCTAACTAATCAATTTTTCTTTTTAAATTTTCAAAAAGTTAAAAAAAACTACTTAGTGTCACAATTTTAAAATTTCAAAGAAAATACTCAAATTATACCTACTGTATTACTGAAAAAAACAAAAACTACCTCAAACTCTAAAACTTAAATTATCGACTATAAAACTTATACCTCACTGCGCGACCTTCCATAGACGAAAATCACATGCCCTAGCTTCCCCCATCGCCACCGCACCACCATTCGCGTGCGCGAGCTCGTCCTCCTCACGTTGCTATCTTCGCGACCGACCTCCCGTTGGAACATCAGCGCCGCCGCACCACTTCTTCGCGCGCGCGGCCATCAACTCGCTATCGAGCTCGAGAATCATGTCGCACCCCACCCTCGACTCGAGCTCCAGCAACACAATTGTAACGACCCGCAGATTTAATCGGCTTTAGTAACGTTTTTAACTGAAATTTTGTGAAGTTTTAAATAGTAAAATTTTGAAATAAAAGTTTTATATTTGGAATACGTCTAGTTAAACATAGCAACTGGTAATTTTTCGTCCGAAAATATGGAAGTTTATTTCGCGCGTAAATTTACTTCAATTTAGTCAGTTAAAAAGCGATGAAAATAAAATGTTTTCAAAATCAAAATATTTTTACATAGAAAAATTCTAAAACATCTTTTGAACAAGTTGTCAGTTTTTCGTTTTTCCAAATTCGGACATCTTTGGCTCGGTCGATCTTAATTTTCTGCGAATTTTATGCATTTTCCGTAGTATAAAATTTCGAATTTTTAAAATTCAATCATACAACTGATATCTGTATACCGTTTTGATCGTCTCGTCATGCTGATCTTTACGGTATAATTATTTCTGTGTTTCGGTGTCCGGTTCGTGACGAAAATCACGAAACGGTTTTCCGTATCGGTTACGAAATTTCAACTCTTGGTTTTCTTTGTCTTTTATTTGTCCACTGTGAGAAGTCTAAAGACCAACAGCCATTTGCCTTTAATATGTTCATAAACCAATGCGCGAACTTCACTATTCCCACTGTTAACTTTATAATGAAACCATTTCATACGTTACATTTCCTCCTTACTTTTTGCTTTTCTGAGACAGTAATAGAAAATGCAACAGATGTTAATATATAATGCTTTCCTAGCCTACGTTTTCTATTCCTCATTTGCCTACTTCTCCTTTCCCTCTTCCATTCCATGGCCACAAATCTTCAACCATCATTTGCCTCTCACTTCCTATCCCAAGAACAACACCGACCGACAAACCCACGACTTGTTGCCTTGACCTGATCTGCGCCAGCACCTCACCACGCGGCCAACACCACTACCCACTTAGTTAAGCCGAGCGCCACCTCCTCCTTGATCCACCATCCTCTCTCTTCGCCATGCACGTAATAACCATCACCGTTCGCCCTCCCAAGGCCTCCTCCCGAGCATCGAGCTTCGCTAAAACCTCAGCCCTGGCCCACAACCGAAGCCGCTTGACCACCACCAATGGATCCACGCACCGTGCCCACCACCGCCCTCCTTTTTGCTCCTTCAGCCTTAGACCGCGTGCATGTCACCTATAGTGGCCGAAGAACCACATGCCTCCACCTCCATGTTCATTCTTCCCCTTCGCCATCATTGACAACAGCCGAGCTCGGGTTTTCCCACATGCCCTGCATCCTTCAACCACAGCCCCTTCACTTTCACTTCTGCCTTTGCTCGACTACCCAACAACACAGCATGGTCTCTGTCTGGGTTTCACCATCCACCGTGCAGCAGTCCTCTAACCTTGCTATCCACTTTGGCCATCTTTTCTTTTTGCATATAGGTATGGAGAGATATATATATTGTTACATATACTATTGTATATTTGAAAGAGATATAAAGTAGTGTATGCTGTACTATGGTCAACATTAACTGTGAAAAGTGTTTTATAGCTTGAAATATACGTTCGTATTCATATGATATATACATATATTTTACAACCTGTATTGCAGGAATAAGATTTCGTATATTAGTAAGTTTGTTTTAAAACTTTATATTGTGTTAATCCGCAACTTATATAGAATAGGCGTCTGCATATTTTATTTTTCATCCACTTGGTTCATATATAAATAGCCGGCATGCATTGTATACTTATATTTATTTTATTATAGGTTAAATTGTTATATAGTATATTAGTTATACAGGTATATTCTTAGTTTTACAAAGTCTGTTGGGTAAGTTTCATATGTTGGTGTGCATAGTTTTGATTTGAAGCTATGTTAGTTTATTCATAAAGTATGCATGAGTTGATTTCTAGCATATAGTTTATTCATAAAAGGAAGAATCTGGATATATGTGTTAGGCAAGTTTTGCTTATGTGTGGGCTTGTATATATGTTAGTATATGTGTTGATTGTTGTATCTAATGTTGTATATTTGTTATATGCTATTTTGGATTTAAGTGATTTTATAAATGTCAATTTTTGTAATAAATGTTGTTTTAAATTTATTATATAATGTTGATATTTTATCAGTTAAAAACTTTTGGTGTTGGTCGTATATATGAGGCATTGAAATTAAAATATTGATTTTGATGTATATATATATGTACTTTAAATGGATATTGACTTTTAACAAATTTGCTTATACCAATTATCTTTACCTATCTGGTTCTAATTAGATTCCGCCGATTTCTGTTATCAGCTTTGTCCGTCGTGCCCATTTTTCTGCATCAAACCTTGTCCATCCAGCGTTGCTTTGGATTCGTAACTCACTTCATTTTCCGTCCTCTCTAGCCTCGAAAGGTGAGCAGCCACTCACGATTAATATCCTTTTATTTATTAAATTTGATTTCAATTAAAACGACAATTGAAATATACTGTTGTTAGTTATGTGCACTAATATTACCGGTATCTGTTCACCTATGACATCTGACACCATTATCTGTTAATCATTTATGCGACGATAATACTGTTTGGTTGATAATGGATTGATTGATTGTACTTTATATTGGATGTTAAATTGTAATGTATAAAGTGACAAATATTATGCAATTGAATCTTACGTAGAAACATTAAAATTTGAATCGACATATATGTTGAATTTGATTAGTTAAATATGACCCTTTTTAATTGTTAAATTAATTGACATGTAGAATAGGGTTAACGACAACTTGAATCATTTAATGTATGTTGTATAAATTGTTGTAGTATAAAATTGAAATTGAATGACAAGTGGAAAAACCGTAATGTAATAATCTTTAATCTACATGAAATGATAGTGTAGGTTCTAGAGATAATTATATTGATTCGCACAAATAACAATGCGAATTAATACGATTATTTCGGGATTATTTGAATTGATTATTAAATTGTGTTCGATTGTTATTGCTTGTTTATTTACTTTGACACCATCCCAGCTATCACACTGCAAGTTCCCTTTGTTATGTTTTGATTTGGAATTGGAGTTGGGTTGAAATGATAAATACCCAAATGAATTGACCTAGGATAGAGAATTAAATAAAATCCGATTGGTCAATAATTTGATTTAAAAATAAAATAATGAGTTTATTCGAGCAAAGAATAAGTTATGAAATGAAGTTGGAATTTGAATTCTTGAAAGAAAAATGTAAAGATTGAAATCTGAAACAAATATTAACGTAGTAAGTGATGAAAGAACATTGTTGAAAATTTAATTATTTAATAATTAAATTTGGAATTATTGATAAATAATTTGGAATTAGTAATAATTGAGTTTTGAAATTATTAAGTTTGAAATAATTTAATAATTAAAATTTGAAATTATAATTAAGTTGGAATTATAATTTAAGTTCGAAATTATTAAGTTGAATTTATAATTAAGTTGAAATGATTTAATAATTAAGTTTGAATTTATAATCAAGTTGTAATTATTAAGTTTTGAAATTACTAATAATTAAGATTGAAACTATTTAATAATTGAATGAGATTTAAATTATTTGATAATTAAATAAAAATTGAATTTTTTGATAAGAGAAAATTTAACTTTGAATAAGTGGATTTGGACATAGTTAATAAATGAAATTGAGTTTCTTTATTTATTAAAGTTTTGGAAAAATTATTTAAGTAAGTTAATAAGTGAAATTGAAACTTCTCGATTATGTGAAATTCAGTTCTTTATTAATTGAGTTAGAAATTTGTAACGAAGTCAATAAATAGGTGAAAATTGAATTTCTTTAACAAGAAATAAAATATGATTTATTGAAATAAATGGGATTTATTGAAATTAACGTAAGACTTGTAATTTAAAGAATTGATTTGATGAATTTAATTTATTGCAATTTGAAGTTGATATAATGAAGTTGAACTTAAGTAATTGATTTAACGAATTGGATATTAATGGAAATTATTTTGAAAGATAAATAAACTTAATGAATATTGAATGAAATCGATTAATGAATCGAAATTGATTTTGAATGTTAAATTAAATTAATTTAAATGATTTCAGAATGAAACTTATGTATACGAACTTGAATTAATAATTGAATTGTTTAAAATAAAATTGAAATTGAATTGTAAGACTTTGAAATGAAAATTGGGAAAGTTGAACGTAAATTTGGAAATTGATTTAGAAAGACAAACAGAATGTTGATTTTCGAATTTTAATTGAAATTGAATTTGATTTGGTTTGAAATATATTAAACGACCAATCGGTATAATAGTTACGAAAGTTATTAAAGAAACCGGAATCGGTTATGGACACACTCTCTGTCTAAACCGAAAACCACTTTAATAACTATACGCGGAGTGATGATCCAGAATGAAGTGGTTGGAATGATGTACGTGCTGACTGAAGAAAGTGATCGATAATGGATAGCCTTGACACTTGTGTCAAATTGGAAATGACTAAAATCAGGAGCCGTGCCGGACCAAATGGGGTTAGCCACCTCGAGCGGACACACTTCTTCGTAAGTACTACTCATTACTTGTGATTGATTGGTGCACCCTCGTACTTTCAGGAGTGTTGTTTCGCGGTGTTGCGATCGCTGCGGCGATGCGTTCTCACCAGTCCGGATCAGGCGAACGGTAGTTTCACTACCTTGGGTATTGCCTCATGTGCCTTTTCATACTTGTATCCCTATATACGCGACCACTACGAATTTGTTTTGTGTTATACCTATGGAGTACTCCCTGATATCCCACTAGTTTACGGTGGAGTTTACAGTGCTGTATAGACTATGAAATTTATATAAAATGTGTTAAGGGGGATAATGGTAACGCCTTAACACTATTTTGGTATTTTATATTACTGATAGGCATTATCTATTTGGCGTACACTACTACATAGTAGATAGTTTAACGGATACTTAGAGGATGGTGATTTCAACATCCTTTGAGTTACATGTATTTCGATTGCTATTTCACTTGAGTTGGATTTATTGATATGAGAATATTAATCCTGACTCGAGTGTTTTGTGTTTTGCTTTACGCTCGGGTCAGACTATGAGTACCAGCTTTCAAGGCTCACCTTTGGAGTTGGAGCTTTGCTTGAAGATCCAGCTATTTATCCAGCTTCCTGATATTCAGTTGATTCCAGTGATGTAATCGGATTATTGTATTTGATTATAGTATTCAAAACTTCTGTTGTAACTTATTTAACTCTGTTATCTATATAGTAGCTTCATGAACTACTATCTCTTTTACTTTCACTGCATATTATTACTCTGTGTCTGTGATTCTGTGATTATTTATTCACTGTATATCTGAGTTTTGCCAAATTTAAATTAACAATTCGGTATTTTGAATTATTCAAGTCCGACATGTGCAGATGCGAATAGTCCAAAATAGCGGGCCGTTATAACAATCACGACATGGCCAAATTCGAACGCGAAACAATTCGCGTGAGCTCCCCCCTATTCGATTCGCGAGCTAGGTTTCCATTTTTTTTTATTGTTGCCGATGAATCTGCTTTGAGCTGTGAACAAAAAGGCAGAGGGTTCGGTAATTAATTAAAGGAGGGAGGTTTTTTTTGATTTCGATCGAAGATTACTTTAAAGTAGCAGCCATGAAATTTGATTTTTTCCCCGAAGAAAGGTATAAACATGAAGCATCGAGTATTCAAGAGGTGAAGGAAGCGTCTTTGAGAAGCAGAAGGTAAAAATACGGCTACGATTTGATGTAAGATATTTTGAATTTTAAAACGATTAATTATTTCCGAAGCGTTTTCCTCTCGTACGATCATACGATCACTCCAAAAATTACGAAATTTGAAATCCGACAATAATTCAATATTACGGATCCAACGGTACTGGTTTCGTCGAATTCCGAGACTGTGCCTCGGAAGGCTATTTTCAAATGTCAATTTAAACGATGTAAATTTAAAACTAAACGAACAACAGTTAAATTCAATTTTAATCCATTTATTATTTCCAGTATTATCAATATAAATTTATAAGCCGTTAAAATATTTCCAATAAGCTTACAATTCCATATTTAAATAATTTACCCAATTGTCAATTACTATTTAATTTATTCAAGTAATGATTATATTTAAATTATGAGTTCTTTTTATTAAATCAAACCAACTTTTCATATTGAAAACAAATTATATTTCAAATTAATTTGTAAAATTCATTTTAAATATCACAAATTAACGTTAAAAAAGCCGGGTCGTTACATTCCTTCCCCCTTAAAAGAATTTCGTCCCCGAAATTACTAGTTAGGAAGAATGGTCCAATACCCTTCTTAATAACTTTCTAAACTTTTTCCCTAGTTTGAAACTATACTATATGTTTAACTATTCAAGTTTCAATTTAAACTCAAATTTTGACTTATCAAAATTTTCTTAAAATTTTTCCAACACCCTAAATTTTCGAATTTTTTTGCCAGCGTCTCCTTTGCGCGGCTAGCTCGGTACAACTACAAAATGGCTCTATGGCCTCTCAAAAACCCAAAAGAAAACAAAAAGCCAAGTGGCTCAATCAAAAACCCAATCAATTTCCATATATAAATTTAAACACATACCTTTATGTCGAGCATTTCAATTTTATCTTTTGAAACCAAACTCAATTCTTTTTACCTTTATATTACCTGCATATCTTACACAGCAATATATCCAATCACAATATTCAAAAACATTTTATCGACATTCTTACGAATGTCCATATCCATTCATTCACATATTATTTTAGACTATATTTGAAATATCAATTCCCAATAGAGAATGCATCATTCCATACTTAGTTAGTATAAGCATTTATGTGTTTCTTGTTATTTATTTTCATCTTACCACTTTAGTTTATATTCATTCTTATTCAATTGATTCTTCCATGTCCTTATGAATTCAATTTATCTTTAATTCCGAATATTTAAATTTTATTTTTCATTTAAAAAAATTCATGTCATTATTTTAAATTAGTTGCATTCACTAATTTATTTCCATTTCCAATTTGAAAACATTTGTCGTCAACAAAATTTTCACAAACTTCAAAAATTTTCCAACTCCCAAAATTTCTGAATTTTTTTGGCAGAGTCCCCTTTGTACGGAGAAGCTTTTGCAATTTGACAATAGATATAAATATGTATACATCGACCCACACGGTCGGAAAAACCAAAAACAGTTCATATTTCCTACTTGTATTGTGTAGGCGTACCTTATTTAGCATTTTAAGCAAGCGGCTTATTTAATTTTAGCATTTACGCGCCCAAAATCCCGCTATACAGTCTTCTGGTACCTGTACTTACTCAGTTTAAACTCACAAGTAACATATGTATGAAATTTATAACATTGCATTCATTTAAACAGCTACAACAATCAATAACATAAGTAATGCAATATAAATAACTTCATAACAAATTTATATAGTTTCCAAACTAGCTCCATTTGTTTATAACTGACACAAACACCGTTTGCGTTCAACTTTAAGTGGGTTACAACACATTTACTTATTTCCAATTCATAATTATCCCTAAACAAACACTTTTCAATTTAATTGATTTCCAAAAATCAATTTCTGCTTCTTATCAATTCAACACCATATTTTATAAACAATGTATACAAGCATTTTGTATAAACAATTGATAAGGTTCCATTAAATCCAATTGCTTTTACTCAATTTATAGCACCATATTCGATTTAGAATGATTTTCACATCATTCTTTTATTCAATTCATTCTTAACCCGAACTATTTTGTATTCATGGCAATTGATGAAAAACAAGTTTATTTACTCCTATCATTTCCATAGAACTTTATTTAATCTTGTTTACGCCAACAACAATTATTTCCATACAAGTTCGACAATATTCATTCCAACGAACAATTACTTTAGTTTTACAACTGTTTTAAAATTGATTCCAACAAAAGTTATATGAATTTCATTCCATCCTAATTTATTTTTAAATCATATCTTTGCATTGACTTTATTCAAAACCATTCTTATTAAGCTCGACATCTTCAATGCTTAAAATTTAACAGTCATGTCCCAAATTATATAAGTCATGCCTCATTGAATTTTAGACCTAAGTTAAGTTACTTCAAATTATCTAATTTTCATAACTTAAGTTTATTTCATTTGCCCATACATTCTTTTCCCAATTTAATTTTATTATATTTAAATCAAATCTCTTTCATTTACTTCTTAATTCAATTAATTATTTCATTTCAAAATTTCAATTCCCACGTTCGATTCATTCTCGAACTTATTTAACTTATGACAAGACCATTTTCACTTTATTTATTATTAAATGGGATTTTGTTTGCACTTCTAACCATTATATTTAATCCAATTTCATTTTATTTACCAACCAATCCAAATTGAATTTTAGATATATAGCTCAAGTTCTCTTTCTACCATTCACTTAAATTCACTTTTATTTATTCACCATTCAACTTTTATTTAACCAATTCAAAGTTTATCCACATATTCAAATTACTAATTTATCCCAAATTAGTTTATTCCCAATTTATAATTCAATACTTGATTTTTAGCTTCAAAAATCTCTTCATTTAAATTTCTTTGGTTCAATTCTAATTTGAAATTCAGGTTTGGATTTCTATTCATCTTCCAGATTCAAACAATTCTATTTGACTTATTTATTCCATCTTAATTTTATAAGTCCACTTCTTATTTATCTTCATACTTCCATTTATTTACAGTTAACCACTTCCCCATTTTTATTTTACTTCGGGTTTATACATCCTCACTTAGCCAAGTATATATTTTTATTTCAACGCTACTCACTTCTTTTACAAGCTATCGAAGACTTATTTATTCAAATTTCACTTAGCTTACATTAAATTCAACCTCATTTCATTATTATGAATTTTTACTCAAATGAGATTTTTATTACAATACTTTCTATATCTCAATTTAATCCATCTTCATTTAAATCCCAATATTACCCTAGCTTAAGATAATTCCAGTAAAATCAAATTTTCAATCCAATTAAATTTGCTATTCACTATCCATTTACATCACTTTACCAATCCTTTTTATTCAATGAACTTTCACTTTCTTCGAAATCACCTTTCCATAAATTTTAAATCTTAAGTTAATTTAATTATTGCAACTTCTTACTTAAATTCATTGCAATATATTTGATACTCATCTAGATCAAATCCCATGTAATTTAATTAACCAGCTAAATTTGTTAAGATAACATCCAAGGCCACTTTATTCCATCCATACTTAATTTGGATCTTATTTGTAAATTCAAATTATCTTTACTTTAATCCAATTCATAATAATTGAGATTCATATTAAATTTTACTTACCATTCAATGGAATTTCTATTTATAACTCAGGTTTCATCGCTAAATTCCATTTTTAATTCCAGTTACAACTTAATTCAAATACAACTGAATTTTATTTTCCAGTTTAATTCAATTTACTTCCATTCACATAACTTACATTAATTTCAATCCACTTTAAGTTTTATTTCTCATTTCAACTTAACTTAAAATCTACTAATTTATTCCTTCCAAATCATTAATTAAATTTCAAGTTTTAATTTTTAATCCAAGTTAATGTTGCATCTTTAACTTTTTGCTTTAAATTTTAAATATTAAATACCAAAATTCATCATTTAATGTTTTCCTTGATTATATAACTATTTTACATTTAATTATCCCATTTGTCAAACATATTATCATCCAAACATCCGTGTTATAATAATTTCAGAAAAATATTCCTTTTATATCAAAATATATTTTGGATGAAATTATTTCATTCACCCGCTTTTGAAAATGAATATTGTGTCGAATTGCTCTATTTAAGTGTTTAGAAACCCCTTCGATACAGTTTTCGAGGCTGTGCCGACGAAGGTTCATATACCACTCAATAAATCAATCAACACAATATAAAACCATTTTATATTCACTAACAAATACGCGCTCATATCTATATATATATATATATATATATATATATATGCGCAAACTCATTCTAGAGTACCATTGACTCTATTTCTAATGAGTAAATTCCCTACCAGAGCCAAGGTTCTCGCTTAACCTTTCAGCTCTGGTACCAAATGTGATGACCCGGAATTTCCGTACCCGAAAACTCCAGATAGTTATGAAAAAGAAGAAAGGGGTAGAAGAAGAAGAAAAAGAAAACAACAACATCAGAATCTCACATCGCAGCGGAATAAAATATAATATATAGAATACAGTTTTGAATACAAGAAATATGTACTGTATACATATACACACATACCATATCAGAGTACATCCATCAATCATACATGCCCATACACAGCGGAAATAATAGACAAATAAGGAAATACGCTCTGTCACCAGCTCGTCTCCTGAGCTCCAGCATATAACCTGAATCCCGTTTAACTCGGTCTGACCCGGGCATCATATAAAGCAACATCTGAGTCAGTCTGGAATACCAGCGTGAGAAAATCACACTCAATTGGATTATTAAAGTTTTGAAAATCCTTTGAAAACAAAAGCATCTCGTAAGACAACGCCACAAATAAACATGTCGGGTTTTTACCTTACGATAGCTGAAACAATTTTTATAGAAATCCTCTGATATTATAATAGGGTCTATATATAAATACTTATAAAATAGCCTAAATTGTTACATCTATTAAATTCCAGCTACTAGCCACAGAGTGGGTAATACAAACAAAACTCTTACAAGGCTCGTAGGGAGAATGGATTTCCATCAATGGCTGGGCTACTGGGGTACCGCCCGTCACAGTACCTGGCCTAGATCAGAGTACCGAGGAGTACGCCCGCTCCCCTACAACACAAGGCCGGAACCATTCCTTACTGAACAGTCTCGAACAAGATAACCCCGTGGTTGGCGCGACCAACCACCCACTAAGCCGAATATAAAGGGACATCTAGACAGGGGAAAATAATGTCCTGCTTGGGCATGACCCACCTAACATTGCTGCACCTCCCCTGTTTTAGCCATTCCCAGTTGATGAGGCTTGAGGTTAAGCGTTACATTTCAAGAACGCATCACTTAGAATGCTCATCGTCCACCTGACGATGTTTTGAAAGCATTCAATCCATACAAGTTGCCTTGGGTTTGGACAAACCGAATCACCTTCTTCAACTCTTCACGGTCTTCATTCGTAATCGTTCAAACTGGATCGAATTGGTTTTCGGATAATTAAATCCGATCCCGGACTCTTCGAAATGATCAGCGCGTTGTCCAATATTGATAGTCGGTTATTTAACTATCAATTAATCATTCACAAGCAACCATCAAATAATTTACACAAATTATTTATCTCAAATATCATTTAAGATATTATTCCCAATTTAACCCATTCGAAATAAATTTCAAGTCCTTTATTCCCCTGAAATCACTTAACTCAATCTGATTTAACCCTTGAAAATATTTCTATTTTTCTCATCCCCTTCTCAAAATCAATTTATACTTTGCTTATAAATTTTAAACTCAATTCCTTCACTTAATAAGATTTTTCCTAAATCTTATCTCATTTAATAACTCACTTATCATCACAAGATGATTATTAATTGGATTTCAAAAGCATTTGAAAACATTTAGATTTATAAAATAAGAAGTATAGTTTTATACAACTTACTGTTTAAAAGAAATATTTAACATAAAAATTAGAGATCATTTCTAGTTAATGATAAATTGTAAAACTGGCTTTAGAAAATCAAAGTTTATGATAAATATTTGCCTATCCTTTAAAAATAACTAATTCAAACATTTTAAATTCAAGTAATAATTTACAAGAAAGTTATATAGTGTGGTAAATTAAAATACTCCTTTTAAAATAATAAGTTTATAATTTTAGAAAATCCAATATCCATCTATCATGCCTCTTGTCCAAATTCATACTTCTTACTTCCGGAAATATCCAACTATTTCCCTCCAAAACAAATTCCCATAACTCAAATCAAGTCCTTACCATGACTTATCTCATTACATATTCGCTAATACTTTCTATCTCATTTATAAACTCCGTTTATAAATTTATAACTCCTTGAGTTTTCCCTTTTTTATTTAGTTATGAAGACAATTTATTCAACAATCCTATTTTTAAAATTTTAATCTTCAATTCAATTCCATATTATTTCTTGATAAAATTTCATTTCATTTCTTAATAAAATTCCCTTATTTTATTTCTTAATATAGTTCTCTTATTTTATTTTATTTTAACATAATTTTGCTTTGCTTCAAATCCATTCATCGATTATAATATTTTAATTAAGTCTTTAGTATATAATTTAATTTTTCCCAAACTCAACTTTAACTAATTTTAAGTTTAAATAAAGTAATAATTATTCTTTAAATTTTACTTTAGTCTCAATAGGAGTAAATTCAAATTCTAAAGAAATATCCTTTTAATTTAAATTTCATTCGACTTTCTTCAACTGAATTATTTATAGTAAATTCCAGTTTCCATATAAATTTAATTCGCATGCAAATCCATATCAATATCATTCATCCTGTCATATGGCAACAATATATATGTATAACAAATAATATCTTTGAGGAATCCTGTTGGATCGCTCCAACCTGTTTCCCTGCATCCACAAATGTTAGCACAATAACATATCAATTCCACTTTCAAATGGATATTACAGTATATGGGTTATTATATTAAACAGTGAACAAATTATTATCAATCAATCAAACACATCCAATAATTTAAATTTCACATTTAAATTTAATTTAGGGCATCCAAATGAGTGAGAAAATCTCACCTTTGCTTTTAAGTTGCAATCCATTCCAATATTGCCTTGGTTTCTCGAATTTTGACCTTGAATAACAATTATATGATTTTATTAATATTCGAACAATCGAATAATAAATTTATCGTTTAACATTTTAATTGACTTACGAGTTTATTAAGCTATTTATTTTCCCACTTTAAACCTTATATACCAATTTATATGAATTTTATAAATATTCAAAATAATCGATTGATAAATTTCCATTTTATAAGTTATGAACTGATACTTCAAAAATTGAATTTTATAAATATTTGGAACAATTTAAACATTATTATCTCCTAATAAATTTCATTTACTAATTAATTAGTTTTTAAACAGAAAACATTTTCTTCTAAAAAAAATCTTTTTATAGGCTGAAATAATTGAAATAAGCTAGCTAAACAATTTTTCTTTTAAATTTTCAAAAAGTTAAAAAAAACTACTTACTGTCACAATTTTAAAATTTCAAAGAAAATACTCAAATTATACCTACTGTATTACCGAAAAAACAAAAACTACCTCAAACTCTAAAACTTAAATTATCAGACTATAACACTTATACCTCACTGCGCGACCTTCCATAGATGAAAATCACATGCCCTAGTTTCCCCCATCGCCACCGCACCACCATTCGCGTGCGCGAGCTCGTCCTCCTCACGTTGCTATCGTCGCGACCGACCTCACGTTGGAACATCAGTGCCGCCGCACCACCTCTTCGCGCACGCGGCCATCAACACGCGATCGAGCTCGAGAATCACGTCGCACCCCACCTTCGACTCGAGCTCCAGCAACACAATCACGACACGGCCAAATTCGAGCGCGAAACAATTCGCGTGAGCTCCCCCCTATTCGATTCGCGAGCTAGGTTTCCTTTTTTTATTTATTATTGTTGCCGATGAATCGGCTTTGAGCTGTGAACAAAAAGGCAGAGGGTTCGGTAATTAGTTAAAGGAGGGAGGTTTTTTTTGATTTCGATCGAAGATTACATTGAAGTGGCAGCCATGAAATTTGATTTTTTCCCTGAACGAAGGTATAAACAAGAAGCATCGAGTATTCAAGAGGTGAAGGAAGCGTCTTTGAGAAGCTGAAGGTATAAATACGGCTACGATTTGATGTAAGATATTTTGAATTTTAAAATGATTAATTATTTCCGAAGCGTTTTCCTCTCGTATGATTATACGATCACTCCAAAAATTACGAAATTTGAAATCCGACAATAATTCAATATTACGGATCCAACGGTACTTGTTTCGTCGAATTCCGAGACTGTGCCTCGGAAGGCTATTTTCAAATGTCAATTTAAACGATGTAAATTTAAATTTAAACGAACAACAGTTAAATTCAATTTTAATCCATTTATTATTTCCAGTATTATCAATATAAATTTATAAGCCGTTAAAATATTTCCAACAAGCTTACAATTCCAGATTTAAATAATTTACCCAATTGTCAATTACTATTTAATTTATTCAATTAATGATTATATTTAAATTTTGAGTTCTTTTTATTAAATCAAACCAACTTTTCATATTGAAAACAAATTATATTTCAAATTAATTTGTTAAACTCATTTTAAATATCACAAACTAATTGTTGAAAAAGCCGGGTCGTTACAGGTACGATTTCGACGGAAAAGCTAATAGATAGAAATTGATGAGAACAGATCAAATTAGCATGATAAAATTGAAACGAAGATTATATGATTAATTTATTACTTTCTTTCAAAATGAACGTTAAATCAAAACACGCATTTTAAAAATGAAATATATATATATATATATATATATATATATATATATATATATATATATATATATATATGGACACCCATGAAAACCATATAACTTTAAAACGCTTCCATTTCATATTAATGTTAAATACAAATATATAATTATTCAAAATGTCACATATATAGTATATTCATTTTATGGTTGTCGTTTCCATGTAATAAATATTCATTTTGAACCAATATTAAAAAAAATGTATAGTTAAAAAAATCAATGTTCTAACATAAAACACATATATTAAAGATCAACACACATAAATATAATATCTTTTGAAATGAATACTTATGGATATATATAATTATTATAGTTTATTACTTTCCTTTTTAAAATATCCAGCAGGAAATCAAACAAACTTATGCACATATATGTGCAGATAAACAATATTCTTTATAATACATTGTTAACTTACTCCTTTTTTTTCTCTTTTTTTATATTTTTTTATAAAACCTTTATATATAACAAAATATATGTACAAAATACAATATTTGTATATATAAAAATCAAAACGTTTCAAACATATATTCAAAAACTGGATCATATAAATAACAATGTATTTAGTTAACGCATAGTATAAAATTCATTTATATTACACTCTTATATACATAAATCTTGTATAAGTAAACCTTTGTAGCTTCATAACTTATTTACTTTCACATATAACAAGATCTGTACAAAAGAATGCAAACTTTTCTCAAATCCTTTTGAACGTTTATAAGAAAATTTTTAAAAAATAAATATACCTTCTTGTTTAGGAAAGAAAGTAAGCAGGCACTTGTAGGAGAAACGTGAGTGGAGGTTGAGGGTTGTAGGCGGTGGGAAGGGAAGAGGGGGAGAGATAGCTTCAGGCGATGGGTATATACGTCGTGCAAAAAAATTTCTTTTTCTTTTTTTTTATATCTGGCGTAGGCCATGGAAAAATTTGGGAGGAGGAAAAGTAAGCAATGGTGGGGAGTGGATCTCGAAAATGAAGAAGGAGCAGGCAACAATGAAATATATGAAGAGAGAGGTAGTGGAAAGCTACAGAGAAAAATATAATATAAAAGGGAATAATAAATGAAATATCAACGTTCATGCGTTGATTCAGCAGAGAAGTTAAAGAAAATAAGAAGAGAATGGATTGATCTAAAGGAAAGGCAATGAATGGTTTAGAAATAAATAAATGTAAAACGTATACGTTTTAATTTCAAAAAGGAAAGAAATAAATACGGGGATGGCAATAGTCAAAATGCACGTTTAGGCTAATAATAGAATATAAAAGTAAGAAACTCAAAAGGATAGGCACAGAGACGTGTAATCAAGGAGACAAGGGAAGCAAGTGATCTTTCAAATTTATAACATTGGCAATAAATATAAAATAAATGAAAATTAATTTATGGATGCTTGATTGACGCAGTGATTAAAGTAAGGTTGCGTGTCAGTCATGATGAAATTTGAAACGGAAGAAAATGTAAATATATAAAAGGGGTAAGCCAGATTTTCCGCTTAGATTTAGAGAAGACACATCAAATGCTGAAAAAGGGAATTATGAAACGACTAGTTTCTAGCAAATAATAAATATGGTAATAAAAGTAAATAGGCAGGTTATAAATCAGATTGGAAAGAAAACTGGAGAGGTTAATTGATAAAAGAATTAAGATAATGAAAATGCATAATAAAATTGTTGGCATCCAATGTCATTTAACGTTAACTAGCATCAATCATGTCAAACACCCATGTTAAAAAAAGAAACGCATATAGGAGCATGCATTTTCTTCTGACTTGCAACATCATTCATCATTTTGGCATTCGTGGCATTCAACAAATTAAGGTGGTGGTCAAAGTCGTGAAATGGTAGTAAATTAACGATGAATAGGATCCAATAATTCTTAGTGCAATGCACAAAATTGGAAAAATCAGCATGTGCCCTCTACGCACATGTTAAGATTTGCATAATTTCACTAATAACCTTTATGATTTTGCATTTTTGCGTGATAAATATAGATGGTTTGATTTTTTAACAATGTACACTATGTATTATTGATTATTTCTTGTTTGAGCAGTTGTTAGCATATGCCTACTGAATACATATTAACATAATCCCATAAACATTTATGTGTACTTAAAATGTTCTTCTGATAAAGTTTTTTTTTCAAGATTATTATTAACATTTAGAATATCATTCGACTTATCCGAAGGTTGATGATTTTCAAATCCTATTAAGATTAAGGTCGCTAATTGATTATTGTTGAAAGCTAAGGATATTGACGCAGCGGATTAATCAAACAAAACTTCAATCGATGAAATGTAGCAATCGGTGAGTTGAAGATACCAAAATGCCCAAGTTCGTTGATCCAAAGATACCGAACTCTAGCTATCTCAAACACGTTGATAGCGCACTATACCGTGTTCAAAGATCTACGATTCTTCGCACGTTGATCTAGCGCACTAGATTCCGTGAATCGGCTTCAACAAACGTGGATTCGAGCGCACTCGAATGACGTAAGTGGAGATAGGAGATTACACTCAACTACCAATTGGTATGAAAGCACAAAGCTAACAAAAGAGAAATTTTATTCAAAATCAACAACCTCAAAAATTACAACACACACGCTATTTATAGAGAATTACAACTCAACACAACAAACAACACCCATCTCTTAGGTCGGCACCGACTCACGACCCATTTTAAGTCGTGACCGACTTAACACTCGCGACTCAACGCTTTTACAACAGACCAAAATACAACCGACTCATCCAAGGTCGTTAACGACCTAACACATTACATCTATGACCGACTCAACTCTTGCCGACTCAACCCCCAAGTCGCACACGACTTAGTACCATACATCTCACACATCCATAGGTCGGTAACGACCTACAATACAACACACATAACCTCTAGGTCGGTAACGACCTAAATACAACACGACTCAACAAGCCCAGCGACTCACGACTCAACCGACTTAACACTGGACGACTCATCTAGGTCGTAGTCCCTCCACCGACTCAAGCCTCCATCAGTTGAACCCTTCTCCCTCTTGATGCTAACTCGGGCACGACTTATGGATAAGTTGTTGAGTCGTGTACGACTCATCAGGTACGAACACCCCACGATCCCCTTGAGTCGTAACCTTGTTTCCTTAACTCGTATGCGACTCAAGTATCTGTTATCTCGTGCCTCCTCTTCTCTCGCCCAATTAGGTCGGAAACGTTCCATGCTCTTGAGTCGTAGACGACTCAAGTCCGATGCCTCATCTCCCTTTTTGTTAAGCCGTAGCTCGTTCCTCCAAGCTTCGTTAGGTCGGAAACGACTCATGCATCTATTAACCCGTGAACGACTCATCAAACACGTATGACTTAAGCCGTTAAGAGATGCATCCCTCTCATATATCTCCTTCAATTGTCTCGTGTACGACTTACGAGTTAAATCCGAAGCTCCTTGACTCGTGCACGACTTAATATGGTCTAACTTCTGAATTCCCATAGGCCTTGCTGCATCATCCTCCCCTGGTTGAGAAAAATTCGACCTCGAATTTGTAAATTCTTCCTCAACAATCTCATTCCCATGATACGGAGTTAAGTGTTTGATGTTAAAAACATCAGAAGTATAAACATCATCTGGTAACTTTAATCGATAGGCATTCTCATTGATTTTCTTCAAAACTTCAACTGGACCAATTTTTCGCGCCTTCAACTTGTTATAAGCACCCACTGGAAAACGATCCTTTGTTAACACAGCATAAACCAAATCGCCTTCATTAAGTTCAACATTTCGACGTTTCAAATCTGCAAACTTCTTATATTTCTCGTTCGACTTTTCCAATCGTTCCTTAACGATTCTATGACATTCAGTCAGCTCGTCAACAAAATCAACAGCTCGTTTAACTGTTCCCTTCGACTGTGGTACTACTGCCAAATCTAGCGGTCCCCTGGGTAAAATTGAATAAACGATCTGAAATGGACTGAATCCTGTGCTACGATTCACTGCATGATTATGAGCAAACTCAGCTTGGCATAATTTCATGTCCCAACTTCTCAAATTATCCTGTACAAGACAACGCAACAAATTTCCCAATGACCTGTTAACAACTTCTGTCTGCCCATCAGTTTGTGGATGGTAAGCGCTACTAAAATTCAGCTTTGTTCCGACCATCTTCCACAAACTCAGCCAAAAGTGACTCAGGAAACGAGTATCTCGATCAGAAACAATAGATTCTGGTAAACCATGAAGTCGATAAATCTCCTTGAAAAATAACTGCGCCACTCGTACTGCATCTGCTGTCTTCTTGCAAGCAACAAAATGTGCCATCTTTGAAAACCTGTCCACCACAACAAATATCGAATCATTTCCCCTTTGAGTTCTCGGCAAACCCAAGACAAAATCCATGCTAATATCAACCCATGGCTTAGATGGTACTGGTAATGGCCTATACAACCCTGCATTCGTTGCTGTCCCCTTTGAAACTTGGCAAATATGACATCGCTCCACGAATCTTTCAACCTCTTTCCTCATCGACGGCCAAAAGTAAGACTGCGAAATCAACTGTAAAGTACGATCACGGCCAACATGTCCTTCATCGTGCAATTCCTTCACAATCTTCATCCTCAAACTACAGTCCCGAATACATAAACGATTTCCTTTAAACAGAAAACCATCAACTAACATGAATTCATCGGTACTCCCATCCTTCACTTTTTCAACATATTTCACAAAGTAAGGATCTTCTTCAATCATCTCTGGCAACATTTCAAACCCCGTCACTTCCACCTTCATTGTCGTCAGTAAATGACTCCTCCTACTTAAAGCATCTGCTACTCGATTCGTCACCCCTGATTTGTGCTTAACGACAAAAGTAAACTGCTGTAAATATGCAATCCATGATGCATGTCTTGCTGAAATCTTATCTTGCCCCTGTAAATGTTTCAAAGCTTCGTGATCAGTGTACAGAACAAATTCCTTCTGAAATAAGTAATGTCTCCAATGCTTAACAGCCTGAACAACAGCATAAAATTCAACGTCATATGTACTGTATCTGATCTTTGCCCCTGACAGTTTCTCACTAAAATAAGCAACTGGCTTTCCATTCTGGCTCAGAACTCCTCCAATACCAACCTTCGAAGCATCAGTATGCAATTCAAACAATAACTGAAAATTAGGTAGAACAAGAATTGGTGCAGACGTCAACAATTCCTTGATCCTTTCAAAGGCAACCCCCGCTTCCTCTGACCACACCAACTGTTTACCCTTCATGCAATCAGTCACTGGAGCCATCACGCTACTGAAGTGTGGTATGAACCTTCGGTAGAATGACGCTAGCCCATGAAAACTTCTCACTTCTGTAATTGTCTTTGGGTGTGGCCAATTCTTGACTGCTTCAACTTTGCTCTGGTCAACTTGAATACCTTTCCCTGAAACAACATACCCCAGGAATAAAACACTAGGTGTCATAAACACACATTTCTTTGTAGCAGCATAAAATTGTTCTTCACGAAGAATAAACAACACTTCTCTCAGATGTAGAACATGTTCCTCCGTACTCCTGCTATAAATCAAAATATCATCGAAATAAACCACGACGAACTTTCCAATGAGTGGTCTAAAAATTTGATTCATCACCCGCATGAATGTACTAGGTGCATTAGACAAACCAAATGGCATAACCAACCATTCGTACAACCCCTCTCTAGTTTTGAAAGCTGTCTTCCATTCGTCTCCAGGTCTGATACGAATTTGATGATAACCACTCTTCAAATCAATTTTCGAGAATATAGTTGCCCCACTCAACTGATCCAACAAATCATCCAACCTCGGCATAGGAAATCTGTAACGAACAGTGATCTTATTCAAAGCTCTACTATCAGTGCACATTCTCCAAGTTCCGTCCTTCTTTGGTACTAACAATGCAGGTATAGCACACGGACTCAAACTTTCCTGAATACGACCCTGTTCAAGTAATTCTTCCACCTGCCTTCTCAATTCCTCATGTTCCTTCGGACTCATACGATAATGTGGTCGATGTGGTAACACTGCCCCCGGAACAAGATCAATCTGATGTTGAATGTCTCTAAGTGGTGGTAACTCCTTTGGCAACTCCTCTGGAAAGACATCTTCAAACTCTTCCAAAACTGGCTTTGCTTCTTCGGGAATCTCAACTTCTTCACTACTCTCTCTCCCAATCAACAAAAACACTTCCGGTTCTTCCTCCACTTCTTTAACAAACTCCTTCAAAGTCAACAGAGTTTTCAATTCTTCAATCTCTTCTAGTTTGCTCTCCTTCTGTTGCTGTCTCTTGGGAACCAAAGTGATTTTAGTACCCTCGAACATGAAACTGTAACTATTGGCACGACCGTCATGTTGAACTGCTCTATCAAACTGCCATGGCCTGCCCAGCAACAAATGACAAACATCCATATCCACAATATCACACCAAATTTCATCTTTGTACTTCTTCCCAATAGAAAAATTAACACAAGCTCTTCGACACACTTTCACTTCACCACCCTTCCTTAACCATGCTAGCTTGTACGGTTTAGGATGCTTCTCAGTTTTCAAGTTCAATTTCCTCACAGCCTCTGTAGAAATAATATTATCGCAACTTCCAGCATCAATAACGAACTTGCAAACTTTTCCCAGAATAGTACATGTCGATTGGAAAATATTGCTTCTCAGCCAACTACAATCCTCCTCTTGCTTAGGTGTCAAACAACTTCTCCTCATCATAAGATTACAACCTTCATCACCCGACACTTTTTCTTCCTCCTCAACATAAGGTACATTTGAATACTCTGCCTCCTCACCATCATCTGCTTCAACCTCTGCAACCATGGTTCTCTTCTTCGGCTTCGGACATTCGTTGCTTTTGTGACCCAACTCTTGACAATTATAACATTTGAAAACACTACTAGCCTTCGCCTTCTCAACCTCCTTGACCACTGGCTTTGTAACAGGTTTAGGAACATTAGAACTTCCGCCAACACCCCTTGCTTGATTATTGGAATTAGTAAACACACCACCTCCACGCCTTCCTTGTTTCTCCCAAGCTAACGCTTTCTGATGTGCCTCTGCTACTGATCTAGGATCAAACATATTAACCATATCTTGGATCTGCATTCTCAAGCCCCCAATGAATCTAGCAGTTAGCTGTTCTTCTGTTTCCATGATATCATTCCTGGCGATGAGTTGGTAAAATTCATCAGCATAATCACTAACAGATTTTGTCCCTTGCCTCAGATTCTGCAACCTCTGGTACATAAGTGATTGGTAGTTATAAGGCAAAAATGTAGATCTCATCAACTTTTTCATCTTCTCCCAAGATTCTATCTTTGACTTCCCCATTCGTTCTCGAGTAAGTTTAGTTTGTTGCCACCACGCCAAAGCTCTCCCCCTCAACCTAGTAGCAACCAACTTCACCCTTCGATTCTCCGGCACCTCCTTGAAATCAAAGATTTCCTCCACATTAGACAACCAATCTAAGAACTCCTCAGCAACCATCCCGCCTTTAAACTCCGGAATCTCCATTTTCATACCCGACTCCCAACGACGGTCATCCTCCACATCACGGTAAGAATTTCGAACTTGGTCTCGATCTCGATAATGAATACTTGCTCTATCACCCTCTTCAACAAAATCAAAGGTACGCCTACATCGATCTCGACTAACATCATCCCTTCTCTCATGCATGCTTCTTTGACTATGTCCCTCTTCATCTCTATATACTTCATGGTCAAATTCTCGATGACTTCTTCTTTCTTCATGTGCATAGTCATGATGATCTCTTCGTGATGAAATTGATGTTTCTCTTCTATCTCTACAAGAATGTGGTGATACCCTCCTCGCTTCCGTAACCAATGGCGTAACTCGGTTTCCTCCATGGTTCGAGTTTGGTGATCTCCTCCTTTGATTCAAATCATTCATCAATCTCTCCAATTTACCAATGCCTTCATCAAATTTTTCATTAATACGTTGTTCCATAAGCTCGGCTTCTTCTTTACGATACAAAGCTTCAACGTTTTGATGACGATTAGCTCTCCTTGGTGGCATGGTTAAAACTTTCACAAACTTCAACAAATTGAACACAATACTTCAAAATTTCACACGATAAGGCAATCTAGGCTCAACTGTCTCGGCAATGCTTGTCTCGGCCTTGACTCTTCACAACTTTGCTTGGCTCGGTCAAGACTTGCCTCGGCTCACTCCAAAACCTTCAAAACTTTGGCGCGCAAATCACCAATTCAAAATCCAAACAAAATCCAACTCCTCGATCCAAAATGAAATGGATCAAACTCTCCAAACTTGATGCAACTTCAATATGAACACGATGAACTACTTCAAACTTCAAAAACTTGGCTCCAAGAATCAAACTTAGCTATGATTGGCTAAGTATGGCTCCGATACCAAAACTGACGCAGCGGATTAATCAAACAAAACTTCAATCGATGAAATGTAGCAATCGGTGAGTTGAAGATACCAAAATGCCCAAGTTCGTTGATCCAAAGATACCGAACTCTAGCTATCTCAAACACGTTGATAGCGCACTATACCGTGTTCAAAGATCTACGATTCTTCGCACGTTGATCTAGCGCACTAGATTCCGTGAATCGGCTTCAACAAACGTGGATTCGAGCGCACTCGAATGACGTAAGTGGAGATAGGAGATTACACTCAACTACCAATTGGTATGAAAGCACAAAGCTAACAAAAGAGAAATTTTATTCAAAATCAACAACCTCAAAAATTACAACACACACGCTATTTATAGAGAATTACAACTCAACACAACAAACAACACCCATCTCTTAGGTCGGCACCGACTCACGACCCATTTTAAGTCGTGACCGACTTAACACTCGCGACTCAACGCTTTTACAACAGACCAAAATACAACCGACTCATCCAAGGTCGTTAACGACCTAACACATTACATCTATGACCGACTCAACTCTTGCCGACTCAACCCCCAAGTCGCACACGACTTAGTACCATACATCTCACACATCCATAGGTCGGTAACGACCTACAATACAACACACATAACCTCTAGGTCGGTAACGACCTAAATACAACACGACTCAACAAGCCCAGCGACTCACGACTCAACCGACTTAACACTGGACGACTCATCTAGGTCGTAGTCCCTCCACCGACTCAAGCCTCCATCAGTTGAACCCTTCTCCCTCTTGATGCTAACTCGGGCACGACTTATGGATAAGTTGTTGAGTCGTGTACGACTCATCAGGTACGAACACCCCACGATCCCCTTGAGTCGTAACCTTGTTTCCTTAACTCGTATGCGACTCAAGTATCTGTTATCTCGTGCCTCCTCTTCTCTCGCCCAATTAGGTCGGAAACGTTCCATGCTCTTGAGTCGTAGACGACTCAAGTCCGATGCCTCATCTCCCTTTTTGTTAAGCCGTAGCTCGTTCCTCCAAGCTTCGTTAGGTCGGAAACGACTCATGCATCTATTAACCCGTGAACGACTCATCAAACACGTATGACTTAAGCCGTTAAGAGATGCATCCCTCTCATATATCTCCTTCAATTGTCTCGTGTACGACTTACGAGTTAAATCCGAAGCTCCTTGACTCGTGCACGACTTAATATGGTCTAACTTCTGAATTCCCATAGGCCTTGCTGCATCAGATATTAAGAAAATACTATTATGTAATCCATATCTTGTATACGGAATTTGTTATTAAAATCGTATCATTAGAGTTACATGTATGATTATAAACAATAACATTCATAATTTACAACTACGATGTTGAAGTTCCTTTTAATTTATACTATTTATTCTCTACCTATTAATTTATACGTTTCATTCTCTACCTATTAATTTATACTATTTATTCTCTACCTATTAATTTATACGTTTTATTCTCTACCTATTAATTTATACGTTTTATTCTCTACCTATTAATTTATACTATTATTCTCTACCTATTAATTTATTAAAAATTATTAAAATTTTATGGGTCGTTACACTCTCTCCCACTCAAAACTTTTCGTCCCCGAAAAGGAAGGAGGTAGGAGAATAGAGCAACCAGAAATAAAAGTAGATTGAAAGTCAGGGGTAAATAATTGATTTAACTATATAAATTTTACTTGAGATATTCATACTTTTCAAAACTCATTTGTAAAACTTCTTGCTCCCTTTATAAATACCATTTATATTTTAAATAACACCTTTATAAGTATATGAAAACTATTTTAAAATAATTATTTACGTCATTAGTTATATTTAAAGAAGCTATTTGAAAACAATAAATTCATAACTCATGAAATTTTTAATTTATCTCAAGATACTTTTCAAATATTATCAATAAATTAATAATCATTTTCTTTAAATATGTTTTATTTAATTAATAACTTCAAAAATATTTATACCACTAAAATTTTCTATTAACCAATGTAGTGAACAGATAAGCAATCGTTAAAAGATTATTGTAACAACCCGAGATTTCGCAGTGATTTATAATTGTTATCAAACGATTAATCTATTGGTTAATTGCAGTTGGTTGTTTTAAAAATCAAGTTGATATTTGTTTAAAAAAAATTTGTTAAGTGTAAATTTGGGTTTTGAATCTAGTTGAATTCTTGTAAACATTTATTTAAGAAATTTTTTGGGCTTTGAATGTTGGCCCATGGAAGTTGCACCGTGTTGTCTCGAGTCATACCCGTTCCCCCTTTTCGTTTTTCATTGGAAACCCTTAACCTAAAAAAAATCAAACGAAGAGAAATAATGGCGGCTCAGCTCTTCGTTCTTCCTTCTCCAAACCAGGCACGCGAGATTTTGTGAAGTCGCGAACCTCTGGTTGCTCGTTCGAAAGCATCTACGATCGACTATTCCTGGGTGTTGCCTCGGCCGCTTCTTCGTTGGCGAGTCCGTCTTCGCTTCAATCAAGGTGAGTAATTTTAAATTACTCACATCTGATTCGATTTCATGGATATGTGATTATGAGTTTTTAGGCCTTGAGTTTTGGTACTTTGACTTGGTCACTTGGGATTTGTAATAGTATTTGATTTCGATCTCATTTTGCTTTGCGTTGACTTGGTTGCACCATTGGTGATTTCTGACTTGATTTTATCTTAGTTTGATTTTCAAATTTGTTTCGATCGAGGGTTGCTTGACTACGTCTCGGCCATTCGAGTATATGCTGTTGTTGATGATTTATAGTGGCCAACTAATTTTGTTTTAATGCTTTGACAATGATGTTTTCGTTTGACTTTGGCTATATTGTTTACTGCCGTTGATAGTACTTTCGGCTTTGTTCGATTTTACATGTTATTTCATAACTTCGGCCATTAGCAGTTGACTTTGTGAATTCTTTGATTTCGGTAGAGGCTGATGCAACTGACTCGTGTTGTTGCATTGGTTATCCACTTGACTTTGTTGAGCCACCTCTGTTGTCTCTCTGACCTAGAGCCTCTGGTGATGCATACATCAGTGCCTGTGCACTGGTGTACTTTCTTTTGAAAGCATACATCAGCGTCTGTGCTCACTTACTTGACTGGTCAGTAGCTTGACCTTTGCAATTTTGTTAATATTTTGGCCTTGCAATTTCATTTTATTGCTGTCTCATCTTGTTCATATGGTGTTGGGTTCAGTCTGGTGCCAATTGATTCTGCACTTGCACTGTCCCTGACCCTTTGGCACTCCTGTTCATCTCAATTACCTATTGTGGCGATCTGGTACCTCCATATGTTTTGTTTTTCTTGGAAGTACTCATGTTGTTTCCTTTTGAACTGGTCGAGTTCATTGCAGTAGTTTATTTTGTGTGCACTACTTTATTTAGTTCACCTGAACTTGGAACCAATCCAGTGTGTTGTTAAATACTTTTGCAACTGCTGTCATAATTGTTGGCACTGCTAACATTACATATTTACACTTATTTGTGTCCTCATTTATATACATGAACGTGGTATGACTCGAGCATTGCCTCTTTGCTGCATATGTTTTGTGTCACTGTTGCATACATGTTGAAATCATTCCTCTTGTTGCATTTCCAGATTCATTTCGATGAATTCTGTTTCTTTGTTGATTTTCAGTTTCATAATATTTGGCATGTCTTTGTCACATATATGAATTAGTTTCCATGTTCATGATCACTGGTTTTAGACCTTGGTCCATGTGCATCACTCTACATCTGTTGCATCTATTGGTTTGCTTGCACATATCTCAAGCTTGACCTTTGCATATGCTATCTGGTTGAAGCATTTGCTGTTTGAACTTATACTCTAACAATTGCTGAGTTGTAGCTCTGTAGTATGTGTCATTTGAGTCATTGGGTGGTCAGTTCCATTTATTGTTCTGGTTTCACTCGAGTTTTGTTCAAGATCTTCAGTGCACCATGCACTGCTGGATGGGTGTCTGGTTCATTTTATTTGAGTTGCCTTTTGTTCCAGAAAGTTGATTGATCATATTTTTGCTGTCTGCATAAAGTTGTACCATGGCCTTGTATACTTGGTCATTTGAGTTGAGTTGCTTTGCCGTTGTGTTGCGTCAAGGACTCGACCATAGCAGTTTTGATCTTCTGTCACAACTAGGTCTGCAGTTTGATATTGTGTAGCCAGTCGGGGCACGTGCGCTTCATGTAGTCTTCTTTTGACTTCATGTAGCATTTTTTGTTATCAGTTGGTTTATGTTTGAGCATCACAGTTCTGATATACTTTGGAATTGTTCTTGAATTCACTTGAGTTGAATCCATCCTAAGCGCTCGGATTTGACCTTGTGCTAATTCCTATTTCATCACTGTAGTGGCAAGGCAGTGCACGCAAGCATGAACTGCAGCCACATGGTATTCGTTGGGTACATCATCACTGTAGTGGCAAGGCAGTGCATGCAAGCGTGAACTGCAGCCACACGGTATTGCTTTTATTGATATTTCAATTACTTTTGATCAATTGATCTTTTGCGTATTTCATATGCCGTATTGGCGAGGCAGTACACGTTAGCGTGTACTGCAGCCAATTAGAATTGATGTTTTTAAGTGATATTTCAATGGTTTGAATTGATTTAGTTTCATTTGATCATTTTGTTGTTATCTTATTATCTATTTGATAATTAGATTATGAATTTCTAGTTATTTATTAATAATTAGATTTTGATGTTAATTGCCGATTAGGCAATTCTGATGTTTTTCTAAATTATCTTCTTTAACAATCCTTTCATCTATCTTTGTTGATAATTTGAGTTTGCTGAATTGTTGTTTAACACTATACGTGTTATATTCACCGTTATCCGATTTTCTTGTTAAAGGATCGGATAGGTGAATTTATTTTGACTGTTGCCTAATTGTTAATTAATTATTACTGCTTCTGTGAATTAATAACTGAGTTTGAATTAGACTGACCCATGTATTATTTTCTTTTGAATGTAATACTCGGGTCAGACCGAGTATTTACTGGTTGTTGATGTCTTACTTTGGGTTGCTGCTTGAGCTATGAAGTTTCTTTATATCATTTGGAGTAGATGTTATCATAGTATAGGATGTTGTACATTCATGTAAATTATTTACGATAATGTACTTGTATATGTAACTCCAGAGTCGACAGTTGTAGTTGAATCATATGTGTTGTATCAAATGTATTGTAACTGACATCAGTTATTATATATATGAGACTTTTCGTTTATCTGTGTTCCGCATTTATATTATCTGTGTTATTATTATATTTATTTTCCTAAACTATTATGAACCATCGTAGTTCGTTTTATACTGTAATTGGATATGTCGATGGGAGTAAATAAATAAGAGGTGAAAAATTAAAAATATATACTACTCCTATCGAGGTAACCAATACTAGTGTAAGGCCTAACTATGGATGGCCGCTCCTATCCAGCCTTATTCTTCGTAATAACAGACAGTATTTCTTTTAATACTCTTTGTTATTGTGAGCATAGAGGTGGGGCATCACAGTTGGTATCAGAGCTTGGGGTTTATGGACATAATATGTAACATGACTTAGATGGAACATGTGTTACAACTATTAATCGATGTTTTATTGTTCTTTGAGTCAAAACTAAAGTTTTGAAAATATGTTGAAATTTTTAAATATCTTTATTTAAAAAATAAAAAGTGAAACTGTGTTTTGATGATTGATCGAGTGTGTTCCGTTTACCAGAGTGCGCAGCGGAAACAGTGACTGTCTTCTCTGAGTATGGCTGATAACCTTTTTGATTTGAAAATCTAATTATGAAATTGAAATAAATTTCATTTGTTGTTTACATAATTGTGCTTATTTTGTTCTCTTTGAAAATTTCGAATCCGATTTGAGGATTCGAAGCGATTGCAGTTATGTAATTTTGTTGACATTTTTGCTGTTTTGAATTATCTTCATTGAAGATATATTCTAATGATTTCTTTGTTCATTTTGCGGTATACGTGCAAATTTATGTTGCACGTTACTGTATTATTTTGTTACGTTGAACCGATTTTTGGTTTTAACGTATTTTGTTACTGTTATTTTATAACGGGATTTTTACACCGGTGCTAGATTTTTGAATCACGGTGTTTGTCGACATTTTGATGAATGAAATTTCACTTATATTATATTCTGATGTAGATTATTTTGATGAGATTTTGACGTTTAAAAATTACCATCGCATTGACTTCAGTAACCGTCAAATTTTAAAGTGGATTTTCAAGCGGTTATCCCGCAATACTGATTTTGAGATCCGTTTCTAAGGTGTTTTGAGAAGTGCGATTTCCTTTTCAAAATTATCACTAATATTGCTGTTTTTATCACGGATTTGCAAATCGTTTTAGAAATAAAATTGTTTTTCAAAATTTTTATAGTTTACGTTTTCAAAAGAATGAGAAAGCGATTTAAACGTTTCAGCAAAATCGAGGACTACGAACCCTTTCTTTTACTGATTCGCTTAATTCCGGACTTGTTCGTTTGAGAATGTAACTTATTATTACTTTTATAAAATAAATGAAATTGTTTTCAGAAGTTTTGCATTTTGCGCTTTCAAAGGAATGAGGAAGCAATTTAAACGTTTCAGAAAAATCGAGGATTATGATCGCTTTCTTTTACTGATTCGCTTAATTACGGACTTGTCCGTTTGAGGATGTGAAATGTTATTTTTGAAATACACCATTTTGCACTTTCAAGGAAACGATGAAGAGAATTAAACGATTTAGTAAAACTCGTGGTTATGGGACTTGTGCATTTGCTATTTTGGTTAATTCCGGACTCGTTAATTGAAATATTTGTTGTTTTGATGATATTGATGATTTTCGTGTGCTTACGAGCCACTATGATGGAACTTCGGGTCATATGATGGACCTTTGGGTCATATGTTGGACTTTCGGGTCATATGATGGGCGCCAAAATTATAATGACGGTACTTGGTAGGCTTCGGCCATATGAGATGCATGTGCGGCGTAGCTAAAACTCGCCATATGATGGGATCGATCCAACCTTTTTTGTTGATTTTCTAGAATATATTAATTGATTCCTAGATATTTGTTGAATCTAATTATCTGCAGGTAATTAGATATATGATGTTATGAGTTCTGATTATCGTTTTTGATAATCAGATATTTGTTGTTTCTGATTATCGCTTGTGATAATTAGATATATGATGTTATGAGTTCTGATTATCGTTTTGATAATCGGATATTTGTTGTTTCTGATTATCGCTTGTGATAATTAGATATATGATGTTATGAGTTCTGATTATCGTTTTTGATAATCATTCTGATTATCACTTGTGATAATTAGATATATGATGTTATGAGTTCTGATTATCGTTTTTGATAATCAGATATTTCTTGTTTTTGATTATCGCTTGTGATAATTAGATAAATGATGTTATGAGTTCTGATTATCATTTTTGATAATCGGATATTTGTTGTTTCTTATTATCGCTTGTGATAATTAGATATATGATGTTATGAGTTCTGATTATCGTTTTTGATAATCGGATATTTGTTGTTTCTGATTATCGCTTGTGATAATTAGATATATGATGTTATGAGTTCTGATTATCGTTTTTGATAATCGAATATTTGAGATTTGGTTATCGTTTTTGATAATCGAATATTTGTTGATTTGAGATTTGATTATCGTTTTTGATAAACGAATATTTGTTGATTTGAGATTTGATTATTGTTTTTGATAATCGAATATTTGTTGATTTGATTATCGTTTTTGATAATCGAATATTTGTTAATTTGATTATCGTTTTTGATAATCGAATATTTGTTGACTTGATTATTGTTTTTGATAATCGAATATTTGTTGATTTGATTATCGCTTGTGATAACTAAATATTTGTTGATATGATTTCTGATTATCGTTTTTGATAATTAGATATTTGATGTTTCTGATTATCGTTTTTGATAATTAGATATTTGATGTTTTTGATTATCGTTTTTGATAATCGAATATTTGTTGATTTGATTATCGTTTTTGATAATCGAATATTTGTTGACTTGATTATTGTTTTTGATAATCGAATGTTTGTTGATTTGATTATCGCTTGTGATAATTAAATATTTGTTGATATGAGTTTTGATTATCGTTTTTGATAATTAGATATTTGATGTTTTTGATTATCGTTTTTGGTAATCGAATATTTGTTGATTTGATTATCGTTTTTGATAATCGAATATTTGTTGACTTGATTATTGTTTTTGATAATCGATATTTGTTGATTTGATTATCGTTTTTGATAAATGGATATTTGTTGAATTGAGATTTCTAATTATTGTTTTGATATTTGCACCTTTGTTGTTTTCTGATTATCTACTTGATAGTTAGATTTTGTTAAGAATTTGCGAATTTCTTTTATGAAATTAAAAGATTTCTTTGGCATTTGTGTCCTTGACCTTTATTTTTCTAGCTTAACCAGTTTATGTTAGAAAAATAAACTGTTAACGACGACCTTAATTACGAAAATTGCGGGGACGCAATTTTTATAAGGAGGGGAGTCTGTAACAACCCGAGATTTCGCAGTGATTTATAATCGTTATCAAACGACTAATCTATTGGTTAATTGCAGTTGGTCGTTTTAAAAATCAAGTTGATATTTGTTTAAAAAATTTTTTGTTAAGTGTAAATTTGGGTTTTGAATCTAGTTGAATTCTTGTAAACATTTATTTAAGAAAATTTTCGGGCTTTGAATGTTGGCCCATGGAAGTTGCACCATGTTGTCTTGAGTCATACCCGTTCCCCCCCTTCGTTTTTCACTGGAAACCCTTAACCTAAAAAAAAAATCAAACGAAGAGAAATAATGGCGGCTCAGCTCTTCGTTCTTCCATCTCCAAATCAGGCACGCGAGATTTTGTGAAGTCGCCGACCTTTGGTTGCTCGTTCGAAAGCATCTACGATCGACTATCCCTGGGTGTTGCCTCGGCCGCTTCTTCGTTGGCGAGATCGTCTTCGCTTCAATCAAGTTGAGTAATTTTAAATTACTCACATCTGATTCGATTTCATGGATATGTGATTATGAGTTTTCAGGCCTTGAGTTTTGGTACTTTGACTTTGGTCACTTGGGATTTGTGATAGTATTTGATTTCGATCTCATTTTGCTTTGCGTTGACTTGGTTGCACCATTGGTGATTTCTGACTTGATTTTATCTTAGTTTGATTTTCAAATTTGTTTCGATCGAGGGTTGCTTGACTACGTCTCGGTCATTTGAGTATATGTTGTTGTTGATGATTTATAGTGGCCATCTGATTTTGTTTTAATGCTTTGACAATTATGTTTTCGTTTGACTTTGGCTATATTGTTTACTGCCGTTGATAGTACTTTCGACTTTGTTCGATTTTACTTGTTATTTCATAACCTCGGCCGTTAGCAGTTGACTTTGTGAATTCTTTGATTTTGGTAGAGTTTGATGCAACTGACTCGCGTTGTTGCATTGGTTATCCACTTGACTTTGTTAAGCCACCTCTGTTGTCTCTCTGACCTGGAGCCTCTGGTGATGCATACATCAGTGCCTGTATGCACTGGTGTACTTTCTTTTGAAAGCATACATCAGCGTCTGTGCTCACTTACTTGACTGGTCAGTAGCTTGTCCTTTGCAATTTTGTTAATATTTTGGCCTTGCATTTTCATTTTATTGCTGTCTCATCTTGTTCATATGGTGTTGGGTTTAGTCTGGTGCCAATTGATTCTGCACTTGCACTGTCCCTGACCCTTTGGCACTCCTGTTCATCTCAATTACCTTTGTGGTAATCTGGTGCCTCCATATGTTTTGTTTTTCTTGGAAGTACTCATGTTGTTTCCTTTCGAACTGGTCGAGTTCATTGCAGTAGTTTATTTTGTGCACACTACTTTATTTAGTTCACCTGAACTTGGAACCAATCCAGTGTGTTGTTAAATACTTTTGCAACTGCTGTCACAATCGTTGGCACTGCCAACATTACATATGTACACTTATCTGTGTCCTCATTTATATACATGAATGTGGTATGACTCGAGCATTGCCTCTTTGCTGCATATGTTTTGTGTCACTGTTGCATACATGTTGAAATCATTACTCCTGTTGCATTTCCAGATTCATTTCGATGAATTTTGTTTCTTTGTTCATTTTCAGTTTCATAATATTTGGCATGTCTTTGTCACATATATGAATTAGTTGCCATGTTCATGATCACTAGTTTTAGACATTGGTCCATGTGCATCTCTCTACATCTGTTGCATCTATTGGTTTGTTTGCACATATCTCTAGCTTGACCTTTGCATATGCTATCTGGTCGAAGCATTTGCTGTTTGAACTTATACTCTAACAATTTCTGAGTTGTAGCTCTGTAGTACGTGTCATTTGAGTCATTGGGTGGTCAGTTCCATTTATTGTTCTGGTTTCACTCGAGTTTTGTTCAAGATCTTCAGTGCACCATGCACTGCTGGATGGGTGTCTGGTTCATTTGATTTGAGTTGCCTTTTGTTCCAGAAAGTTGATTGATCATATTTTTGCTGTCTGCATAAAGTTGTACCATGGCCTTGTATACTTGGTCATTTGAGTTGAGTTGCTTTGCCATTGTGTTGCGTCAAGGATTCGACCACAGCAGTTTCGATCTTCTGTCACAACTGGGTCTGCACTTTGATATTGTGTAGCCAGTTGGGGCACGTGCACTTCTTGTAGACTTCTTTTGATTTCATGTAGCATTTTCCGTTATCAGTTGGCTTATGTTTGAGCATCACAGTTCTGATATACTTTGGAATTGTTCTTGAATTCACTTGAGTTGATCCAGCCTAAGCGCTCGGATTTGACCTTGTGCTAATTCCTATTTCATCACTGTAGTGGCAAGGCAGTGCACGCAAGTGTGAACTGCAGCCACACGGTATTCGTTGGGTACATCATCACTGTAGTGGCAAGGCAGTGCATGCAAGCGTGAACTGCAGCCACACGGTATTGCTTTTATTGATATTTCAATTACTTTTGATCCACTGATCTTTTGCATATTTCATATGCCGTATTGGCGAGGCAGTACACGTTAGCGTGTACTGCAGCCAATTAGAATTGATGTTTTTAAGTGATATTTCAATGGTTTGAATTGATTTAGTTTCATTTGATCATTTTGTTGTTATCTAATTGTCTATTTGATAATTAGATTACGAGTTTCTAGTTATTTATTAATAATTAGATTTTGATTTTAATTGCCGATTACGCAATTCTGATGTTTTTCTAAATTATCTTCTTTAATAATCCTTTCATCTATCTTTGTTGATAATTTGAGTTTGCTGAATTGTTGTTTAACACTTTACGTGTTATATTCACCGTTATCCGATTTTCTTGTTAAAGGATCGGATAGGTGAATTTATTTTGAATGTTGCCTAATTGTTAATTAATTATTACTGCTTCTGTGAATTAATAACTGAGTTTGAATTAGACTGACCCGTGTATTATTTTCTTTTGAATGTAACACTCGGGTCAGACCGAGTATTTACAGGTTGTTGATATCTTACTTTGGGTTGCTGCTTGAGCTATGAAATTTCTTTATATCATTTGGAGTAGATGTTGTCATAGTATAGGATGTTGTACATTCATGTATATTATTTACGATAATGTACTTGTATATGTAACTTCCAGAGTCGACGGTTGTAGTCAAATCATATGTGCTGTATCAAATGTATTGTAACTGACATCAGTTATTATATATATGAGACTTTTCGTTTATCTGTGTTCCGCATTTATATTATCTGTGTTATTATTATATTTATTTTCCTAAACTATTATGAACCATCGTAGTTCGTTTTATACTGTAATTGGATATGTCGATGGGAGTAAATAAATAAGAGGTGAAAAATTAAAAATATATACTACTCCTATCGAGGTAACCAATACTAGTGTAAGGCCTAACTATGGATGGCCGCTCCTATCCAGCCTTATTCTTCGTAATAACAGACAGTATTTCTTTTAATACTCTTTGTTATTGTGAGCATAGAGGTGGGGCGTCACAATTATATTGAAAAAGGAACGAAGGTAGGTTCGGAAAAACAGAATCAAGCTGAACAACGAAAGCTGAGAAGATAAGGTAGATTTAAGGAATAGAATCGGGCATGAATCGTAAATTTCAAACCATAGGAGTTTCAATTTCAAATATTAACACAAAATTTCTTTGTTGAAAAATACCTTTATAATAAAATCCCTTTATATCGAAATAAATCTTTCTCTCAAAAATACTTTTATAACTCGATGTTTCAACAAGTTTATCCTCGTTCTTGTAGACTTTGGCCATGCGTTGATCAGGCGCAAAGCTACAATTGTTCAAGTACTTGGTAGACCCATTTCAACACCTAGTGAAAATACTTGAAAAACTTTAAAAAAAAAACAGATATGGAAAGTACAATCCAAAAAAAATAACCAAACCAAAACCTTTGTCCGACCATGGTTCGCAGATACACAATGGTTACGCCCGGATCCCCCAAGAAACAATCCATATCTGTAAGCTTTATCAGCCCTGCGAGTTACGCCATGATGACTAGTAGAGTGCAGGATACACAATGGTTACGCCTGGATCCCCCAGGAAACAATTCGTACCCCTAGGCAAGACTCAGCCAGGCACTTGCGCTACTATTCCCGGCCTACACAGATTGCTGGATACACAATGGTTACGCCTGGATCCCCCAGGAAACAATCCGTACCCCTATGCAAGAATCAGTCAGGCAATTGCGCTATGCATTCACGAGAGAAAAAAAACCATGGGTTACGCCACGGTGGGAACACTCGAGTATTACATCCGGAAAACCAAAAATCAGAGAGAATAATATCGGTAGAATGAATCCACGATGTGGCCACAAAGCGGATATCAAGAAGAAGGCACTTTCCATATCTTTACTTTGAAAATATATATCATATAGTACCTTTTCAAATCACTTTCAAATATCATACTTATATAAAGTCCATTATATATAGGATTCCCTTTTTCCCAAATCGAATGCTTTCCAAATCAATAGTAGATCAAATCATACTTATATAGACTTCGATTATATAAAATAGCTTTCCAAATTGAGTACTATCAAATCAATGGATTTCAAATCAATTTCATACTTTTACAAATCCAATTTATATACGTTCGACCACTCCCAAATCAAGTGCTTAATAATATAAGGTTCTCAATTTCAAATCATTCAATATCCATTCAGTTTCCAAATCATACATGATTTCACCAAATTTTCTTCCAAATTAAGTATCTAAATTTCAAAGTTCCCAAAATAATAGGTTTAGAAAGTTATCCCAGTTTCTAAATTAAAATAATTCAAGTCAAACAAATTTATTTCCAAAATCTTCATAAGAGTACTGGTTTTTAATTTCAATTTCTTTTCAAAACTAAAATTTTTCTCAAAATCAATTATACTCAAATGGTTTCCATATTTATAATTATCCCTTTAAAACTTTTAAACTATCTATTTCTAGTTGAAATATTCAATTTACCTTTATGAAAATTATTATTCAAAACTATATTTTTTTTTTCGAAACATTTCAAACTAAATTTATATTCTTTATCAAACATTTTATACTCTTCAAAATTTCTTAGTTTTAAAATTTTAGACTTGACTTGGAAGTGTTCGAACCTTCAAAATGATAAGGGGAAATCACATTTTCAATTCAAGAGTTGAAAATCTATAATAAATCAATTTCAGTATATAGGGTTATACCAAAACAAATTCGAAACTCGAGGACTAAACACCGGTCTCACTTTAAATTATTTCAAATATATACATATATCTTTCGAAAATATCAAATTATACTTCGGAATTTGAAATCATAACGGTTTTACAAAACCACTCGCATAGCGAGCTATTAAAGTGGCCTCTCCCCCACTCTGAAACTCGAAAATCAATGTCGAAGATGCGTGCACTCATCACCGAAATTATTTTCCGGCGACATACGTTAGTTCTGGACTTCTATTTTCTTGAAAACTTCTTCGAAATTTCTTCAAAATTATTGGAACTCATTTGAACTCATTTGAAACATTTCTTATTTGGAAAAATACCTTTAAATCGTATTATTTTTATATATTTTCCAAAATCTTAAATCCAATTTCAAAATACCGGAATTCAATTCTCGAATTTCAAATTTAACCCTTTAGTTGTAAATCATTTTTATATAAATCAATTTCTTACAAGTTTTCAAATTTTCAAATCCTTTCAAAACTTTTATATATATAGAATAACATTTCTTATTTGTTTTATATATATAGGTATATAATCCTTATCGAAAACAATTTCTTTTTATATATAGAATAAAATCATAGTTATCAAAATAATAATTTCGGTACAAAACAATTTCAAAATACAACATACTCGATTTTTCAAAGGGTGATTTAAGAATGGATTTCAAAACAAAGCTAGAGATTTAAATTAGAAGACTCTAACCAATAGAATCCTAATTCGAAGATAGACTTGATCGAAGATGATTAAATTACAAAATAGGAGATGGACATACTTCTATAAATCACGGGCGACCTAAATCGGGTCAATCGTGCATCTAGCAATATGATGGATGCAGAATTCTAAGGCAAATCGACATTCGATCGCTAGAGATAGAATTTGGAATAACAGGAGATAGTAGCATCTAAACCGAGGATACAAAAATCTTCGGTGAATCGACGCCAATTGTAAAGGAGTTTTCATCCCCCTTTACAAATCATTTAGTGGAGTTATTGGATACTCCAGAATCAAAAGATTATAAATAGAGAGAGACAAGAATGAATTTTGGAACCGAGGGACATTCCAAAATTCAAAGGAAAACGAGTCAGAAAGGAAGAGATTCAACTCGAGCGAAAGTGATTCTGTCAATAAATTTATCATATATGCTAAGGTTTTCCTAGAGCCAAAGCTCTGATAACAACTGAAGCGACCCGATAATTTGGACCATTCAAATCGACAATAAAACCATACATGTCCGACTTGAATAATTCAAAATACCGAATTGTTAATTAAAATTTGGCAAAACTTAACATATATAGTAAATAAATCATCACAGATCACAGACATAGAGTAATATAATGCAGCGGAGAAGATAAAGAATAGTAGTTCATGAAGCTACTATATACATTGGAGTTATAAATAAAATACAACTGAATATCTTAGATGTAGTGAAGTCTCCAGTATGCGCAGATGACTTCTCTGAACAAATCAACAGGATGACTGAAAGGATAGATAGCTGGATCTTCAAGCAAGGCTCCAACTTCGAAGGTGAGTCTCAAATGTTGAATCACTCAGTCTGACCCGAGCGTAAAGCAAAACACAAAAAAATGGAGTCAGGATTAACATTCTTATATCAATAAATCCAACTCAAGTGAAATATCAACTGAAATACAAATAACTTAAAGGATGTTTGGAATAACCATCCTCTAAGGGTCCATGGAACTATCTACAGGGTAGAAATATACACTATAACACCGTGGTTCTTTCATCTTAATTTATACCTCAAAATCAAATATCATTTCACTTCAAATATAGCTATTTTCCAAAATAGTATTTAGATATATTAAATAATTTATACCGTAAAATATTTTCAATTCCCTCAACTTAACAAATTGTTTCAACATCAACCCGACCTTCCCATTTAAATTAAATTCAATCTCAATTTATCAATTTAAATTCAACTCAATTCCCAAAATAACCACTTCAATTTTATCGATTTCAAATTCGGATTTGTAATCACAAAATACCCCTTTATGTAAAGACCCACAAATCTGCACTCCTTGAATAGACACTAATCTCCAGTGATTAACCAAAGATGAACGGAAATACGAACCGTTAGGGCTTTAAGAAAAAGAAAGAGAAAAAGAAAGAGGTAGAAGAAGAGAGAAAAGATAGAAAATAGAATGGAATAGAACAGAAAACAACAGAACAACATCAGAATCTCACAATTCGCAGCGGAACAACATATAATACATAAATGAATAATCTTTAAAAAAAGAACTATATCAGTTATTACATTACATTATATCATCAGAGTGTACAACAACAAACAACAACAAGCAGCGGAAAAAGAAATACTATATACTAGTAATACGCCATGCCATCCATCTTGCCTCCAGCAACTCCTGAATATCCTGATAAACCTTAACTCTTGACTGCCCGTGTGAAAATTGGTGGGCACCCAGAGTTTAGGAAGGAAAACAATAAACTCCGAGTCAGTCATGTGACTGGTGTGGGAACTCAAAACAGTTTATTTATCTTTAAAAAATCAAAATAAAGGAATATTTTTAAAGTCAATTCGCAATGCTTTTAAAAATGAGAATACCATATGGCCTCCCGCACATACACACAATGCAAATGCAGAATCAGAGGAGATTTCTCCTTATGATAGTCAAAGATGCTTGATACGCATTAAAAAGAATATTTGATATTATTACTAGTGCATAGTGTATAAAACAATTTCGAAAGTAGAATATAAATCTTAGCCAACATACGACCATTTTTGTATGCCTACTATAGCTAATATGTTCAATAGCAGGTTACCGCCACATTCCATAGCAGGCTATACAACTAAAACCGTACAAGTCTCATATTGTTTCTTTGGATTTCCAACAAATGGTCAGGCCAAGGAACTTCCCATTGCCACATAAGAACGCCTCTGGAAGGACGTCCCCGAGAACCAAACCGGATCTCTGCCAACACAAGGCCGGGTTACCCTTAACTGGGTAACTACTGACACGAGTATGCCATCCCCCGGTCCTTTGGGACCTTTATCCGAGCGCTCGTCATCAACATCACACAATCATAAATAAAGTGTTTCAACATGAGTAAGTATATGGGCTCCATACCATGATACCACCCTTTTCCAGAAGGAAATGCACGTACCCTAAAGGGAGCTACCCCTCATAACCATGCTGTATCTTTCCTGTTTTGACCATTCCGGGGTGTGAGGTTCGACGAAGTCTCGTCCACAAAGCCACGCTTTATACAAAAACTGTGCTTTGGGTCAACAAATGATCATAGAAATGATCACAAAGATAAACGATCAAACAAATGATCCTATCACAAATAATCAACACAATGATCATTTCACAGCAACACTCAGCATGTAACATTACCAAATTGGGAATATATCGCTGATAACCATCAACTACATAACCTCTGATCTCGTACATCTCAGAGAAGGGTGTTAAGCTAAGAGAATAAATTCTCCGCCACCAACAGAAATATATTTGAAAGAAATCAGCTTTATATCTCAATTTGTAATGTCAGACATACAATCCATACAAGTCTGTTCCGGACTCGAACAGAATCGAAGGCACTTACAAAGAAGTCCTTGCAATCCGGATATCCACAATCCTGATCGGATTCCCCATCACATATGGAGAACTCTATACCGAAGCAACTTGGTGCAGAGTCAATCGACAGGTCATCCTATCGCTCTCGCAAATACCCGGTCTTCAACGTCGGTCATCAATGCTATCCATTACGTCGTATCACTATTCGGAATGGGTAACGAGCGCAATAATTTAAAAAAATAAGTGTGACATTCAAATTCAAGCAAACCACAACAAATACCTTTGAAAGGTAAATATTGATAGCCGGTTATTGAACTATCAATGGATATGCACAACATCACCAGATTCCAAATAATTTTCCAAATTATTTATTTTCCAAAATTTATATCTTTACAAGATATATAATTTCAATATGTCAAAAATAAATCAATATTTATTTTTAAACAAATTCCTCTTTCTTTTATAAATTCCATAGTGAATTTATATTTCATAATATCTATGAATATACGATTTCAATTATTCATTTTCAATTTATCTTCAAAAAGATAAATTCAAAATATTCATTTAACATTGGAAAACATTTCCATACTTACTTATTTATAAGTAATTCACAAGTCTTTTTATTTTCTACACTTGGAAAATATTCAATATACTCTAATCGAAATTAAGTATATATTTTCTTTAAGGAAATCATTCTCTTAAACATATTTATTTGGGCCAAAACGAATGTTGCGTAAAACATCGTTACGACAACCCAAAATCACAAGTATAGGGATTCGAAATTAAAATAGATATATAAATCCCAATACTATACAAAACATTTCCTTTCGGAAATCATTTACTATAACAACAGTGTTATAGTCTACCATTACCGTCTATTTCTCGAAAACGTCTATTTCAAAAATGAATGTTGAAATCTATGGTTTCGAATCTTAACACATTTAAAACATCGTTAGATCGTTTTAATTCTATTTAAATCATCACATTCAAAGCCATTTCTTTAACATATTATTCACTATTCAAAACCGTGAATATACTTGTTAACCAATTTCATCATTTCTATTCCGTTTATTTCAAAGGATTATTCACTGTCTAAAATTTGAATATAACTCCACTAACAAATTACAACAATTTACTTATTAAGATAAGTCGTTGCGGATTTATAAAACAATGTTTATAAATTCCATTTCTATTTATTTTATAACAACTTCCTTTTACAAATTTCCTTTATTAATCTATTCGATTTATAACTCAATTATATACCGAAAGTCCATATTATAAGTTAAATGCTCATAATTTATTTGTTTACAAAATTGTTCTTTTAACTTCCCGAATTATAAATCTTATAACTTATAGGATTCATTTATTTATCCAAATCTATTCCCTAAATAACTTTATAAATTTTATTTATAAAATTCCATTTATAACTTCACCGTTATAATCCTATAGATTTCATTCATTTATGAAATTCATTCACAATTCATTTTAACACTTATAAAAGCTCGTTTTACAATTCCAATATTTTTAATTTATAAATATCAATTTAAAAATCTTTTATATGGATCAATTTATATTATTCTTTTAAAACGTCTTTAAACTCCTTTATAGTTTCATCATTCTCTTAGATTTACAAAATTGTCAAATTTCATAAATCCTATATTTAAACTTTTTATAATAAATTCAAAAATCCCAGTTTAAACTATTTTATAAAATCATTAATCTTATGTTTTTCAAAAATCAACTTTTAATTGTATTTCTCAAAAATCATAATTTTTATAATATTAAAATTATAACGTTTATTTATTTAAGATGAATTAATTCCAAAAATATTTTATAAACGTATACTTTCAAAAATCACTTTAGAAATCCCTTAAAAATCAAAATCGTTACTTTTAAACTTCAAAATTGGATCCGATGATGCAACACATCAAATAGTCAATCATGACTTTCCAACATCATATATCGATATGATAAACAATCAAATATCACAATATCTAAAATCAATAAATATTTGTGAGGAATCCAGTTGGATCCCTCCAACCTGTTTCCCTGCATCCACAGACATTAGAACAATACCAATTCCGCTTCAAGACGGAATATCGCGGTATATGGGATTTATAAAATATTATCTGCTTAATAGGCAGCGCAATAGGGTCTCATCCGCTATACAATGCGGGAAATCAATCAACTGCAAAATATACATATGCCAATATATATATCGCTAATATATATATAGATATATCCTACTATATCTAATATCACAACCAAATAGCAATCAATCAATAACTGCAAATCCAACTTATAAATTTTTGAGTGAGAAGTTCTCACCTTTGCTTTTATTAGCAATCCATTTTCCATCTTGATTCTCTTGATTTATACCTTGTATAAATATTATACAAATTTATTAATATTCGAACCGATCGAATAGTAAATTTTCATTTGATAATTTCGATTCATCGGTAATTTCATTTTAATAGTTAAATTAACTGATAGTTTTATTTAAACCAATATTACTCCTTAATAAATTTATTTAAACTAATTTTCCTTTTAAAATAATTCTAACTATAAATTTCCAATTGAACTAAATTTCCTTTTTATAAATTTAAATCAACTAATTTTTTTATTTAATAAAATATTTAACTAAAAATTTACTTTCAGAACTAAATTAAATAAAATAACCTCTTGTAAAAATTCAATTAAGTTTCATTAAATAAAACTACCTTTATAATATATTAATATTCGAGACAATCGAAAAATCAATTTCTTTTCAATGGAAATTAATTAACACTTTTATTTTATCTAATAATTTTGTTTGAACAAATTTTTCCTTTTAAAATAATTTCTGTTTGTCTATTTTTTTCTCTACATATATAAATGTTTATCAAATTAAATCAAAAATAAAAATAAAAATCAATATACCTCACTATACAAGTTTTACTGTATATTTATATATTTTCAGATATAAATTAAATTAATATTGACTTAAAATAGAAATAAAAATTTCTTAAAATTTGCATCTATTCTTTACTGTAAAATGTTTACATACATATTTTATTTTCTGTTTATAACTTTAAAACTTTACATATTTTTTTTATTATTATTTATAAATACGGTAAAACAATTTCTTAAAAAAAACAAACTTATACCTCACTGTAATGATTCGAATCCATCTCACAAACCTATCCTCTGCCGCCCACATGACACGATGAGCACGGCCACTCCTGCTCAACCTTTGCTGACGAACTCGCCAGCTCGTTTGCTGGATCGATCGCCACCCATCGGCCACCACTGCACGCGCTCGAGCCACCACGGCGTCGCGAACTACCTGCTCACGAATCCACCATCAAGTCGCCGCTAAGTTGCCCCTCTACTCGAGCTCCGGACCACGCGCGCAACTCCAAAAGATCGCGAGCCAAACCCTAATTTGCCGGCCTCCCGAGGCGATTATTGCCAGGCCGCCGCCTTCTCCCACGCGCGAGCACGTACGCGTGCGCCTACGCCTCGCGATTCCTCGAGACTGCCGCAATGGAAGAAGAGATGCGTTCGGTCGCCATTGTTTTATTTATATTTTTTTCTGTTTGAAGTGAATTCAATTTCTTGCATGCGAACTGGTAGAGATAAGGGGGAAGGGGCGATTTTAACTGAAGAGGGATTTACTCAGCTATGATTAATTTGATTTGAACGAGAGTAATGGGTTGCGTGATGATTTAAAAAGAGAGGGGGAAGACAGGATTACGTGATTTTGCAGAGAAAAGGTCGTTGATATTAACATGCTTACCTTACCTCTACAGTGTTTTGAGTTGAGGCCAAAAGTGCTGATGTGACCAAAATTAAATTTAAATTTAAATTTAAATTGAATTCGTTGAAAATTTCAACGCGTTTACTCACCATGTGCTCACATATCAACTCCGAAAAATATGAAATTTGAAATTTGGCAATAATTCAATATTACGGACCCAATGGAACTGGTTCCGTCGAAATCCGAGACGGTGCCTCGGACGGCTATGTTTAAATATCGATTCAAACGATATAATTTCAAAACTGAACAATTCACTTTCAAATCCAATTCTGAAGCTTCTAATATCTTCAGTATTATCAATATGGATTTTACAAGCCTTTGAAATATTTTTAGTCGGCTTGAAATTTAAGATTTAAATTTTTATTCAACTTTCAATGGATTAAATTCTAAAATTTAATCGCCAAATTCATTATGATAAGTTGAAATTTAAATCAAACCATCATTCAAATATTTAAAATTAATTAAATATTTTCAAATTAATTTGTTCAAAATTCTGGGTCATTACAATCTTCCCCCCTTAAAAGAATTTCGTCCCGAAATTACAAGTTAAGAAGAATGCTCTTATCCCGGCTATCATTTTTTCACAATCCAAATAGTTTTGTCAACTTTCTAAAACAAATCTTTTTACTAGAGATTCATTATCATTTCAACTAGCTTTCCAACTTCAATTATAAGTTTTAAACAACATTGTTCTCCTAACAATTCAAATTTAGATTCAAATTCAAATTTCAAAATTTCAAAATTTCTCAAAAATTTTCTAACACCCTAAATTTTCGAAAAATTTCGCCAGCGTCTCCTTTGTGCGGCTAGCTCGGTACGACTACAAAATGGCACAACAGCCCCTCAGAATCAAAAAGAAAAGAGAAAGCCAAGTGGCTGGAGAAGAAAATCATCAAATCTCATACTGAAATTGAAATACGTACCTTTTTGTCGAGCAATTCAATTTTATCTTCGAAATCAAAATCTCAATTCCATTTCTTTTCTTATACACCTGTATATCCTGCTAGTCATAATATCCAATTCCAACATTCAAACCATTTTGCCAATTCTATTACAAAATTTCCAATATATGCTTCTTATACATTTGTACTTCACTATTGAAGTTACATATCCATTTTCATTCAATTTTACATTTCAATTTCATTCACAATTTCAATTCTATTTGAATTCAATTCATAATTTAAATTCCATTTGAATTCAACTCATAATTTAAATTCTATTCGAATTCAATTCACAATTCTAAATATTGAATTGTAACGATTAACTTTCATTTGCTAATTCATATTACTACTTTAAATTAGTTTTATTCACTAATTCATTTCAATTAGTACATTCACTTATTCATTTTAAATTTCAATTTCCATATTCAATTCATCTCGAATTTACTTAATTACTAACAAAGGGAATTTCAATTTATTTCTTTTACTCACTTGAATTTATATACAAATTCAAATTTATCTTCAAATTTAGCTCACGACTAAACTTTAATTTAACCAATTCAAATTCCAATTCATTAGTCCAAGAATTTATCAAGTTAGTTTACTTGAATTCGATCCATTTTATTTTATTTTCACCAAGTTTTGATTTTTATTCAATTTGATCAAATCAAATCTCATTTCATCATTCATTTCCTTATATTTTTTATTTCATATTTATAAATTTCATTTGTTAAATGAATTTATCTCAAATCTTTGGTTATACATTTTATTTCTTACTTAATTCCATATAATAATGATAATAATTTAATATTATTACTTCCTAACAATCATGCAACCATATACTATAATAATTCATAGAAAATCATTTCTTTTCTATACAAAAATAGTTTTGGGCAAAATCATCTTATTTACCCGATTCAAAAACAATTTTATATTCACTAACAAATACGCGCTCATATCTATTATTACACTCAAACTCATTCTAGAGTACTGCTGACTCTATCTCTAATGAGTAACACCCAACAGAGCCATGGTTGTCGCTTAACCATATGCTATGATACCAAATGTAATGACCCGCAAATCCGTACTCCTTGAGTAGACACTAATCTCCAGTGATTAACTCAAGATGAACGGAAATACGAACCCTTAGGGTTTTAAGAAAAAGAAAGAGAAAAAGAAAGATGTAGAAGAAGAGAGAAAAGATAGAAAATAGAATGGAACAGAACAGAAAACAACAGAACAACATCAGAATCTCACAATTCGCAGCGGAACAACATATAATACATAAACGAATAATCTTTAAACAAAGAACTATATCAGTTATTACATTACATCATATCATCAGAGTGTACAACAACAAACAACAACAAACAGCGGAAAAAGAAATACTATATACTAGTAATACGCCATGCCATCCATCTTGCCTCCAGCAACTCCTGAATATCCTGATAAACCTTAACTCTTGACTGCCCGTGTGGAAATTGGTGGGCACCCAGAGTTAAGGAAGGAAAACAATAAACTCCGAGTCAGTCATGTGACTGGTGGGGGAACTCAAAACAATTTATTTATTTTTAAAAATCAAAATAAACGAATATTTTTAAAGTCAATTTGCAATGCTTTTAAAAATGAGACTACCATAAGGCCTCCCGCACACACACACAATGCAAACGCAGAATCAGAGAAAATTTCTCCTTATGACAGTCAAAGGTGCTTGATAGGCATTAAAAAGAACATTTGATATCATTACTAGTGCATAGTGTATAAAACAATTTCAAAAGTACAATATAAATCTTAGCCAACATGCGACCATTAACGTATGCCTACTATATCTACTATGTTCAATAGCAGGTTACCGCCACATTCCATAAGAGGTTATACAACTAAAACCGTACAAGTCTCGTATTATTTCTTTGGATTTCCAACAAATGGTCAGGGCAAGGAACTTCCCATTGCCACATGAGAACGCCTCTAAAAGGACATCCCCGAGAACGAAACCGGATCTCTGCCAACACAAGGCTGGGTTACCCCTAACTGGGTAACTACTGACACGAGTATGCCATCCCCCGGTCCTTTGGGACCTTTATCCGAGCGCTCGTCATCAACATCACACAATCATAAATAAAGTGTTTCAACATGAGTAAGTATCTGGGCTCCATACCATGATACCACCCTTTTCCAGAAGGAAATGCACATACCCTAAAGGGAGCTACCCCTCATAACCTTGCTGCATCTTTCCTGTTTTGACCATTCCGGGGTGTGAGGTTCGACGAAGTCTCATCCACAAAGCCACGCTTTATACAAAAACTGTGCTTTGGGTCAACAAATGATCATAGAAATGATCACAAAGATAAACGATCAAACAAATGATCCTATCACAAATGATCAACACAATGATCATTTCACAGCAACACTCAGCATGTCACATTACCAAATTGGGAATATATCGCTGATAACCATCAACTACATAACCTCTGAGCTCGTACGTCTCAGAGAAGGGTGTTAAGCTAAGAGAATAAATTCTCCGCCACCAACAGAAATATATTTGAAAGAAATCAGCTTTATATCTCAATTTGTAATGTCAGATATACAATCCATACAAGTCTGTTCCGGTTTCGAACAGAACCGAAGGCACTTACAAAGAAGTCCTTGCAATCCGGATATCCACAATCCTGATCGGATTCCCCATCGCATATGGGGAACTCTATATCGGAGCAACTCGGTGCAGAGTCAATCGACAGGTCATCCTATCGTTCTCGCAAATTCCCGGTCTTCAACGTCGTTCATCAGTGCTATCCATTACGTTGTATCACTATTTGGAATGGGTAATCCGAATAACGAGCGCAATAATTTAAAAAAATAAGTGTGGCATTCAAATTCAAGCAAATCACAACAAATACCTTTCAAAGGTAAATATTGATAGTCGTTTATTGAACTATCAATGGATATGCACAACATCACCAGATTCCAAATAATTTTCCGAATTATTTATTTTCCAAAATTTATATCTTTACAAGATATATAATTTCAATATGTCAAAAATAAATCAATATTTATTTTTAAACAAATTCCCCTTTCTTTTATAAATTCCATAGTGAATTTATATTTCACAATATCTATGAATATACGATTTCAATTATTCATTTTCAATTTATCTTCAAAAAGATAAATTCAAAATATTCATTTAATATTGGAAAACATTTCCATACTTATTTATTTATAAGTAATTCACAAGTCTTTTTATTTTCTACACTTGGAAAATATTCAATATACTCTAATCGAAATTAAGTATATATTTCATTCTTTAAGGAAATCATTCTCTTAAACATATTTATTTGGGCCAAAACGAATGTTGCGTAAAACATCGTTACGACAACCCAAAATCACTAGTATAGGGATTCGAAATTAAAATAGATATATAAATCCCAATACTATACAAAACATTTCCTGTCGGAAATCATTTACTTTAACAACAGTGTTATAGTCTAGCATTTCCTTCTATTTCTCGAAAACGTCTATTTCAACAATGAATGTTGAAATCTATGGTTTCGAATCTTAACACATTTAAAACATCGTTAGATCGTTTTAATTCTATTTAAATCATCACATTCAAAACCATTTCTTTAACATATTATTCACTACTCAAAACTGTGAATATACTTGTTAACCAATTTCATGATTTCTATTCCTTTTATTTCAAAGGATTATTCACTGTCTAAAATTTGAATATAACTCCATTAACAAATTACAACAATTTACTTATCAAGATAAGTCGTTGCGGATTTATAAAACAATGTTTATAAATTCCATTTCTATTTATTTTATAACAGCTTCCTTTTACAAATTTCCTTTATTAATCTATTCGATTTATAACTCAATTATATACCGAAAGTCCATATTATAAGTTAAATGCTCATAATTTATTTGTTTACAAAATTGTTCTTTTAACTTTCCAAATTATAAATCTTATAACTTATAGGATTCATTTATTTATCCAAATCTATTCCCTAAATAACTTTATAAATTTTATTTATAAAATTCCATTTATAACTTCACCGTTATAATCCTATAGATTTCATTCATTTATGAAATTCATTCACAATTCATTTTAACACTTATAAAAGCTCGTTTTACAATTCCAATATTTATAATTTATAAATATCAATTTAAAAATCTTTTATATGGATCAATTTATATTATTCTTTTAAAACGTCTTTAAACTCCTTTATAATTTCATCATTCTCTTAGATTTACAAAATTGTCAAATTTCATAAATCCTATATTTAAACTTTTTATAATAAATTCAGAAATCCCAGTTTAAACTATTTTATAAAATCATTAATCTTATATTTTTCAAAAATCAACTTTTAACTGTATTTCTCAAAAATCATAATTTTTATAATATTAAAATTATAACGTTTATTTATTTAAGATGAATTAATTCCAAAAATATTTTATAAACGTATACTTTCAAAAATCACTTTAGAAATCCCTTAAAAATCAAAATCGTTATTTTTAAACTTCAAAATTGGATCCGATGATGCAACACATCAAATAGTCAATCACGACTTTCCAACATCATATATCGATATGATAAACAATCAAATATCACAATATCTAAAATCAATAAATATTTGTGAGGAATCCAGTTGGATCCCTCCAACCTGTTTCCCTGCATCCACAGACATTAGCACAATACCAATTCCGCTTCAAGACGGAATATCGCGGTATATGGGATTTATAAAATATTATCTGCTTAATAGGCGGCGCAATAGGGTCTCATCCGCTACACAATGCGGGAAATCAATCAACTGCAATATATACATATGCCAATATATATATATATATATATATATATATTGCTAATATATATATAGATATATCCTACTATATCTAATATCACAACCAAATAGTAATCAATCAATAACTGCAAATCCAACTTATAAATTTTTGAGTGAGAAGTTCTCACCTTTGTTTTTATTAGCAATCCATTTTCCATCTTGATTTTCTTGATTTATACCTTGTATAAATATTATACAAATTTATTAATATTCGAACCGATCGAATAGTAAATTTTCATTTGATAATTTCGATTCATCGGTGATTTCATTTTAATAGTTAAATTAACTGATAGTTTTATTTAAACCAATATTTCTCCTTAATAAATTTATTTAAACTAATTTTCCTTTAAAAATAATTCTAACTAGAAATTTCCAATTGAACTAAATTTCCTTTTTATAAATTTAAATCAACTAATTTTTTTTTCTTTAATAAAATATTTAACTAAAAATTTACTTTCAGAACTAAATAAAATAAAATAACCTCTTGTAAAAATTCAATTAAGTTTCATTAAATAAAACTACCTTTATAATATATTAGTATTCGAGACAATCGAAAAATCGATTTCTTTTCAATGGAAATTAATTAACACTTTTAATTTATCTAATAATTTTGTTTGAACAAATTTTTCCTTTTAAACTAATTTCTCTTTGTCTATTTTTTTCTCTACATATATAAATGTTTATAACATTAAATCAAAAATAAAAATAAAAATCAATATACCTCACTGTACAAGTTTTACTGTATATTTATATATTTTCAGATATAAATTAAATTAATATAGACTTTAAATAGAAATAAAAATTTCTTAAAATTTGCATCTATTCTTTACTGTAAAATGTTTACATACATATTTTATTTTCTGTTTATAACTTTAAAACTTTACATTTTTTTTTATTATTATTTATAAATATTGTAAAACAATTTCTTAAAAAAACAAACTTATACCTCACTGTAATGATTCGAATCCATCTCACAAACCCATCCTCTGCCGCCCACATGACACGATGAGCACGGCCACTCCTGATCAACCTTTGCTAACGAACTCGCCACCTCGTTTGCTGGATCTGTAACGACCCGTATTTTTACGGACCGAAAGATCGTAAAACTGTTGTCATTAGATTTTTAGTGCCATTAAGTCGTTTAGATCTTAAGTCGTTTGGAGCTTGTGTCGTGTAGGAGATAAGTCGGTTGTACGACTTAGTGGTGTTGAGCGACTCATGGTAGTGGCCGACTTAAGGTGGTTAGCAAGTTAGTGGATTAGACGACTTAAGGAATTAGCGGGTTAAGAGGTTGAACGAGTTACGACTTAAGGTAGGTAGCGGCTTAAGGGGGGTAACGACCTAGTGGCTATGCCGTGTTATAGTTAGGCCGTGTGCTTAGTTAGGCTGTGTGCTTAGTTAGGTCGTGACCGACCTATGTTAAGACGTGTGGGTACTAAGTCGTTAGGATGTTTGGTTGTCTCTTGTGTTAAGTCGTAAGGTCGGCTTTGTAGCTAAGTCGTTGTTGTTGTTAAGCCGTGTGGAGCTTAGGTCGTATGAGAGTTAGGTTGAGAGAAGCGACCTATAGATGTAACGGCTTAAGTATGTTGAGCGACTTAAGAGTTAGGTTGTGTAGGAGTTAAGTCGCATAGGATTTAGGTCGTGTGGAAGTTAGGCGACCTAAGGTAGAAGAGCGACTTAAGGTTACCGAGTTAAGGTATGGAGCGACCTATAAGTTGGACGAGTTAGCAAGTTATAGGATGTTACGACCTAAGAGAGTGACCGACCTAATGGGAGTTAGCGACCTAAGATAGTGAGCGACCTATAGGATAGTGGTTTAGGTCGGTGGAATGACCTAAGGGTTAGGGCGACCTAGGCTTAAGGGTTTAGGCGACCTAAGGGGTTAGGTTGTGTGGAAGATAAGTCGTGAGCGACTTATGGTTAAGATAGGTCGTGTGTATCGCTTGGTCGTAAGAAGGAGTTGTGGTTAGGTCGTGAGCGACTAATGATAGGTTGTTAGGTCGCGTAAGAGCTTAAGCCGTTGGATCGTGAGTGCGTTAGGTCGTGGATGCGCATATGCAGTAGGTCGTTAGGTCGTAAGTCGTGGGAAGTCTTAGGTCGGGGGCGACGCATGGGTTAGGTCGTGGACGACTTATGGGGCGGCGACTTAAGAAATTCAGCCTATAAATAGAGGCGTCTATCTCACTATTTTGGCGCCGGTTTTTGTAGCAACGAAGTGCTGCCATTTTGAGAGCTCGACTACAACACTTCTTCACTTCTTTTCTCCACTCTAAACTAGTGATTTCTTCCATCCAAGATTGAAGATCAAATCGAAGATCCAAGAACCAAAGTTAGAGATCTTCATCCATCGAAGAAAGATTTCATCGTTTGAAGCGGAGCTTTGAAGGATCAAGCTTGATTCTTTGTTGTCCAGATCTGAAGTTGGTTGTTTTTGAGGTGTTTAGGTGATTCGATGAGTGGTGGTTATCTCTCACACGGACCCAAAGGAGTATATTGGATCGGTGGTTTGTTTATGTGTTAAAGAGAGTGATTTCGTGCATTTTTCTCAAGTCTGCATGTAGTTCTATTGTTCATGATGATTTGACAATTATTTTACTACATGTTACTTATGCAAGTTCATTCATCAAGTTGTAGAGATATTATTCACAATTCATGCTTGTTAGAATGCATGTTAGATTTGGACTCTTTATTTACGAAATTGCCATTGTTGTTGTAGTTGTTTATTTAGATCTTGTTTGAATGATTGATTACTTGGATTAATGTTTGATTTGATGGATTAGTTGATTGATAACTTCATTTGGACAAGTTGGTCGAAGATGATTCAAAAGCTAGGTGGAAAAGCTCTTGAATAAGGAAAGCTGCTTGTGGCATATGAAGCGGATGTTGAAGCTCATATGGATAGATTTAATGATGATGTTGAGATGGGACTTTGCTATGATGCGATGAAGCAAAGCATGATGTGAGAAAGCCTTGGTTTAGTCCAGACGGGATCATTCCAAGCATGTTGATAACTCGGTGATGTGGTCCGGGTTTATGGATAATGGTTAGCTCGAGAGGCGCTTGAGCTAGTATGTGAATAGTCGTCGAGGAGGATGACTAGAAGGCTGAGATTTCATCGTTGTTGAAGGTTCTAGCGTGCTCAAAGCAAGAGTACGTTGGAACGGGTCACGACGACGTTCCAGACAAGGGTCACGATGACGTGTTAGTACTCTGGGCAGATGCGAAAGTCCTAGGCACGGGTCACGACGACGTGCGGAGTTATGTATAGAATCGGGGTTACCATTAGCCCTTGACGGACGGATGAAAGAATGAGTCGGTCATTCAATTAACGGTGATATCGAAGCAATGATAACAGTGATAGCCAGAGTCATGGATGTTTGGTTGTATCATCACTCGGACTCAAGAGCGGTGTTTTCTAGGTGCTTATTTGATCTTGGTGTAGGCCTTGGGGGTTTGTACTTGGAAAACATCGACCTTGACTCGAGTGATAATTGCTTTACTTTAATCGTCTGCTTTGCTATGTTTGTTTCTGCTTAGTGTGTCTGGGGCTATCACTGTAGAAAGAGGTGGAGTGGGATGGTTGGGTTCCTATTCCTTTGTACCCTTTATGCTCTTTTGGTATGTTTGATAGTTGATTTACTGCTCACTAAGACTTTTGTCTGACTCAAGGTTTTATGTTTAACTCTTATTACCTTGGGCTGTTCATCCATGTTGGGATGGGCAGACTAGGTAGCAGGTGACAGGTGATGTTCTTAGTGACTAACGCTGTTGATGACGAAGACGAGCTGGAGGCTTTTGCATATTGCTTTCTTACTATATGTACTGGGTATTCCGCTGTTTGTATGGTTCTCTGAGTGTTATGTAGTGAGGCTTGATGTATTACCTATTCAGATGTTTGTATCAAATTGTTATGAGCTTATGATAAGACTTCTGTTCAATAGAGCTTCACTATGTATACTTTCTATTGTATTTTATCCATGCGCTGTGAGTAATACGATAGGCTATTCTGTGTTTACCTTACCCTGACTATCGTCCATGGCTGCCTGACACACACTTTCAGCGCACTATTTCCTTGTTGGGTGCGGTCGTCACGGGCGGTCGTCACGTTTGGTATCAGAGCTTTGGTTAATCGATTTTAGCCAACGCTCGTTGACGTAACTACGTATGAGAGACGTAATTGTATTTTAACGGGTGATTACTATATATAATATAGTAACTTAGAAGGATTTGAACTCCTTATGTAGTTGTTTCTCAAGGTGTTCTAATCATTCCTTTTTATAGATATTAAGGATGAGTCGAAGAGGGAGACCAGCTGCTAGGGAAGGCCGTGCTGCTGAAGGGGTTGCTGATTATGCTGCTATGTTTGAGGCCATGATGACTTCGATCATGAGAAGGATACCAGCTTCAGGACCATCAGTAGATGTTGGAGTTTAAGTTCAAGCTCCAAAACCAGTGGATTTTGCTAATCTTTGAAAGGACTATACTGCTCTTGGAGGAAAGGTTTTCTTGGGAACAGAGTCAACCATTGAAGTCCAAAGATGGATAGATGCTTGTCGAAGGATCTTTGGTGATTTGGGAATTGAGGATGCAACTAAGAGGAAGCTTGCATCAAGACAGCTTCAAGGAAGAGCTTCTGATTGGTGGAACTCTATCACCATTGATACTCCGGAGGAAGAGATTACTTGGGTACAGTTCCAAGCTAGATTTGAAGCTAAGTTCATTTCTACGGCTCAGAAATCTGTTTTGTTTAAAAAGTTTGTAGAGCTCAAGCAAGGTGGAAGACAAGTTCTTGAGTATGTTTCTGAATTTGAAGCTTTGTCCAAGTATGCCAGATCGTATATTGAGTCTTCATATCAGAAGAACGAGAAGTTTGTGACAGGCTTGGATAGTTATCTTGGGAGGCAGTTGGTGGATCATCTGGACGATCCGTTTGAGAAGCTTGTGGAGAAAGCTCCCAGGCACGAGAGTTTGTTTCGTAAGGGAGGGTCTGTTGTTGCTGTGACCAAGGAAGAGTCCAAACCACAGCAGGGTGGAAACAAGAAGAGGAAGCAGCAATAGCAGAAGGGTAAGGATGGCCAGAAGAAGCCAAAGGGTGAAGTGACCTGCTACAATTGTCGGCAGAAGGGCCATTTCTCTAGGGATTGCAAGAATCCAAAGGTGCAGTTGAAGTGCCACAACTGTGATAAGATGAGTCATATCAGGAAGGACTGTCCAGAACCAAGAAAGGATAAGCAGATTGTGCAAGCTTATGCTTTGGGGGCCGTGCCATCATCTTTGAAGGCTCCTACTGCTGAAGAGGAGGGAAAGAGCGTGGTGGTTCAAGATACTCTTTCCATTTGTGGTGTTCCAGTTAGAGTGTTGTTTGATACTGGGGCGTCGCGTTCCTTTGATTGTAGTGAACTTGTAGGCCGGTTAGGTTTGGAACGGGAAATTGTTGATAGACCATTGGTTGTGACTAATCGAGTTGGGGGTTCGTCTTGTTTGTGTATGGTATGTCGTGGTCTAGTTGTATCGAGTCATGATTGCTCTTTTGTTTGTGATTGTTTTGTTTTGAACTTTGCGGGGTTCGGAATTATTTTTTGGATGGACTGGCTTAGGAAGTATGCAGCAAGGGTTGATTGTAAAAGGCTGGAGGTGACAGTCAAGAATGTGGAGGGGCGAAAGGTTGTGATACGATGTAAGCATGAAGAAGGCGTCATCATGCGCTTCATGTATTCGCTGGTTGTCCCACGAGATGGACTGTCATCGGTGCCTGTCGTGAATGAATTTGAGGATGTCTTTGACGAGGTCAAAGGGTTACTGCCGCATAGAGAGATCGAGTTTCGTATTGATCTAGTTGAAGGAGCCAGACCTGTTGTGATGCCTCTTAGGCGAACGGCGCCTAGGGAGCAGCAAGAGTTGAACGTGCAAGTTGATGACCTTTTACGGAAAGGATTCATTCGGCGTAGTGCGTCCGAATGGGGTGCACCTGTTGTGTTTGCAACCAATGCGGATGGATCGTTGAGGTTGTGTATGGATTATCGTGAGCTGAATAAAGTGACTAAGAAGAACAAGTATCCATTGCCGAGAATAGATGACTTGTTTGATCAGCTTCACGAAGCTTAGGTGTTTTCTCAGATGGATTTGGCAACGGGATTTCACCAGTTGAGAGTGGCAAAGGATAGTGTGCCAAAGACTGCTTTTAGGACACCATCCGGTTTCTATGAGTGGCTGGTAATGCCGTTTGGATTGACCAATGCACCAGCGTATTTTGTGGATCTTATGAATAGAGTATTCAGGGATCAGTTGAACAAGTTCGTACTTGTGTTCGTGGATGATATTTTGATTTATTCCAGAACTGAAGAAGAACACAAGACACACTTACGTGTTGTTTTGGAAATCTTGCGGAAACATCAGCTGAAGGCTAAGTTTTCGAAGTGTCACTTCTGGAAGAGCGAAGTGAGGTTCTAAGGCCATGTTATCTCTGGAAATGGAATAGCGGTTGATCCCGCAAAGGTGGTAGCGATCCAGGATTGGGTTAGACCTAAGAATGCATCTGATGTGAGAAGTTTTCTTGGATTAGCAGGATATTATCGTCGGTTTATCAAAGACTTTTCCAAGATAGTTGCACCGTTAATAGGATTGACGAAAAAGAACCAAGTGTTCAGATGGGATGCTAAGTGTGAGCAAGCTTTCGGAATCCTGAAAGAACGACTAACAAGTGCTCCTGTTTTGACTATTCCAAGTGGGCATGATGAGATGGTGGTTTACACCGATGCATGTGGTACTGGACTTGGAGCAGTGCTAATGCAAAAAAATAAAGTTGTTGCATATGCAAGTCGACAAGTGAAGCCGCATGAAAGGAATTATCCGACTCATGATTTGGAGTTGGCGGCGATTGTATTTGCTCTGAAGATGTGGAGACATTATCTATTGGGAGTTCGATTCGAGTTGTTTACAGATCATAAGTCGTTGAAGTATCTTTTCTCCCAAAAAGATTTGAATCTTCGGCAGCAACGATGGCTAAAGTTTTTGGCATCATATGATTTTGGTATAGCATATACTCCGGGAAAAGGAAACGCAGTGGCAGATGCGTTAAGTAGAAGACATGCAGGATTGGGAGCCATGTTTACAGAATGGAAGAGTCTCGAGTATTTGGCTGGATTTGACTTCAGGCCCAGATGTGAATTGGAACCTGAGATGTTGGCAAACTTATCAATAAGACCTACTCTTGTGAAAAGAATTGGCGAGAGCCAAAAGCGAGACGATAAGCTTGTCAAGATTATCCGCGATTTGGAATCTGGATTGAATCCAGAAAATGATAAAGGATTTGAAGTCGATCGAGAGGGTTGGCTTCGGAAACAGGGACGACTGGTTGTTCCCGATATAGATGAATTGAGGGATGAAGTTCTAAAGGAAAGTCATCGCTCGAAGTTGACAATTCATCCAGGTGGAAATAAGATGTATCGAGAAATGAAGAGAACCTATTACTTGGAAGGTATGAGGAAGGATGTTGGAAATTTTATTTCCAAATGTATGAATTGCCAGTTGGTAAAAGCCGAGCAGAAGAAGCCAAGTGGATTGCTTCAGCCATTAGAAGTTCCTACATGGAAGTGGGAACAAATATCAATGGATTTTATCGATGGTCTACCTAGAACAAGGGCGGGAAATGAAGGGATTTGGGTCATCGTAGATCGTTTGACTAAGAGTGCAAGATTCATTCCTGTTCGATCAACTTGGACTGCATCGAAATTGGCTGAGTTGTATGTTAAGTGGATAGTTCGATTCCATGGTATTCCGAAGAGTATAGTGAGCGATCGAGACCCATTGTTCACTAGTGGATTTTGGAAGAGCTTCCAAGAAGTTTTGGGGACCGAGTTGCGTTTGAGTACAGCTTATCACCCTCAAACAGATGGTCAGACTGAAAGAGTCTATCGAGTTTTGGAAGATCTCCTTAGAGCATGTGTTTTAGATTTCGGAGGATCATGGGAAGATCATCTTCATTTGGTGGAATTTGCATATAATAACAGTTACCAGTCAAGTATTGGTATGGCACCGTATGAAGCATTGTATGGAAGACCGTGTAACTCTCCGACATGTTGGTTGGAAATAGGAGAAAAATTGATACTTGGGCCAGAAATGATTCGACAGACTTCCGATTGCATAGAGATCATTCGGCAACGAATGAAGGCAGCCCAAGACCGTCAGAAAAGTTATGTCGATAAGCGTCATAAGGATTTGGAATTCGACGTAGGAGATATGGTTTTTGTGAAGATCTCTCCACTAAAGAATGTTATTCGATTCGGGAAGAAAGGGAAATTAACTCCGAGATCTGTTGGACCATTCCCGATCATCGAGCGAATTGGAAAGCTCGCCTATAAATTGGAGTTACCAGAAAAGATGTCGGGTGTGCACAATGTTTTTCATATATCGTATCTACGGAGGTATGTGCACGACCCAAGTACAGTGGTTTCTGCTGATAATTACGAAGATTTAGAAGTTGATCCAGTTAGAAGACCTCGTAAGCCACTTCGTGTTGTGGAAACTGACACGAAACAACTTAGGAGGAAGGTAGTCAAGTTGCTCAAGGTACAATGGAGTGATGATGTTAACGACTGTACATGGGAGGAGGAAGAGAGGATGAAGGCAGCTCATCCTGAACTCTTCGAGGTATGGCCCTAAGGTGTCGTGACATCTCATGAATTTGTAACTTGTTCTAGTCTTAGAATTCTACAAGCTAGGCTAGTAATTGGATGCATGGTTTGTTGATTGCTATGGATGGTAGGCATGCAGAATAGTTTTGGTTGCTCTTGTTTGTTTGGAATTTCGGGGGCGAAATTCCTAAGGGGGAGAGAATGTAACAACCCGTATTTTTACGGACCGAAAGATCGTAAAACTGTTGTCATTAGATTTTTAGTGCCATTAAGTCGTTTAGATCTTAAGTCGTTTGGAGCTTGAGTCGTGTAGGAGATAAGTCGGTTGTACGACTTTGTGGTGTTGAGCGACTCATGGTAGTGGCCGACTTAAGGTGGTTAGCAAGTTAGTGGATTAGACGACTTAAGGAATTAGCGGGTTAAGAGGTTGAACGAGTTACGACTTAAGGTAGGTAGCGGCTTAAGGGAGGGTAACGTCCTAGTGGCTATGCCGTGTTATAGTTAGGCCGTGTGCTTAGTTAGGTCGTGACCGACCTATGTTAAGACGTGTGGGTACTAAGTCGTTAGGATGTTTGGTTGTCTCTTGTGCTAAGTCGTAAGGTCGGCTTTGTAGTTAAGTCGTTGTTGTTGTTAAGCCGTGTGGAGCTTAGGTCGTATGAGAGTTAGGTTGAGAGAAGCGACCTATAGATGTAACGGCTTAAGTATGTTGAGCGACTTAAGAGTTAGGTGGTGTAGGAGTTCAGTCGCATAGGATTTAGGTCGTGTGGAAGTTAGGCGACCTAAGGTAGAAGAGCGACTTAAGGTTACCGAGTTAAGGTATGGAGCGACCTATAAGTTGGACGAGTTAGCGAGTTATAGGATGTTACGACCTAAGAGAGTGACCGACCTAATGGGAGTTAGCGACATAAGATAGTGAGCGACCTATAGGATAGTGGTTTAGGTCGGTGGAACGACCTAAGGGTTAGGGCGACCTAGGCTTTAGGGTTTAGGCGACCTAAGGGGTTAGGTCATGTGGAAGATAAGTCGTGAGCGACTTATGGTTAAGATAGGTCGTGTGTATCGCTTGGTCGTAAGAAGGAGTTGTGGTTAGGTCGTGAGCGACTAATGATAGGTTGTTAGGTCGCGTAAGAGCTTAAGCCGTTGGATCGTGAGTGCGTTAGGTCGTGGATGCACATATGCAGTAGGTCGTTAGGTCGTAAGTCGTGGGAAGTCTTTGGTCGGGGGCGACGCATGGGTTAGGTCGTGGACGACTTATGGGGCGGCGACTTAAGAAATTTAGCCTATAAATAGAGGCGTCTATCTCACTATTTTGGCGCCGGTTTTTGAAGCAACGAAGTGCTGCCATTTTGAGAGCTCGACTACAACACTTCTTCACTTCTTTTCTCCACTCTAATCTAGTGATTTCTTCCATCCAAGATTGAAGATCAAATCGAAGATCCAAGAACCAAAGTTAGAGATCTTCATCCATCGAAGAAAGATTTCATCGTTTGAAGCGGAGCTTTGAAGGATCAAGCTTGATTCTTTGCTGTCCAGATCTGAAGTTGGTTGTTTTGAGGTGTTTAGGTGATTCGGTGAGTGGTGGTTATCTCCCACACGACCCAAAGGAGTATATTGGATCGGTGGTTTGTTTATGTGTTAAAGAGAGTGATTTCGTGCATTTTTCTCAAGTCTGCATGTAGATCTATTGTTCATGATGATTTGACATCTATTTTACTACATGTTACTTATGAAGTTCATTCATCAAGTTGTAGAGATATTGTTCACAATTCACGCTTGTTAGAATGCATGTTAGATTTGGACTCTTTATTTACGAAATTGCCATTGTTGTTGTAGTTGTTTATTTAGATCTTGTTTGAATGATTGATTACTTGGATTATTGTTTGATTTGATGGATTAGTTGATTGATAACTTGATTTGGACAAGTTGGTCGAAGATGATTCAAAAGCTAGGTGGAAAAGCTCTTGAATAAGGAAAGCTGCTAGTGGCATATGAAGCGGATGTTGAAGCTCATATGGATAGATTTAATGATGATGTTGAGATGGGACTTTGCTATGATGCAATGAAGCAAAGCATGATGTGAGAAAGCCTTGGTTTAATCCAGACGGGATCGTTCCAAGCATGTTGATAACTCGGTGATGTGGTCTAGGTTTGTGGATAATGTTTAGCTCGAGAGGCGCTTGAGCTAGTATGTGAATAGTCGTCGAGGAGGATGACTAGAAGGCTGAGATTTCATTGTTGTTGAAGGTTCTAGCATGCTCAAAGCAAGAGTACGTTGGAACGGGTCACGACGACGTTCCAGACACGGGTCACGATGACGTGTTAGTACTCTAGGCAGATGCGAAATTCCTAGGCACGGGTCACGATGACGTGCGGAGTTATGTCTAGAACCGGGGTTACCATTAGCCCTTGACGGACGGATGAAAGAATGAGCCGGCCATTCAATTAACGGTGACATCGAAGCAATGATAACAGTGATAGCCAGAGTCATGGATGTTTGGTTGTATCATCACTCGGACTCAAGAGCGGTGTTTTCTGGGTGCTTATCTGATCTTGGTTTAGGCCTTGGGGGTTTGTACTTGGAAAACATCGACCTTGACTCGAGTGATAATTGCTTTACTTTAATCGTCTGCTTTGCTATGTTTGTTTCTGCTTAGTGTGTCTGGGGGCTATCACTGTAGAAAGAGGTGGAGTGGGATGGTTGGGTTCCTATTCCTTTTACCCTTTATGCTCTTTTGGTATGTTTGATAGTTGATTTACTGCTCACTAAGACTTTTGTATGACTCAAGGTTTTATGTTTAACTCTTATTACTTTGGGCTGTTCATCCATGTTGGGATGGGCAGACTAGGTAGCAGGTGACAGGTGTTGTTCTTAGTGACTAATGCTGTTGATGACGAAGACGAGCTGGAGGCTTTTGCATATTGTTTTCTTACTATATGTACTGGGTATTCCGCTGTTTGTATGGTTCTCTGAGTGTTATGTAGTGAGGCTTGATGTATTGGCTATTCAGATGTTTGTATCAAATTGTTATGAGCTTATGATGAGACTTCTGATCAATAGAGCTTCACTATGTATACTTTCTATTGTATTTTATCCATGCGCTGTGAGTAATACGATAGGCTATTCTGTGTTTACCTAACCCTGACTATCGTCCATGGCTGCCTGACACACACTTTTCGCGCACTATTTCCTTGTTGGGTGCGGGAGTCACGGGCGGTCGTCACAGGATCGATCGCCACCCATCGGCCACCACTGCACGCGCTCGAGCCACCACGGCGTCGCGAACTACCTGCTCGCGAATCCACCATCAAGTCGCCGCTAAGCTGCCCCTCTACTCGAGCTCCGGACCACGCGCAACTCCAAAAGATCGCGAGCCAAACCCTAATTTGCCGGCCTCCCTAGGCGATGATTGCCAGCCGCCGCCTTCTCCCACGCACGGGCACGCGCGCGTGCGCGCCTATGCCTCGCGATTCCTCGAGACTGCCGCAATGGAAGAAGAGATGCGTTCGGTCGCCATTGTTTTATTTATATTTTTTTCTGTTTGAAGTGAATTCAATTTCTTTCATGCGAACTGAAAGAGATAAGGGGGAAGGGGCGATTTTAACTAAAGAGGGATTTACTCGGCTATGATTAATTTGATTTGAACGAGAGTAATGGGTTGCGTGATGATTTAAAAAGAGAGAGGGAAGACAGGATTACGTGATTTTGCAGAGAAAAGGTCATTGATATTAACGTGCTTACCTTATCTCTACAGCGTTTTGAGTTGAGGCCAAAAGTGCTGATGTGACCAAATTTAAATTTAAATTGAATTCGTTGAAAATTTCAACACGTTTACTCACCGTGTGCTCACATATCAACTCCAAAAAATACGAAATTTGAAATCCGGCAATAATTCAATATTACGGACCTAATGGAATAGGTTTCGTCGAAATCCGAGACGGTGCCTCGGACGACTATTTTTAAATATCGATTCAAACGATATAATTTCGAAACTGAACAATTCACTTTCAAATCCAATTCTGAAGCTTCTAATATCTTCATTATTATCAATATGGATTTTACAAGCCTTTGAAATATTTTTAATCGGCTTAAAATTTAAGATTTAAATTTTTATTCAACTTTCAATAGATTAAATTCTAAAATTTAATCGCCAAATTTATTCTGATAAGTTGAAATTTAAATCAAACCATTATTAAAATATTTAAAATTAATTAAATATTTCCAAATTAAATTGTTCGAAATTCTGGGTCGTTACACTTTATATTCAATATTTTTAAACCTTTAGGTATTCAACATTTCAACTAATTTTTTATTCAATTTAGTTTTCTAAATAATAAATTCAAATTTAGTTCAACCTAAATTTTCATTTTAATTCAATCTATTTTCTAAATAACAAATTCAACTATATTGATTTCAAATACAGATCCGAATCTCAAATTTAAACCATTTAAATTCTAATATAGTTTAAGGCTTAAAAATTTAAATGTTCAATTTAACCGTTTCATATAGATCTCGATTTAACCTCATTCTTATTTGGTCTTGAAATACTTCCTCATTTGATTCAAGATTATTTAATTAACCTTAAATTCCATTTTTCTCAATATTTTCTTTAATTTACTTAAACGTGAAATATGCATTTAATTGCTTAAATCAAAAATCCAGTTATAAAATCCTACCTTTTTAAAATTTCCCATTTAAAAATTTTAGATTGATTTAATTAAATAAATCCTTATTTAGATACCACTTAATAAACTCAAATTTATCTCCCCATCTTAATTTATCCCAATTATTTCAAAAATCTATTTAAAATATAATTTACATAAATATTAACATAGTTTATGTATTAAATCAAACTTAATTAAATTAAATATTATTAAATATATATATATGTATATATATATAGAAATTTAAGAATTAACATTTATTAAGACCATATATTTCTTTCCAAACAAAGAATTTATTTCCAAAATATTTATATATGAACCACGGTGTCTATATATTCCTTATCGTCTGGTCAAGTGTTACGGATATTTATCATTTAAATCCGTACACTAAATATGTACGGGTGGATATCATTCCAATCCGTAATGCCAAATTTAATTAAATGAAAATCTCTTGGGTCTATCATTTCAACCCATAACAAAATTCTCCTATTCTAAAGTCTGTTCGGGTATGTATCATTTCAACCCATAGTGAATTCTAAACTACAGGGAACTTGCAGAGTGATAACAGATAAAAAAATATAGCAGGATATGATAATAATATTCAACAGGAATATATCCTCAGTAATTAAATAAAGTATAAACAATAGGATATGGTGTCATATCCCGTAGGTGAACAGATACAGGTAATAGCATAAATATAACAATTTAAATAACTACAGCAACATATTTCAACTGTCGTTTCAAATGAAATCAAATTTAATAAATAAAAGAATGTAAATCGTGAGTGATTGCTCACCTTTCAAGGTTATAGAGATAGAATGAAGTTGAGTTATGAAATGAAAGCACGACTTCCAAAGCAAAGTTAGATGGTACGATTTCGACGGAAAAGCTGATAGATAGAAATTGATGAGAACAGATCAAATTAGCTTGATAAAATTGAAACGAAGATTATATGATCAATTTATTACTTTCTTTCAAAATGAACGTTAAATCAAAACGCGCATTTTAAAAATGAAATGTGTGTGTGTGTGTCTATATATATATATATATATATATATATATATATATATATATATATATATATATATGTGCACACCCATGAAAACCATATAACTTTAAAACGCTTCCATTCCATATTAATGTAAAATACAAATATATAATTATTCAAAATGTCACATATATAGTATATTCATTTTATGGTTGTCGTTTCCATGTAATAAATATTCATTTTGAACCAATATTAAAAAAAAAATATGTAAAGTTAAAAAAATCAATGTTCTAACATAAAACACATATATTAAAGATCAACACACATATATATAATAGCTTTTGAAATGAATACTTATGGATATATATAATTATTATAGTTTATTAATTTCCTTACCAAAATATCCAGCAGGAAGTCAAACAAACTTATGCACATATATGTGCAGATAAACAATATTCTTTATAATACATTGTTAACTTACTCCTTTTTTTCTCTTTTTTTTATATTTTTTTTATAAAACCTTTATATATAACAAAATATATGTATAAAATAAAATATTTGTATATACAAAAATCAAAACGTTTAAAACATATTTAAAAAACTGGATCATATAAATAACAATGTATTTAGTTAACGCATAGTATAAAATTCATTTATATAACACTCTTATATGTATATTAATCTTGTATAAGTAAACCTTTATAGCTTCATAACTTATTTACTTTCACATATAACAAGATCTGTACAAAAGAATTCAAACTTTTCTCAAATCCTTTTGAACGTTTATAAGCAAATTTTTAAAAATAAATATACCTTCTTATTTAGGAAAGAAAGTAAGCAGGCACTTGTAGGAGAAACGTGAGTGGAGGTTGAGGGTTGTAGGCGGTGGGAAGGGAAGAGGGGCAGAGATAGCTTCAAGCAATGAGTATATACGTCGTGCAAAAAAATTTCTTTTTTCTTTTTTTTATATCTGGCGTAGGCCATGGAAAAATTTGGGAGGAGGAAAAGTAAGCAATGGTGGGGAGTGGATCTCGAAAATGAAGAAGGAGCAGGCAACAATGAAATATATGAAGAGAGAGGTAGTGGAAGGCTACAGAGAAAAATATAATATAAAAGGGAATAATAAATGAAATATAAACGTTCATGCGTTGATTCAGCAGAGAAGTTAAAGCAAATAAGAAGAGAATGGATTGATCTAAAGGAAAGGGAATGAATGGTTTAGAAATAAATAAATGTAAAACGTATACGTTTTAATTTCAAAATGGAAAGAAATAAATACGGGGATGGCAATAGTCAAAATGCACGTTTAGGCTAATAATAGAATATAAAAGTAAGAAACTCAAAAGGATAGGCACAGAGACGTGAAATCGGGGAGACAAGGGAAGCAAGTGATCTTTCAAATTTATAACGTTGGCAATAAATATAAAATAAATGAAAATTAATTGATGGATGCTTGATTGACGCAGTGATTAAAGTAAGGTTGCGTGTCAGTCATGATGAAATTTGAAACATAAGAAAATGTAAATGAATAAAAGGGGTAAGCCAGATTTTCCGCATAGATTTAGAGAACACACATCAAATGCTTAAAAAGGGAATTATGAAACGGCTAGATTCTAGCAAATAATAAATATGGTAAGAAAAGTAAATAGGCGGGTTATAAATCAGATTGGAAAGAAAAGTGGAGAGGTTAATTGATAACAGAATTAAGATAATGAAAATGCATAATAATATTGTTGACATCTAATGTCATTTAACGTTAACTAGCATCAATCATGTCAGACATCGATGTTAAAAAAGAAACGCATATAGGAGCATGCATTTTCTTCTAACTTGCAACATCATTCATCATTTTGGCATTCGTGGCATTCAACAAATTAAGGTGGTGGTCAAAGTCGTGAAATGTTAGCAAATTAACGATGAATAGGATCCAATAATTCTTAGTGCAATGCACAAAATTGGAAAAATCAGCACGTGCCCTCTACACACATGTTAAGATTTGCATAATTTCACTAATAACCTTTATGATTTTTCATTTTTGCGTGATAAATATAGATAGTTTGATTTTTTAACAATTTACACTGTGTATTAGTGATTATTTCTTGTCTAGCGGTTGTTAGCATATGCCTACTGAATACATATTAACATAATCCCATAAAAGTTTATGTGTACTTAAAATGTTCTTATGATAAAGTTTTTTTTTTCCAGATTATTATTAACATTTAGAATATCATTTGACTTATCCGAAGGTTGATGATTTTCAAATCGTATTAAGATTAAGGTCGCTAATTGATTATTGTTGAAAGCTAAGGGTATTAAGAAAATACTATTATGTAATCCATATCTTGTACACGGAATTTGTTATTAAAATCGTATCATTAGAGTTACATGTATGATTATAAACAATAACATTCATAATTTACAACTACGATGTTGCAGATCCTTTTAATCTATTCTTTTTATTCTCTACCTATTAATTTATATGTTTCATTCTCTACCTATTAATTTATACTATTTATTCTCTACCTATTAATTTATACGTTTTATTCTCCCTATTAATTTATACGTTTTATTCTCTACCTATTAATGTATACGTTTTATTCTCTACCTATTAATTTATACTATTATTCTCTACCTATTAATTTATTAAAATATTATGGGCCGTTACATGTTGTTTAATTGAAGCTGAATTGTGAAATTGTGATGAAGTTTGGAAATAAAACTCAAGTTATAAATTGAATTCGACTTGAGTTGTCAGTAAAGTAAATGTAACTGAATTGTGAGTTCATGAAATTCGGTGGTAAACTGAAATTGGATAGTGGATTCAGAACTTGAGTTATAAATTAAAATTTAAAGTGAAGTGTTAACAAATTAAATATAATTGAAATGTATCGAATAAAAATGTAAATGGAATAAAATAGTAATGGTATGAATTGCAAATAAAATCCAAATAAGTGGAAATAAATTGGAAATGGCCTTGTAATAAATTGAATGAGCTGAATCTAAAACGTTAAAATGTATAATAATTGATCAAATAAATTTGTAGTTTGAAGTGGGATTGGATTAAAATAGAATCAAGTTAAATTGAAAAGATAAATTTATTTGCAAAATGAAATGAGCTTAAGTAAAAAAAAAATTTTTTTGAATAAATCAAAATAAGTTGACTTAAGCTAAATATAAGGGGGGAGAGTTGAATTGAATTCAACTTAAAACCAAGTTTAATGATATTGGATTGAATTTGAATCAAGTAAAAATAAATTTGGAAAATAAATTTGGTGGGTTGTAAATAATGTTGAAGGAAATTAAAATTCATAATGGATTGAGTGGATTAACTAATTATGTTGAATATATAAATGGATGGAATAACTAAGAACCAAATGAAAGATGGAAGTAGAACTTGTTATAAAAAGAAATAGAAATGAACTTAAGTTATTGACTTAAGTAAGTGATGAATGAAAGCCGAACTCAAAATGAAGTGTGGTTTAAATGAGTTGAGAAATAGTTATTGAATGAAATAGCCTGGATTCTTTTCGAGCTAAATAAAATAGTTTGGAATAAACGAATATGGAATGAAAATGAAACCCAAATATATGGATTGTGAATAAATTTAAAAATAAAATAGAATTGAGTATAAATTGAGTTGAAATCAATTTAAATTGGGTATATAACATAAAGACTTATTTATCCCCATAGATCTCGTCAAGTTGCATAGAATAAATTGTCATTTGATGTAAACGGAAGTAATTAAAATACTATGAACTGGTAGGAGTAAATAAATTGATTTTTGAGATCAATTGGATTAAATATGAGTTCAGCTTGCTTAAAAATAAATTAAATGTAAGTGATTAAGCTTTACACCATTCAAATTGAATGAAAATGGTTATAAATTAATTGGAACAGTGGAATTAGTATGAAAACTATATGAATTGCTTACGGAGAAGTGTTTAATGTGCATTCCTTTTAGAATTCATATGTTTAACTATTGCAAATAAGTGAAATGTTGTTAAACATCATATATATCATACCTACATGTTTAAATTGAGTAAGTACAGTTACCTGGGAGCCGTGTGGCTGGATTTGGTTGTGCTATTTGCTAAAAATAATAAGCCGGTTGCTTAAAATGCTAAATAAGGTACGCCTACGCAATAAAAATAGGAAATATGAACTGTTTTTGGTTTTTCCGACCGTGTGGGTCGATGTATATATATTTATCTCTTTTGTAAAATTGCAAAAGCTCCTCCGTACAAAGGAGAGTCTGCCAAAATTTTCCGAAAATTTTGGGAGTTAGAAAATTTTTGAAATTTTTTTGGACAATTTTGTTAACGACAAAACAATTTAGAATTGGAAATTGAAATAAGTTAGTAAATGAAGCTAATTAAAATAATGACATGAATTAGTTATAAATGGAAGATAAAATTCAAATATTCAAAGTTAAAGATAAATTGAATTCATATGGAAATGAAATAATCAATTTGAATAGAAATAGATATTAACTAAAGTGGTAAAGTGAAAACAAACAAAGAAGCATATAAAATGTTCATACTAAACTTAAGTAAGGAATGGTGAATTTCTTAATTGGAAATTGATATAACAAACATGTTCTAAGTTAATATGCGAATGAATAAATGTTGACATTTTGTAAGGAAGTCGATAAAATGTTTTTGGAATATTGTGATTGGGTATTATTGTCAAGCAGGATATGCAGATAATATAAAGGGAAAAGAGAATTAGATTGATTTCAAAAGATAAAAATTTGAAATGCTCGACAAAAGGTATGTGTTTAAGTTTCTATATGAAATTTGATTCAGATTTTGGATTGAGCCACTTGGCTTCTTGTTTTCTTTTTGGATTTGGGAGGCCGTAGAGCCATTTTGTAGTTGTACCGAGCTAGCTGCGCAAAGGAAACGCTGGCGAAATTTTTCGGAAATTTAGAGAGTTAGAAAATTTTTGAGAAAATTTTGATAATTCAAAATATGGTTTTAAATTAAAACCTGAATGGTTAAACGAATAGTATAGTTTGAAACTCTAGGAGAGTTGAGAAGTTAATAAGAATGATAATGGGTCTTTTATAAAAAGATCATTGGTAAGATGTTGAATTGTTTGGTTTTGAGGATAAATAAATGGGCGTTGGACCATTCTTCCTAACTAGTAACTTCGGGGACGAAATTCTTTTAAGGAGGGAGGAATGTGACGACCCAAAAATTTCGAGCATTCAAAATCGGAATATTTAATTGATTTTAAATACGCAATAGGGTAATTTTAACTTGAATTACGAATATCACAATTTATTTGATAATTGAATTATTAAATTAAATAATTTGAAGTTGGATAAAATATTGAATCTGGAATTTTAAGCTTGTTAAAAATAATTTGAAGGCTTATAAAATTTATATTGATAACATTGAAGATAATAGATGTGTTAAAATTAAATTTAACAGTGATTTTTTCGGTTTTGAAATTTTATCGTTTTAAATTGAATTTTAAAATAGCCTTCCGAGGCACAGTCTCGGAATTCGACGAAACCAGTTCCATTGGGTCCGTTATATTGAATCATTATTGAATTTCAAATTTCGGAGTGTTTGGAGTTATTATGTGAGCGTACGTTATATAAACGTGCTGAAATCTTTATCGAATAAAATTTAATAACTGGGTACCTAAACAAGATATTTTGAATATAAAAATATTTAATTTTAAATCAGCTGCTACTTGTAATCCCTTAACCCTACAAATCTCTGGCCGACAATCTTCTGAAGCAAGCCGTTTCCCCTCGTTTTGAAATATCACTCATTTCCCCTTCGTTTCGTTTCGGCCGAACCTCTAAAAAAATGGCCGAAGCTTTAACAAATCAAAGCAATTAAAAGAAGAAAAAAAATGGGGAATGGGGGGGAACTCACGTGCTCGAGTGCGCGAGGGAATCGCATCATCATCATCGATGGCCGCGAGATGAGGGTTCAAATGGGCCAAGGGTTTCGCGCTACAGATTCTGGAAGTACTGTGCTCGAGCTCGAATTCGAGCTGCAGTGTGAGGCCGAGCGCAAGTAGGGATTACGACGGGTTTCGTTGTTGTAACGATCCCAGTTGTAAAGACGAATTTGAATTTATAATTTGATTGAATTTAAGATTAAATTATGGATTTATTTGAAAATTTTCAAATTTAATAAGAAATTTATATTTATTTGTTTTTGAGTTTGATTTGAAACTCAAAGCGAATGAATTGAATTGAATTATAAATTAAATGTTTAAAATAAAAACTGTAGAGTAATAACAAAAAAAAATACAAATGAAAATCTAAGTACATATGAAACATAAAGTAAGAAAGAAAAAAATAGAATACAAAGCATAAAACAAATATGAAAACAAACAAATGCAAACATAAAGAAATAACATACAAGTATAAAGTCAAAATAAGATACATACATAAAAATACATAGCATAAGAGAGTAAACAAATAAACAAACAAAATATACTTACAAAATAAATAAAGTACAATATAAATACAATGTGAATATTAAGAAAGAAAGGTACGTAGGCTAGAAACAAAACAAGCTGCAGCCACCCAATACAAAGCAAAGCAAGAAGCAACTTGGAAAGCAAAACAAGAAGTAACAAAAAAAGTACAAACTGCAGCATATGTATTCAAGTTGAACAAGTATGAACACTTGAAAAAAAAACAAAGCTTAATATATACATGTATTAGCTTCCAGAGGAAGTTACTAGCATATAGATAAATAAACATATAGTTGTACAAAGGCAATTACTGCCACATAACTTTAGCCACCAAAACCAGATTTTATATCAGCTGAAATATGATTTCATTTCAGTTTACAAAAAAAAAAAAAAAATTTGTACAAACTTGTCAAACGGTTTTTTTTTATATCCGTCTTTATGTTTGCTCGTTCATATGAAACAAGTTAAGCAAAACCAGAAAAGAAAATATAAGCATCATCATTCCTTCAAACTCAAAATGTCATTCAACTTCAACAACAACAAAACAGGATTCATAGGAAATCAATACTGCAGTTTTCAAAAGCAACAACCCTCTGTTTTTCAAAACTGAAGGTGAGCAAATATTTCTACCCAGAAATTTCCCTTTTGTGTGTTAATGCCTGTGAGTAAACATAACATTTCTAAACTTAATCCTGTGTACTTGTTGCATAAATTATTTTGTGTTATACCTTGTAGATTTAAGTAAGAAATTTTACATGTAATTATGCTTGTTCTGTGTAGTGACTAGTCTGTTCTTCATAGTCTGGTTACAGAGTAGAATAAACCAGAGAAATTTAAATACGTCATCATCCAAGCATCATCAAGTTTATAATCTCGAACAAGTCAAATTTGTTAAAACTTAAAACATGGTATAAAACTGTTTTGGAGTGTGTTGGAAATGTTTTTGCCTCTGGAAATTTGGTTTTGCAGATCCAAGTTGAGTATGTGATAAATTTGAGTATCGTGGATTATTAACTAAACATTACATCTCGAATCCTTATAAGAAAATAGGATTTTTAAGCCTCGAATGAGAATTTTTAAGTGAGTGTGCAAAGAGCAATTTCGAGATGATCAGATTTTGGTTTTTCGTCGAATTCAGGCGATTGGTGGAACCGGGGTTGGTCGAGTTAAGCGGGAAGGAGGAGGAGCCTACGGCGGTCGTAGGAAAAATGGCCGGAGATGGTATCATCCACGGTGGCGACTACGGCGATCATTTTTATTTTGAAACCCTAGTTTTTATGGTGCATGAATATGAGATCGCCGCGCCTCCACTTGTGCATCGAGCTGCACGAAATTTCGAGAGAAGCTAGGCGAGAGTGTGTTAGGGACGAGGCCGGAGGGTGGTGACGTTCAGGTGGTCAGAGGAGGAGGAGCGCGCGATTTTGTGATGATGGCTTTTGCTCCGGTTTCGCATCAGGGGCTCGATTTCATTGTAGCAATGACTATGGGTTTTGGGATGTACGAATCGGAGCTGGAGATGACCTTCGACTTGCTTGAGGTGTTGGTGGCGAACGGAGGTGGTGAGCGAGGGTGTGCATGTGCATGTGTCAGGGATCATCGGTGCATTTCTGTTATGTGGGTGGTTATAGGTAGGGGAAGAAAGGAGTGGAGAGTTGGTATGTTTTTTTTTGGATGGGCTTTGGGCCGATTTTGTTTAGTTCGAGCCTGTTGGTTTTGGCTTTACTCAAGGTTGGTTTAAATAATTTGAATGAAGTAAAGATGTTTAAGAAAATCATTAAAATCAAACTTTCGAATTACTCAAGTAAATACGTAACAAAGTTTTAAAATCGTAATTGATGTTTTAATTAAGTAGTTAAAATAAGATAGGTTTTAACTTTAATTAAAAATTAAAGTTTTATAGTTGGTAATAATTTAATTTCAAAGTTAAAGAAGATTCTAAAATGTTAATTTAAGACAAATAAATATTATTAATAGTTTTAAAATGGATAATTAAGAATGGATAATAAATTTTAAAGTTGTAATTAACTAAGTAACTAAAGATTTGTCAATTTGAAATTTAAAGGTTTGGTTAATTAACAATTAAGCATTTAGTTTATTCTTAAGAATTGTTAATTAGATCAATTTAAGATAATTAATTTATAATTAGTAGTCAATTTAGATAATTAATTAAGGAATCCTTAATTATAAATTTAATAGATTCAATCATCAAGAATAATTAATCATTGATTTAAATAAATAAATAAAAATAGTGTTGTGGTTAATTCTTTTTACCTTCACCTTAAATTGAAGATGATTTACTATCATCAAGTGTTGTATACTGGATTGATATTTCTGTTTGTGATTATAATACTATTTGATGTGGATTCGCTTGATGCTATACTGTGAACTGTGATTGTTTCTGTATATATGTGAAAACCCCTTTGCCTGTAAAACGGCATTTTGAAATTTGATGCGACAGGGAGTCGGATTCCAATTAGTTGTCCGAAACCCACATCGAATCGTAACGATGAATTTTTGTAATTGATAAATATATTTTATCTATGAATCTGTGAATGAAGATAAGCATTATCGATTTTACCGCTTATCGATATTGATTGAATCTGTGACGATTAATGTTGTTGCACTATTATGTTGAACCCCTGGACCACACTATAAACACACAAATATGGATTTCACGTAGAAATCGGTTAAGTCGCAGATTTTTGAACAGTTTTGAATTTGAATTTTTAAATTCAAATAGTTTTGGAAATAAATTAAGTTTAATGTAAAAAACTTTTGAAAAGATGTTTTAGAATAAAAGTTATTTTGAATAACTTAATAAAAATTTGAAATTTGAATAATTCGATTCAAATTGGAATTCAATATCTGAAATTGAATTCTATATCCAGTATTTATGATTCAAAAGGAATTATACAAGTTATACGGATTTTAAGCCATTTCTTGAAAAAAAGTTATTTTGGAATTTGAATTTACCCAAAGATCTTAACTTGCATAAATGAAATCAGATTTTTTTCCGAAACGAAACTATTTGTTTTCAAATAATAAAACCTTTCACATAAGTAATAAATTTCCAATTTGTATTAAAGGGATTTCAAGTTTGAATCGAAAATGGTTTTTTTCCAAGTTATGAATAAATATTGAGGAAACGAGTTATGAAAGCTATGAGATAAATCTTGATTTTAAGATTTAAATGAGTAAATCAAATTGGAATGGAAATTGTTTTGAAATCCGTAACTGGATCTTTGTGAAACTAAGTTAACTTTGTGAAGTAAATCTTTGGTTTAAAAGATTTAAAATGAAATTGGTTTAAACCATGTGAAAGAAAATTTTGGAATTATTAAGTTGTGACTTAATTGAAATCCTATATCCATATGTTTTAAATGTTGCGCTCACTATTCGGTTTAGCCGGGAGAGGACCTTTGTGTCGTATAACCCATTCCGAATATGTGATACGTCGTATATGGATAGCATTGAAGACCGGTGGTGAAGACCGGGTATTCGCGAGAACGGTAGGATGACCTATCGATTGTCTCTCCACTGAGTCGCGCCGGTATAGAGATTTCCTAAGTGATGGGAAGTTCGATCGGGATTGTGAATACCCGAATTTGCAAGGACTTCTTTGGAAGTGCCTTCGGTTCTGTTCGAACCCGGAACAGACTTGTATGGATTGTATGTCTGACACTACATTGTGAGATATAAAGCGGATTTCTTTCAAATACATTTTCTATTGGTGGCGGAGAATTTATTCTCTTAGCTTAACACCCTTCTCTGAGACGTACGAGCTCAGAGGTTATGTAGTTGAAGGTTATCAATGATATATTCTCAACTTGGTAATGTGGCATGCTGAGTGTTGCTGATCATTTATTGATCGAAGCATGGCTTTGTGAAAAGCGTAGCTTTGTGGATGAGACTTCGTCGAGCCTCACAACCCGGTAATGGTCGAAACAGGAATTGTGCGGCAAGGTTTCAAGGGTAGCTCCCCTAGGTTATGACCATTCCTTTTGGAAAACGGTAGTATCATGGTATGGAGCCCAGATACTTACTCATGTGGACACACTTTATTTATTACTGTGTGATGTTGTTTGTTAGAGAGCTCTCGTATAAAGGTCCCAAAGGACCGGGGGTGGCATATTTGAGGTTCTGTATATTCCCTGGAAAGGGGGGTAGCCGGCCTTGTTTGGTAGAGATCCGGTTAGGTTCTCGTGGCATCCCGCCAGAGGCGTTCCCATGTGGCAATAGGAAGTTCCTTAGCCTGACTATTTGTTGGAAAATCCATTCATCCAATACGAGCCTTGTGCGGTTTTAGTTGTATTACCTGCCATTCACTTATGGTGGCGCCCCACTGTTTGGATGGTAGCTATAGTAGGCATAGTTCGAAATGTCTATGCTGGCTAAGATTTATATTCTACTTTCGAAATGCTTTTCTGCACTGTGCACTTATAATAATAATATCAAATAAAGTTTTCTGTGTATCAAGCATATTTGACTATCATAAGGAGAAATCTCCTCCGATTCTGCGTTTGCATTGTGTTTGTGGCCGTAGGCCTTATGGTAGTTTCATTTTCCAAAAGCATTGCGACTTTGAAATTTAAATCTTTGACTTTTTTTAAAGAACAAACTGTTTTTGTTTGCTCACACCAGTCCCATGACTGACCCGGAGTTTATTGTTCCTTTCCTAAACTCTGGGTGCCCATAATTTTCCACACGGGCAGTCTAGCGTTGGGTTTTTCAGATAGTTAGGTTTAGTAGAATATATGGAGCTAGTTCAGTCTTTGGATATGGACGAGACTTGCTTATCTTGGTGAAATCTTGATGGTGGATTGAGCTAGGAGTTTTGGAGCTTTGTCGTTGGAGCTTTTGGATCAGAGTTGCAGTATTTAATATTTGTGAAGTCTTATTTCATATTGTATCATGTTCCGCTGTATTCTATGTTGTATATTGTCTGATGTTGATGATTATCATTGTATCATATTGATGTATCAGATATTGTATTCATGTTGTATCAGTGATATCATCTTTTATTTTCCGCTGTGTTATTTATCATCTAATGGGTGTTGCAGCTCCCGCGATACGAATTTGATGTTGTTGTCGGACATCGAGTTCGGGTCGTCACAAGTGGTATCAGAGCTGAATGTTGAGTAAGAACTTTAGCAACGGAGTGTAACACATTAGATGGCTCATTAGAGGTAGGGTGAAGTATACCATAGAATGAGTATAACCAGTGGAATCAAAAACCGAAATTTCTTAGTCTATTCTCTTTATCTGTTGTTATTCTCTAAAATATTTCGTCCGAATGCCTAAATCGGTTTTTTTACTATTCACAGTTAGTAAGAATGAGTGGAAGAAGAGGACGAAATAGGAGACAGTAAAGTACCACTTCAACTGGTCAAAGCCCTGCAACGACAGATATTCCCATTCAATCTCAACCAAATTTGGCTGATCTACATCGGAGTTTTTCTAGACTTGATGGAAAGCCGTTCACTGGCAAAGAAACCGTTATTGAAGCACAAGCCTGGATTCGATCGTGTGAAAAGATTTTCAAAGGACTAAAGTTAGAAGATGATCAAATGCGATTGATAGCCTCTTGGCAACTCCAGGAAGATGCTTTAATTTGGTGGGAAACTGTTACCGTGGATGAGTCGGCGGATCAATTTACTTGGAGTCGTTTCAAGGAAGTGTTTGAGTAGCGATATATGCCGTCTGCTGGTATCTCCCGAGTGTACCAGGAATTTATGGATTTAAAGCAAGGAAGTTTATCATTCAAGGAATACTTGGACAAATTTATTGAATTATCTCGATTTGGTCCAGAATTGGTGAATACACCGTTAAAGAAGAATGAAAAGTTTATTCGGGGAATGAACAAGGAGTTTCAGGAACGGATGACTACTCACGTCAAGGAATATTTTTCTGAATTAATCGATATGGGCTATCAATACGATAATCTGGAAAAGCAAAAAGATCCAGAGGAGAATGGAAGTACAAGTAAATTGAATTGGAGAAAAAGGAAGTTTGGCAGTTAGAAACCAAAGAAAAATAAAGGAAAGAAGAAAATGAAGGATGTTACTTGTCTCAATTGCTTGGAGAAGGGTCACTACTCAGATAAATGCAAGAATGATTGGAAGTCAGGATTGAGAGAGCCATTTATGAGGCCGGATCAGGAATCTACGGGTTGCTATAAATTCCGCAAGCCGGGACATAGGATCAACAACTGTCCAACAATGAAGCAAGCTCTAGTAAGGAAAGGGTATGCAATTAGAGATGATTCTTCAACCTCAAAAGATGATTAGGGAAATTTTATATGGTAATCAAATATATTTGTTTTTCCATTTTGGTTTCGATATAAACTACGAATGGTTAGTTATTCCTTCGGACTAACCAATACCCCTGTATACTTCGTAGATCAAATAACCCAATTGTTTCGTAGTTAATTGAGTTATTCTCGTATATGATGTTGATATTCTGATTTGGTAAGCCAAATGCAGAATTTATATTCAGTTTAATCTGGAAAGATATTTTTCTATCTTTCATCTACCTTCGTTATCTCTCTCTGGCGAATTTCGAGGACGAAATTCTTTTTAAGGGGGGAAGTCTGTAACGATACCAGTTTTAAAGACGAATTTCAATTTATAATTTGATTGAATTTAAGATTAAATTATGGATTTATTTGAAAATTTTCAAATTTAATAAGAAATTTATATTTATTTGTTTTTGAATTTGATTTGAAACTCAAAGCGAATGAATTGAATTGAATTATAAATTAAATGTTTAAAATAAAAACTGTAGAGTAATAACCAAAAAAAATACAAATGAAAATCTAAGTACATATGAAACATAAAGTAAGAAAGAAAAAAAATAGAATACAAATCATAAAACAAATATGAAAACAAACAAATGCAAACATAAAGAAATAACATACAAGTATAAAGACAAAATAAGATACATACATAAAAATACACAGCATAAGAGAGTAAACAAATAAACAAACAAAATATACTTACAAAATAAATAAAGTACAATATAAATACAATGCGAATATTAAGAAACAAAGGAACGTAGGCTAGAAACAAAACAAGCTGCAGCCCCCCAATACAAAGCAAAGCAAAGCAAGAAGCAACTTGGAAAGCAAAACAAGAAGTAATAAAAAAAGTACAAACTGTAGCATATGTATTCAAGTTGAACAAGTATGAACTCTTGAAAAAAAAAACAAAGCTTAATATATACATATATTAGCTTCCAGAGGAAGTTACTAGCATATAGATAAATAAACATATAGTTGTACAAAGGCAATTAATGCCACATAACTTTAGCCACCAAAACCAGATTTTATATCAGCTGAAATATGATTTCATTTCAGTTTACAAAAAGAAAAAATCTGTACAAACCTGTCAAACTGTTTTTTTTATTTATATCCATCTTTATATTTGCTCGTTCATATGAAACAAGTTAAGCAAAACCAGAAAAGAAAATATAAGCATCATCATTCCTTCAAACTCAAAATGTCATTCAACTTCAACAACAACAAAACAGGATTCATAGGAAATCAATACTGCAGTTTTCAAAAGCAACAACCCTCTATTTTTCAAAACTGAAGGTGAGCAAATATTTCTACCTTGAAATTTCCTTTTTGTGTGTTAATGCCTGTGAGTAAACATAACATTTCTAAACTTAATCCTGTGTACTTGTTGCATAAATTATTTTGTGTGATACTGTGTAGATTTAAGTAAGAAATTTACATGTAATTATGCTTGTTCTGTGTAGTGACTAGTCTGTTCTTCCTAGTTTGGTTACAGAGTAGAATAAACCAGAGAAATTTAAATACGTCATCATCCAAGCATCACCAAGTTTAGAATCTCGAACAAGTCAAATTTGTTAAAACTTAAAACCTGGTATAAAACTGTTTTGGAGTGTGTTGGAAATGTTTTTGCCTCTGGAAATTTGGTTTTGCAGAGCCAACTTGAGTATGTGATAAAATCGAGTATCATGGATTGTTAACTAAACATTATATCTCGAATCCTTATAAGAAAATAGGATTTTTAAGCCTCGAATGAGAATTTTTAAGAGAGTGTGCAAAGAGCAATTTCGAGATGATCAAATTTTGGTTTTTCGTCGAATTCAGGCGATTGGTGGAACTGGGGTTGGCCGGGTTAAGCGGGAAGGAGGAGGAGCCTAGGGCGGTCGTAGGAAAAATGGCCGGAGATGGTATCATCCACGGTGGCGACTACGGCGATCATTTTTTTTTTGAAACCCTAGTTTTTATGGTGCATGAATATGAGATCGCCGCGCCTCCTCTCGTGCATCGAGCTGCACGAAATTTCGAGAGGAGCTAGGAGAGAGTGTGTTAGGGACGAGGCCAGAGGGTGGTGACGTTCAGGTGGTCAGAGGAGGAGGAGCACGCGATTTTGTGATGATGGGTTTTGCTCCGGTTTCGCATCAGGGGCTTGATTTCATTGTAGCAATGACTATGGGTTTTGGGATGTACGAATCAGAGCTGGAGATGACCTTCGACTTGCTTGAGGTGTTGGTGGCGAACGGAGGTGGCGAACGGGGGTGTGCATGTGCACGTTTCAGGGATCATCGGTGCATTTCTGTTATGTGGGTGGTTATAGGTATGGGAAGAAAGGAGTGGAGAGTTGGTGTGTTTTTTTTTGGATGGGCTTTGGGCCGATTTTTTTTTGTTCGAGCCTGTTAGTTTTGGCTTCACTCAAGGTTGGTTTAAATAATTTGAATGAAGTAAAGATGTTTAAGAAAATCATTAAAATCAAACTTTCGAATTACTCAAGTAAATACGTAACAAAGGTTTAAAATCTTAATTGATGTTTTAATTAAGTAGTTAAAATAAGATAGGTTTTAACTTTAATTAAAAATTAAAGTTTTATAGTTGGTAATAATTTAATTTCAAAGTTAAAGAAGATTCTAAAATGTTAATTTAAGACAAATAAATATTATTAATAGTTTAAAAAAGGATAATTAAGAATGGATAATAAATTTTAAAGTTGTAATTAACTAAGTAACTAAAGATTTGTCAATTTGAAATTAAAAGGTTTGGTTAATTAACAATTAAGCATTTAGTTTATTCTTAAGAATTGTTAATTAGATCAATTTAAGATAATTAATTTATAATTAGTAGTCAATTTAGATAATTAATTAAGGAATCCTTAATTATAAATTTAATAGATTCAATCATCAAGAATAATTAATCATTGATTTAAATAAATAAATAAAAATAGCGTTGTGGTTAATTCTTTTTACCTTCACCTTAAATTGAAGATGATTGACTATAATAAAGTGTTGTATACTGGATTGATATTTCTGTTTGTGACTATGATACTATGTGATGTGGATTTGCTTGATGTTATACTGTGAACTGTGATTGTTTCTGTATATATGTGGAAAAACCCTTTGCCTGTAAAACGACATTTTGAAATTTGATGCGACAGGGAGTCAGATTCCAATTAGTTGTCCGAAACCCACATCGAATCGTAACGGTGAATTTTTGTAATTGATAAATTTATTTTATCTATGAATCTGTAAATGAAGATAAGCGTTATCGATTTTACCGCTTATCGATATTGATTGAATTTGTGATGATTAATGTTGTTGCACTGTTGTGTTGAACCCCTGGACCACACTATACACACAAAAATATGGATTTCATGTGGAAATCAGTTAAGTCGCAGATTTTTGAACAGTTTTGAATTTGAATTTTTAAATTCAAATAGTTTTGGAAATAAATTAAGTTTAATGTAAAAAACTTTTGAAAAGATGTTTTAGAATAAAAGTTATTTTGAATAACTTAATAGAAATTTGAAATTTGAATAATTCGATTCAAATTGGAATTCAATATCTGAAATTGAATTCTATATCCAGTATTTATGATTCAAAAGGAATTATACAAGTTATACGGATTTTAAACCATTTCTTAAAAAAAGTTATTTTGGAATTTGAATTTACCCAAAGATCTTAACTTGCATAAATGAAATCAGATTTTTTTCCGAAACAAAACTATTTGTTTTCAAATAATAAAACCTTTCACATAAGTAATAAATTTCCAATTTGTATTAAAGGGATTTCAAGTTTGAATCGAAAATGGTTTTTTTCCAAGTTATGAATAAATATTGAGGAAACGAGTTATGAAAGCTATGAGATAAATCTTGATTTTAAGATTTAAATGAGTAAATCAAATTGGAATGGAAATTGTTTTGAAATCCGTAACTGAATCCTTGTGAAACTAAGTAAACTTTGTGAAGTAAATCTTTTGTTTAAAAGATTTAAAATGGAATTGGTTTAAACCATGTGAAAGAAAATTTTGGAATTATTAAGTTGTGACTTAATTGAAATCCTATATCCATATGTTTTAAATGTTGCGCTCACAATTCGATTTAGCCGGGAGAGGACCTTTGTGTCGTATAACCCATTCCGAATATGTGATACGTCGTATATGGATAGCATTGAAGACCGGTGGTGAAGACCGGGTATTCGTGAGAACGGTAGGATAACCTATCGATTGTCTCTGCACTGAGTCGCGCCGGTATAGAGATTTCCTAAGTGATGGGAAGTTCGATCGGGATTGTGAATACCCAGATTTGCAAGGACTTCTTCGGAAGTGCCTTCGGTTCTGTTCGAACTCGGAACAGACTTGTATGGATTGTATGTATGACATTACATTGTGAGATATAAAGCAGATTTCTTTCAAATACATTTTCTGTTGGTGGCGGGGAATTTATTCTCTTAGCTTAACACCCTTCTCTGAGACGTACAAGCTCAGAGGTTATGTAGTTGAAGGTTATCAGCAATATATTCTCAACTTGGTAATGTGGCATGCTGAGTGCAGCTGATCATTTGTTGATCGAAGCATGGCTTTGTGAAAAGCGTAGCATTGTGGACGAGACTTCGTCGAGCCTCACAACCCGGTAATGGTCGAAACAGGAATTATGCGGCAAGGTTTCAGGGGTAGCTCCCCTAGGGTATGACCATTCCTTCTGGAAAAGGGTAGTATCATGGTATGGAGCCCAGATACTTACTCATGTGGACACACTTTATTTATTACTGTGTGATGCTGTTGGTTAGAGAGCTCTCGTATAAAGGTCCCAAAGGACCGGGGGTGGCATATCTGAGGTTCTGTATATTCCCTAGGAAGGGGGGTAGCCGGCCTTGTTTGGCAGAGATCCGGTTAAGTTCTCAGGGCGTCCCGCCAGAGGCGCTCCCATGTGGCAATAGGAAGTTCCTTAGCCTGACCATTTGTTGGAAAATCCATTCATCCAATACGAGCCTTGTGCGGTTTTAGTTGTATTACCTGCCATTCACTTATGGTGGCGCCCCACTGTTTGGATGGTTGCTATAGTAGGCATAGTTCGAAATGTCTATGCTGGCTAAGATTTATATTCTACTTTCGAAATGCTTTTCTGCACTGTGCACTTATAATAATAATATCAAAGAAAGTTTTCTGCGTATCAAGCATATTTGACTATCATAAGGAGAAATCTCCTCCGATTCTGCATTTGCATTGTGTGTGTGGCGGGAGGCCTTGTGGTAGTTTCATTTCCCAAAAGCATTGCGATTTTGAAATTTAAATCTTTGATTGTTTTTAAAGAACAAACTGTTTTTGTTTGCTCACACCAGTCTCATGACTGACCCGGAGTTTATTGTTCCTTTCCTAAACTCTGGGTGCCCATAATTTTCCACACGGGCAGTCTAGAGTTGGGTTTTTCAGATAGTTAGGTTTAGTAGATTATATGAAGTTAGTTTAGTCTTTGGATATGGACGAGACTTGCTTATCTTGGTGAAATCTTGATGGTGGATTGAGTTAGGAGTTTTGGAGCTTTGTCGTTGGAGCTTTTGGATCAGAGTTGCAGTATTTAATATTTGTGAAGTCTTATTTCATATTGTATCATGTTCCGCTGTATTCTGTGTTGTATATTGTCTGATGTTGATGATTATCATTGTATCATATTGATGTATCAGATATTGTATTCATGTTGTATCAGTGATATCATCTTTTATTTTCCGCTGTGTTATTTATCATTTAATCGGTGTTGCAAGCTCCTGCGATACGAATTTGATGTTGTTGTCGGACATCGAGTTCGGGTCGTCACAAGTGGTATCAGAGCTGAAGGTTGAGTAAGAACTGTAGCTACGGAGTGTAACATATTAGATGGCACATTAGAGACAGGGTGAAGTATACCCTAGAATGAGTATAACCTGTGGAATCAAAAACCCAAATTTCTTAGTCTATTCTCTTTATCTGTTGTTATACTCCAAAATATTTCATCCGAATGCCTAAATCGGTTTTCTTACTATTCACAGTTAGTAAGAATGAGTGGAAGAAGAGGATGAAATAGGAGACAGGCAAGTACCACTTCAACTGGTCAAAGCCCTGCAACGACAGATATTCCCATTCAATCTCAACCAAATTTGGCTGATCTACATCGGATTTTTTCTAGACTTGATGGAAAGCCGTTCACAGGCAAAGAAACCGTTATTGAAGCACAAGCCTGGATTCGATCGTGTGAAAAGATTTTCAAAGGACTAAAGTTAGAAGATGATCAGATGCGATTGATAGCCTCTTGGCAACTCCAGGAAGATTTTTAATTTGGTGGGAAACTGTTACCGTGGATGAGTCGGCGGATCAATTTACTTGGAGTCGTTTCAAGGAAGTGTTTGAGCAGCGATATATGCCGTCTGCTGGTATCTCCCGGGTGTACCAGGAATTTATGGATTTAAAGCAAGGAAGTTTATCATTCGAGGAATACTTGAACAAATTTATTGAATTATCTCGATTTGGTCCAGAATTGGTGAATACACCGTTAAAGAAGAATGAAAAGTTTATTCGGAGAATGAACATGGAGTTTCAGGAACGGATGACTACTCACGTCAAGGAATCTTTTTCTGAATTAATCGATATGGGCTATCGATACGATACTCTGGAAAAGCAAAAAGATCCAGTGGAGAATGGAAGTACAAGTAAATTGAATTGGAGAAAAAGGAAGTTTGGCAGTAAGAAACCAAAGAAAAATAAAGGAAAGAAGAATATACAGAAGAAGAAAATGAAGGATGTTACTTGTCTCAATTGCTTGGAGAAGGGTCACTACTCAGATAAATGCAAGAATGATTGGAAGCTAGGATTGAGAGAGCCATTTATGAGGCCGGATCAGGAATCTACGGGATGCTATAAATGCCGCAAGCCGGGACATAGGATCAACAACTGTCCAACAATGAAGCAAGCTCTAGTAAGGAAAGGGTATGCAATTAGAGATGATTCTTCAACCTCGAAAGATGATGAGGGAAATTTTATAAGGTGATCAAATATATTTGTTTTTCCATTTGGTTTCGATATAAACTACGAACGGTTAGTTATTCCTTCGGACTAACCAATACCCCTGTATACTTCGTAGATCAGATAACCCAATTGTTTCGTAGTTAATTGAGTTATTCTCGTATATGTTGTTGATATTCTGATTTGGTAAGCCAAATGCAGAATTGATATTCAGTTTAATCTGGAAAGATATTTCTCTATCTTTCATCTACCTTCGTTATCTCTCTCAGCCGAATTTCGAGGACGAAATTCTTTTTAAGGGGGGAAGTCTGTAACGATCCCAGTTTTAAAGACGAATTTCAATTTATAATTTGATTGAATTTAAGATTAAATTATGGATTTATTTGAAAATTTTAAAATTTAATAAGAAATTTATATTTATTTGTTTTTGAATTTGATTTGAAACTCAAAGCGAATGAATTGAATTGAATTATAAATTAAATGTTTAAAATAAAAACTGTAGAGTAATAACCAAAAAAAAAATACAAATGTAAATCTAAGTACATATGAAACATAAAGTAAGAAAGAAAAAAATAGAATACAAAGCATAAAACAAATATGAAAACAAACAAATGCAAACATAAAGAAATAACATACAAATATAAAGACAAAATAAGATACATACATAAAAATACATAGCATAAGAGAGTAAACAAATAAACAAACAAAATATACTTACAAAATAAATAAAGTACAATATAAATACAATGTGAATATTAAGAAACAAAGGTACGTAGGCTAGAAACAAAACAAGCTGCAGCCACCCAATACAAAGCAAAGCAAGAAGCAACTTGGAAAGCAAAACAAGAAGTAATAAAAAAAAGTACAAACTGCAGCATATGTATTCAAGTTGAACAAGTATGAACACTTGAAAAAAAGAAACAAAGCTTAATATATACATGTATTAGCTTCCAGAGGAAGTTACTAGCATATAGATAAATAAACATATAGTTGTACAAAGGCAATTAATGCCACATAACTTTAGCCACCAAAAACAGATTTTATATCAGCTGAAATATGATTTCATTTCAGTTTACAAAAAGAAAAAATCTGTACAAACCTGTCAAACTGTTTTTTTATTTATATCCATCTTTATATTTGCTCGTTCATATGAAACAAGTTAAGCAAAACCAGAAAAGAAAATATAAGCATCATCATTCCTTCAAACTCAAAATGTCATTCAACTTCAACAACAACAAAACAGGATTCATAGGAAATCAATACTGTAGTTTTCAAAAGCAACAACCCTCTGTTTTTCAAAACTGAAGGTGAGCAAATATTTCTACCCAGAAATTTCCTTTTTGTGTGTTAATGCCTGTGAGTAAACATAACATTTCTAAACTTAATCCTGTGTACTTGTTGCATAAATTATTTTGTGTTATACTGTGTAGATTTAAGTAAGAAATTTTACATGTAATTATGCTTGTTCTGTGTAGTGACTAGTCTGTTCTTCCTAGTCTGGTTACAGAGTAGAATAAACCAGAGAAATTTAAATACGTCATCATCCAAGCATCATCAAGTTTAGAATCTCGAACAAGTCAAATTCGTTAAAACTTAAAACATGGTATACAACTGTTTTGGAGTGTGCTGGAAATGTTTTTGCCTCTGGAAATTTGGTTATGCAGAGCCAAGTTGAGTATGTGACAAATTCGAGTATCATGGATTGTTAACTTAACATAATATCTCGAATCCTTATAAGAAAATAGGATTTTTAAGCCTCGAATGAGAATTTTTAAGTGAGTGTGCAAAGAGCAATTTCGAGATGATCAAATTTTGGTTTTTCGTCGAATTCAGGCGATTGGTGGAACCGGGGTTGGTCGGGTTAAGCGGGAAGGAGGAGGAGCCTACGGCGGTCGTAGGAAAAATGGCCGGAGATGGTATCATCCACGGTGGCGACTACGGCGATCATTTTTATTTTGAAACCCTAGTTTTTATGGTGCGTGAATATGAGATCGCCGCGCCTCCTCTCGTGCATCGAGCTGGACGAAATTTCGAGAGGAGCTAGGCGAGAGTGTGTTAGGGACGAGGCCGAAGGGTGGTGACGTTCAGGTGGTCAGAGGAGGAGGAGCGCGCGATTTTGTGACGATTGCTTTTGCTCCGGTTTCGCATCAGGGGCTCGATTTCGTTGTAGCAATGACTATGGGTTTTGGGATGTATGAATCGGAGCTGGAGATGACCTTCGACTTGCTTTAGGTGTTGGTGGCGAATGGAGGCGGCGAACGGGGGTGTACATGTGCATGTGTCAGGGATCATCGGTGCATTTCTGTTATGTGGGTGGTTATAGGTAGGGGAAGAAAGTAGTGGAGAGTTGGTGTGTTTTTTTTGCATGGGCTTTGGGCCGATTTTTTTGTTGTTCGAGCCTGTTAGTTTTGGCTTTACTCAAGGTTGGTTTAAATAATTTGAACGAAGTAAAGATGTTTAAGAAAATCATTAAAATCAAACTTTCGAATTACTCAAGTAAATACGTAACAAAGTTTTAAAATCTTAATTGATGTTTTAATTAAGTAGTTAAAATAAGATTGGTTTTAACTTTAATTAAAAATTAAAGTTTTATAGTTGGTAATAATTTAATTTCAAAGTTAAAGAAGATTCTAAAATGTTAATTTAAGACAAATAAATATTATTAATAGTTTTAAAAAGGATAATTAAGAATGGATAATAAATTTTAAAGTTGTAATTAACTAAGTAACTAAAGATTTGTCAATTTGAAATTAAAAGGTTTGGTTAATTAACAATTAAGCATTTAGTTTATTCTTAAGAATTGTTAATTAGATCAATTTAAGATAATTAATTTATAATTAGTAGTCAATTTAGATAATTAATTAAGGAATCCTTAATTATAAATTTAATAGATTCAATCATCAAGAATAATTAATCATTGATTTAAATAAATAAACAAAAATTGTGTTGTGGTTAATTCTTTTTACCTTCACCTTAAATTGAAGATGATTGACTATCATCATGTGCTGTATACTGGATTGATATTTCTGTTTGTGATTATGATACAATGTGATGTGGATTCGCTTGATGCTATACTGTGAACTGTGATTGTTTCTGTATATATGTGAAAACCCCTTTGCCTGTAAAACGGCATTTTGAAATTTGATGCGACAGGGAGTCGGATTCCAATTAGTTGTCCGAAACCCACATCGAATCGTAACGATGAATTTTTGTAATTGATAAATATATTTTATCTATGAATCTGTGAATGAAGATAAGCCTTACCGATTTTACGGCATATCGATATTGATTAAATCTGTGATTATTAATGTTGTTGCACTATTGTGTTGAACCCCTGGACCATACTATACACACACAAATATGAATTTCACGTGGAAATCGGTTAAGTCGCAGATTTTTGGACAGTTTTGAATTTGAATTTTTGAATTCAAATAGTTTTGGAAATAAATTAAGTTTAATGTAAAAAACTTTTGAAAAGATGTTTAGGAATAAAAGTTATTTTGAATAACCTAATAAAAATTTGAAATTTTAATAATTCGATTCAAATTGGAATTCAATATCTGAAATTGAATTCTATATCCAGTATTTATGATTCAAAAGGAATTATACAAGTTATACGGGTTTTAAACCATTTCTTAAAAAAAGTTATTTTGGAATTTGAATTTACCCAAAGATCTTAACTTGCATAAATGAAATCAGATTTTTTCCGAAACGAAACTATTTGTTTTCAAATAATAAAACCTTTCACATAAGTAATAAATTTCCAATTTGTATTAAAGGGATTTCAAGTTTGAATCGAAAATGGTTTTTTTCCAAGTTATGAATAAATATTGAGGAAACGAGTTATGAAAGCTATGAGATAAATCTTGATTTTAAGATTTAAATGAGTAAATCAAATTGGAATGGAAATTGTTTTGAAATCCGTAACTGGATCTTTGTGAAACTAAGTGAACTTTGTGAAGTAAATCTTTTGTTTAAAAGATTTAAAATGGAATTGGTTTAAACCATGTGAAAGAAAATTTTGGAATTATTAAGTTGTGACTTAATTGAAATCCTATATCCATATGTTTGAAATGTTGCGCTCACTATTCAGTTTAGCTAGGAGAGGACCTTTGTGTCGTATAACCCATTCCGAATATGTGATACGTCGTATATGGATAGCATTGAAGTCCGACGGTGAAGACCGGGTATTCGCGAGAACGGTAGGATGACCTATCGATAGTCTCTGCACTGAGTCGCGCCGGTATAGAGATTTCCTAAGTGATGGGAAGTTCGATCGGGATTGTGAATACCCGTATTTGCAAGGACTTCTTCGGAAGTGCCTTCGGTTCTGTTTGAACCCGGAAAAGACTTGTATGGATTGTATGTCTGACATTACATTGTGAGATATAAAGCAGATTTCTTTCAAATACATTTTCTGTTGGTGGCGGAGAATTTATTCTCTTAGCTTAACACCCTTCTCTGAGACGTACGAGCTCAGGGGTTATGTAGTTGAAGGTTATCAGCGATATATTCTCAACCTGGTAACGTGGCATGCTGAGTGCTGCTGATCATTTGTTGATCGAAGCATGGCTTTGTGAAAAGCGTAGCTTTGTGGACGAGACTTCGTCGAGCCTCACAACCCGGTAATGGCCAAAACAGGAATTTTGCGGCAAGGTTTCAGGGGTAGCTCCCCTAGGGTATGACCATTCCTTCTGGAAAAGGGTAGTATCATGGTATGGAGCCTAGATACTTACTCATGTGGACAAACTTTATTTATTACTGTGTGATGTTGTTTGTTAGAGAGCTCTCGTATAAAGGTTCCAAAGGACCGGGGGTGGCATATCTGAGGTTCTGTATATTCCCTGGGAAGGGGGGTAGCCGGCCTTGTTTGGCAGAGATCCGGTTAGGTTCTCGTGGTGTCCCGCCAGAGGCGTTCCCATGTGGCAATAGGAAGTTCCTTAGCCTGACCATTTGTTGGAAAATCCATTCATCCAATACGAGCCTTGTGCGGTTTTAGTTGTATTACCTGCCATTCACTTATGGTGGCGCCCCACTGTTTGGATGGTAGCTATAGTAGGCATAGTTCGAAATGTCTATGCTGGCTAAGATTTATATTCTACTTTCGAAATGATTTTCTGCACTGTGCACTTATAATAATAATATCAAAGAAAGTTTTCTGCGTATCAAGCATATTTGACTATCATAAGGAGAAATCTCCTCCGATTCTGCGTTTGCAATGTGTGTGTGGCGGGAGGCCTTATGGTAGTTTCATTTTCCAAAAGCATTGTGATTTTGAAATTTAAATCTTTGATTGTTTTTAAAGAACAAACTGTTTTTGTTTGCTCACACCAGTCCCATGACTGACCTGGAGTTTATTGTTCCTTTCCTAAACTCTGGGTGCCCATAATTTTCCACACGGGCAGTCTAGAGTTGGGTTTTTCAGATAGTTAGGTTTAGTAGATTATATGGAGCTAGTTCAGTCTTTGGATATGGACGAGACTTTCTTATCTTGGTGAAATCTTGATGGTGGATTGTGCTAGGAGTTTTGGAGCTTTGTCGTTGGAGCTTTTGGATCAGAGTTGCAGTACTTAATACCTGTGAAATCTTATTTCATATTGTATCATGTTCCGCTGTATTCTGTGTTGTATATTGTCTGATGTTGATGATTATCATTGTATCATATTGATGTATCAGATATTGTATTCATGTTGTATAAGTGATATCATCTTTTATTTTCCGCCGTGTTATTTATCATCTAATGGGTGTTGCAAGCTCCCGCGATACGAATTTGATGTTGTTGTCGGACATCGAGTTCGGGTCGTCACAGTTGTGGACTTCGAGGCTGAGTGGGTGCGAGCGATCTGTGGTGGTACGGTAGACGTCGTGATGAGCAAGGGGTGGATCGCGTTCAGGATCGTGGATCTTGGTGGTTCGGTGGGGTATAAGACTAATTGTTTTTAATTTAAATTTAAATACTTATGAAAGTATGAATATATAGGTTAGGAATATTTTTTTACAGTAAAATTATTACTGTTGTGTTGTATAAAAAAAGGGTTTTACTTTTAAGTTTTACAATTCCAGAGTCTAAAGATATATGTCATGGTATTTGGTTTTACAATAAAGAATATTTGTTGTTTCGAATAAATAAATATATATAGATTAGAGGGAATTTAGTATATATAGTTGGATAAAACAGAAATGTTATATATATGTATAAGATTTTGGAAAAAAAATACATAGAAAATTGTGAAAGATTAGATTTTGTCTATATAAATTATCTCTTATGAGTATATAAAAGTTTCAAAATAATATATTCATTTGCCATTCTAATTCACTGTTTGTATTTGGGTGGTTAACTCATCTAATAAAACTTATTTAATTTTCATTTGCCAAGACTAATTTATGAAAGGAGAATTTGTTTAAAATAAATTGTTAATTTATTAAATGGTAATGAGTTGACTAATTATTTCAAATATTAACAAATCCATATAATATCTATACAAGGTCAATAATCGTGGAATCAAAATCGAGAATAAAGTGGATTTGCAAATTTAAGGGAGCAAAGGTGAGTTAATCTCTTTCAGTTTAAATTTAAATTTAAATGATTAAATTTAAATAATTGATTCTATGGTTGAATTGATTGATGCGATATACTATAGTATAATTTGAAAATTGGCATATTATGTGATGCTAACGTGTGTGGATGCAGGAAAAACAGGTTGGAGGGATCCAACTAGACCCCTCAACTTTTATTTAAATTATTTAATATTCTCTGTTCTGATTATTTGATATTCTGTAATGAATTATGTGGAAGTATTGAATGCTATGGCTTGGTTGATATAATTGGGTATAATGGATTTTTGAAGGAAAATAAAAGTAGTGAATCTGTAAGTAAAGTAATTATAGATAAAATGAAGAATGAATTGGAGAAGAAATAAACTGACTTTAAATTTCTAATAATAAATTATGAGTATAGAAAGGAAAATTTGACTAAACAGGAAGTTAATGAATATTAAGCCTTCAGTGATATTAATTAAAAGAAGAAAATACTTATTTAAAATTTAAGATTTAAATTATTGTAAAGAATAAGGAAGAAATTTGGAAAATCTGGAATTGTATATTTCCGTTAAAGGATTTAAAATCAAACGGAAGATAATAACGATAATAATAAAATCCATAATTAATGAATTTTGAAATGAACTGAGTAAGTAAAGAAATTTATTTCAAATGGAATAAATTGGAAATCAATTTGGAAAATTGATTTAAGTGATTGAAGTTAGAATTTTTCTCTGGATAACCAAGTACGTTTTTTAAAGTAAATTTTTAAATATAAATTAAATGTTTTAAAGTTGTTTTTAAAGGAAACAAGTTTCGTAAAATTTATTATTTCTATTATTTAAAGTCTACATTAAGTATTTTCTTTTAATCTATTTTAGCAGTAATTATTAATAAGTAACTTAGTATTTTGTTTTTAAAAGTAGAAATCTAGTTTTATATTTTATTAAGTAACCTTATTTTCAAACAATCATATAGTATGTATTTCCAACAAATTATTAAAGTAATTTTAACTTGAATGTTTTAAAGTATATTTTTAAAAGTAAAGTGTTTTAAATTAATTTAGAAAATCTAGTTTTGTGCTTCGGATTCTAGTGGAAATAGAAATACTTGGAATTTATTCTAAAAAAGGCAGATAGTTTTGAAGCTGTTTTCAAAGGAATTTGAAAAGTGAAAATATATCTTGTGAAGATATTTTGAGATAAATAAATAATATGGGAAATTATTTATTGGTTGATGGTTGTTTGTGAATATTAATTGATAGTTAAATAACCGACTATCAATATTGGACAAATACGCTGATCGTTTCGTAGAGACCGAGATCGAGATTTATTTCTCGAAAACCACTTCGATCCGATTTGTATGTTTCGTGAAAACGATTTTGGATTCGAAGATGGAGCGGTGAAGTGCAAGGGCTAGTCGCTACTAATCCTGAGGATATTTCCAAAATGGATGTAGTAGGAATAGTGCCTTCGGTTCCGTTCGAACCCGGGACAGACTTGTATGGATGAATGCTTGCGAAACATCGTTAGGTGGACGATGGGATTCTAAGGGATATGTTCTAAAAAGGTAATGCTTAGCCTCAAGCCTCATCAAATGGGAATGACTGAAGGGGTTATGCAGCAAGGCTAGGTGGGTAGCACCCAAGTAGGGTGAGGTCATTCCAGTCTAGATGTCCCTTTTTATTTCGGCTTAGTGGGCGGTTGTTGATCCCAACCGCGGGGTGATCTCACTCGAGATTATCCAGTAAGGGGTAGTTCCGGCCGTGTTGCAGGGGAGCGGGTGTACTCCTTGGTACGGTGATCTAGGCCCCGTACAGTGACAGGTGGTACCCCAGTGCCTAGTCATTAGTTGGAAATCCATTCTCCCTACGAGCCTTGTACGAGTTTTTTTTGTATTACCCACTCTGTGGATAGTAGCTGGAATTTAATAGATGTAACAATTTCAGCTATTTTATAAGTATTTGTATATAGACCCTATTATAATATCAGAGGATTTCTATAAAAATTGTTTTAGCTATCGTAAGTTAAAAACCCGACATATTTATTTATGGCGTGGTCTTACGAGATGCTTTTGTTTTTCAAAGGATTTTTGAAACTTTAATAATCAATTGGGTGTGATTTTCTCACGTTGGTATTCCAGACTGACTCGGTTGTTATTTATCTGTAATGCTCGGGTCAGACCGAGTATTATAGGATATAGGATATGATGTTGTAGAGCTCAGGAGACGAGCAGGATGACGATACGTACCCCTGTACTTGTTTATCTATATATTTTCCGCTGTGATTGAGTTGCTGTGTATTCATTTGTATGTTGTTGTTGAACTGTTGATTGATGTACTTTTATGATGTAATATACAAATAGATATATTTGATTTTGAGTAAAGATCATTTATTATATATTATATTTTATTTTGCTGCGATGATTAGATTCTGATGTTGTTTTCTATTTTCTTCTTCTACCTCTTCTTCTTAAACCCTAATGGTTCGTATTTCTGTACAAATTGAGTTGATTTAGGTAGAATAGTGTTAACTCAAGGGGTACGGATTTGCGGGCTATTACAATGGGTTTACTCATGCTGGTTTCCAGCCTGACCCGGGTGTTACTTTGAAGTAATGCTCAGGTCAGATCGAGTATTACAGATTTTCAGGTAAGGACGTTCTGGAGCTCAGGAGGCGAGCTAGACGGCAAGAACGTATGGAGTGTTTACCGCTGTAATATATTGTTGTATATCTGGGAATAGTTATTTTAACTGTCCAATGTTTGTATATATGTTGTAACTCTGCTGTTAAAATATAATTGACTGATATAGTTTCCTTTGTGTAAAGAATACTATTTGATGTTATATTTTGATCCGCTGCGAATGTGAGGTTTCTGTGACTTGTTTCTGTTTCTTCTTCTTTCTCTCTACTTCATTCCTAACCATCTGCAGTTTTCTGGATCGAAAATTTCGGGTCGTTACACCTTGAAATATCCATATTAAAGTAAACAATGCAAATAACAATGTTATTGTGACTAGGGTAGCGTAGAGCTGCAGTAACCGCTTACCTCTAGCCACACTCCCAAAATCAAAGGTTTTCATTAAACAATCACAAGGAAATCACATGACACAAAGCAGTGTACCCGTGGTTATAAATTTCAAAATGATTTATAATTCCAAATTAAAATCATTCATTTAAACCATTAACAAGTGAAGTCATTATTTCTTCAAATCAAATATTCAATTCCCAAAAATTTAGCTTCCAGATTTACAGTAGAATTTCAGCCACAAATAAACTTCAATTTAAATCTGTTTAACTTATAAAATTTCATATTTTCCACTTTAAAAATGGTCATTTAATTACCCTTGAACTTATGATTTGTATAAAGCAAATTTCATAAATAAATATCAATATTTTCACTTATCAAATTCAAGTGTACAAATTTCCCATTCTTTACCTTTTAACAATTATTTATCACTTAAATTTCTAATTACCATTTCATACATTGAACTAAATTTCCATTTTATTTAATTTACTTAAACTTCCATTTTAAAACCAAATCTCACAATTCCAAGTCAAGTTAAATTCCACATTTCCATTTAACTATCCATTTATTTTGCATTTAACTATTTACATAAATTCAAAATACACTGTAAGTTGCTTAATTTTATTTTACAAATAACTTGATATTTTCTTTTAGTTTATATTTATCCAATTCATACATAAATTATATTAATTACCAAGTTAAGTGTAACGACCCGGAAAATTTTAACAATTTTTAATTGATTCTATAACGTATTTAATTGAATATTTGTGAAATCTTATAATAATTGAATTTTTAAATAAAATGTTTATATATTTAGAATACGTATATTTAAATAAAGCAGATTGTAAATTTTCAAATAATTTTATGGAAGTTTATTTAATTGAGAAAACGTGCTGTCCAATTCAAGCTATTAATTGCTCTAATTGATTTCTGAATCAGTGCGTAACGGTTTCTTTTTACTACCGTTAAAGATTTCTATTGCTTAATACTTTTCCAATCCAGGTAGACTTTTCCATTCGTAACCATTAATAAATTTGAGATCATCGACCTTGCTTTTATTATTCCTTGTAGTTTCGTGCACTGACTTTACCTTTCCCACTACCCATAATTTTCTCTATACATTTCTTTTGCAATTGAAGCGTATATTTATATTTATGGTGGTGCGTTTATTCTGGTCTCTCTTTATTTTTGTTTTTAACGCTTGAAAGAATCTGAAATCATCAAGCTAGTAGCATCCGTTCCTTCCCTCGCTTTCATAAGGCCTATAATATATAAACCACTTGCTTATAGATCTGAACACAACTATGTCATCATATTTAATGTGCCTTCCTCTCCCTATTATTTCGGTTCCAACCTTCCTAGTGAATGGCTTTAATAATTTTTGGCTAAATCATAGCTACGGACTTTTCAAATTTCTTTTATTTTTTATTTTTTTCCAATTCCTTCATTTCCTTCAAAATTTTTGAATGTGCCTAATCATCTCAGCATGTATATATAATGTAAGACTACCTTTCCTTAGAAAGCTATTGCTCACAAAATTTCCTGATTTCTTTCCTTTTATCCATTTTTATATCCTTGACTTTCAAAACTCATTTTGTGTTGTACAAACAAACAAAAATTTATTGCTTTAAGTGTATAGCTAAATCAACTATTGACCATTACAATTACTTTTATTTTTATATTCATTTCAATTTATTACTTAATAACGTTTTGATGAATCAATGGACAACTTTACGTTTTTTTGCTTTTGAAAACTTTATATTTATAGTGTACGTTTCTTTTGCATTTCAAAAATTTGAAACATGCTGCCCCATTTAAGCCTTTAATTGTTTTAATTATTTTTCTTAATCGACATATAACCGTTGCTTTTTATTATTCCTGCATTTACATCCATACTTTAATCTCTGCTGTTCCATTTATTTCATTTGAAATCTAAATTTATTTACCATTCATTTATACGCCTCTTTCTCTTCCTCTTTTTACGTTATTTCCCTGCTTGCAAGATCTGTTGCCATTCCCGTATTTATTTCTTTCCTTTTTGAAATTTAAAATGTATACGTTTTACATTTATTTATTTCTAAACCATCCATTGCCTTTCCTTTAAATCAATCCATTCTCTTCTTATTTGTTTTAATTTATTTCCTCTTTTCACCAACACTCAATCTTTATACATATTTGTTTTAATTCATTTTCTCTATTCATGTGCATTCAATCTTTATACATATTTGTTTTAATTTATTTTCTTTTTTCACCAGCATTCAATGTTTATATACATATTTGTTTCATTTTATTTCCTCTGTTCACCAGCATTTAATCTTTATATATTTGTTTTAATTTATTTCCTCTTTCTTTCTTTTTTCTTTTTTTTCCTTCTTAAATTATAGGAATAAAATCCTAAATTTCCTCTAGCCATTACTATCTTTATTTCTTGCCACTTTAAACAAAATTTCTTTCCGCTCTATCAATGTGAGGTTTCTCTTATAAATACAAATCACTCGTACATACCCTACTCCATATCAATAGATCTTCATCTCCTCTCTTGCGTGTGAAGCTTCTTCTGTAGGTAAATGGATGCACTAATTATTTTTTTCTTCTTGTTTCTTTTCTTTTTCTTCTTCTTTTTCCTCCTTTTCTTTTGTTTTTTATTGTTTATATTGCTTTTGCTTTTCCTTTATTTTAAGCATAACATGCTTCAAGTATATATTTTACATTATAAGTATGTTTATATAGTGCAGCGCAAGTATACATTAAATATAAAGTTATAAACATTTGCATTTGTTCTATGGTTAGTTTTATATGAGTATTTATTGAAATTTGTTTAGTATGACTTTTGAATATATATTGGGTTATTTCATACTGTTTATATATAATATAAGATGTTTAGCAGTCTGCATATATGTTACAGCATGTAAGATTTTTATAAAAAAAGAAAGGTGTTAATTTTATATTGTATTGTTTAAAAAAGGTGTTAATTTTATAATATATATATTGTGGGACAGTATACATTTATAAACATATTAATATACAGTAAGTTATAAAACATAAGTTTGATATATAGGTAGAGTTTGCATGGGTTTAAATTTCCTTCTGTTGTTTAAAATATAGTTGTAGAGTTATAAAATTTTGGGGAGAATATATAGTATAATATATTTTAAGTTAGTTTGTGTGTCTGTCCAGAGATGAATTATTATACAAATACAGTTTTATAAGATCTAAAATTTGTTGTTTTAAAATGTAAGTTTATACTAGTGATTATATGGGTTAAAATTTGACATTGATATTTTTAAGATGATAAAGAAAGTTTAATGTAAGTGTTAATATGTAAGAAATGCCTGAAGCCTGTTTTAATATTAAAGAAAGTACTGGAATTTAAATTGTTAAATTAAGTTGGAGCTGTGCTCTCGCCCTTCTCTTTCTTATAAATATTTTGCAAAAGGTAAATTTATATCAAGTATAAGGTGTGTAGTGTTTCAACAAATTAAGAAAAGTCGATATTGGTCTTAACAATAATAATGTGGAATGTTGACTTAAATGTTGATTTAAATATGATTATAAAAAATTTATGTTAATATTGGTTTTAAACATAGTTTTTCAGTTTTCTATTATTTGCGTTTGTTTGAAAACGTATGTATGTATATGTAATTTTAATGCGTTTCAAAACTAATATTGGTTAAGAGAGTAGTATAATAGAATAATATTTGTATTTCATTTCGGTCTACATAAAGCAGTTTCTGATCTATTTTCATCGATCTCTATTTATCAGTTGTCCATCGTATTCGTGCCAACCTTGCTTCGCTTTGAAAATTTTGTTTGGATTTGTTCGATGTCTAGATCGTGATCCAGCGTAGCTCAATTCTTTGTCCAATCTATCTAGCCTCGAAAGGTGAGCAATCACTCACGATTAACATTCTTTTATTCATTAAATTTGATTTCAATTGAAACGACAATTGAAATATGCTGCTGTAGTTATTTAAATTTGTTATATATGCTATTATCTGTAACTGTTCACCTGCGGGATATGACACCATATCCTGTTGTTTATATTATATTGTTATTGATGATATATGCTTGTTATTTTATTGTATTATCTGTTATCACTCTGCAAGTTCCCTGTAGTTTAGAAATCACTATGGGTTGAAATGATACATACCCGAACGGACTTTAGAATAAGAGAAAATCGTTATGGGTTGAAATGATAAACCCAAGCGATTTTCATTTAATTGAATTTGGGATTACGGGTTGAAATGATATCCGCCCGTATATATTTAGTGTATGGATTGAAATGATAAATATCCGTAGCACTAGACTATATGATAGGAAATATATACAGACACCGTTGGTCCATATAAATATTCTGAAAATAATTTTTATAAATTTGGAAAAAAATATATGGTTTAAATAATATTGATTCTTAAGATATTATATAAATGGAAATTTTATATATAGATTTAGTCGTATTATTTGATTTAAATTAGATTAATTTAATACAGATAATATGGTTGAGTATTTATGTAAATCTATATTTCAAATAGATTTTCTTGTAATAAATTGAATAATTAAGATTGAGAGATAAATTTTGGTTTATTAAAAATAGTATTTAAATGAGGATTTATTTAATTAAATCAATTTGAAATTTTTGAATGGGAAATTTGAAGGTATGATTTTATAACTGGATTTTTGATTTATGTGATTTAATGAATATTTCATGTTTAAATAAATTAAAGAAAATATTGAGTAAAATGTAATTTAAGGTTACTTAAATGATATTGTATCTAATAAGGGATTATTTTAAGACTAGATAATAATGAGGTTAAATCGAGATCTATATGGAACTATTAAATTGAACATTTAATTAAATATTAAAGTTTTGAACTATATTGGGATTTAAATGGTTTATTTTGAGATTCGGATATGTATTTGAAATCAGTATAGTTGAATTTATGATTTAGAAACTAAATTGATTAAAAAGTTAGTTTGAAACGTTGAATACTTAAAGTTTTGAAATATGTTGAATATAAAGGGTATTTTGTGATTTAAAATCCGAATTTGAGATCAATAAAATTGAAGTGGTTATTTTAGAAATTGAGTTGAATTTAAATTAGTAAATTGAGATTGAAATAGATTTAAATGGGATGGTCGGGTTGATGTTAAACGATTTGTTAAGTTGAGGGAATTGAAATTACTTTACTGTACAAATTATTTAATATATAAAAATACTATCTGGGAAGTATAGAGATATTTGAAGTGAAAATGATATTTAGTTTTTAAGTATAAATTAAGTTGAAAAGACTACAGTGTTATAGTGTATATTTCTATCTTTTAGATAGTTCCATGGACCCTTAGAGGATGGTTATCCCAAACATCCTCTAAGTTAATTATATTTCAGTTGATATTTCACTTGAGTTAGATTTATAGATATAAGAATGTTAATCCTGACTCGAGTGTTTTGTGTTTTGCTTTACGCTCGGGTCAGACTGAGAGATACAACATTTGAGACTCACCTTCGAAGTTGGAGCTTTGCTTGAAGATCCAGCTATCTATCCCTTCAATCATACAGTTGATTGGTTCAGAGAAGCCATCTGTTGCATTGGAGACTTCATGGCATTTGAACAATTCGGTTGTATTTTATTTCTAACTCTGAGGTATATAGTAGCTTCATGAACTACTATTCTTTATCTATTCCGCTGCATTGTATTACTCTGTGTAAGTGATCTATGATTGATTTATTTACTGTATATTTTAAGTTTTGCCAAATTTTATTAACAATTCGGTATTTTGAATTATTCAAGTCGAACATGTACGGTTTTGTGTCGATTTGAATGGTCCAAAATAGCGGGTCGTTACAGTTGGTATCAGAGCTTTGGCTCTAGGCAAAACTTAGCATATATGGTAAATTTATTTACAGAATCACTTTCGTTCGAGTTGAATCTCTTCCTTTTTGACTTAATTTCCTTTGAGTTTTGGAATGTCCCTTGGTTCCGAAATTCATTCTTGTCTCTTCCTATTTATATTCGTTTGATTCTGGAGTATCCCATAACTCCACCGAATGTTTTGTAAAGGGGGTGAAAACACCTTTACAATTGGCATCGATTCACCGAAGATTTTTGTATCCTCGATTTACGATGCTGCTATATCTTGATATGCCGAATTCCATCTCTGGCAATCGAATGTCGATTTGTTTTAGAATTCCGCATCGATCATATCCCTGAAGTCACGGTTGACCCGGTTAAGGTCGCCCGCGATTTATAGAAGTATATCCATCTTCTATTTTGTAATTTAATTATCTCATCTTTGATCGAGTCTATCTTCGAATCAGAATTCTATTGATTGGAGTTCCTCTAATTCAAATCTCTATCTTTGTTTTGAAATCCATTCTTAAAATTATTCTTTGAAAATCGAGTATATTTGCGTTTTTGAAATTGTTTTGTATATCGAAATTATTATTTTGATAATTATGATTTTATTCTATATAAAAAGTGAAAATGTTTTCGATAAGGATTATATAGCTATATATAAAACGAATAAGAAATGTTATTCTACATATAAAAGTTTTGAAAGGATTGGAAATTTCAAAAATTTATAAGAAAGTGATTCATATAAAAATGATTTATAACTGAAGGGTTAAATTTGAAATTCGAGAATTGAATTTCGGTATTTTGAAATTGGTTTTAAGATTTTGGAAAATATATAAAAATAATATGATTTAAAAGTATTTTTCCGAATAAGAAATGTTTCAAATGAGTTCAAATGAATTCCAATAATTTTGAAGAAATTTCAAAGAAGTTTTCAAGAAAATAGAAATCCAGAACTCACTTATGTCACTGGAAAATAATTTCGGTGATGAGTGCACGCATCATCGACATTGATTTTCGAGTTTCAGAGTGGGGGAGTGGCCACTTTAATAGCTTCGCTATGCAAGTGATTCTGTAAAACCGTTTTTGATTTCAAATTCCGAAGTATAATTTGATATTTTAGAAAGATATAAGTATATATTTGAAACAATTTAAAATGAGAATGGTGTTCAGTCCTCGAGTTTCGGATTTAATAATTGGTTTATTGATTTATTGTTGATTTTCAACTGTTGAATTGAAAATTTGATTTCCCTAACTATTTTGAATGTTCGAACACTTCCAAATCGAGATTAAATTTTCAAAGCTAAGTGTTAACTCCTCTTCGTTAGCGACCTAAAACCTAAAGATATGGAGTGACCTAACTACAGGAATGGCCTAGCGACCTATAGAAAATCGCAACCTAACGGCTCAATTGGTATGCGACCTATCAAACTCAATGGTCTAGTTCACGACCTAACCAGATGAGCAAGCAAGCGACCTAACGAGACAAAGGATTTAACGACCTAAAGTCTTTATGCGACCTAGTACCTTCAGTCCTTAGCGACCTAAGAGATGGAGCGGCCTAGCGACTTAACTGATCAAGTGACCTAAAAGTAGCTGCGACCTAAGGGAAGCTGCGACCTATGGAATTCTGCGACCTATAGAACTCACACGACCTAACAGAGTGCTTCGACCTAAGGAAGGCCGCGGCCTAAGGGGTTCAGCGACCTAAGATCTCGAGCTATGATAACAGGAAGATACTCACGACCTAAGATAGGTCGCTCACGACCTAAGGACATTGCACTAGAAGGCCGCCTTTTCTATGCCACTACTGGTAAGGTCGCTTACGACCTAGAACTTGTTGAAACAAGCTTGCGTGTTCTTATAGAAGGGGGGCCAGTGCTTCTTAGGTCGGCTACGACCTATGACCTTACTTAGGTCGGTCACGACCTACGACCTTACTTCGAAAAAGCCTATAAATACACCCCGAGTTCCAACTAGAAAGCGACTTTTCTGGCTCATTCATTTCAAGCGTCGTTACTCTGCTGCATTCCGAACTACTTCAACACTTAAAGCTTTTGAGATATAAAGAACGCTTCAAGGAACTTCACGAAGAAATCATACATGTTCAACATGAATCCAAAGATTTTGATCGACATTGAAGTTGAGGCTACTTGTTCTAAATGGCTTCAAACTCAAAGTGTGTTGTAATCGATGAATCTTGTAAAGGGTTGTAATAATATCAGCAATAAAGGAGTTTAAAGTGGACGTAGGCTCTCTCTTAAGCCGAACCACTATAAATATCGTGTCTTTTAATACTTTTCTGTGATTCTTACTTTTTCTTCGGTTCCCGTACCAACGGGTGGTGCTTTCACAACTACACTCTACACACCGGGGTGTTAGCGTTCAATTTTTAGCGTTAACATTTTTGGTGCTTTCACTGAGAATTGAACTCAGGCAAATCGTCATCATTGCTCCACGAAAGTTTGTTGAAATAACCTCTCTGAAGACTAGAAAGTTTATCCGAAATCATGGCTCCGGGTAGAAAGAGTAGATCTGTAAGATCTGGAAATGCTCAAGAGGGAACCTCTGCTTCCCCTGTATCGAATCAAGCAACTCCAGCTGTCGGAGTTACAAAGGCAGAGCTGGATGCTGCAATCTTAGGGCTGGACCAACAGATAAATGCCCAAAATGCACAATTCGAGGCTCAGAATGCCCAAAATGCCCTAATTCTGAATAGGTTGAACGATTTGCTTGGGGCAAACCGTCAACCGGCAGGTAATGAAAGGAACTTTGCTGGCAACATTCATGATGCTGAAGAAAGGAATGCTCCTGAAAGGGCTGCTAGCCCCTTTGAACAAACACTTCCTGAGGTTGGTGGATCTAGAACTCGACATGATGAGGAGTATCTTTCTGGGATGGTCCGACAAATCATGAAAGAGAGTATGCAGAGGGTTGAAGACGAGAAAGAATGGGGTTTTGCCCCAAGTAAAACTCCATTTACTGAGAGAATCTTAAAGGCTGAATTCCCAAGGAAGTTTGTCCCTCCAACCATTCCAGCTTACAAAGGAACAAGTGATCCGAACGAATTCTTGTATAAGTATGATTGGCACATGACAGGTGCCAGGGCTTCTGGTGAAATAAAGTGCCGATATTTTCCTGTATACCTGGAAGGTGTAGCTCTGCTTTGGTTCACCAAGCTGCCAGTCCGATCTATCGATCAGTTTTCTGACTTAACCCGGAAGTTCAAGGAGTAGTTCAGACTATACGCTTCAAAAGCCAAAGATATTATGTCGTTGTCAAGTTTAGAACAGAATCTGGGTGAAACTATCAGATCTTTCTTGAATCGCTTTAATATAGCGTTGGCCGAGGTAGACAATGCAGAACCACGGATGATCTTGACCTATCTGATGAGGGCCATCGACAAGTCGAGCGAATTTGGAAAATGGCTTAACATGAAGGAACCAAATTCCCTTGAAAAATTGTACAAGAAAGCAGATGAGTTCATACGCCTGGAAAGCCGTCCTGTACCGGTAAAGGCAGTGTTAGAAAAAGCTGAAGATAACATTGCTGCTCCACGCAAGAGTGAATCTGCTGGACAGAAAAGGGAAAATAACGATGGAAAGAAATAGAAAAATCTGAAGAGGCCTCGTTCCTTCAAACCATCGGAATATACTCCTTTATCAGATACACCGGAGCATATATACCTTGCCACTAAAGATTCTGTTGAATATCCTAAACCTCCTGTTCTGAGAACCGGGAGGAAAGCTGTGCAAAGTGGGAAATTCCGTCGCTTTCATAATCAACCTGGTCATGATACCGACGAATGCCGCCAATTGAAAAATCTGATTGAAGAGTTGCTAAGGGAAAACAAGCTGCAGCAATTTGTGAAAAAGAATAGCAACAATCCTGCTTCGTCTAATCAGGGGCAGCAAGCTCCTGCTCATCAGCCTAGGATAGTTGAGAAGGCAGCAGGGCATGAATCTGGAAGGCCCATTATCAATATCATTACAGGAGGACCTCACCCAGCAGGCAGAAGCTGGGGTGAGATGGAAAGGTATACCCGAACTTTGAAATACGTACCGACCGAAGAAGATGTATTCGTTTTGGACGGTGCTATGCCCCTGAAGCAGCAAAGAACCTTCAACGATGATATTGTGTTTAGAGCCAGGGATTCCGCAGGTATTGAAGCTCCTACCTTGGATCCCTTAGTCATCTCGGCTGGTATCGGACCAGCTATTGTCAGAAGAGTTCTCATTGATTGTGGCGCATCCTGCAATATCCTCTTCAAGAAAACATTCGACCAGATGAGGATCCCTATGGCTGATGTGCAAGCCTCATCGCAGAAAATCGCTGGCTTCACTGGGGAGCCAAAACAGCCGATAGGAACCGTTGATTTGTTTGTGGAACTTGGAGAAGGAGAGAGAAAAGTGGTCCGCAAGCAAACTTTTGTGATTGTCGATGAATTTTCAGCTTACAATGCTTTCCTTGGCCGTCCAACTCTCGCAGCATTCAAAGTTGTTCTGGCCCCATGGTGCCTCACCATTAAATTTCCCACAGATAATGGAGTGGGAGTTATAAAAGGGGATCAAAATGCGGGGCGGGAATGTTATCTAATAGAGCTACGAGAAACCAGAAAAAGAGAAATGGGAAAGGATGCGGCAGCCCCAGTCCGCATCAAAGAACCAGCCTTGTAGCAATTACAGGGCGGACCCTGCACTGGCGAGCACAGCGGAGCAAGGAAAGAAATGGATCCTAGAAAAGTCAGTGCTGGGGAGAATAGAGTGGTACCAGTGGAAACGACAATACCAGTACCTGTTGACCCAAAGGACTCAAACAAGGTGTTGAATGTGGGTTCACAACTTAATGTGTCAACTCAGAATATCTTAATATCTTTTTTAAAGGCAAATTTAGATGTTTTTGCTTGGACTCATGCCGATATGTGTGGAATATCCCCAGAAGTTGCAGTACACGCTCTAAATATTGATCCAAAATTCACACCTGTGAAGCAGAAAAGAAGAACTCAAGGTCCAGAAAGGTCAACAGCATTAAAAGAAGAAGTTGATCGGCTCATGGAGAATAATTTTATCAAAGAATCTACTTATCCGAATTGGGTTTCGAATCCAGTGCTGGTTAAGAAAGCCAACGGAAAATGGAGAGTATGCATCGATTTTTCTGATCTAAACAAGGCCTGCCCCAAAGACTGCTTCCCATTACCCAGAATCGATCAACTGGTAGACGGAATAGCGGGACACGAATTGTTATCTTTCATGGATGCTTACTCCGGATACAACCAGATCATGATGCATGAGCCAGATCAGGAGGACACAAGCTTTATCACTGACATTGGTCTTTACTGCTACAGAGTTATGCCCTTCGGGTTGAAGAATGCAGGGGCAACATACCAAAGACTTGTTAATGCTATGTTCGAACCGCAATTAGGCAAGACTATGGAAGTCTACGTCGATGACATGTTAGTAAAGTCTAAGAAAGCAGTGGATCACATAGAACACTTAGCGGACATGTTCGCAGTCCTCCAAAAATACGGAATGAAGCTCAATCCTTTGAAATGTTGAATCCGGCAAGTTTTTAGGTTTCATCGTGAGCGCAAGGAGCATCGAGGCTAGTCCAGCTCAAATTACCACCTTAAAGGAAATCAAAGCTCTGAGAACAAAGAAGGAATTGCAAAGTCTCAATGGAAAAGTCGCCGCCTTGAGTCGGTTCATTTCCAAAGCCACAGATAAATGCATCCCATTCTTTGATGCCCTAAAGAAAGGAAAGAAAAACTTTGATTGGACTCCTGAATGCCAAAAAGCCTTTGATGAATTGATTCGCCATATGGAAACGCCTCCAATACTTTCTAGGCCTGGCGATGGCGAGGATCTTCTTATATACTTAGCAGTATCATCTCATGCTTTAA